>OX326999.1:1931154-3131154 GCA_946800695.1 Geum urbanum
GGCTTGTTCGTGGAAAAAGACATGAAGGTGATGGTGGCATAGGTTTGTACGTGGAGGAATGATAAGTCAAACGCGGAAGTAGTCTTTCTTCAATCCTGGAGGGTCATGAAAGGTTAACTCAAGTTCAACACCATGTAAACACAAGAATACAAACCAGTATGAAGAACAGAAACTGAGCAGAAGAATCTTACCTGCAGAGTTGATGGAGATAGCCATCGTTCTTGATCAAAGGAAGCTGAAGTCTTCTGTCCTCTACAGTGTAAAGCCTCTCTGATGGGGAAGAGCTTAATGCCAATTACGTAGAGATCCAGGGACTCCTCTCATGCATATATATAGTGTCTAACCCCGGTATCTACCCATAATAGAATCTCAGTTGAACACTGACTTGGATTAACTTAATGAGATCATATCAGCATAAAAATTGGACAAGCACCAGCTGAGCAATGTATCAATCCAGCTAGTAAACGTATTAGTAATTCCCATGTGTTTCTAGTTGATGATTATGATGTCTATATAATGCAGAACTTAAGTTCATATCCAACAATCTCCCACTGAACTTAATTCACTGCAATAACACATAAACATACACTACCAACAACTACTGAAGTGGCCATGAAACACAAAATCACACAAGTCCTATCATCACAACTCTGTCATACTGCAATCACTGTTATTGAACCTAGAACTGAACTGATCAAACCAACCAGCAAGTTAGAGATCACAACAGCAGCACCTACATTACACATGAGCTCCAAATATGATTATGAGAGCTATTGACATTATACATTTCAACTCAAGTGTCAACACAATATCTCAGTCCTACTAAATGGTTTTAACAAAAACTCCAAAATCACAAACACTCTTAACAACAGTGGATACATGTTTGTTCTCTGAAAATATAGGCATACTTATACAACACATCTGCTGCATAAAACATCCATCTGAATAAAAATTCCAACTGTAACCACATATCAATCAAAACATTGATCTTAATTCATCAAAAAATTTAACCAGAATTTATATCAATAATTTGTAAATGCAAAATTCTGCAAAAGTCATTACAGTAGTCAATCCATAAAAAGAGAAAATCATCTCAGTACAACCAACCAACAAGAACTACAATCAAACTGAAAACTCCTTTAAACTTTGAGTGCTCCCACTGATCCTAACAATCCAGACTGTTTAAAACTCCCATATTCTTAACATGTGCTTTAAACACTCCTACAACTAAAGCCTTGGTAAAGGGATCTGCTAATTGATCTTTAGTGTCAACATTCAGTACCTCAATTTCACCATCCTTTACCCTTTTCTTGATGCTGTAATATTTCAAATCCAAATGCTTAGAATTAGGTGACCTTTTGCTGTTCTTGCTAAAGAACATAGCTGCTTCATTGTCACAGTACAGAATAAGCTTTTCTGATACTACAGATTTTAGAACTCTAGTCTCCAACATAAAATTCATGATCCATAAACCCTCACACATACACTCATATAAGGCTATAACTTCTGCCTGCATAGTGGAAGTAGCAGTTATGCCTTGTTTCATAGTTTTCCAGGCCATTGCACCACCAGCCATCATAAACACATGTAGATTTTGTAGAACTAGGATAATTTTCAGCAAAATCAGAATCAGCATAACCTTCTAAAACTAAGTTTTTCACTCTTCTATAAACAAGCTGATGATGCTTGGTTCTCTGCAAATATCTCAAGACTTTCTTCCCTGCATTCCAGTGCATAATATCTGGACTGCTTTGGAACCTTGAAAGAATACCTACTGCAAAAGCTAGATCAGGTCTTGTGCATACCTAAGCATACATCAAGCTCCCTATTAGCCTAGCATATGATTTTGATTTCATATCTGCAACCTGTGCATCATTTTTAGGAAGTATGTTTTTGGTTAATTTATCACCTTTGGACATAGGTACTTCGCCAACTGTACAGTTCTCCATACCAAATCTCTTAAGAATTTTGGAGACATAAGCATGCTGAGATAATCCTAGAAGTCCCTGAGTTCTGTCTCTTTTAATCTCAATTCCCAAAATAAAAGATGTTTCCCCCAAATCTTTCATATCAAACTGTTTTGATAGAAAGATTTTAGTATCTTTTAGAAGTTTCATGTTGCTAGATGCCAACAGAATGTCATTCACATACAAGATTAAGAAAATAAAACTTCCTTCTACTGTTTTGAGATAGACACACTCATCCACGATGTTTTCAGTGAAACCAAACTTAGAAATTACTGAATCAAAATTCTTATACCATTGTCTCGATGCCTGTTTTAAACCATAGATAGATTTATTAAGTTTACACACTAAATCTTGCCCTGGTTCTACAAATCCTTCTGGCTGTTTCATAAAAATGATTTCTTCCAGTTCTCCATTTAGGAAAGCTGTTTTAACATCTATTTGATGTAGCTCCATATCATAGTGAGCCACTAAAGCCATGATTATCCTGAATGAGTCCTTTGTAGACACAGGAGAAAATGTTTCTGTAAAATCTATCCCTTCCTTTTGAGTAAAGCCCTTAGCTACAAGCCTTGCTTTAAACCTCTCTATATTTCCACTAGCATCTCTTTTAGTCTTAAAAATCCATTTACAGCCTATTGGTTTTTGTTCTTTATTAGGCTCAACCAGTTCCCAAACCTCATTTCTACTCATGGAATCAATTTCTGCTTCCATGGCTTCTTTCCATTTCTCTGAATCAGTACCTTCAACAACATCATTAAAGGTTACTGGATCAGTTTCATCTTCTAATGCCTTCTCAATTTCTTGAGAAAACACTAGATAATCACTCTGGCCTCCAAACGTGGGAATTCTCTCTCTCACAAGCCTTTTAGGAGGTGAGGTTGGTTGTGGTGTTTTGGTCTTTAAGGTTACTGTATCACCTGCTTCTTCTGAATTTCCTAAGCCTGAAGTTGTAGTTTGAACTTCTGCAATATTAGTCAAGTCAGGTACAGGTTGATCAAATATTGGTTCTTGTTCCCCCAGATTTTTATCTACTGATATTGTTTCTATTTTTGTAGTTAAATCAATGATTTTTGGCAATGTATGAAGATTGCTAGGATTTTCTGTGTTCCTCAAGTCATCTTCAGTATGTTCATCAACTTCAATAAATTCTAAGGATAGATCCTCAGGATTTATACTGTAAGTTGATTCTCCTACAAACTTTACCTGGTGAGTCTCAAAGACTCTAGGAGAGTGTTTAGCTGAATAGAGTTTATAACCCTTAGACTTGTCACAGTATCCTATAAAATGACAACTTATAGACCTTGAATCTAATTTTCCTAGGTTAGGGTTGTGGATCCTAGCTTCTGCAGCACATCCCCAAACATGACAATGATGTAGGCTAGGCTTCCTGTTACACCACAGTTCATATGGTATTTTTTCTGATGAGTTTGTGGGAGACCTGTTGCAAATGTAATTTGCAGTTCTTAATGTCTCTCCCCACAAAAACCTAGGTAAGCCTGAGCCACACATCATGCTCCTAACCATGTTCAGAAGTGTCCTATTTTTCCTTTCTGCAACACCATTCTGTTGGGGATTGTATGAAGTTGTAAACTGAGCCTTAATGCCACATTCCTGAAGATACAAGGCAAATGGCCCCATATGTTGGCCACTCTCAGTAAACTTCCCATAAAACTCTCCCCCCTATCAGATCTCACATTTTTATTTTTAACCCAAACTGAAGCTCAACTTTAGTTTTAAAGATTTTGAAATATTCGAAGGATTGAGATTTTTCTGATAATAGGTATACACGGCAGTATCTGGAAAAATCATCTATAAATGTAATGAAATAAATTATTCCACAGATGGTTTGAGTTCTAAATGGTCCACATATGTCTGTATGGATTAGCTCCAGCAAATTTTTGCTTCTGTATGCACCCTTCCTATTTAAATTTGTCATTTTTCCTTTGTAACATTCAACACAGTTGTTTAGGTCACTAAAATCTAGTTCTGGTAACATTCCATTCTTTACTAAAGTTGTTAATCTTCCTGCTGAGATATGACCTAACCTTCTATGCCATAGGATTGCAGATTTTTCATTAAACATGGTTCTTTTGATGCCTATTACAGTATCAGCAGCAGCTGCTACTGTATTTTCTATGGAAAACACTTCCTGTGATGATGACAAGGTACAAATTAATTGTAAATAACCATTCACAAGTTTTCCAGAACCAACACATACTGAATTTCGAAAAATTTGTATTCCTTTAATGTCATACAAGAAACCGAACCCATTCTCAACTAAAAGATCAAAAGAAACTAGATTCCTCTTCATTGAGGGAATGTAGTGTACATTATCCAGAAAAAGAAAATTGTGAAAACCTAAACTAAGCTTTAAAGATCCTATAGCTTTGACTGCCACACGCATTCCATTCCCTACTTTGATGTTGACTTCATCACTTTTTGGGTTCCTTTTTCTTATTAAACCCTGCAGAGAATTAACTATGTGTAAGGGGGATCCAGAATCAAGCCAAAAGGTGTTTGGCTGTGAGTCAATTAAATCAACTTCTAAGAAATAAAGAGATGTATTTTTAAAGGAGTTAAGATGAGTTAAAGGCATACCCTTTTTCTCTAACCAGGCTTTAAAACCAGCACAATCTTTCTTCATGTGTCCAGGCTTCTTGCAAAAGAAGCATTTGAACTTAAACGGCTGTTGATTCTGGTTATTACTGGAGTCTCCTTTAGCTCCTGAGGCTTTAAAGTTGGCTTTCTTAGGTCCTAGCTTTTTTTTCCATTTACTCTTTCCAACCAGGTTAACTGAAGTTTCAGGTTTAGGCACTACCCCATAGGAAGGATCCTCTTTCATTATCTTGGATTCTTCTGCAGCTGCAGTGGCTATGAGCTCATTCATAGACCATTTGGCTTTCTGAGTGTTGTAACTCGTTTTCAGCTGCCCAAACTTGCTAGGCAGTGACTGTAATGCTGTATTTACAACATGCTCATCAGCCATCTTAATGTCCAGGTTTGCTAATTTTAAGGCTATGTTTTCCATTTGCAGCAGATTTTCTCTGACTCCTCCAACACCATTGTATTTAGCTGTATTAAACTGGTGTGATAAAGAAGCACTCTCTACCTTGTCAGATTCCTTAAATTTTTCCTCAATCAGCTGCAAGTAATCATAAGCATAGTCTACTTTAGGGATGGTTCCTGCAATTGTATCTGAAATACATGCCCTTATGATGTTAATGGCTGAGTTGTTCTTCCTATGCCAGTAGTGATAGTGCTTATATTCTTCAGGGTATATGTGTTTCTCTTCTTCTAAAACAGGATCAGGAACATTTTGATAGAGAGCTATGTCTAGGTCATTTTTCTTGCTGAAATATGTGTCAATCTGCCTCCTCCACACCTTATAATTTGAACCAGTAAGGAGTTCTATCGTGTCAAGTGACACAATTTGGTTACCTATGAGCAAACAAGTAAGAAAAGAAGTAATTAGTTCTTGTTTTCTGTAGTTTCTTAATGAAGCCTAAGGTTCATGTCTTAAGTGACTTCTGTGTTTTTCATTGAATTTCCATTATAGTCTTATACAAGAATTCACATAGAAGAAATACACAGAATCGAAACCATAGCATAAGAAAACTGCAATCATGCATATGTATTTGTAAACAGTACAAAACACACACATCATATCCCATCAATGAAAAACATTTTGTACAACACTTTGAGCAGAAGATACAGAACACTGAAGCTTAATCATCATACCACAAAACACAAAATCATGTTATAATCATAGATTCTCTACACCTTTATGGCAGAAGAAGAACCTGCACTATCTGACTATGAATTTTATGTAATGTTTATGATGTTGTTTATGTATCAAAAGTATGCAACATTTCTTCTTTGGAAGTCAAAATTCACATAACCTTTAAAACATTAAACACAAGTTCTGAAACTTTTTAAACTAAAGCTGATTCAATGCAAGGAAAAGAAAATTTTGCTTTATGCAATATATGATCTTATTCTGTAGTGACCCAAGGTTATCATGTTGAATTCGGAGACATTCGTTCAAAACATTTTTAGTTTTACCATTATCTCATGAATTTCAGTTCAGCAAGTAATTTTCATGTACATATAAATACACAGAGAGATTTCATTATGCCTTTTAATCAAGAAAATTTTACCCACATGAACAACAGCAGACAACCAACAATTCTCATCCTATGACATGCTTTGATTTCTAGGTATCATCATCCCAAAACAGAAACAGATGCACAAATCAATCATAATTTCAAAACACATCCATCATAAGAACTAACCTTGGCCTCTGCTCACAGCGCTGCAATGTTAACGGAAGCAAGGATAATTTCACACAGCACATGCTCTTATTTCAAACAATCCATAGATGCTCACAATCAATCATTGAAATTTAAGTTTCATCCGGTCCATCTATCCTAACCTAATTGCACACCGGGATATGCTCTAGGATCATTCAACAATGAAGAAAACTCAATCTAACCTTGTTGCGAGCTCAGGTTTGAATCCCAAAACGGATTCGTGAAAAGAATCCGTTCGTGTTCTTCCCCAATTCCAGCAGCTGAACCAAAAAGCTTTTGTAAAAGCATTAACGGTCATAAAACCCTCCAATCAGAGGTTTTGGATCAGCTCAGTTTTGGGCCACGCAAGAACAGGCCCCAAGTTTAAATGAGTTTTGGGCCAGTCAGAAAACCAAAACGAAGGCCCAAAATATTCCGAAGTTTTTGTTCTTCCCTTTAGTTCTAAGGCATTCAATCAAAAATTGCCTTGGATTACTTTTGTGTTTGTTCTTAATTGATTTACATGATGAAGAGAGACGTAGCTCTGATAAACACAAGTATACAAACCTGTATGAAGAACATAAATTGAGCAGAAAAACCTTACCTGCAGAGTTGATGGAGATAGCCATCGTTCTTGATCAAAGGGAGCTGAAGTCTTCTGTCCTCTACAGTGTAAAGCTTCTCTGATGGGGAAGAGCTTAATGCTAATTACGTAGAGATACAGGGACTCCTCTCATGCATATATATAGTGTCTAACCCCGGTATCTACCCATAATAGAATCCCAGTTAAACATTGACTTGGATTAGCTTAATGAGATCATATCAGCATATAAATTGGACAAGCACCAGCTGAGCAATGTATCAATCCAGCTAGTAAACGTATTAGTAATTCTCATGTGTTTCTAGTTGATGATTATGATGTTTATATAATGCAGAACTTAAGTTCATATCCAACAGGTCATTGCTTGTGGATTAAGGTTTAGTGTCACTGTTAGATACTTAATTACATAGAATTAGAGGCTAGTGATGGTAATTACTCTAATTTTGTTCTAATTGACCCCCTTGCAAAAACTATGCTGATGAGCTTTTAATAGTTGTACTCTTCGACGCATGTAAATTGCTACAACAACTACTAATATAATATAGCGAAATCTAATAGATGTAGATTTCACCGTAATTGATAACGACTGACAAAAAACTCACTCATCAACAGATTACGACTGAGGCCGAGTCTTGATCTGGTGGTCAATAAATTATATGGTCAGTTATGGTCAACTGCTTAGATATACATCTATCGGTAGGTGATTAAAAAACAGTTGAAAGATAATTTATTATCAGCCATTAGATGGAGATCTAACTATAATTAATTACGTCTGATCACAAATTTATTGACCACCAAAACAAATAAGAAGACTGCTTAATCTAAATAGAAAATCAGAATGAAAAACCAAGAGATTGTAGTTTGATAGTTGACCAAGTCAAATCTAACACAGTCAACATGGAGAAGAACTCCCTCAAAATTGGGCTTTGAAAGTTCAAATTAGGCTGCTGGGTTTTACAAAATTGGAAAACATAACTAATTAAGCCCAACCAAAGACCCAATCTTTATTTTGATTTTTTTTAAAAAAATTTCTGTCTCTATTTGCATAGTCACGAAACTCATCATCATATTCTTCTTCTGCTTCCTCTGTGGCCTTTACTTTGTCGCCCTTCGTTTCTCACCCACGCATAGAAAACCTCGCAGGGTTTCGTTCTTGACCTTCTCTCATGGCCCAGATACTCTCTCATTTTCAAACATCGCAGTAAGAAGCAGATTCACCGCCAAAGTTTTCATCGTTACCAGGTAAACTACTATTTCTTCGCTCAACATTTTCACCTTTAATTTCAATATACTTCAATTCCATGCGTATTTGTAATCTGGGTTCTGAATTACAAGCACTAAAGTTTGGTTCTTTAGTTTTCTTTAGTACCCATTTCAATAGCTAAACCTTCAGCTTCTACTGTTAGTCAAATCTCAACAGAAATGAATGTTTGTGTTCTATAGTACCCAGAAGCTGTAGTTTTTGTTTTAATTTGAGTTTAATGATCGTGTTGATTGTAGAGGAATAATGTTGGGTTGTGTGTGACTGATTTAGATGTATTGGGTTTGTGACTAATTTTGCAGCAAGGATGAAGGGTCTTAGAGATTGGATTCTTTCTCAGTTAGTGTCCAAGTCTGTTGTCTCGTCTCGGCTATTATCGGGCAGTGATAGTTTCTTCAGGGCGGAATCTTCAGTGAATGAAGTGCCGAGTGACCAAGGTATTTGCTTTGTCTTACTTGTTAACTATATAGTGTGCGACATGTGTAGAATGTGAGCAATGTTTGTAGTTTGCTGTGGATGTTGGAACATTATATGCCAGTAACCTGAACTGCATAGTCAATAACTTAATGTAACTGATTCAGGTTGTTAGCTTATGATGCTGAGAAGCGGAAACCCATATCTATCTGTGACATGTACTTTATAAAATTATGCAAGGAATGATTGTTTTGTGACTTTCAGGTGCATCTCACTCAACCACATTGGTAGCGCCGTCTGTTGTTAATGAAGCGTCGAACTCGTTCAATGGGAATCAGGAGAATCAATCAGATCCTTCCTTGCAGGATGTTGTAGTTGATAATCCTGATCAGTCTCATAGTGGCTCGGATAAGAGAAAGAATGATCCATTGGTAAGGATTGATGATCTGCGAGACAAGTTTTTGCTACTCCTTCGGCAGCTTGGTCTACCAAAAGACAACCTTATGGTGGCAAAGGTTCTTTATCGCATTCACCTGGCAAAAATGATACGAGCGGAGAAATCATATTTGAAAATAGTTGATCCCAGAAGTGATAGAAACGGAATGATGACAGCAGAACAAGAGGTGGCTGGCCCATCTGATGTGGATTTTTCTTTGAGAATTCTTGTCATTGGTAAAACAGGAGTTGGCAAGAGTGCCACGATCAACTCTATATTTGATCAAACCAAAGCAGTGACCAATGCTTTTCAACCTGGCACAAAGCACATTCAGGAGGTTGTGGGAACTGTAAATGGGATGAGAGTAACTGTCATTGATACCCCTGGTTTTCTGCCAGGAGTATGTACAGGTAACCTGCGCAGAAATAAGAAGATTATGCTCTCCGTGAAAAGATTCATTAGAAAGAGTCCACCTGATATTGTTTTGTTCTTCGAACGCCTGGACCTCATCGATACAAGATATAGTGACCTCCCCGTTTTGAAGCTAATAACTGAATTTTTTGGGCGTGCAATTTGGTTCAACACTATTCTTGTTATGACTCATGCTTCCTCGGCTCTACCAGATGGACCTGATGGGTACCCTGTCAACTATGAAGTACATGCAAAGCGAAGCACAGATATGGTGCAACACTATATACATCAGGCAGTGTTGGACTCCAGACTTGAAAATCCAGTGCTTTTGGTTGAGAATCATTCTGATTGTAAGACAAATTTCATGGGGGAAAAGGTACTTCCAAATGGTCAGGTTTGGAAGTCTCAGTTTCTGTTACTATGCATTTGTACAAAAGTTCTAGGTGATGTTAATTCCCTCTTGAAATTTAATGACAGTATTGAATTGGGGCCCCCAGCTGCCACCTATGTGCCGTCTCTTCCCCATCTTCTCTCATCTCTTCTGCGTCACCCTATTGTTCCAAATGGAGTGGAAAATGAAGTTGATGAGAGCTTGCTTCCAGATTTGGAGGAAGAAGATGAGTATGATCAACTACCTGCAATCAGAATCCTGACAAAAGCTCAGTTTGAGAGACTGACAAAGTCTCAAAAAACAGTCTATCTCAATGAATTGGATTATCGAGAGACCCTTTATTTGAAGAAACAGTTGAAAGAAGAGTACCATAAGCAGATGGCAATCAAGATTCCGGATCAAAATAATTTGGCAAGCGATGATAACTCTGAGGGTCAGCAGGCCCCCCCAGAGGAAGCTGTTTTATTACCAGATATGGAGATCCCTCCAAGTTTTGGTTCGGACAACCCTGGGTTCAGATATCGTTGCCTTGTTGTCCGTGATCAGTGGATTGTGAGACCTGTTCTTGATAACCAGGGATGGGATAATGATATTTGCTTTGATGGATTAAGCTTCGAATCAGCTGCACAAGTAAATAAGGAATTCTTTACCTCTGTCATGGGGCAGATGAGCAAGGACAAGCAAGACTTCAGCATTGAGTCAGAGTGTGCTGCAGCTTACACAAATTCCAAGGGAACTGTACACTCTGTAGGTCTTGATATTCAATCTGCTAGGAAAGATACTATCTACACGATTCGCAGCAATAAGAAGCGAGCAAGTCAGAAGAAGCTCTGGGAAGATGTTTTTGATGGTGGAGTGTCTTTGACATCTTTCAGGAGCATGTATTACTTTGGTGCGAAGCTTGAAGAAACCGTTTCACTTGGTAAGAGAGTGAAACTTCTGATGAATGCTGGTGAAATGATGAATTTAAGCAAGATTATGGCGGATCCTGAACAAGTGGCATATGGTGGCTCTGTTGAAGCTACTTTAAGGGGTAGAGACTACCCTGTGAGGAATGACTTTGTCACCCTGACATCGTCTATCCTTACTTTCAACAAAGAGATGGTGTTAGGTGGAAACTTACGGGGTGAGTCTAGGCTGAGCCGGAATCTGAAAATATCTGTAAATGCTAATCTTAATAGCCACAGGATGGGAAAAATAAGCATAAAGACAAGCAGCAGTGAGCATTTGCCGTTTGGTCTGATTGCCGCCTTCACAATTTTCTGGACACTCTTGCGTAGGAAGGTTATTGCAAATTCAAGTCTCGAATCAGAGGAGACTGGATGAGTATATAGGTTTGTTGTTAAATCTGTTTCTTCTTTTCAGTAGTTGTCAACATCGGAACTGTAGCAGAGAAATGCTCACAAGCCGCATCTATTTTTTGGCCAATGTAGGCGGAGGTTTTCTACTTGAGGCACCAACTGTATAGTTAAACTCTTTTTTGGCCACTGGAGAATAAGTTAAATTAGAACTAGGATGTAATTAGTTCACTTATGTTCTTATACAGGTCAAAGATCATATAGATCTCTTTATTCGGTTTTAATCGTTTTATTTTGGTGCTGTCTCCGGCCAGCACTTTGATCATCATCAAGATTGTGACTTTCTTCTTTCATTAATTTCTTAAATTTTGAGCAATGCTATTACTTGAGATCAATTGCTTAGACTCATAGGGCTGGCCAAACAAAGCGTTAAAGGTTAGACCAACTATTGAAAATAGCTTAATGTTACTATAGTGGACTGTTTGGTTAATCTTTCGGATCCTGGTTAATCTTTTGGATCTGTGTGTTCTTAAAATTTTGGGGTTAATTAACACTGAAGTTAGAAACGGTAAAGAGGTTACTTTTTTAAACTGTATTTATTTTTACAATTAATTTATTTGAACTAATTTTTCTCACCATATTTTATTTCAACTCAATACCAAAGCAAGCTTAAATATTTTTGCATTCAATCTCTCTGCATCCACAAATCTAACATAACATATATACAAGTGACGTGAACAAATTTGATTTCTAATGTATAATTAAATAAGATTTTGTGTGTTGTCTGGATTAGGTAACAGGCTTCGGTAGCATCATGCAATCTTATTCAGATATTCTCCAGCATATACCAACCCACATGTAACACAAGTCTCAAGCCAGAAAACTGCAAGGAACATAAAGCATTGCTCACTCTATCTTCACCAAAATCTCAAACCTTTCAACAATGTCTTTGCTCTATTAATCACATAACATGTAAAACATGTATAGATATACTAACTCTATAAATCACTAATTCAATCCCTATTAATTTCAAGTAACACAATGTGTATCACAATAAAATTAAATTAAACAACACAATCTTGTTAAAAACTCTTAAGGTGAAGCTCCCCACAATACCTCAGCAATAACGCTAGCAGCCTCAGCATCAGAAACAGAAGCTTCTCTAACTCTCACAATTATCTTCTGCTTAAACTCTCTCCTCTCACTCCTCCTCAGCCCTTCTCCGACCTCCAATTGCACCGCGAACCTCGCCACACAGCTCGAAAAAGGCCTCATTTCCCACACCTCCTTCATATCTCTATTACCTTCATCAGAATTGTCACACATTCCCATCAAGTCTCCGCCGAGCTCGGACCTCTGTAACTCCACAAGCTTCTCCACCAAACCCTCCTCCAACATTGCGTCTATAGATTCCTTGCGCCCGAAGTAACCAATCTCCAAGACGCACACAAACGCCATGACTCTCAACTCGTTGCTGTTGTTGTCCTGTTCGCAATGCAATAAGAGTGATATGATCTTGGGAATCTGACCGTTGAATTCGATTTCGTCTACTAAGGGAGATTTGATGAGCCTGATCAGAGTGCAGAGAACTCGTATTGAATTTGGTGACGCCATTTTGATCAAGGCCTTGATTGTGGGGCCCATTAGTACTTGGCCGACGAACACATCCTTGTTGAACTCGATCAGTGCTGCTATGGCGAACGCGCAGTGTTCTCTGACACGTGTCGAGAAGTAGTTCGAATTTGAGTTTGAGATTGTGTCTTCGGAAAAGCAGAGACAACGTTCGAGTAAGTTGAACACTTTGGTCTGCAAGAGCAAGTCTTGAAGTTCGCGGTCGAAGCCTTGTAAGACTCTGTCTTCGAACTGAGTCAGAAGCTTGATCAACTCGTCTTCGTTGTCTTTTGTCGTTGTGTTTTGGAGAGCTTTGGTTAAGTTATCGAGGGACTCTCGGTCGATCCAGGCTTGGATTTCGGACTTGATCGACCCGGCGAGTCGACTCAGAGACTGAGTCGACGCGCGGCGAGCCAAGAATGCGCGGAGGCCGTGACGGCGGTGGTGGGTGCGGTGGCGGAGGGAGGCGACAAGGTTTTTGAGGGCGGAGAGGTGGTGGGAGAGGGTTGAGAGATGTGGGTCCCGGGAGAGGAGTGAATCGGACTCGGTCTCGAGGTCGAGGAGGGCGTCGATGGCGGACGAGTTTGACTCGGCCGAGTGTTGTTGGAGGTCTTGGGAAGCTTGTTTCAGGGCTTCGAGGACTTTGAGGACTCTAGGGCTGTTGTCTTGGTTTGGTTGGGATTCCATGTCTATCAAGCTAGAGTGGTTTCAAAGATTGAAGCTTTATATATGGAGAGTGAAGAAATGAAGAGAGAGAGTCTCGAGTCTCAACGACCTGTCTCCATAGACATGCCAAACGTTCTGAGCAAGAACACTCGTCCTTTTTGGGTTTGAGAAAGTTGAAAACTTGGATTTGGCTTGTAGAGTTTTGTGTGTATTTTTCTATGAATATGGATTATTAGAAAATTGGGTGTGTCTCAGAAAATATGGAAGGTACCAAGAACAGACCAATGTTGTGCTTTAGGTGACTTTGGTGACAACTCAATGTGATAAAGAGTGATACATGTGAGAAGCTTATGGTGTCTTCCTTCACCTTCTCATCATCACTTGGCATGAACTATATCCACTCATATTTTGATTCATTTGTATTTTTGTTTGGTTCATTTTACTTCTAGAGTTTATGAGACTTTATTTTATATCGTACCATTGTTAGATTTTGTACAAAAGTTGGGACCAATTGAGTTGAAGGTGAGGCCAGGTATCACTATTTTTTGTGATCGATCTATAGTTTATGTACCTCAAATGTGTATAACAAATGAGCACAATGATGCAAATAATTATATATCATCGAATGGTGTCCAATATGATTAGTTGGGGTCTACATTTAGCATATTCTTTCTCAAATAGCATCAAATATCCATCACATGATCTACTAAGGCTATGCTTGGGACTGCATTTTACATTTATGAAAGCGCTTTTAAAAAATTTTTAAAAGTGTTTTCAAAACTCAACAAAATTAAATTTTTTTTTGTCTTTATAATTAATTTTTTTTTGAAATTTAAAAGTGTTTTTAAGAAATCTAAAAGCAATCTCGTCCCTAAATAACAAAGTGTTATTATACTCATATTGGAATGGAAGGATACAACTCATACAAGCACAAAAAAAAATATGTAAAAAATTCATGCAACATCCATAAATCTACTAAAGGAAAGGATTGACGTTTTCATACTACTTGGATGGTGTGACGGGTACGTGTCACTCGTAAGTTTTTCAAGATTAAAGTTGTAACCAATTTTTTTAGAAACCAAGAGAGTTTGATGGGTCTAATTGAGAATGAGATAGGAGCCCAATTTCTCATGAGCCAAGAAACTAGAATAGAATTGAAAGTCCAAGTTGGTTGGAATCTGCAGCCCAAAAACCAGTGTTGAATATTAGAATATTACTCATGGTATCTATAAAAAAATTCAATAATGAAGAACGAAACAAAAACGAGCAGTTGAGACTTGAGACATGTGGACTTCACTAGGGAGATGAGCCGGATATTATCGTCAGCGACTCGGCCAAAAATGTTGCTAATAGTCTCCATCCCTAGATGTTTTTGAATCTGATCTTCTGACAGACACTTCCAAACTCCTGTAGGACCCAACCGAACTCGACATTGTTCTCCTCCGAACTACGAAACGCCACGTCAGCTCAACCGGTGGATTGCTCCCAACTTACTCATCTTTCTCTTCTAGATTGAAATTCTCAGAGCTCTCTCTTCTCTTCTGGAGATTGATCTCTCAGCTCTCTGCTCTCTCTCTCTCTCTCTCTCTCTCTCTCTCTCTCTCTCTCATCATAATCAATCTTCAGGTACTCCAAAACCAATTTAATTTCTTCTCTTTTTTCATTTTGGATTTGATGAATGAATTGATGTTCTTTGTAGCTCGTTTGTGTTTCTTGAAGTGTTTTTACTGTTAAAGTTTGTCTTTCTGTGTTTTTTCTGTTAAAGTTGATAACTTTGATGGAAGATCAATATTCAGTTGAAAAATGAGCTCAAGTTTTGTAGGATTGGGTTTGATTGTCGATCAGAATCTGTACAGACTTCATTGGTTTCTGTAAAAGTTTGATGCTTTGTTATCTTGCTCGAACTGTTAACTATTTGAATGTGATTGGATTGCACCCAATTTGAAGAATCTTTGTTTTTTCTGTGCAGTTAGCTTTACTGTGGTGGTGTTCTGGATGAACAATCGTGGCAAGGGTTATTAGGATGGAACCCATGTTGCTTCAGTTTGTTATCACTTGTTTCATGTTTTCGAGCTATTTGAGGAGTGGGAATGCAGGAATTACAAGTAATTTTATCCGATCTGAGTATCCGTCTGTGGACATCCCTCTCGGTCATAAAGTGCTTGCTGTTCCAAAGGGTTATAATGCTCCACAACAAGTGAGTGTGACTATTCCAGTCTCATGTATAAGGTTGTTAGTTGTATTAGTCTTACGCTGCAATTTTAGTGGTTTCTGAATTTGATCAATGCTTGTTTGCTCGAAAAATGGCATGTTAATGATGTTACAATAGGAATAGGATTACAATCTAGGCTATTATGAAATACTGGTGCTCGTGATTGTGATTCTAAACTCTAGTAATAGTAATTCAAATATTCATTTCAGGTGCATATTACCCAAGGCGACTACGATGGAAAGGCTGTGATCATCTCGTGGGTTACAGCTGATGAGCCAGGGACTAGCAAAGTACAGTATGGCACATCAGAGAAAAACTACCAGTTTACTGCAGAGGGAACACTGAGAAACTACACCTTCTATGAGTACAAATCTGGATACATCCACCACTGTCTTGTTGATGGCCTTGAGGTAACTATAATTGTTTGTGCAGTACCTTTTTGGCAATGAACTTTCTTAGTTCTTTCAGATATATATATGTTCAGTATCGTACTTTCAATTGGCAAATAATATGTCACCAGGTCTATATGAAGATTTCAGTTTTGCTCATTCCCATAAACCATCAGTTCTTTGTTTTTTTCAGCATGACACTAAGTACTACTACAAACTTGGGAGTGGTGATTCTTCTCGTGAGTTTTGGTTTATAACACCTCCAGAGATTAGTCCAGATGCTCCCTACAAATTCGGAATCATAGGTGAGTTGTTTTTATCAATCTCATCAGTTCTTTGATATATGTTCTTACTGCAATGATTGGTGTTATCAATCTCCATTTTAATGAATGTCGTGTCGTGTGTTTTCTTGCCATTCGAAGCATTTAGGCTGAGCTCTGTCAATCTCGTACTCACTGCATTTTTAGCTTTTAAATTGGGCTATGCTTTAACCACGGGTAGTACAAATATTCCAAGGTTCTAAACAATGTTGGATTTGTGGCTTCCATTGATGAACTGTAATTCTTATGTGGCAGGTGATTTGGGTCAGACATTTAACTCTCTGTCAACACTTGAGCATTATATGCAGAGTGGAGGGCAGGCAGTCTTATTTGTTGGGGATCTGTCTTATGCTGATAGATATCAGTATAATGATATTGGTATACGTTGGGATACATGGGGCCGATTTGCTGAGCAGAGTACTGCATATCAGTCATGGTTTTGGTCTGCTGGCAATCACGAAATTGATTACATGCCTTACCTGGTAAAGTATGAAATGAAATATAGTATGCATAAAATTTGTATATGTCCCATGAAGTTTAAGACTTTGTTTTAAGGTTACACCACAGAACGTGCTACATAACTCCGACATCTCTGTATAGTTCAACGTATGAATTATTACTTTCTCATCTAATAGCGTTTTTACGTATTCAGGGTGAAGTTACTCCATTCAAAAACTATCTTCAGCGGTATGTTACTCCTTATTATGCTTCCAAAAGTAGCAATCCTCTATGGTATGCCGTCAGACGTGCATCAGCTCATATAATTGTGCTGTCCAGTTATTCTCCTTTTGGTAATTACTGTCCACACCCTACATTGGTAAAGTTTTAGATTTACATGTCTGTGTCTGACTACGTTTCTCTTTTCATACATGTTTGTAACTTTTTTATCAGTGAAATACACGCCTCAATGGTCGTGGCTGCGTGAAGAGTTTCAACGAGTTGACAGGGAGAAGACACCTTGGCTTATCGTCCTTTTGCATGTGCCGATCTACAATAGTAATGATGTACATTACATGGAAGGCGAAAGCATGAGAGCAGCATTTGAGAGCTGGTTCGTTCAATACAAAGTTGATGTAGTATTTGCTGGCCATGTCCATGCGTATGAAAGATCTGTATGGTTTCTTTAACCTTATCTGCCTGCCAATTTAATGCAGACGCTTTCTTGGGGTAAATTAATCGGGTCATCTTCATGAATGAGACTCACATTCTTTTTGTCCTTTCTTTTCAGTATAGAATCTCAAATATAAACTACAACATAACTAGCGGTGACTGGTACCCCATACCAGACAAGTCGGCTCCTGTCTACATAACTGTTGGAGATGGGGGGAATCAAGAAGGTCTTGCTGGAAGGTAAATAAAACATCCTAGTTACAGTTCTTTAATTGTGACTTATTGTTTGCTCTAACAAGTAGAAGTCTAGTTCATGTTCTACACCTGTTCCATGGTTTCTTTAGGTTTAAAGATCCACAGCCAGATTATTCTGCATTTCGAGAAGCCAGCTATGGACATTCGACTTTGGAGATTCAAAACAGAACTCACGCACTTTACCACTGGAATCGTAACGATGATGGGAAGAAAACCGCAACTGATGCATTCGTATTACACAATCAGTACTGGTGAGTTTGGCCATTCCATTTATATTTCTGGTGCAAAAGTAGCATGAGATGCATGTCTTCAATACATCTATCAACCCAATATGCCTTGCTGAAATGCATAGTTGTTAATTGTTAAACAAGTTTGGCTAGTTGAGACTTGAGAGCCTCGGAGAAAAAGCAGGTTTGATGACTATATAATCCACATGACATACTTGAGTTTCGGAAATGCAGGGGTAGAAATCGCAGAAGGCGAAAACTGAAGAAGAATTATGCAAGGAAATACATGAATCGAGTTGCAGCTTATTGAAAACTTGACAAGGAATCAAAGACTACGAGTATAATGGCCTGATATGATGTCAATGAGGAGAGAGAGGGCACAGAGACGCTGGGAGATACTGGACTGTATTTTCTTATGAAGAATTCTTATGAGTGAAGTCCGTATATCCTGAATAAGTAGTGTGATCATTATTAGTTCCAGTTCATTTGTTCTAGAGACAGAGAATTGGTTCCCATTAGAAGCAACAAGTTCCGAGTGACTGCAAACAGAGGACGATGGCATAAATTGTTACCTTTACATTTACATTGTTTTTCCTAAATAAACAAAAAACCATGACAATTGACAAGCAGAATCATCTTACTTTCATCAAGGGAGACAATATATACTTTGCTACCTACTTGGTGTTTTAGCATACAACAGATTAAGACAAAACGTCATTATATGATGCTCATAACCTTAAAGATGGCAAGAAAGGAATCGCTCATAATCTTATGCAGATACTGGTACTTGATAGGTTGAAGGTTTGAAACACTATCAATAAGAGTACTCTAAAGTCTAAAAGCATCTATATAGATCATTTCTAGGGTGGGTACTTGGGTAGATTCCGGCTCCTTTCCTCCGCCGTCCGATTCCATCGGGCACTCATTAATCCAGTGACTACGGCTGCAACAACGATCACAGTACTTGATAACATATAGTCCTTTGAAGAAGCCAGGATGATTGACTCTACATTGGTCATCAATGCATCCCACTAAACAAGTCCATGAGTATCCTTCTCTTTCACCAATACATGTTCTCTCATCCTCAGCTTCACAACCTGTTCATCAACATCAATCTCGGTCATATGATCACAATCTTGTATCCATTTACAAAGATATTCTAGCTAAGTTAATCAAGTATAACTCTTCATTCACTGACACATTTTCATTGCCCCAAATCCATATGAAGATGAATCTATTAATATATATATATATAGCAGTATTGCTGCACTATATATATCGTAGAAGCTTATATAGATTAACTGAGTTCCTCCTCTTGTATTGTAGAAAGCTTAAACTTTAAGCATACCAGGAAGGGCGATCCCATAGTCTGATTTGGTGCAACAGATTTTCTTAGGTGGTGGTGCCGGCAGATCATCTTCCGTTCGGGTGTGCGCCGGAATTTGGCTGACGACGGAAGACATGGAGGTGATGCGGCGGCTAAGGATTCTTTAAGGTTTGATTTGTTTTTGTTTTTTTGGGGGCAAACTTTAGGGTTGGTCGCTCATCCAAGTAATCTAATGCATGTAGAGACAATATTCAAGAACACGGCACGTATTTTTTTAGGAAAACTCCTAAATAATCTAATAATAATTATAGCTACATGCATTCGTTGTTAGACTTGTTACTGACCTTCTGTGGCTATATACAGGTATAATGAAGTGCTCGAGACTAAGAAATGATCGATAAAGAATTAACTTAATTACAACACTGAAATGATACCCCTTAAGTTTATAATTATGATTAACTAATTATATTTTTAGTTAGTTCTTAGAATTTTTATATAATAAAATTTAATTTGACACTGATGAATATTTTGAAATAAAGTAAAATCCTTAATTTTTTTAACCAATCAAATATATTGGTAAGGGAGGTTCTAGTTACACCTCCAAATCTACTTAATACACCTCCTATGCTAAGTACACCTCCACTTCACTTTTTGACATGCTTATACTTCTAAGTTCACCTCTTCATTCTTTACCAAAATACCCTTTTACTAATTTGTTTGATTGATGAATGTGTCGCAGAGCATACAATCTCGAGAATGTAATGTTTTGTTATGTTGAATTACTGATACTCCGTGCTATTACTATATTCAATCAGAGATGGCAGTATCTGAGAGGCATTATTTTCGAAGCATGGTGGATAGCGTAGTCCCCAATTTTGATGTTCCTCCACATCTGGTAGGGGTGGACACAGCCCTCTCCTTCATTTCCTACAAGGTTACCAGAAACATCTACCTTGAAGCTCCATCAGGATTATTCGCTTGCCTTGCTCACATCTTTTTCATGGGTGTTGTATCCTCCAGTGGCTTGACTGTAATCATTTGTGTCCCATGTGCCGATACGCAATGCCGACTGTGGAAGCCCGCAGCCAACCATCAGAACCTTGTACAGAGCATGATTGGGATGTACTCAAGATGTCTGTGGGTGGTGTATTGACTGCTGCTACTTGCTTTGCCGTGCATATGATTGAAGCCAAGGTGAAGGTGAAAATATCAGATTATCTTATGTATGTTGTGCCCTTGGTCGCCATATATTCTGCAAAGTTTTTTTGAAATGCTTTTAGATTAGTAGAGTAGCTTTCTATGGAAAAATATATTTAGCTCTCATTAGTTCTATCAGTTAGTTCTATGGTTTTATGATCAAGTTTGTAATGATGGGTAATCTGCATGACTTGCGTTTGGTTCTTTGATTGGAAAAGGATTCTTTAATCGTAGTTGATTAGCTAATAGCAGCAGAAACTTGATGTGAAAATGACAAAATGCATTCATACCTTACAAGAATGATATCCAAATACAAGAGACTATATGAATGCCATACATGTTGTAACATCGATTCTCATTTATTTTATAAGAAGGGATACTCCCAAAATCTATTAGTCCTATACTACCCAATTTGACACACCATTTGTGACTTTTGCATCCTCACTCGAAACTATTTCCGAGTTCCATACACTGTCCAGTGTCCATCACTTGCAGCCTGAGCATCTATGAAAGCACAAAGGAAGTATATAAAAAAAAAAGCATGGAAATCAGCTTCCGAAGTAGTACTATAACCCCCTGCGCAAGTAGATCCCCCATCTACTTCTTCATGCAAGCCGATTCTTAGTTTGGCCACATTGGTCTTTTGAATGTGGAAAGTTAACAGAACCGAAGCTAAGGTTTATCCCCCAGGAAGCCTGCTGCATTGTGAAAGCCGTTGTGTAACATCACTCCAACCTGCAGATAAAATGATCTTTAGATTATACTAGTCTAGGAGAACTTGATGCAAAATGTGATGAAGAGGTAGTACTATATTACCTGGAAAATTTCGAAAGTCAGGCTCTATTCCATTTCCATTTATGTCCTTATGATTCGGTGTCACGTACTTCCCAACAGTTACAACTACACCAGAACCATCATGAAGTTCAAAGACAGATTGAATTTTGAAGGTTTAGGGTTTTGAACGTGAAAACAAAAACACAAGAAGTTTGTAAGTTAATATAGTTGTACTTTTATGTCTTTTTATATCAGTTGACAAAGTCAACAAAATTAGAAAAAAAGAATGGAGGTGTATTAAGTAGATTTGGAGGTGTAACTAGAACCTCTCTATTGGTAAACTCTTCTCCAGAAAAAAAAGAGACTAATATATATTTGAATCAAATTAATCAATGAATTAATAACATTAAATTTTTACAGCATAGTAGATCGTTTGGATTTATTAATTTATTTCGTAAATCTAATTAAAACTAAAACATTCTTTTATATTAAGTTTGACGTATGAATTCTTAATTTTTTTTTACTTGGACTTGTGAAAAATAAGGCTTAATAAAATTTGAGACGGCTGAAGAAGAGCTCTGGCTCCGCCACTGCATGAGTATCCTTCTCCTTCACCAATATATGTTCTCTTATCCTCGTTAAAGTCTTCGTCGGAATCAAACTCCCAATGGCGAGGGCAAGTTAAAGTGACGTGATCAGTCATCTTTTTACAAATCCTGCAATACCCTGTACGTATACTGAGGTGTGGTAGTCGACGCCCCTGTAGGAGGTTCCTCAGCTTCACAACCTGTTCATCAACATCTCGGTCATAATTAAAATCACAATCTTGTATCCATTAATCTAGTTAAGCTAATTGATTATAAAGACAAAGTTTCATTGCCTCATTGGCAACGTGTGGCCCCAAATCCATATGAAGATGAATCTATCAATAGCAATATTGATGTACGTACTATGGCATTTGAAGATTTGAAGATCATGTATATGTCTTTCGATTTCATCACTATCCCAAAACGAAGAAACTATATAGATTAACAAGAGTTGTTCCTCTAATATCGTAGAAAGTGTTTCTACCGGATTACACGGGACACAATCTGGCAGAAGCAAGTACGAGTACTCCACCTTCTTCTTGTTCGTCCGAACGCTCGGGCTGTTCGGATGGGGTCGGGCGCTTCTTCTCTCTTCGGGTGTGCGGGTGTACGTGCTCGGGTACGGCTGTTAGAAGAATACAACGATGAACAAACAGTCAGGGGTCAAGACGGAGTGGTCCGCCTTCAACGCTCTGATGCCTAAGTCAGAAGATGTATTGGATATAACAGTCGTGCGAGCGTGTAGAGTGTAGTGCTGGGATCCAGAATAATGTCGTTACCTGTAATAAATACCTTACATATATAGGTGGTTGAGCTTGGTGCTTGATGGTGTTCTTCGATGTAGGACTGGTACATTTGCTGATGAGTGATCCGCACATTCGGGTATGCGCCCCACGGGCGCATGCGTGCTCGGATGGGGTCGGTCTTGTGAACGGAGTTGTAGCCTTGCTGGTGGTCTTTCAGGTCGTCGGCTAGGTGTTGATTGCCTGTTTAAGTGGATAAGTATATTTAATCGGACAACCAATGATGCTATACTAACAAGTCCCCCAAGTCCCCAAGTCAAAGAGAACTTTCTTGACTGGGGAGTTGAAAAAGGGTTCGTGTGATTAAACAAAATACTTATCAGATTGAGCAGTGGTGTATGATCCTGTAACCCCCAAGTACCCCAACTCTCCGGTCAAGGAAGGGCTCGCATGACGGAGTGGGTGCCTGCGCGTTTGATCGTGTACCTGTTCCTGTATTCTGGGCCCGGCCTCCAAACGGGTCTTGCTAGTTTGGAGCCGCGCGCCCGTGGGGTGTTGTCTTGTAAACATAAATAAGTACAACATAGATATATAGGTGTGCAAATGTGTGAATGTATGGTATGATGCGTGAATGTATGGTATGATGTGTTGAATGTATGCAAATGTTTGGTCGTAACGCCAACGCTGGGATGCCGTTGCGTACGTCGCACGTCAACGGGGATGCCTTTGCGTACGCTGTAGTGTCAACGGTGGGATCAAGACCGCGACGTACAATGTTGCGGCGCACACGAACGCGTACCCGTGCCGCCCCTCGGACTTAGCGCACGCAGAGGCCTCTGCCGCCTAAACCGGGAAGATTTTGCGCACGGAGAGGACGGACCCCACACCTGGAACACTCATCGGTCACAGAACATACAAGGAGAGGACGGACCCCACACCCCTACCGGCTGAGTCGGCGAGTCGATCGTTAACGTTACGCACACGGAGGGGAAGAACCCCACGCCCGTGCCGCCCATCGGCTTAGCGCGCCCAGAGAGGAGTCGGTCCCATGCCTCTGTCACCACAGCCGGCTTGTATTTTTCGCGCACGGAGAGGACGGACCCCACACCCGGAACGCTCATCGGTCTCAGAACTTGCAAGGAGAGGACGGACCCCACACCCTTGCTGGCTGAGTCGGCGAGTCGATCGTTAACGTTGCGCGTACGGATGGTACGATCCCCACACCCGTACCGCCCATCTGTCTCAGAACGCACAAGGAGAGGACGGACCCCACACCCCTGCCGTTTGAGTCGGTGAGTCGATCGTTAACGTTGCGCGTACGGAGAGGACATACCCCACACCCGTACCGCCCATCGGTTTTAGCGCGCGCAAAGAGGGGACGGACCCCATGCCTGTGCCGCCTAATCCGGCTTGCTAATTCTTACCGGGTGTTCGTGGTTTGCTTGGTCGTGCGGGTGGTGCGTGCGCCTGCACGGAATGGCGGGAGACGTGTCGTGTTTTGCCTTGGGTGGGGTGATGCGCTGACGAGACGCTTGAGGTGACATTCCTTTTGACTGCTCCTCGGAAACCGTTGTGTAATAAATGCGAGCCGTCGTAATTAATGCTGGCGTGCCCTGGGCGTTAAATGCTGATGACGTAGTAACTGCTCGAAGCTCAGGCGTCAGGCGCATGGGCGCGTGGGATGTTGCATGGGTGACACGTGTCGAGCCGTGGGAGACCGTGCTAGGGTTTGAAATCAAGGCGGGAAGCTGAAGGGGGGCGCGGTTACTTGCGTGGGCAGGTGAACCGCCTCAGGGCCACGTGTCGTGATCTGACGGTGGACACGCGAAAATGGACGGCTGGCGTTCATTGGCGTACATCGTGCGATCAGTATAAATAAGGGTGTGGTGTCGTCTTCCTCATCACTTTTTACAACTTACCGAAACGCTGCAGAAATTACCCTTGCACACTGTTCCTCTCTGATCTCTGCTGTTCTTTGTTTCTTGCCGGAGTTTCTTCGTCGACGTTCATCCTCTCTACCGTCAATATCGATTTGGTGAGGCTCTCATCCTGTTTCTGTTGTATTCCATTTTGGTTTGTGTTTGGTTGTTTCTGGTTTGTCACGGTTTCTGGGTTTTTTTGGCTTTTTCTGGGTTTGCATCTCAAGAATAAGGCGTGTTCTTGAGGTGTGCCAGGTTTTGATTTTGTTTGGGGTAGGGATTTTGGGTTTTTGGTGTTTCTGGTAGTTTGCTTTTTTTTTTTTGCTAAGTGTGGGTGTCGTGTGCATGCGTCTAGGAATGGAGCCAATAGAAATATCAAGCGGGCAATCGCGTGAGCGCATATACGTACCGGGGGTGGGGTGGGTTAGTTGTGGTTCGAGCGGGTCGAGAACATCGTCGTGCGAGTCTGTGATGAGTGTGACGCCCCTGCGATTCATCCCTAACGCTTCTCCTGTGGTGCAGCAAATGGATCCCCAACAAGCGCTTGCTGCCGCAGGGTTAGGGGAATCGTCGAGCGAATCCTCGTCATCCGGTCCGTGGGGTGAGGAGCGCGTGCGACAAGATCAGCCCGTGACCCAGTTTCCGGAGGGCGGGCGAGTCAACTGGGTGCTCCCCGACGGGGTACCCGTGCAAGAACCCGAACGGGCGCCGAGCGTCAAAGATATGGCGCGGTGGGCGAGGGACTACCACATTCCTTCGTCCGTCAGGCTGAAGATTCCAGTGAGGGGAGAATCGTTCACCCGACCGCCTGCTGGCCACGTGTGCGTCAGCGAGTTCCATCTGAAGGCGGGGATAAAGCTGCCTCTCCACCCGTTCTTCCAATACATCCTGGCGTTCCTCAGGATCTCGCTCGGTCAGTGTGGGCCTACACTGACCCGAACGTTGGTGGCATTTTTCAACATCTTCCGTTCGAGCGGGTTGGATCACCCCACGCGGGCGGAATTCCTCCACTTCTTCCGCCTGAAGTACTCCTCCCGCCGGCGAGACTCGGGCACCTTCACCGTGAAGCCAAGGGTGAAGTGGTGGCTGATCGATCCTCCGAGTTCCTCCACCAGCTGGCGCACGATTAACTGCCTGGTCGGAGGTGACTGGGAGTTTGGCGCGCACGCCCCTGAGATCGCGGCTAACGCCCACCGTGTCCACCGAGTCCCCCAGTGCTTCCACTGGTTGGACACGAACGAGTATCCTCTGACGCCCGAGGAGGAGAATAGGATAGCTCGTCTGAAGTTTGTCTTTGACCCTAGGCCCGAGGCAAGACACTTCTGGGCTGCGTGTCACTGGGATTTGATCGAGCAGAATCGCCTCGCCCGCATGCCTGGTCTGTCAGGTGGCGCTTATTTGTAATGTATGTAGTGTAACTTTGATCGACTGTTGCTAACCTGTACGTTCTCTGTTGCAGTGAAAATGTCCAAGTCCAAGGCGAGCGACCGGGATGCTGAGCAGCTGCGCCGGCTAAACATGCTGCTGGATGGCGCGGACACCGTACGCCGTGTCGTGGTGGATCGCTCGGGCGGAATGCGGGTGGGTGAGGAGGTTCAGCCCACCATGCGTGCACCTACGGTGAGTGAGCACGCCTCTCCTGTCCGCCAGCGTGCGTCGGGCGCTGGCCCATCTGTTTCCGCTGCTGCTAACGTCGAGCAGCCAGCGTCCTCTCCTATTCTACCTCCTCCTCCTTCGCAGTCGGGCAATCGGGGCTCCAGCCGGGCTGAGCGAGACAACCGCCACCGCGAGAAGGAGCAACGTCAGGTGGATCGCGATCAGCGCCGGTCCGACCGGGTGGAGCAAAGGGACATGCGTGACACTGCCCGCACGCCTCAGTCTTCAAATCCACCTTCAAGTCCTCCACAAGCTCTTGAGCAGGGGGAAAGTGAGGAGCGTGCACAGAAGCGCCCCCGGACTAAAGACTCCTCTCCCGGCCCCACTCCTGGGTCGAATGCTGATATTGTGGATGCCCTGCGCCGTGCGCTGGTGGATGGTGCCAACTCTTTTGGGCCCCTGCTGCAGCCGCTGGAGAATGCCGCCCCCGATGGGCTGGACGCGGCCTTCATCGCGTGCACCCGTCTGCAGCACCAGCTCTTCCGTGTCCGCTCGCGGGAGAATTTGGAACTTGCACGCCTCAGGGCCGACGTGCTGAAGCACCGAAGGGTGGTGGATCGGATGGTGGCCAACCTAGAGAAGGCCAATGGCCTGGCGACGCGGTACACCGCCCGGGCAGAGGAGGCAACTGCGCGGTCCGTGGAAGCTGCTGCCCGTGAAGCTCTGGCGAGGGCTGAGCGGGACAAGGCCGTGGCCGAGGTAGAGCAGGTGCGCGCCGAGCTGGAGCGCGTTCGTGCTGATGCAGCCGCCCGGGAGGTGCTGTCAGAGTCCCGGCTGAAGGAGGCTGATCGCGTTGCTCGCATGAATGCTGTGGCGACGTTCAAGGAGTCTGACGAGCTCCGCGAACTGGTCAGAGCTGAAGTGGATGAGCAGGTGGCTGCCTTCCAAGAAGCGGTGATTCCCTTCATCAGGCTGGAGGAGTACCGGGCGTTCGTGCGGTCTAAAAATGAGAGACTGGCGGGCGCTCAGGTTCCTGCGCCTGAGGGAGAGGTGGAGCCATCCGGGGAAGCTGGCGGGGCAGTGCTAGAGCTGGTGATCGTGCGGGTGGATCCGGGTGAGCAGGTGGAGCAGGTGGGGGCGTTGTCGTCGGAGGAAGTGGAGGAGCTGGAGGTTGATACGGGGGCGTAGTATAGGATTTTTCTCTTTCTTTTTTTTTGTAATAGAGTAGGATTTTTGTAGTCGGGCCTTGTGCCCTAACTATCAATGAAGTATTTTCTTTCCGTACGTGTGCCTTGTCTCGATTGTTTTTTTTTGGCATCTTTTGAATGAATCGCGCGAACGTGCGCCCCCTCTCCTTTGCTTTTGAATGGAATTCGACCAAGTGTTACATTCGTGCGAGCAGCCTATCCCCAGTCCCCCGAGTATTGGGCAGGCGGGGCAAGGACAAACGAACGCAATAATATGAAACTTAAAAAAAAATGAAGAGGTATAACACAGGTACAATATAACAAAATTTTTAGTGAAAGTACTTCCTCAAATGTTGGATGTTCCATGGGTACCGTAGTCATTGGCCATGCATATCTCGAAGGTAGAAAGTGCTGGCGCTGACCACCTCGTCGACGACGTACGGGCCTTCCCATAACGGACGGAGTGTCTTCACCTTTTGCTAGATTACCTTCATCACTCAGTCCCCCAGTTGGATTGGTCGAGCCCGAATGCTCTGGTTAAACAATCGGGCGATCCTTTGTTTGTTCGCGGCATTGTGGAGGTGTGCCGTGTCCCTCCGTTCTTCCAGCAGATCGTTGCTGAGGTGTAGCCCCTCGCTGTTCGTGCGTGGATCGTACCCCTCGATCCGTGGGCTCTGATGGGTGATCTCCAGGGGTAACACAGCTTCCGTTCCGAATGTCAGGCTGAACGGGGTTTCGCCCGTGGCTGCGTTGGCGGTCGTTCGGATGGACCACAGAATCTCTGGAACGGCCTCGGGCCAGCGCCCGTAACCCGCATCCCCGGGTTCAATATCTTCAATTTTCTTCTTGATACCCGCCTTGATGATTTTGTTGGCTGCCTCTACTTGCCCGTTCGTTTTGGGGTGCGCTGGCGATGCGAACACTAGGTCCGTTTCCTGCCTCTTGCAGAAGGCTATGAGTCGGGGGTTGTTGAATTGTGGCCCATTGTCTGTTATGATGCTGATCAGCATCCCGTAGCGACAGAAGAGGAAACGCCAGAGGAAGCGCTTCACCTTCTCCGTGGTGATCTTCGCCATTGGCTGGGCCTCGATGAATTTGGTGTGGTAGTCGATGATAACGATCAGATATCTGTATTGTCCCTTCGACTTTGGGAGCTCTCTGATCAGGTTCAGTCCCCACTGTGCGAACTGAACGGGCGATAGAAGGATGGACAGTGGGACAGCGGGCGCGTGGTGGTGATGTGCGTACAGCTGGCACTGGTGGCATTTGCTGGTTAGCGCCGCAGCGTCCGCATGGATGGTGGGCCACCAGAATCCATACCGAAGGGCCTTGTGTGCGATCGATCTGGCGCCCGCATGATGGCTGCACGTGCCCGAATGGATTTCTTTTAGGATCGAGTTCTCCTTTTGTTGGGGTGACGCATTTGAGGCTCGCCCAAGTCCTCCCTTGTCGATATAGTGCGCTATCCCGCACGCTGAAGTTGGCCGCCCGTGCGACGATGGTTCTGGCCTCCCGCTTGTCATCTGGTAGCTCTCCCCTTGTCTTGTAAGCGATGAGCACGTCCATGTAGCTGTGCTCGTGTGGTTCGATTGCCAAAACCTGCTCTGCTCCCGAGATGCTCGGTCGTCGCAACACTTCGACGATCCGCTGCCCTGGCCCCGTGTGCACGGGTGTCGTGGCCAATCGGGCCAGCCTATCCTCATTTGCGTTGAACCCTCGGTGAATGTGGTTGATGTTGACATACTTGAATCCCTTGATCAGCGTCCTCACGTGCCTCAGATAGGCGATCATGGATTCCCCCTTTGCCTGGAATTCCCCTCCGACCTGGCTCACCACCAATTGTGAGTCGCTGAACACATTGAGGTCAGGTGCCTCCGAGTTTTTGGCCAGCTGTAGTCCCGCAATGAGCGCCTCGTACTCGGCCTCGTTGTTGGTGGTTTTGAATTTGAACTTGAGGGCGTACTCTGCGTTTACCCCTCCTGGCCCGGTCAGGATGATCCCGGCGCCGCTCACCTTCTTCGTGCACGAACCGTCCACGTAGAGGTTCCACTCCGACAATGGTCCTTCCTTGACCTCCGATTTGTCGGACGCCTCTACCGTCGGGCCGTCGGATGCGTCGACCAGCGTCGCCTCTGCTTCCGTGTACTCGGCAATAAAGTCTGCCACTGCCTGTCCCTTGATTGCCGTTCGAGGCTTGTACTGGAGATCGAATTAGCTTAGCTCGACTGCCCACCTCGCCAGGCGACCGCTGTGATAGGGCGATTGGAGTATCTGGCGTAAGGGCACGTTGGTGAGAACACGGATGCTGTGCGCTTGGAAGTATGGCCTCAACCGTCGGGCGGCGGTAACGAGCGTAAGCGCCATCTTCTCGATCGTCGGGTATCGAGTTTCAGCGCCCGTCATGCCCTTTCCTGAGAAGAAAACGGGCAGCTCCGTGCAGTCCTCCCTGCGGACGAGGGCAGAACTGACGGAGGTCAACGAGGCAGCCAGGTAGATGTATAATATCTCCCCCGGAATGGGTCTTGAGAGAAGCGGGATGGACGCCAAGTACTCCTTGATCTGAAGGAAAGACGCCTCGCACTCTGGCGTCCACGCGACCTCTCGCTTGTTCGTTGTTCGAAGAGCTTTGAAGAATGGGGCACATCTGTCCGAATATCGAGAGATGAACCGGTTCAACGATGCGAGCTTGCCCGTGAGGCTCTGCAGGTCTGCCTTCTTGACTGGCAGCTTCATGTCGATGATCGCTTTTACCTTGGCGGGCGCGGCTTCGATTCCTCGCTGGCTGACGATATATCCGAGGAATTTGCTGTTGGTGACCCCGAACGTGCACTTGGCCGGGTTTAGCCTCATGCCGTTCCTGATGAGGACGTCGAGCACAGTCCCCAAGTTCTGGACGTGGTCGACCGCCTGAACGCTCTTCACCAAGATGTCGTCCACGTACACGTCCACAATGTTGCCGATCAGGCCATGAAACATCGCGTTCATGATCCTCTGGTACGTGGAGCCGGCGTTCTTCAACCCGAATGGCATGACGACGTAGCAGTATAATCCCTTGTCCGTGACAAACGTCGTCGCCTCTTGGTCCTCGGGGTCCATGAAGATCTGGTTGTAGCCTGAATGTGCGTCCATCATGGATAGGAGCTCGTGCCCAGCTGTCGCGTCCACCAGCTGGTCGATCCTCGGTAGAGGGAAGCTGTCCTTGGGGCATACCTTGTTGAGGTCGCTGTAATCGATGCACATCCTCCACTTCTTGTTGCTCTTCTGCACCATCACAGCATTGGAGATCCACTTTGGATACTCCACCTTGCGGATGAACCCGATGCCCAGCAGTCGGTCCACCTCCTCGTGCATTGCAGCGTAGTGCTCCGCTTTATATGCCCGCCTATTCTGTTTTACCGTCCTAGCGCCGGCGCCGATGCTCAATTTATGGGATATGATGCTCGTGTCGATCCCGAGCATGTCTTTATACGACCATGCGAACACCTCTTGCTTCTCCTTCAGCAGTGCGATCAGCCGTTCGGCTATCACAGGAGCCAATGATGCTCCGATTTGAACCGTCCTCTCCGGGTGTTCGGGGGATAGCTGAATCGTCCTCAGTTCCTCGCGCTCGGGGACGGGCGACACCACCATTAGCTCGTCGCGAGGATCGTCTGGTATCTCCGTTCCGGGTGTAGGCTCCAAGGCGAGGACCTCCTGCCTGTCCCGGGGTTTTGCGGCTTCCTCGTAGTTGTATCCCCGAACGTACCCGGTCCCATGCTCGGTTGGGAATCGTCCCAAGAGCAAGTGTCCTGCAATGATCATTTTCAGCTTGTTGATGCCCGGTCTCCCGAGAATGGCGTTGTATGGGGAGGGGGTGATAATGAAGTCTGTTCGGACCTCGCTGTGCGGGGAGTCGGATGCACCGATCCCGACTCGAATGCTGTCGCTCCCAATCGGGTACGATGTTTCGCCCGTGAAGCTGGCCACGCACTCATGATCCTGTGTCATCTTGCGGGCGAGCCTGGCGAGTGCTGCGTACGCGTCCAGGTAAATCACGTTCACAGACGCCCCACTATCCACCAGCACCCTCTTAACGAGGAAACGATCGATGATCGCATCGATCACGAACGGTAGGGTGCTGTCCTTCGGGCTACCTTCCTCATCTTCCGCCGTGAAGCTAATGGCGGGAGTCTCCCGTCTTCCTTCCTTCTGCGCTCGCCCCGCCCCGATCGCCAGCACCTCCCTGCTCGAGTGATCGGGTGACGAGGTACCCTCCTTGCGCTTTCCCCCAGATATGGTGCTGATAGTCCCCCGGGTTTCGATGCTTGCCTCGTGCTGTCTTTCGTCTGCCCTGGGAGGGGTTGCCCGTTCATCCTTCTGTATATCCGCTAGGGCCTTTGTTAGCATTATGCAGTCGTTGGTCTGGTGAGTGGTGGCGTTGTGGTACTCGCACCAGACGTTCAGGATTCGTCCGACCGGGATCCTCGCATTTGATATGTTATTTGGTGGTAGGAGCCGGTGTTGGTATTGGCGGAGTAGGTGCTCATTCGACTGTCGGTTGATCGCGTATATCCCCTGGACCGCTGGTCGATATTGTGGTGGCGGTGGTAGATGAGCCTCCTGCTGTGCTAGTCCTCTCGTCTGGTTGTAGCGGTTGTTATAGCGGGAGGGTGGCCTATGGTGATTCTGCCTCTGCGCGTCCCAGCTCCTCTTATAGCTCCCGATTGGCTTCTCGTCGTCCGCTTGCTGTCGCAGTTGGGCACTTGCCGCCTCTGGTCTGTTGGTGCTAGATTCGGAGATGGACCCGTACACCCGCGTTTCCACTAACGCCTTCTGCACAATCAGGTCCATGATCTCGTCGTAGTCGAGATATTCTTTCCTCACCAACTTCTCTATGAACGGTGTGGCGAGCATGTTATCCATCAGGGCCACCTTGGCCACTCGCTTGTCAAGGTCCCTGCAAGTGCTCGAAAGCGTCCTCCATCTGCTAATGTAACTGGACAAGCTCTCGTCCTTCCCTTGGCGGACCTTGAGGAGGATGCCGGTGGTGTTGTACTTGCCCTGGAGCCGGTAGTGCTTCTGAAAGCTCTCCGCCAGCTCAAGGAACGAATGGATGGAGCCTGGCGGAATCTCGTAGAACCAGCTCCGTGCCTCCTCTGTTACTGTTTCCTGAAACAGGAAACACAGGGTTGGGTCTGAATACCGGGTCCCGTCCGTGGTGGAGCGGAACTCGTCGATGTGTGTGCGGGGGTCCCCGCTCCCGTCGAACCGGGTGATCTTCGTTGTCTTCGCGTGGAGGTCTCTTCCCTTCTCCAGTATGTGTGCCGAGAATGGGCTGACCCGGGGGGTGAACGTCCCACCCTGCCCGGCGAGCTTGTTTTTCCGTAGGCGCGAAACTTCTTTCGCCAATTCTTCCATCCTCCGGAGGATCCGGGCGTTATCCGTCGGAGGTAACGACTCCCCTTCTGGTGTGGACGAGCGGGCTCTCTGGGCATCAACCCCGCCGAACGGATGTAGCTCTTCGTCAGTGGTGTCCTGGGACCGTTCACGTTGCCCCTGCGGAGGACCGACGAGCGCGTCCAGCCGCTCCTTCAGCCTCCGCCGGGTCTGGCGCTCCTGCTCCCTATTGAACGCTGCCTCTCGTAGCTCTCGGAGCAAACCATCGACGCGCTCATCGCTGCCGCTCGTCCCTGGTTCTACTGCTTGCCGTACCAGTGCGCTCGCGGGTGTTTCCTCGAATGGTGTGCTGCCGACGTCAGTCTCGTGGATAGGCATGTGGGCTTTTGGTTAGTGGTGTTTATACGAGGTTTGCAATTTGTAAGCTTCCCACAGACGGCACCAACTGTTTCTACCGGATTACGCGGGACGCAATCTGGCAGAAGCAAGTACGAGTACTCCTCCTTCTTCTTGTTCGTCCGAACGCTCGGGCTGTTCGGATGGGGTCGGGCGCTTCTTTTCTCTTCGGGTGTGCGGGTGTACGTGCTCGGGTACGGTTGTTAGAAGAATACAACGATGAACAGACAGTCAGGGGTCAAGACGGGGTGGCCCGCCTTCAACGCTCTAATGCCTAAGTCAGAAGATGTATTGGATATAACAGTCGTGCGAGCGTGTAGAGTGTAGTGCTGGGATCCAGAATAATGTCGTTACCTGTAATAAATACCTTACATATATAGGTGGTTGAGCTTGGTGCTTGATGGTGTTCTTCGATGTGGGACTGGTACATATGCTGATGAGTGATCCGCACATTCGGGTATGCGCCCCACGGGCGCGTGCGTGCTCGGATGGGGTCGGTTTTGTGAACGGAATTGTAGCCTTGCTGGTGGTCTTTCAGGTGGTCGGGTAGGTGTTGATTGCCTGCTTAAGTGGATAAGTATATTTAATCGGACAACTAATGATGTTATACTAACAGAAAGCATAAAACTTTAAGCATATATACCAGGAAGAACGTTGATCCCATCGTCTGATTTGGTGCAAAGGAGTTTCTTTGGTGGTGGTGGTGCCGGCAGATCATCTTCCGGTCGGGTGTGACTGAGATGGATCGGTTGTTGCGTCAGGATTTGACTGACGACGGAAGACATGGAGGTGATGGGGCGGCTAGGGATTCTATCAAACTTTAGGGATTGGTTCTATCAAACTTTAGGGATTGGTTTGATTGTGAGATCAGTCGTATCACAGCAGATCTTTATATAGGCCTTCCCGCCCCTAATTAATTTCGGTTTTAAAGTTACTTTCCTTATTGACTTGCCCTTATTTTTATTTCAGTGATTCTAATTAAATATTCAGACGTTTATTTTCTTTCCCAATCACCTCTCTAGAAAACAAAAGGAGTGTATAGGAAAACTAGGAAACAAAAGGTACACATTCTAAAGATCTATATAAGAATTGTTGAAGGAGAAAAATAAAGAAGATACGTAATAGACTGAAACTGTATTTTATTCATTAATAGATAACCTTTAAATATGCATTAAAATCTGATACAATAAATCTCTCGGTAAATCAGGGATTGAGAGAATCTATATATATACTCTAATTAGGAAAAGACACACACAAGGATACCTGGAATATAATTCCCTTAAACACTCCACATTATGTCGTGATCCTAATGTATGATGCATAACTTGTTGTCTCACTAAAAATCTTACCAAGCAAACAAAAACATATTGTGTAAAACAAAAACTTGGTTGAAGGAAAAAAGAGTACAATGCATCAAAAACAAAGCAACTACATGTGATGTAGACTTCCCTTGATGTCTACGAAATGAACTTCCCCTGATCAGTAACTCAATCTTGGAGTTCAGACATTATTCGCATACCAATGTGTCTCACATGCTTAGCAAATGTAGATTTGGGTAACAACTTGGTGAACAAGTCTGCAGCGTTATCGGTCGAACATACATGATTCACATGAATGTTCAATAGCTGTTGTGTCACTGATTGAAGAAAAACTTCGGCGATATGTGTTTTGTATGATCGCCATTTATATATCTCAACTTCATTTGTTCAATGCAAGCCGCATTGTCCTCAAAAATATAAGTTGGTGATGTAGTAGTGGAAGGTAATCCACTAGTTCCTCAAATGTGGTGTATGATTGACCTAAGCCAAACACATTCCTTGACTGCTTCATGTAAAGTAATGATTTCAGAATGATTCGATGAAGTAGCAACCAAGGTCTGTTTCGTTGATCTCCAAGAAATTGTTGTGTTCCTCATGGTAAACACATAACCAGTTTGAGAACGTCATTTGTGTGGCTCAAAGAGATACCCAACATCAGCAAAACCATCCAAAACATCATAAAGTGTCTCTAAATAGGGGACTGCACTGAAAGTAAGAACAGTGCTCGTAGCCTGACCATTACTCGATGGGTCAAGTAGCTCCATCGACGGGTCGAAGGTATAGCTTGGGTCCGTCCAGGGTTCAACTTTCGACTGGTCGAAGGACATATTCGACAGGTCAAAAGCCCTAAAATCAGCATGCTACGATTCAATCATCCTTTTTTTTCAAAAATTTCATGTTTCTCTCTGTATTCTTTGTAGGAAAAAAAATAGGCCTAAGTCAACGGTTTCCTTCAAGTACTAGAAGGTATGTTATATTCCATTCCAATGATTTTATGTTGGCACATACCGAGAAGGCAATGTCTAGATGTGTGCACTGAGCTAAATTCAATCAAGCTCTAACCGCACTAAGATATGGAATCTCAACTCCAAAAGTTCATTACTATCATCATTTCGATGAACTTGATCATTTTGGGTTCCAGACTACTAACAACCATTTATGTGCTAAAAAGGGTGTGCTTTTTCCATTGCCTGATCTAGACATAAGCAGACTGGTGAATAAGAGTTCAACCAACTCGATGTTCCATGTCTAATACCAAGACAAAATCGATCATACCAAGGTCTATCTTCTCAAACAACTTGTTCATCTAATGAACATGCATGGGCATAACTTATCATTCTTCCATCCTTTCCCAATCAAGTAGTCATTTAGAATAGTGAACGTCTCAATCTTATCCCATGAGCACTCTGTGGTTTAAAGTTACTTGACTTGGGTATAACCATGTCAATTGGCACTTTCATGTATATCTCTGAATCAAGATCCCCATAGAGATATATAACCACATTCATCAGTTGCATACTCAATTTTTTGGATACTACCAAACTGATAAAGTAGCAAAAAGTAATTATGTCCATAACCAGATAATACATCTCCTCATAATCAATACTAGGGCGTTGAGAAAATCTTTGCGCCATAAGTTCTTCTCATTGTGCTTCTAAACAAAGACTTATTTATATCTAACCAGCTTACCATTCGGTGGTCATGACACTACCATACCAAAAACTTGCCATTTGTAAGAGAGTTTAGTTCAGCCTAGATTACAACTTTCATATTGGTCAATTTTCTCTACGTTGACAAACCGCAACTAAGCAACGTTCCTCTTCATCGTTGTCAATTTCTGATCAACGGAATAAGTAATGCATCATTAACGACTAGGGAAGAACCATCCCTAATATCGCTAGCATTTGTTTAACTTGGTGAGATTTCTTTGTTTACTGACATCGTCATTGACTCTGAGGCGTCCCCTAATATTTCTCAATGTCGAATTTTAGACATATTCGCAGTCATAAACAATTTCATATATTGATGATAAGCAATTGTGCATTGATGGCTTGCCTGTTTACCGGCAACTCATCAATAAATTTAGACCGACGCTACACCCCTACTATGAGCAGGAGAAACTCTACCTTATTCGGGTGTTTCGTTAACTTGCTCAAATTTCAGGGACTTTCAACCTTGCAAGATTTGCAGAATGTATAACCGATCTTGTCACTCTCATGATATCAGAAAAGAAGTCAGACATCGAATATGCTACTTTCTGGAGATCAAGAATACATTGCACTTCAATCTCACACTAAGATGTGTGGGAATCATGATGAAACATAGTGGGGACATACCACGTCAATTTCTGACATTTAACAAAAATGAAATCATTCTTATTTTCTCCTGATGGCGGGAAGTATGTCTCATCACAGTGACTATATGCAAAACTGGTAGTAAAGAGATCTCTTGTCAAAGGTTTCAAATAGCGAAAAACCGTTGAAAATTCACAACCAACATAGATGTTTAAACGTCATTGAGAACCAATTTAATATGCAGTGGAAGCGTAGTAGACACATGTATCGTGTAACCAAAGATGCATAGATGTGAGATATCAGGCTCATGTCCAGTTACCAACTGGTATGCACTGAATGGTTGACGATTTACAGGCCTCAAAATGAATAACCATATCTGTATGTAACATTGCATATCCCCAAACAGATAATGGTAAATTTGTATACATAACCAAATCTCTTGCCACAAGCTTTAGCCGTTTGATTTGTGCCTCTGCTAAACCATTATGTGAATGAATATAGGGAACTTTCTGCATTATCTAATCTAATAAACCTTATTAGATTATCCGGGTGGTGATTCCGAAGCTTAATAATATGTGCTAGGAGTTTTGCAAATGCAGTGTACCATGTGGATTGTAAGGACGTGTGACATATGCGTCGATGCAGCAATCAAAACCATAATATAGTACGCATACCAGTTTTATTTTCCACAAATATATTATTTGGAATCTATGGAGGAATAGAAGTTGTGTATACAATAAAAGACCGTCATGCATGCAAACAGTATTAAAGACATGAACGAGCTTTGCAAATCGAGCAATATGTAGTGGATTTTGCCATAAAGACATCCGGCGGGAAAAATGCACGAGATTATGTTGTGCTCGTCTTGGAGACCAAGCCTAGACCGAGTGGATTAATCTCACTCTCCCTCATCTAAACTGATGGTTGTAGATATTCTCACAACTGATGACAATGAGAATTTCTCAATATCTTGTTCATCATAATTCAAAAGCTTATATGAGACAAAGTCACACATAATAATATAAATGACTGCATTAGGTTCACTGATCCGAACCGTAGTAATAAACCACTACAAATCCTCATAAATCTCTCCAGATTGCGTCGTTGGCAGCATTCTATGGAGATTGAACACATTTTTTTTATCATTCTCACAATATTGTTCCAATTTAAAACCGTTGGCACAAAAGTGTTCAAAACTTAGCATGGTTCGATTAGAGTGTTGATTATAGCAATATCAAATAACCGATGTATAATGACATCTGACCTGTCAAGATGACCCTTGTAAATTACATTGGCAAGATAAAAATCGATGTAAAACCATATCTGGTGCAGAATTTCAGGTTGGTCGAACCTTTATTGTCGATAAAGCCGATACAAAATTCATAAAAAAAATACCATTCCCGGGTAACATATTCAACGGGTTGAGAAGTACCTCTCGAGGGGTTGAAGAAAACCCAAAATAAATTTTGATTTTCCGATAACTATTTCCTTGAATGGTCGATGATGATTTTCGACGGGTCGAAAGTTGGGAAAATTTGTCACAAAGGCAAACATTTGACGGGTCGAGGGTGAATTTCGATGGGTCGAGTGAAACCAAAAACGAATATCGATTTTTCGATATCTTTTTCAACGGGTCAAACAAAATTTCCACGGGTCAAATTTTGTGACAAATTCGAGACGGAACCGTGCATTCAACGGGTCGAAGGTAAATTTTGACGGGTCAAAATATGTGCACAAACCGTTCCAAAGTGATACCATCGATGGGTCGAGGAAAATTTCGATGGGTCAAAATTTTCTATAATCAAATCATCCCTTCTTTTGTCTCGTTGTTATGGAACTTTGCTGTCATAATGCCAGAGGATTTTGTGAATTTGAACCTTGTAAGCAATATGTATGAACATGATCATTCCTAAGACTTTCAAATACCGAAAGAAAGAACTTTTATTGTTTTGCCAACGTCAAAACTTACATTAAAAAGATTGTTCTTATTCAAATAACCATGACTAAAAATAAAGTCAAATACAATGCTAAACTTGATTACATATGAGAGATATCATCTAAGCAAAATCTATAGTTGCTAGGTTTACATTTGGAATATCTTCTACTGCTGGATTGGCTTCTCCGCCATCTTCCATCTCATAATCTTCAGCATAGTTGGTCTCATGTGCCAAGTACTGCTGACACCTTTTGTAGGCATCTTGGACATCCTTAGGTGCACGACATTGCTTGTGCATATACTTGTTAGAACCATACCTATAGCAAGGTGCCAAGCTAAATGTTGAAAGAGCATATTCTGAAGAATTTCCATTGTTCCTAAAACCAGAACTTGATGGATTCTTGTTATTGTCTTAGCGAGTCCAAGTCATATTCTAACCATTTCTTCCTCTGTCACGACCTCTACCACCACGAGCTTGATAAGGTTCCGAACGATTGTTCTGCTTATCTTTTCATGCCTTTTCAGTATGATGAGCTTCATGGACTTTCTTTGTACCGGCTGGCCTGACATTGTTATGGAGAAGAATCTTCTGATGCCTTTCTTTCTTTGCCAGCACACTCATAATATTTCTAAATGATCTCAATGTCCCTTGCTCATAAATCAATCCGATATTGGTGAGAAAGAGTGTCTATGGAGGTCGGAAAAGTAGTCAATGACTTCTCAACCATGATTTTTTCGTTCTTGACGACGCCACAAATAGCAAGTTCGGACTGTAGCTCTAGCATATCCTTGTAAAAATTATTAATCTTGGGATAATCCAATAACCGGATTGGGTCTCATCTCTCTAGGAGTTCAGGAAGTTGTGCGTCATGCACATTGTTAAACCGTTCTTGCAAAGTGACCCACAAATTCACGGGGTTGTCTTTTAGCAAGTACTGCTTCCTTATAGAATGATGAATATGTCTCCTAAGAAACATAAGAGCTTGAGCTTTGCGGGCTATGATGTCATCATCGGCTTAAGTGTCGGGTGGTAGTGGTTGGATCATATTCGCGAGTCTTTTACCGATGAGAGTATTTTCACATCTGAGACTCATCTATGGTACTCTACTCCTTGAAGATCAAGGATGTCAAATTCTGGCCTTGTTGGCTCAATCATCTACAAAAGACGAGAAATATAATTAGTTTACCGATCGAAAAACCACGATCACTAATCAAGTTTAGGGAATAAGAAACATAATCCATTGATGTACGGTCACAAATATCGATGTGATGACCGGTGGTTTCATACCACACCCCATAAACCGTGACTAACTCAGAGTCACAAATTATCGACTTCCCTTTTTTTTCATGTATACCGTGACTCCCCCAGGATCGTCACTATTGTTTAAACTTTGAAGAGGAGGATTTAATCCTTCACTCACTCATACCTGCAATAATCCATAGGAACTAAGTCATATATAAAATTCACGGTATTTTAAACCTAAACCTAGATCTAGATCTAGGGTGTTGCGGTAATTAAGTTTTACAACCTAATTTTAAACCGAAGAAGTTATTCGATTTAGTTCGAGGGTGTTATGCTCGGTATGAAAACTTCACTGAGATCGAAGTTTGAAGAGAAAAACCCTTGAAATTCGGTGACGGTGGTGAACTTCGGCAACAGTGGATAACTTCTGGCGACTTCTAGGTGATCGGCAGCGGTGCAGGCTTCGTGCAAGGGAGGAGGTTGGCAGTTGAAGATTTTTAGTGTTTAGGGTTTAGTTTTTTTTTTTTCCGACTTTGGGTTGGATATCAACTCAAGAGCTGTTGATAACTTGTTGGAGGAGAAAAGTAAAGAATATACGCAATAGACTGTTGTATTTTATTCATTGATTGAGGCCATTTAAATAGGCATTACAATCTAATACAATAAATTTCCTGGTAAATCATGGATTAAGATAAGCTCTATATCTACTCTAATTAGGACAAGACACACACTGAGATACCAGGAATATAATTTTCTTAATTTGTTGGGTATCGATCTGCATTATTGTTATCGTTATCGTACTAACACTCTTTTATTTACATCTTTGATTGAACACGTAATTTCATTGATCACGGTATAAATATATCATGGATAAATAATGACCGGGGTCCAAGGGAACAACATTTGTTGCCTTTTTATTCGGTACGTATAATTGGGAGACGGTCGTGCCAGGAATCATGGATGGAGTTGATTCTAGAATTATCCCATGAGAATTTCAGCAAGTAAAAGAAAGTATATTTTTACAATAAAGTAAATTATTTAACTTTATCTAATACAAAAGGTTTAAATCAGAAAATTTGGACAAATTGGGGAAACAAATCCTCCTCCTTTAAATATTATTATAGATTTTAATTTTTGTTCTTTTCTTTTCTTTTCATATTTCAGTTATAGACGTGGGAAATAAAGTACTTTTTATCAATAACAATATATTCGTGTTAATGTCGGGAAATGGCCTATAATGCGAAAGAATGTGCAAAGATGTGATTGAACAAGTGAACAACTGAGTAAGATATCGAGCACATATATTTAAACTAGCTAACTATGATCCATCTCTCTTCCGAATATATTACCAGAGTTATTTTGACCTAACAGTTATTGAAATTGAATATATATCACAGGTTGAACCAATTGATGTCCTGGGTCTATTGAATATGGCGGTTGATCATTCAAATGCACATTTAGATGAGATTCTCAAGAATGACTTAGATGATTCCATCGTCGGGACCATAGTTTCTGGATGGGATAAAAAACAGGTATAGTCTTTTTTTTTAAGAAGGTATAATTTAAAATCAAAATTTGAAAAGTTTTATGAACAAAATTCTGTGTTTTCCAAATAATAACTAAGAAATTTTCTAGAAAAAAAAATGAATTTGGAGACATGAAATTTTAACTTTAAATTACACCTATCTAGGTGTCATTTTCAAATTCTATCTTTTATCACTATAACATATCTCAATACCACAATTTGAGAATCATCTTTGTGGATATCCAAACAACAGAAAACTAAATGCAGCAATTGTAAGTCTCGTTATTTAGAATTTACTAAAATTTTTAAAACTTCTTCATACAAACATAGATGATCCTCGTTAGACATTGACCGTAATCATTCAAAATAAAATTAAAGTGAACCAAAACATATGCTATTGTAGTGATGCAACTAGACTTTTGGTATTTGAAATATCTATTGTTACGGCTTCTGGTACTTCTGATTCACAAATTAGGCAAAGGTTCTCTCCACAGACCTCATATGTGTAACTGTTTATACCCAATTTGTCACATCGATTAATCATCTTAATTTGGGGTAATAAAGGAGTTCGTTACTTCGTTGCTATGGCTAATGACTCAATAGTGCATAAAAGAATGATATATATATATACACACTACTTATTAAGGAACGCCTTCTGTTTCTTCAAAATTAAAAAATAGACAAAAATATCTGTAGAGGTATAAGTGTAATCACAACTAAAAGCTATAAAAAAATGACTAATAGAAGGGAAAAAAATTGAAGAACGGGTAGTCTGGTAATTTCTTGCAGAGAAAAAATTGCTTCTTAAAAAAAAACTACAAAGATTTTCCTAAATTATATATTAACTCTCAACCACTTTCTTCTGTAGTTGAAGACTTGAAGTTCTAATTTTAATAAAACTGTCGTAAATTGTCTGAAATCTTTTAAAAAAAATACCAGAAATTTTATTGCCCGATGCATATTTATTAAGTTGGTAATTACCTAAGCGTATGTACAAAGTAAATCAAAAAGTTCAAATGAACTAGACACTTTCAGAGTTTGAGAATTGATGGTTTAGGCTATGTGTCATTGTATTGGTAGAGTTAATTATACAAAGGAGTCTAGAATTGATCGTACGTTAAAGAGCAACTTAGCATCTAGCAGAGTTTGATACAAGCAGACGTCTTCAGCAGCAAGCACCGGCTGATATCGTTCTTTACTTTATTGTTTTCTCTGTTTATTGTTCTTTATTTCTTGTTCTTCTCATATTGCTTTCGTATTATTATTCGTTTCTTTTATCAAAAAGTTCTTATAACCCAAACAATCGAACTAACAACCTAGAGCGTTCCTTTCTCGGCTAACAAAATCTCTCAAGAAAAGTCAGATATGTGTATTATATATACATCTATTGTCAATCTTACAAAATCTTGCTTGGCCTCGAGGCCGCGAGTTGACACGCCCACAATTCATTGAAAGGACATTTGTTCCTAGATCCCTCGGCTATAGTAGGCCGAGACCATTTTGAGACAACAGTAACTAAACTCAAAAGGACAGGATGACCAAAAATATACGCAGAGCTCCCTCATGTACACCACGAGTCGAGCCTCGTTCACATTATAATGCACCATACAACCTTCCTATATTGTACAACAGTCTAGGTGTTATGGAACAGCTATCTACACCCTTTTGAGCATTCAACACACGGTTACAGATTAACAAACTTGTGCGAAGATTCAAGGTGATCATGGTGTTCCTGTATACATTGCACGCGGCCGGATAGTACAACCTCATATTACTGGTAGCCACACACACACAAACCCATCATGAATCGCGGAAAATTGGTTGTGGCATCCACTTGAGATGTATATTCAACTTCCCAGATTTAGCCCCGTCTAGCGGTAAGGAGTCTTTATATTCTCCTTCTAATATGACCCTGGTGAGCGTGAAGATGCATCTTCCCATATAGTCCTGCAAGTTACACACAAAAAAAGGATCAAGCTCAGTTGGCAAATAGCCATGTTTACAATATACCAATGTTAGTCATACTGTTTGTACTTGCTGTTTATAGGGGCAATTTGGTCTTTTCTGATTTTGAAAACAATTTTAATGTTTTACTTTTTTATTTGCCTTCTTAACTTTTTTTACATTTGTCCATCTTTTTAACAATTTTAACTTTTACATTTTATTTTTTACTTGAACTTTACCTTTTCATTTTTTTACGATTTTATCTTCTTTTTTTAACCGTTTTAACTTCTTCTTTTTTATCTTTTAACTTTACTTTTCGTTATTTTTTTACGGTTTCATCAACTGCTTAAATTTTGTTGTAAAAAAGGTTTAACCTAAATTATAATCTCACTTAAACATCTCTCTTCTCATATTTAGGGCTTCCCTTTCTAATAGAAGTCAAATTCCAATCTATGGTGCTATCCCAAACTTCATTGGATCATCACCTTACAAATATGTAAGGCAAGATTAGTTGTATACTTAGCTTGAAGCCTACATAAGGGCATTTCCAGATATTATGTAGTAGCCAACTTAAGAAGAAGGGGGAAATAAACGGTACCTTCCCGAAAGTATCATGGTCATAGACCTCAAGAAGAAGCATGTCGTGCAATCCATCCTCGACAACAAAGTCAAAAGTTTGATTCCAAATAGGATTCAAGCTTTCATTAACAACCTGAGTGAAACAAAAAGAATGTTATGGAAAGAAACTGAAAGAAACGACATGCTTAGAAGAAATTCAGATCACTCCTACTTTCATAGACCAAAAAAGATATTTGCAGGCTATGGAAATTCAAAATGTACCCTAGTTTTATTTCTTGCTTCTGATTTCTTCAAGGTGATAACCACATAAGGATCAGCCTTCCCCATTATATCAACAGGTGGCAAGTCTTCGGCAGATATAATCGTGACAGAAAGTACACCCCTAATTATAACTTCCTTCTTCTTCTGCATGATTTCCTTTTCATTTGCGGTAGTATCTATTCCATTTTCTCCATTTTTAAGTACCTTTTCCAAAGAGGTCATTGAGAAGTTGGGAGTGAAGGGGTTGACGATGTCATTATCTGTGCCGAATGGACAATATAGTAGTTCCAATTGGACCTACAAGAAAGAGGAAACTTATAAAATGGCTTCTAATGTATATAATTATACCTATTTATATTCATCATATATGGAATAGAAAATATGACTTAGCGGAAGCAAAGAACAATATGATTTCCAATTTTAACAATCCAACCCCACGAATAACATCCACAATAATGATCCAAGTGATGAAAATTAGTATTCTGACCTGCCCGCGGTTTTTATTATCTCGTTGGACTTCCAAACTTTTGACCAGCTTCAACCACACATCCTTCACTTTACCGGGCTGAAGTTCACTTAACCGTACATGAGCACAACCAAGGAGCTCGGAAGCCTGAAGGCCCTCATCATCATAAATTTTAACCACCAAATGTTGAGTGGAATCATCTTCAACGACAAATTCAAAGTGCTCATTCCATATTGGATTCAAATCATTGTTCTGTTGATTCAGAAAAAGCATGACTACTCAGTTAAAACCAAATGAAGAGAATCGACAAATGAATAAGTCTAGTGCACTATTATATATATATAATTATATGTATTTGGAGTAGAATATTTACAATAGTTCTGCTTTTCTTCATACTGTCATGTAAAGGTCGAACGTATAATACAGCATACGGGTCTGACTTTCCTACAAGGTCTTTATTTGTTAACTCCTTTGCCTGCACCAGCTTCACCTCTAATATTCCCACTGGCTTCAACTCCAGATCACTAATCAGTCGAGTAGAACAGGAAAAAGCAGAATTAGAATCATAAAAGGACTAACCTCCATGCCTCTACTGGGTTCAATGTATGTTTTAACAAGGTTGACAAGTAAGTTTTCTTTGTATTCTGCTTACCTGTAATCCCCAGGCAAAATGGGAATGACCTTTCGAACGGGCCATGTTATTGAGTCTTCAATGGCATCGCGTATGGTCCCCTGTGCAAATGATACGTCTATTAATTAAGCCAAAACAGGATCTAGCATATATAAAGTTAGAACTTCCAACTCTCATAAACTAAAAGACTACCAGATATCAACCAGTGTCAAGTCTAACATGATATTTGAATCCTTAACTATGAGCCAAAATGGTAAATAAGAAACTTCACATTCTTAATCATCATGTCAAGTATTCAAAATAACACCATGCTACATGCCAAACAGAGATCATCATGCACACAAGTACAAATTTCAAAAGGTGGAAACAAATTGAGGAAATTTCCTCATACCTCAAGTTGATCTTGGAGCCCAGGTATTGTAGATATGTCTCCACCCACAACTTTCAGCTTAAAATCCAAATTTTTCTACAGATAAGAAAGAAAAAGAGACTGTTATATCAGAACTGAATATTATAATTAGTCTGTTGACAAAACTGATCACAGTTTAACTGCATCCTACAAGATCTTTCAAAGATGGCACTAGAAAGAGATACTGCACCTTTTCTCTCAAGGAAAAGCAAACAGCTCCAAAGCACGGGAACTCATCGACCAGAGGCTTAAATATGAGCCTGAATACCCCAGTGAACCCAATGTCTTTCACCTGCAAATCAAAGTATAAACACTGAAAGCTCAACACCACCAATCACACTCCAGGAAGCAAAAGTACTCGAGCAATAAATTCTCACAGTTACCTGCACCGGTAATGCCACACCGAGTAAAGTCTTAATAGCAAGTATTATACTCGGGTTTCCATCCCACTGCATTTCCAACTCCATACTGACGCTATCACCTCCACCTTCAATTATAGAAACCCCTAATACACACACCATCACCTCATCAGAAAAAAAAAAAACCACCAATCTTCGTTTAACAAAATCTTTGCACAAAAAGGTAAACTTCAAAATCTCCGTTTATAAACATTAATAACATTTACAAATTGGAAACTCAAATCCAACTCATTCATCCTAATGCACAATGCATCATTAGACATATAAAGTAGTTCTCAGAATTGAACTGACCTGTAAACTGCGGCGCCACGGAACCTAGAGTGAACTTAGAAAACTTGATGGATGACAAAATGATGGGTCTATACTGTTCCAGAATCGGCTCCACCGAAGCCTTGATCAACTCCGAAGCTGCCTACATGCCCAAATTCAACACACTTTTTTGCACAAATCCAATACACAAAACAAATAGAAGAAGCTCTAAGAATAGTTACCTCATTCACATAAGGCCAGATCTTCGTCAGATGAGAATTGAGCCATTTCAACTACAAACACAATAATTATTTAATAAGCAGATGAAAAAATGGAATCTGGGTTTGAATTAGGAGAGAGACTAGAATAGTGTAAAGACTAAAGGAGCTTACTTTTTGTCTCTGAGAGAAGACAACCCAAGAAGGGTAGTATTCACCAGGCAAGAGCTTTTTGGAGTCTTCGACGGTCATGCGAGCAAAAGCGGCGACGGTTTCTGCCAGCTGGCACCGGAGCTTGGAGCGGCGGTTCTCGAGCTTCACAAACGCCACCACAAGTGTTAGTCCCAGGAGGATTCCGGAGACCAATCCGAAAATAAAGCCCATCTTTTTTTTGGGAGAGAGAAACTGAGTGAGTGATACAAGCTGAGCTTTGGACTTGGAAGATTAAGACTTTGAGTTTTGTTGGGTGTGAAGAAAGAGAAAGAGAGATGCTTTGCTTTGGTTTGCCGACAAGACCTGTTGAAGAGGACGAGACTGAGAAAGTTGGGAGAGAGGAAGAGGAGAACCCACATGGAGGTAACACTCGGACTCGTCAATTTTTTCTTTTTTTGCTTTTTTCGTTTTAGTTGTATTTTCTTTGGGTAATCTATATGTCCCAAAACAAAAGAAGAAATATATGTATACAAAATAGAACCAAAAAAGAAGTTTGACAGTAACAAGTTCTAAGTAAATAGAGCGGCTCCGCATCGTCAACTCGGGCTTCCTTGCGACCATTCCGATTTAGGAGCGGTCGAGAGTTTCAGGATGCCAGACATGGACGAGAGTCTGGCTAGAGTAGAGGCCACCGCGGGAGAGAATGAGAGAGGAGATGACTGACCGAGTGACCGGTGCCATTAACCTAACAGCGACTAGGTGTTCCTGGGCCGAGAGTGATTAGACGACAAGGGTAGCGGAGGGAGACGACCAGGCGACGGCGGCGACACTAGCGAGATTTCTATCCTCTGCCAGAAACTCAGTTGGATGTGAGGCAGCTGCGGTGGAATTGCTTACCATGGAGGCTGATAGGTGAGAAAATACCTATGCAAAGATACCATATTCTTAAGTAAATATATCAAAGTAGTAAAGATAAACAGGGGTTATCGAACACAAGAAATTGGTGAGACTAAATCTTAAAACACTAATTAGACGTGAATGTCATAAAGCTGACAGACTCAACCACATGAAACTAAATACACTACGAACCTAAATTAAACAGACTCAAATGCGATGAAAATTGTATACAATATATTATACACAGTGGCGGACTACCACAAAAAATTTGAAGGTATTCGGAGTTGATTTGGGTACCGAACTAAATTGGCTAACTATAGCTATGTGCATAAAATAAATGCAGAAAGTAAATATGATCATGAATGCAAGATGTTAAACTATATTTCAAATTTACCACCGCCATTCCATATTTCTAAAACATACTTGACCTAATGCACATATCTCATTAATGAAAGTTTCCAGGAAGAGTCGATCGTTACAACCACATCTTATTAACTAATCTTTATGCATATGCGAGTTTGTCATGGACCTCCCACACATCTATCTCTCTATTGAACTCATAGTCGTGGACCCCAAGGTTTACAAAGAAGAAAGCATTAAGAATTAGAAAAGTTTTGAGAAGCTACAAGGGTTCACAGGTACACTATGGGCGTGTCCTGCTAGACCTAGGGTTTCAATCACCCAACGGTTTCTCACCTCCATTGGTGTATCACTGTAGAGAATCCGGTGAAAGAAATTATCTTCAATCGCCCGTATCTCATGATAATAGAATCTTAGCATGAAAACTAAGTTGCGCACCAAAGTAAACATACAAGAATTCATACGGTAAATTACAGAGAGAAAGAAACCTCATTCAAAAGAATATGCAAAATTATGTTAAAGTATATGCATTAAAAAAACTTCATGTACGGGGCTTCAAACAACCCCTTAACAAGGTGATTAGCTACTAAAAGTCATAATCAAAGAATCAAGAAAAATCATAGAGTTCACAGATCAAGATTAGATGAAGATGAACTGTCGTCCAGTTTTGATGGATCGAAGGTTGATCTTCGATGGATCAAAAACTGGTCTCTAGCTCTCCCGCGGCTGCTTCTTCCTCTGCTCGAGTTTCTCTCTAAAATTCTTGATTACCCTTTCCAAAAATCCTAAAATAGCTTTATATAGTTCCCCAATGGATCTCCTCAAGTCCACATTGGAATATACGTCTTTAATGGCACAAAACTCATTCTTAAATCCATATTGAGCTAGAAATCCTTCATTTGTTTCCTTTTCCTTTATTCCTCCACAAAACCTATAAAACAATAAATATTAATTAAATACTCAATTATATAACAATAAACTAAATATAGAGAGTGAATTAAACACTGAATAGACACATAAATATGCGACTATCAAAATACATCACACTTAAACATTGCTAGTCCCCGAATAATACACTAAACTAAGATTCTAAAAAGACTCAACAAACTTTACAAACACCAACTCTAATTCCCTCAACAAATTTTCTCAGTATTCTTCCACAAAATTGTAACATCGAGATCACATGTATCTACAAGTTACCAAAGATAACTCCAACATATAATACACATGCAACATGTAGGATACATACATAATCAAAGTGAATAAAGAGCTAGAACATGCACATGACCAATCAAGATTCAACCTCACATCAATATGCTCTCACAAGTGTTTCTCTCAAAATACATCTAAGGTATCACTCAATTCAATTATTTTCCTAATGGATCGAACCATATGCTCACTCTTGTGACTAATCTCCATAGATCAAAGGCTGTCATCTTGAGGATCAAAAGGGCTTTATGGGTTGTAATGGGGTTTGGCTCATAGGTAAAATAATAAATGGGTATGGATTACAAACACAATTCTAGAACCTAGTAGAGCACCAAATAAAAGACTTCTTCAAACTTTACAATCATGAACTTTTTTACTATTGTTGTCAGATTTCATCTTGTTGGACCTTCACAACATTCTTTTCATCAATAGTTAACCCGAGTATCAAGCTAGACATCATGATTTTTTTTCTTTTTTTTATTAGTACTTTTTTTCACACTAGCTTGATACCCCACACTTATCTCTTGTTATCACCTTTCGACATTGTCGCGGTCTTCACATACATGTCTCATGTATAGCTCTACCAGGTCCTAGAAGAAAGGTAAAAATATAACTATTCTACAGTTCAAGGATAGAGATATGTGGGTGATGACATTAAGTTTTACATGTAGGCTCAAGGTGGTTAACTACGGGGTGCACATCTTGCGTACACAAAATCAAGACATAAGCTCATAAGGCTATGGTGGTGTTCCCTAAATGTCTTTATCACTTCCTCAATCAGAAAATGTATTGACTAAAAGCTTTGAATAGCACAAGGGCGAGTTCTAGTAATCTCTAGAGTCCATTAACTTAATCTGTGACAAGCTATTGGCACTCAACAAAGAAAGTATGTATATCACATAAAGGCTCAAAAGCTCACCGGTTAAATGAATCTCAATAAAGTCTATGCATGCTTAAATCTTTACCATGTTAACTCATTTCTATATCCACTACATATTCGCATATGCATCATATATCAACATTATCCAAAGAAACTCAAGTCACATAATCATCTCTTAGTCATAAAATTGGAAGAAATAAGCACATCATTGACTTTTTAAGGGCACCTAAGACTCAAAACATAACTCAAAAGACTATTTTTATGTTACTTTTCTGGACACTTTTTATTTTTGTATTTTGTTTTTCAAATAAGACACCAAAACACACAAGAAAAACAAAGAAAAACGCTAAAAACTGACATTAAGCTTCGATGGATCGAAGATAATCCTCGATAGATCGAAGTAAGCTCCCTGGTCTCACTATAGAACAACCCTTCGATGGGTCGAAGGATATTCCTCGATGGATCGAAGGGTACACCCTGAAAATTCTAAGCAAAACAGAAAAAACTGAAGAGACTGCACACTCTCACTTGCATAATTTCTACAGAATTGAGAGCATGCCCGAATATACTGAAATTTTATAAGCATATACTAGACATATATACCAACACACACTAAAAATTCCAGAATTTTCTGATACCTCTAGATATGTCCTAAAAATTATACTACATAAAAAATAAAAAAATTCTAAAAATCTATATCTAGACGCTAAGTATAGATACTGATACTGCTGAGGTGGTGGAGGCGGCGACACTTGATACTGCTGCTGTGAAACACGCCTTTGACCAAAGTTCTGCCCATCCCCTATAGGTTATCTTTGGAAGTAATTCGCCTCCTCCTCTTGGTTGACTTCCTCCTGTGCTCTGAACTTGGGACAATCTTCTACTAGATGATTTGTAGCTGAACATAGAGTGATCACTACCTGAGATGCAGTAATTTTTATCTTCTTAGCCACCTTCATACTATTAGCAATTAAAGCAATGTCATTCTCCATGGAACTCAATCTCTTTTTCATGGCTCCATTAATACTAATAGCATTCAAAGATCTTCTACTTGCTCCCATAATTCTATCTCTTGACTGAAACTGTCTTGAGTTCTCTACTTGGTTCTCTATAAGTTCCTTTGCTTCAGCTCCAGTCATATTCCACCAGTTTTCACCACAAGCTGAATCAAGTTTAGACCTATTGAAAGAATCAAGTCCTTCATAGAAGAACTTCATTTGAGTATTCAGATCAAACTTGTGATGAGGTTATTGTCTAAGCAAACTCTTGAATTGACCTCATGCCTCATGTAATTCATCTTCATTCTTCTGCCTGAATGTGTTAATTTGCTTCTTCAAGTTCTTGGTATGAGAAGCTGAGTAAAATTTTTTCATGAATGCACCATACATCTTCTCTTAAGTGTCTATAGATTGGGGAGCTAAAAAATTAAACCATGTCTTTGCTTGCTCCTTCAACGAAAAAGAGAAAAGAATTTTTATCCATATTTGTAAACCTCTGAATTCTGCACAATGCTGCAAACTCATTAAGATGATCTTGAGGGTCTTCAAAAGGAGTGTCTCTGAAGTGTGGCAGATTTGAGATGAGAGATGGAGGAATGGCGTAAGACCCCAAATTCGTTAGTAGCACGATTGGTGAATCATCATCACCTGTGCATGGGACAAAAGATTTCCTAAGCTTCCTGTAGTTTGCCATAGTGATTGTGATTCCTCCTGTTCACAGTAAAGTTTATAAGACTCAAAAGAAAATGAAACTAAATAAACAAAACTGAAAAACAAAAGACACCATTAAGATTTAAAATTAAGTAATTCCCCGACAACGACGCCAAAATTTGATAGGCGAGAAAACACCTATGCAAAAATACCCCATTCTCAAGCAAGAAATATTAATGTAGTAATAATAAACAAGGGTTATCGAACACAAGGAATTGATGAGACTAAATTTTAAAACACTAATAAGACGCAAATGCCATAAAACTGACAGACTCGACCATAGGACACTAAGTACATTACGAACCTAACTTAGAAAGACTCAAATGCTACGAAAATTTTACAAAATACACTAGACATAGTGGCAGACTTCCACAAAAAATTTGAGGGTATTCAGAGTTGATTTGAGTACCAAACTAAATCGGCTAAATATAGCGTGCAAAAATTAAATGCAGAAAGTAAATGTGATTATGAATGCAAAATGTTAAACTATATGAATGAAAAGTTAAAAGGAATGCAATCCACTACCTCCATTCCACATTTCTAACACATACTTGACCTAATGCACATATCTCATTAATGAAAGTTCCCAGGAAGAGTCGATTGTTACAACCACATTCTATTACCTAATCCTTATGCCTATGCAAGTTTGTCATGGACCTCTCTCACATTTATCCCTCTATTGAACCCATAGTCATGGACCCCAAGGTTTACAAAGAAGAAAGCATTAAGATCTAGAAAAGATTTGAGGATCTACATGGGTTCACAGGTACACTATGGACGTGTCCTGCTAGACCTAGGGTTTCAATCACCCAACGGTTTCTCACCTCCATTGGTGTATCACTGTAGAAAATTCGGTAGAAGAAATTATCTTTAGTCGCCCGTATCTCATGATAATAGAATCTTAGCATGCAAACTAAGTTGCACACCAAAGCAAAGATACAAGAATTCGTACGGTGAATTACACAGAGAAAGAAACCTCATTCAAAAAAATATACAAAATTAGGTCAAAATATATGCATTAAAAAAACTTCATGTACGGGGCTTCAAGCGGCCCCTTAACAATGTGCTTAGCTACTAAAAGTCATAATAAAAGAATCAAGAAAAATCATAGTTTTCACATATCAAGATTGGATGAAGAAGATGAACTGTTGTCCAGTTTCGATAGATCGAAGGTTTATCTTCAATGGATCGAAAACTAGTCCTTGGCTCTCCCGCAGCTGCTTCTTCATTTGCTTGATTTCTCTCTAAAATTCTTGATTACCCTTTCCAAAAATCCTAAAATAGGTTTATATAGTTCCCCAATAGATCTCCTCAAGTCCACATTGGAATATGCTTCTTTAATTGTACAAAACTCCTTAAATCCATATTGAGCTAGGAATCCTTCATTTGCTTTCTTTTTCTTTATTCCTCTACAAAATCTATAAAACAATAAATATTAATTAAATACTCAATTATATAACAATAAACTAAATATATGGAGTGAATTAAACACCAAATACATGCATGAATATGCGACTATCAGAGGCAGGTAGGGTTCCTCCTATAACTTGAGCTCAGATACTTTGGGCTCGAATCTGGTTGGGCTCTTTCCACTATGGGTGATATTTTCACTCTGGCCAAAGATTGGGCATCTCCTACATTCTAGGTTGCTGATAGGATACACTGTACCATTTTGACCCGGTGGAGTCTGGCACACTTTTGGGTCCAAATCTGGGAGCCGAGCATAGACGTTGAAAACGCTAAGCGTTGTCCCACGCTAGAAAGTTCGATCGCACGGGAAAATGTGCAGGCCAATGGGCGGAACCATGTAGGGCCGTAACTTTGGGGTGCATGATTATATAAGACGTGGAGCCCCAATTTTTTTTAGTCATTTTCATACGTCTAGTCCGTCTAATTGTGTAATAGTAGATATGTGTTGAACATGTAATAATTTAAATTACTTTAGGGAGTTCTTTCTATTATATCGATAACTCGGTGTTCTATTTGTAATTTTTCAACTCAATCAATTCTATAGTTCATCTTAAAAAAAAAAATTACAAAATAGAGCCGAAGAAGAAATATATTTGACTTATTTAGTTTCTTACAATATATGTGGTGAATCATGGGAGAAAATCTTGATTCTATTGCTTCACCGTAACATACAGGTGATACAGGTTCATTGTGTCCAGGTCTTATTTATCCGTGTATGCAACAAATTTCACCGATTCGAGTTTCGAAGTGATTTATATGTCATTTTAATGAATCACCACACCAACACTTCAACTAGTTGAAAAGCTCCACCACAGTTAACGTTTAGACGAAAAAAAAACAAGCAGAGCCTCCTGCCCACAAAATAGTCACCCAAACGAACCATCAAACCTTCGTACAGCATAAGTACATGTAGGACTTTGACTAAGAATGATCATTGTGTAACACCATTTAGTCATTTATAGCACGCTAAAAAAGGTGTGGCACCATTTAATGAATTGACAACCAATTTTCATATAAAAAAGGTGTAGTCATTTTCATATAAAAAAAGTTTTATTTTTTTGCTAATAAGAAAGAAAATTACAACAAAGAGATGCATCTAAGACACTCATTTGAGTCATTTCCAACCAAGTCAAAAAGATGCAGCCAAGAGAGATTCTTCCCAGCTCCTTGGCTCCAAGCAAACATGATCAACACTAACAAGTCTATCGGCCACAAAATTAGTTTCTTTGTAAACAGGGGTGGAACTAGCTATAAGCGATGTAGGGCAAATGCCCTACCTAGATCTATGGAGAAGAAAAATAACCGACATATATTGTGCATTATATTTGACTGTGAGACAAATTTTTTTTTCTTCTGATTTCTCCTCATGTCTCTCTCTCTCTCTGCCCGCACATTACTCCACTCGGGTTTCTCCGCTCACATTTCTCTGTATGCCCTCATCACCATTCAATAACTGATGCAATGAACCAATAGTTAACGAAATAAATATTTTAAAGCTTGCACTCACTTATTTTCAGTCCTCTATTTTCTACAAGTAATATTGTCTACGTTACAACTGAATTGGAAAACTTCTTGTTTATGCTTAAATGTCATTTAAGCTATATATTGATTGATGGATGTAGTTGTGGTCATGAATTATGTGAAGATATGGTACTACTGAAACATGCTATTTTTTATATATCTTTGTTGTGGACTTGTGAGACATCTTCTTCATATTTATTTTCCCCATTCTTCTTATTGAATAACAAATTAGAAAATGATCTAGAGTTTTTTCTGTAGACATTGTTGGGTCCTTGCGAGGTACCCCAAGTTATCATGGAGCATTAAAATAAAAATTTCACCCTACCTAGACGGAATTCCTGGCTCTGCCACTATATGTAGATGTGAGAAAGTGATCGAAGAGAAGGATTTAGCAAGCTATTTAATGTTTGCAATTGTGGAAAAAGTTGTTCAGTATATGCATATACATATGAGTGCATCTATAGTGTGCTACACATAAATGTGCAAGACATTTGTCACAATCTTAATCGCGTTAGGTTTAGATGAATAATACACAAAAGAAACTGAACTGTTCATTACTCCTTTACATATTTGTGTTCCACACATTTTCTAACTGCTCCTTATATACATATTATTTCTTCTTTTTTTTCTCGATATACATATTATTTCTTTTGAAAATCAAATAAAACACACAAAATTAGCTCCCAAAAATTATATAATGTTTACAAACGTAAGAAAATATTTAGTCCACGTCGAACTTTCAGCTGTCAGAAGCCACTGCGCAACCTAGAACGACGCAGTTTGACACAAACACTGAAACAAAAACGAGACCTCCCCACGAAACCAACTCACACACTCTTCTCGACGGAGACGTGCACTTGATCACTTATCATCATCACAACCCAATTCACCAAATGCTTCTTCTTCTTCTTCCTTGAAAAAAAAAAAAAATAAAACAATGGCGACCAATCACGGACCTCAACTCGAGGAGGACCCGGAATCAATCACCGTCCCTCTAATCTCCGCCGCCACCCGATTCAACAACACTTCCCAGGTCGCCCTCGTCGGAGCTGACGTCACCCCGATTGAGAGCCTGGACTACGAGATTTTGGAGAACGATTTCTTCAAGCAGGACTGGCGAAGCCGCGGGACCCTCCAAGTGGTTCAGTACATTTTCATCAAGTGGCTCTCTTGCTTCGTCGTCGGAGTCATAGTCGGACTCATCGGTTTTTTCAACAACCTCGCCGTCGAGAACCTCGCCGGCGTCAAGTTCGTCATCACTTCCAACATGATGCTCGAACAAAGGTAACTAACTAACTAACTACTTCAGTTCAGTCTAGTTCAGTTTTGTTGTGTTTGGTCGGATTGTTGAGTTGGGTTTTGCTGCTTATAGGTTTTGGATGGCGTTTGCTGTGTTCTTCTCGTATAATTTGGCGCTGACATTTTTCGCTTCGATGCTGACGTCATTGGTGGCGCCGGCGGCGGCTGGCTCCGGTATACCGGAGGTGAAGGCTTATCTAAACGGCGTTGATGCTCCGGGGATCTTTTCGATACGGACTTTGATTGTTAAGGTGAAAGTCTTGTACTTGTTTATTGTATGAGTTCAACAATTTTAACCAAGATAGATAGAGAAGTCTTATAGGTATTTGGTTTTGGTTTATGTTTATGTTTTAGATAGTTGGGAGCATTTCTGCGGTGTCTTCGTCATTGCTGATTGGGAAGGCGGGGCCGATGGTGCATACGGGGGCATGTGTGGCGGCATTGTTGGGACAAGGTGGATCGAAGAAGTATGGTTTGACGTGGAAATGGCTGAGGTATTTCAAGAATGATCGAGACAGAAGGGACCTCGTGACGTGTGGATCCGCAGCTGGGATTGCGGCTTCGTTCCGCTCTCCTGTTGGAGGTCTGCTGTTTGCTCTTGAGGAGATGGCGTCGTGGTTCGTGTGTCTTTGTTGTTTGTTTGGTCATGTGTGATCAAAATCAAGTTTCAAATTTGCATTGCTTCATTAGCTACTTTTGTTGATACTCTTGCTATTGTTTTTGTGATGCAGGTGGAGAGGTGCTCTTCTATGGAGGGCTTTCTTCACAACAGCTGTAATTGCCCTTGTGCTACGAGCTCTTATTGATATTTGTTTGAGTGGAAAATGTGGGCTATTTGGTACAGGGGGGCTGATAATGTTTGACGTCTATTCATCAAGTATGTCTTATCACCTAGAAGATGTGCCTCCTGTTCTTGCCCTTGCATTTGTAGGCGGCATATTGGGGGGATTCTACAATTTTCTATTAACAAAAGTTCTCCGAATTTACAATCTCATCAATGAGTAAGTATCGAAGTGATGTGTTTCACAGTTTTAATGATATCAAAATGCTGTAGTACACCATATTTTGCTTATTGCGATCACCTTGATTTTTTTCCTCCAGGAAAGGCATATTTTATAAGGTTCTTCTGGCTTGCGCAGTTTCCGTGTTCACATCCTGTCTTCTATTTGGATTGCCATGGCTTGCGTCTTGCCGAACTTGCCCAATTGATGCTACAGAAGCATGCCCTACAATCGGAAGGTCTGGTAACTATAAGAAGTTCCAGTGTCCCCCCGGTCATTATAATGACCTTGCCAGCCTCATATTCAACACAAATGATGATGCTATCAAAAATCTTTTCAGCATGGGCACTGATTCCGAGTTTCATTATTCCACAGTTTTCATATTTTTGGTCACATGCTTTTTCTTGAGTATATTTAGCTACGGTGTTGTTGTTCCTGCTGGTCTTTTTGTACCTGTTATCGTGACTGGTGCATCTTATGGACGCTTTGTTGGAATGTTGGTGGGCTCACACACAAATCTCAGTCACGGCCTTTATGCTGTGCTCGGTGCTGCTTCATTACTTGGTGGAACCATGAGGATGACCGTCTCTTTGTGCGTAATTATTCTGGAATTGACCAACAATTTGTTATTGTTACCATTGATTATGCTGGTTCTTCTTGTTTCCAAAACCACAGCAGATGTTTTCAACAGCAACATATATGATCTTATAATGAAAGAAAAGGGTTTACCATATTTAGAGGCTCATGCAGAACCATATATGAGGCAGCTGACAGTAAGTGACGTAGTAGCAGGGCCACTTCAACTCTTTAATGGCATCGAGAAAGTAGGTAATATAGTACATGTTCTCAGAACTACAGGGCACAATGGTTTCCCAGTAATTGATGAACCTCCACATTCAGAATATCCTGTCTTGTATGGATTGATCCTCCGTGCCCATCTTATTGAATTGTTGAAGAAGAAAGCATTTGCATCTACCCCTGTGCCCACGACAACTGATGCCTTTAAGCAGTTCTCTTCAGATGATTTTGCAAAGAGAGGTTCAGGCAATGGTGACAAGATAGAAGATATAGAACTGACAGAGGAGGAGATGGAAATGTTCATAGACTTGCATCCATTTACTAATGCTTCACCATATACTGTTGTGGAAACAATGTCATTAGCAAAGGCTCTCATACTTTTCCGACAAGTTGGTTTAAGGCACCTTCTTGTGATACCAAGGATGTCCTGCGTAAGTGATTCTGACCTCAATGCGTCTCTTGGTTTTAAATACTATGAAGTATCTATTCTGTATCAGTTTTTTAATTGCATCAGATATCCTTTGAATTCTTACAGTTCATTCTTACAGCTCATAAGACGTTGTTCTTTAAATGAAACCTGCTGCTTACCAGTTATGTTACTCATTTGCAGGTAACTCCGGTAGTGGGCATATTAACAAGACACGACTTCATGCCAGAACATATATTGTGCTTACACCCTATGCTCTTAAGCAGCAGGTGGAAAAGATTACGACTTCGGCTGCCCCGTCTAATCAAACTGTTTTAGGTATCTCAGCCTAGAAACATAATTTCCCTTGAAGAGAAGGTGCTGTACATAGTTGTATTTGAGCTACAGCACTCTTCTCTGGGTTACAGAATCATGACAAGACTGTATCATTAGTTATCTGTGTCCTCATCAGAGTCCACAGGTCAAGAGCTACAAAGGAGCAGCAGTTCGTATGGTTTGAATACATCAACAACATAACAGTGATAAACATAATATCAAGATTTTGCTCTTTGATAATGTAATTGTACCAAGCAGCACAATGTAAAGCTTAGATGATCTTCAGCCATTTGAAGATTCTTAATTTAAGAAAATAATGAGCAGAGAAAATGACAAGGCTTTGTGCTGTATCATTGATCAGGTTCCATGTTTAATTCATCACCTCTTACATTAAATTTAGTAATTTATACATCTTGCTGTTTTGGGATCTGATGGTTGATGAACAAAAGCAATCTTTCCATATCTCAAGCACAATTTTTTGTCGCAAATGTTCTTAACATTGAAGTATAAAATGTCTTCTTACAGCTTCAATACAGTTCACATTGAATGGTTGATTCTTGGCCTACCCTCTCTTGAGACTCTTAAGATAATCTGCCCTTATTGCCCACAATTGTTCTCCCACTGTTTTCATGTCAGGTCGATCCGCTCGAATCGGAGCTGCACACTGGATAGCCAAATCAAAAATCTTGAAGAGTATTTCACCATTTACGCGTTCCTCCACGGCTGGATCAATCAAATCCACCACACCTCCTTCACTTAACTTCTTGAACGCCTGCATTATGTCAAAATTGGTATACACATTAGTATAACGGATAGGCTGCATTTTTAGTTGTTCAATGTTCAACTTCTAAAGCTGTGCTGCCGAATCAAATTACTAGTCAAGGGAAGGGAATACAAGATCATTACCCATCTGAGAGTGACGCGCTCATCAACTGGTCTTTTCAGCTCCACCGGACGACGACCAGTCATAATTTCTATCAGTAATATCCCAAACGAGTAAACATCACTTTTAGGGGTGAGCTGATAGGTTTTCATATACTCGGGGTCTAGGTAACCAACAGTTCCTTTCACTTTGGTTGAAATGTGTGTTCGGTCAGTGTCCATTGGACCGAGCCTTGCAAATCCAAAATCAGCCACTTTGGCTCTCATGCTTTCTGTCAGAAGAATGTTGGAGGAATTCACATCTCGATGGATGATCTGCTTTTCTGTTGCATAAGATGAATAACAGGTTAAGAATCAAACAATTTGGAAAATGCACAATATATCATAAGATAGAATAGAGACCTATGTTACCTGAGTATAGATGAAGGTAGGTTAGGGCATGAGCAATATCAATGGAAATTTCAAGTCGCTGATTGAACTCAAGGGTCTTGCGGTATTTACCTGTCAGCGTAGAAACAGAATTATGTTGTCATTACTTTCAACATTTAAATTAGTTAACTTCAAGTGCCTATTGATAGCTTACAATCCAGATGTTCTCTAAGGTTTCCATTTGGCACATATTCTGTAATGATAAGACATTCATCTCCTTCCTCCACATAACCAAGTAGCTTTACAAGGTTCCGATGATCAATTTTGGCAAGAAGTTCAACTTCGCTACTGAATTCAGTTTGCAAATCCCTAAAGAGTTCCTGTGACAGAATTTCCACGTAAACAAGATAGAAAATATTCAGAGCAACATTACTGCCCTGGTCAAAATCAAGTGCAAAACCAACACGTTCCATAATGGTTATGTTGAGGAGAAAATCATAATATGCACACAGTAAGTGAATTCCCATGACTCCCCTCAGCAGGATGTATTTCTATTCATGAACAAACCAGTAGCAATTAATTTCGCTCTACACCCCAAAAAAAATAATTCAATAATGATGAACTATTCATACCTTCTTTGCACGTTTTATACAAACCATTTGGCTATTTGATAGCCGAGCTTTGTAGACAGTTCCAAAAGCGCCTTCACCTATAAGTTGTGATTTTGAGAAGTTGCGGGTTGCCCTGGCAATCTGATTCAAATTGAGATGTACAGACCCAAGTCTACTGAGTCTTGGAGAATTGGAATATCTAGGACTAGGTGGCACACGAAGTGGACTGGCTGGGATCTTGTCTGCGGCAGGAGTCGCTACTTCAAAAGAAGAAGCTGAATCCACTGCAAGAGCATAATCAATTCTAGCATTAACAACAAATCAACATTATGTTAACTGTTAAATGGAACCAGTCATATGTAAGGAAACATCAAATCTAACATAGACTTGTAAGTGACAACAGAAATAGCAACCTGACAGTCTAACAGCCTATAGAAAAGATTTTACTCACAGGGTTGAGACGTAAGAGATTTACTTGAATTTAATTCCTTGGGAAGAACATCATGAGCAGCCTCTTTCCTTTTCTTATAAAAGCAGGGACAAAGGAAAGCACAACACACCAATAATGCTCCACTTGCCGCTATTCCAACTGTTTTTGTCATCGACAGAGATTCAAAAGCACTCTTGTCCTCCCCATCATGGAAAGTGGATTCATCCCTCGAATCCTTTTGCATTAGTTTCCTTCCCGTCTTGTAGGGTAATTCAACTGCAAAGCAGCAAAAACTTACTAAATGTCCGATAACCTTTACACAGTTTCCAACAGTTGATTTACAATATCATCTTAGAACAACAAGCAACATTTGAGTGTCAGAGCATACCTAGAGGAAGAACTGATCCGCAAAGGTTACTACTTCCAAGCCGACCCTCTAAACTGCAACCGTTTGCATAGTATGTCTGAAGAGCATCACAGAATAAAGCTTTCTCTACCAAATTCCCGTTTATGTAAAATAATCCCTGACCATTTGAGTTCACATGTGCAAACTGATCCTTACAAACCCTTGACTGAATAACATACCCAGACGCAGGGGTTGCTGTCAATTGGACCAACAGCAACAAACTTAACATAGTGATACTGAGCTCAAATTTCATTTTCTCGACGAAACGATAACAAAACATATCTATATTCTTCTGCATCCACCAGAGACCTAATGTGATCCAGATCAATGTCTGACCACCACAACCAAATTCTACTGATTCAAAATTCACTGCTACCACTTCAATTCATTATACTTCAGCTCACAAAAAGAAAATGAACTAAAAACCAGCTGGTACATAACCACAAGCCACCCCAGACCTCAAATATACCAAAAGCTCCGACCTTTGAGTGATTTGCTCCACACCCAATTCAAAAAACCACAATCCCATATAACTATCCAATCTCACAAACCCAACACCTCAAAAACACCAAAAAAAAAGGTTCAACCTTTGAGTGAATTGCTTGACACCCAATTCATAAAATCACAATCCCGTACCAGAAAAACTAACCCAAACTCACAACTCAAAGCTCCAATCACAGAAAGCTTGAAGCACAATCCAAAAAGTACTACACTCCATACTGAATAAAAAAAAAAAGCACCCCGATTCAGAATCAAACCTGAATCATAGTATACAGAGGCCGGCTTCTAGCTGATTGATGCCTCTCTCTCTTTTTTTATGATGCAAAAAAGAGGGGAGCTGATATGGACACAAAGACCGGCCTTGGCTAAATAAACAGTGCTTCAAAGAAAACCAAAAAAAGAAAGAAGATGGTGGATTCTGATTGAATTGAAACCCACCACGCCCGCCTCTCACTCTCTCTCTCTCTGTTTTTTTTTTATCAAAGCTCTCTCTGTCTGTCTGCTGACTGCTGACTGCCGAGTTGCATTAAATATTCAAGTCATGCATACATTTGTGACTGTTAACTAAAATAATTCATTCGCTAGATATCACTGATTTAAAGGCTATCAAGAATGATCTGACAACTGTGGTAATTAATGCGATGGAATTTTGTTCTTAGTACCATAAAGGAGAGTCTCTTCAACAACAAGATTCTCTCTTCAAAAATACACGAGTGACAACAATTATACAAAGAAAGAAACAACCTAAACAAAATAGGTGACACAATGATTGAAATAGAAAAAGCAAAAAGAAGAATGACCAGAACACCCCCTGTTAGTATTGCATAAATTAGTTGTACGATTAACATACTTATCCACTTAAGCAGATTAGCAACACCTACTCAACCACATGCAAGACCACCAAGGAAGCACCGACTTCACTCACCGGACCCACCCCTTCCGAGCGCGCACGCGCCCGTGGGGGGCGCGCCCGAACATGCGGATCACACACCAGCAGGAACCATCAGTCCCACATCGAAGAAGAACACCAGGTTCCAATCTCAGACACCTATATATATCAGGTATTTATTACAGGTAAGATCATCCCATTGATTCGACTCAAACCCATCGCTATCAATTCAAACCACACCACTCGCACGTTCGCTTGACTGTTACATCCAGTACATATTCTGACTTAGGCATCGGAGCGTTGAAGGCGGGCCACCCCGTCTTGACCCCTGACCGCCTGCTTCATTGTTGTATTCTTCTAACAGTTGCTCCCGAACGCCCGAAGGAGGCACCCGCAAGAAGAGCCCGCACGCACGAAGAGAAGGAAGAAGAGGAGAGTCCGCCCATCCGAACAGCCCCACCGTTCGGACGCACCAAGGAGGGGAGGTCCATCGCACGACCGAGGAAGGAAGAGGAAGCTTATTCTTGTTGCTTCTGCCCCATTACGCCTCCGCGCGTAATTCGGTAGAAACATCTGGCGCCGTCTGTGGGAAACTTACAAATTGCAAACCTCGTATAAACACCACCAAAACCAAAGGTCCACATGCTCAACCCGGCGACTAACGACAGCAACACACCTGAAGGAGGGACTCCGCCAGGGTCGATGGAGCGGAACGCACAGGCAACCGACGGGGACGACAAGGACAGGCGCATCAACGGCATGGCCCAGGAGTTGCGGGAGGCAGCGCTCGAGAGAGCGGAGGAGCGCCAAATCCGCCAAAGGATGGAGGAACGGCTGGAGGCGCTCATCGGCCGGCAGATAGAGCAGCACGAAGAAACGCAGGAGACCGCCAGCGAGGTGCGCCCTCTGTTCGCCAGAACCAGCGCCCGAGCGCCCTCACCGGTGGAGTCATCACCCCCGACGAACAACCTGATCCTACGGAGGATGGAGGAGCTGGCGGAGGAAGTCTCACGCTTGCGCAAGGACAAGCTGGCAGGTCAAGGCGGGACGTTCGCCCCCCGGGTCAGCCCGTTCTCGGCGCACATACTGGAAAGAGGAAGGGATCCCCACGCCAAGATAACGAAGATTGCCCGGTTTGACGGGAGCGGGGATCCACGAGCGCACGTGGACGAGTTTCGGTCCACCACGGACGGGACCCGATATTCGGACCCAACGTTGTGTTTCCTGTTCCAGGAGACACTGGCGGAGGAGGCACGGAGCTGGTTCTACGAGATCCCGCCAGGGTCCATCCACTCGTTCCTCGAATTGGCGGAAAGTTTTCAGAGGCGCTATCGGCTCCAGGGGAAGTATAACACCACGGGCATCCTCCTGAAGGTCCGCCAGGGGAGGGACGAGGGCTTGTCGAGCTACATTAATCGATGGAGGACGCTCGCAAGCACATGCAGGGACCTTGACAAGCGAGTGGCCAAGGTCGCCCTGATGGACAACCTGCTCGCCACCCCCTTCGTAGAGAAACTCGTGAGGAAGGAGCATCTCGACTACGACGAGATCATGGACATGATTGTGCAGAAGGCACTGGTGGAAACGCGGGTGTACGGAGCCGCCTCCGAACCTAGTCCCATCAGACCCGAGGCAACGGACGCTCAACCACAACAGCTGACGGACAGCGGGAGACCAACCGGGGGCTTCAAGAGGAACCGGGATACATACAGGCAGAACTACCAAAGGCCCGTCTTCCGCGGATATCAGGGCAACAATTACAACCAGGCGCAGGATGCCCGTTTTCTGCCAGCCCCACGCTATCGACCGGCGGTACAGGAGGTCTTCACAGTCGACGGGCAGTCACCCGAGCACCTGCTCCGCCTGAACCGACACCGAATACCGCCGCCGAACAACATGGCGAAGGCGGGGGTACCGGCCGGCCAGTTACCGGACGTATGGTGCGAGTTCCACAACGCCACCACCCACCGTACCAACAGCTGCATCATGTTGAAGAAAGCCCTCGAGGACATGGAGGACGAACGGACGAATACTCCCAGGGCGGAAGGACAGCAGCACCAGGCAGGCGCCAGGACCCGTGGGACCATCAACACGATATCCGGGGGCAAGCGCAAGGGGAAAGCATCGTCGCCCGATCGCCCGAGCAGGGATGTGCTAGCAATCGGGGCAAGGAGAGCGCCCGGGGCACGACGGAAGGAGGCGCCCACCATCAGCTTCACAGCAGGGGACGAGGAAGAAAATCCAAGGGACAGCACCCTACCGTTCGTGATCGACGCGATCATCGATCAATTCCTTGTGAAGAGGGTACTAGTCGACAACGGGGCGTCTGTCAACATAATCTACCTGGACGCATACGCGGCGCTCGGCCGACCCGCCAGCAAGATGACGCAGGACCATGAATGCATCTCCAGCTTCACGGGCGAGACCTCATATCCTATCGGGAGTGACAACCTGCGGGTCGAGATTGGCGCGCCCAACTCCCCGCACGGCAAGATCTGGACGGACTTTATCATCATGGACACCCCCTCCCCCTACAACGCCATACTCGGGAGGCCTGGAATCTGCAAATTAAAATTGATCATCGCAGGACACCTGCTCTTGGGAAGATTCCCAACTGAGCATGGGATCGGCCACGTCCAAGGATACAATCAGCAGGAAACCACGGAGACTCGAGGCAGGCAGGAGGTCCTTACCTTAGGACCCACGGATCTGGAGACACGATCCACGCACGGGCGGCGCAAGGCAACACCACGAGTAATCTACCAAGGGCGAGGAAACGGACCGCCCGATCATCCGGACGGGCGCGTCCAAACGGGGGAACGCCCCGCCCACGGAACGCCCAACATTTGGAGAAGTATTGTTGCTGTCAGTCATTATACTTGTTACTCTTTCCGTTAGCCTATATTTGCGCGTTCGTTTGCCCTTGACCCGCCCGCCCATGAACTCGGGGGACTGGGGGACTGGGGATAGGCCACCAAATGAAGGCACTGCTTTACATACTCGCACAAGTTATTTAAAGGGGCGCCAAAAAAAAAACAGAGCCGCACAGGCGAAAGGTAAAGCAGTTCCACTCAGTCCAAAAATTAAAACACCTACTCTATTACAAACAAAGAAACAACTACTCCGCCCCCGTCTCCACATCCAACTCCTCACCTTCATCCGATGTCACCGCAACCTCAGCTTCCGCCTGTTCGCCCGGCCCCACCCGCCTGACCACTGGCTCCAGCTCAGCCTCGGCACGTCCCCTGGAAGGCCCCGCCACTCTCTCGTACGAAGGAACCTCGACGCCCGACAGCCTCTCGACTTCAGACTCCAGGAACGCCACCCGGGCGGTTGCTTCAGCACGAACACGCTTCAGCTCACCTCGCAGACACTGCGCCTCGGCCACGGCCTTATCTCTGTCAATCTTGGCCAGAGTTTCACTGGCAGCAGCTTCTCCCGCCCGGATATCCGCCTCGTTCACACGAGCAACGTACCGCCGCATCAGATCGACGGCCTTCTCCCTGGCGGTCACCACCACGTCCATCGCCCTCTGGTGCTCCAGCGCGCCCTCCCTGAGGCGTGCAAGTTCCGCAATCTCCCGAGAGCGGTAGCGGAAGACCTGCTGCATCAGACGAGCGCATGAACCAAAAACCCCATCCAGCCCATCAGCAGGAGCCTCCTCCACCGACGGCAGCGCGACCGCGAGCGCAGCAGCATCATCCTCCAGGGACTGGCGCACTCTCTCCACAACATCATCGCCCGACCCAGAAGCAGGGCCAGGAGAAGCGTCCTCCGCCCGCTCCCTCTTCCGCGCACGTTTTCCACTCTTCCCATGCGGAGGGGACTTTGGCACCTCCAAGGCCAGAAGAGGAGGATCTGGAAAACAAGAAATCTGGGGAGGACTCGGGGACCGATCTGGGACAACCGCCCGACTTGGAGACGGCCCCACAACAAGCGCACGACTCACCGGTGCCAGCGCGGGACCACCCTCCCGCCTGCTCGTACCACCACTCCGCACGACCAGCTGTTGCTCACGTTCTGCCTCGACCTGCGTCTCGGCTCCAGCAACATCGCCCGCCAGCAGAAGAGGAGCATCCGCTTGTGGCACCTGAACGTATGGAGCAAGGGCACCCACACCGCCCACCGGAGGCGCACGTTTGGCATCATCTGCCACCACGCGGACCTTCGCCCCGGCACCCAGCAACCTAAGCATTCGACGATTGCTCACTCCATCCATCTTCTTCGCTACAAACGCACGCGCAGACAGGTTAGCAAACCAGAACACTTTCGCAACATTTGAATTCTACTTACTGTCACGCGCCCACACTGAGCGCACGCGTGTGCACTGGGGGACTTCCGCCCATGTAGCCCCATTGGGCGACCGAGCCTAACACTTGAGCAACAGAGAAAAAGCACACCAAAGCCCACCAAACATCACCCAAATCAGATCTAACCCACCTCAAGAACCAACCCTGTTCTTGAGCAAAACCAACAAGAAAATCCAGAAAAACCCAAAAACAACCCAGAAGCAACACAAACTAGAGGAGGATACACAAGCAATCAGGGCTAGGGGACTCACCAGCTCGGGATGGCACGACAGAGCACAACCAACGACCACGAACTCCGGCAGCAGGGGACAAAATACGGCAAATCTCAAGGGGAGCAGACCACAGGAAAATTTTCGCAGAGCTTTTTGTGAACCATGGAAGTCTAGGAACAGACCACCCATACCCCTATTTATACTAATCGGTCGATATCAGCCAGTCGGTGCCAGCCGTCCGTTCCATCATGCCCACCGTAGGATTGGGACGCATGGCACCGCCCGGTTCACTTGCCCTTCTCAGTAACCGTGCCAGCCCATCATCTCCCCACCTAAAAAAAACACAACCCTAGCACGACTTCCAACGGTTCGACACGTGGCACCCATGCCCCACCTCACGCGCCCACGCGCGCGACGCCTGCCCTTCAGGCAATCACAGCGAACGCGGTATTTAATGCCTGGCCCACGCCAGCATCAAATACGACGGCCAGCATTCGTCACAACGGTTCCCAAGGAAAAAGGCAATGTCATCTCAAAACCGTTTCATCACCAGCACACCACCAAAACCCAAGGCAAGACACACCACCCGCACGACCGGTAGAGACAGATCACAAAGCACACGTCCAAACAAGGTAAACGCCACTACACGCACACACCAGCTCGGCCCTGGCAGGTTGCAGGCGCCGAGGGTAAACGCGCGCCCGGGCGCGGGGTACGCCCCCCCCCCCCCCCCCCCGTACGCAAAGATACAGGTTGCCTATACGAAAAGGCCAGGGGTCCGTCCTCCCCTTGCAGTCCCTAAAACCAACGGGCGACGGGTGTGGGGCACGTCCCCTCCGTTCGCACACATCGCAGGTCGGATAAACAAGAGGCATGAGGTCCGCCCTCTCTCTGTGTCCCAGGCAACAGATGGGCGGCAACAGGCATGGGGTCCCGTCCCCTCTCTTGCGCGCGCCAAGGGTGGCACGGGCGTGGGGTTCTTTTTCCCCGTTCACCAGTTCATTCCAAAGCAGAGGCATGGGATACGTCCCCTCTCCTGACGAAATTTGATTGGCAAAACACGGGCGTGGGGTTCTTCCCCTCCGTGCCAACTGAAGTCCTAGTAGGGACGTGAGGTCCGCCCCCCCCTATAGGCAACACAAACGACGCGAATGGAGAGTACGCTCCTCATTCGACGATCGCAACAACGAAAGCCGACTTAGCGGGGCTAAGCTCGATGGGCGGCACGGGCGCGGGGTTCTTCCCCTCCGTGTGCGTAACGATAACGATACGCAAGCCGGCTTGGGCGGCAGAGGCATGGGGTCGAGTGGTCCTCTCTCTCCGCTAAGACCGATGGGCGGCGTGGGTGTGAGGTCTAGTGTTCCCCTCCGTGAGCGCACCGTTACCGAACGACAAGCCGACTCGGACAGCTTGGGGGTGTCGTGTTCCCCCCCTTGATCGTACCGATGACCGATGGACGTCGCGGGAGTTGGTGTTTCCCCCCGGACGCCGACAGCAACACCGGGTTAGGCGACAAAGGCATGCGGCACGCCCCTCTTTGCGCGCGCTAAATCCGAAGAACGGCACGGGTACGGTGTTCGCTCCCTCCGTAGCGCGTTACTTATAGGTCGCGGTCTTGATCCCTCCGTCGATGCTATACCGTACGGAACGGCATCCCCGTTTACGTACGCGGTGCACCACACCATTCCAGCGCTGGCGTCACAAAAAAAAAAACACAAAAACGTTCACACACATTCATACATCATACCATACATTCATACATCATATCTTGCATACCTACATATCTGCATATCTGTGATACTTATATATTCACAAAACCGATCCCACCTGGGCGCGCGGCTCCAGAATAGCAAGTCTCGTTCTGGAGGCCGGGCCCATAGGTACACCATCGCACGAACAGGTACACGCTCGGGCACCCCGGTCCCTCTCCGTCATGCGATCCCTTTCTTGACCGGAGAGTTGGGGGACTTGGGGGGGTCACAGGATCGTGACCGCTGCTCAACCGGATAAGTATTCTTGTTAATCGCCCACCCTTTTTCAACTCCCCAGTCAAGAAAGTTCTCTTTGACTTGGGGAATTGGGGGACTTGTTAGTATTGCATAAATTAGTTGTACGATTAACATACTTATCCACTTAAGCAGATTAGCAACACCTACTCAACCACATGCAAGACCACCAAGGAAGCACCGACTTCACTCACCGGACCCACCCCTTCCGAGCGCGCACGCGCCCGTGGGGGGCGCGCCCGAACATGCGGATCACACACCAGCAGGAACCATCAGTCCCACATCGAAGAAGAACACCAGGTTCCAATCTCAGACACCTATATATATCAGGTATTTATTACAGGTAAGATCATCTCATTGATTCGACTCAAACCCATCGCTATCAATTCAAACCACACCACTCGCACGTTCGCTTGACTGTTACATCCAGTACATATTCTGACTTAGGCATCGGAGCGTTGAAGGCGGGCCACCCCGTCTTGACCCCTGACCGCCTGCTTCATTGTTGTATTCTTCTAACAGTTGCTCCCGAACGCCCGAAGGAGGCACCCGCAAGAAGAGCCCGCACGCACGAAGAGAAGGAAGAAGAGGAGAGTCCGCCCATCCGAACAGCCCCACCGTTCGGACGCACCAAGGAGGGGAGGTCCATCGCACGACCGAGGAAGGAAGAGGAAGCTTATTCTTGTTGCTTCTGCCCCATTACGCCTCCGCGCGTAATTCGGTAGAAACACCCCCCTGGCTGAGTTGGTATCGCCGCAAGGTCACCCCGTAGTTTCCCAACGGTCAACATTCAAGAACTCTTAGATATTTAGATATGTATTCATCATGTAGTACCGATGATCTGGCAATTAATTAGTATTTTGAGTTCGGGATTTTTGTGTGCTCCAATGATTCGATGAGTATGGTTTGGTTTCGAGTAACTTGAACACAGGGGCAAAGCTAGGGTGTCCAATAGGGCAAATGCGAAATTTAGAGAAAATAAAGGACTTTGTATATAAAACAAACTGCTGCTTTTGTAGAGAGATTAACCCTAGCAGAGCAAAAACGCGTTGCTTGGGATACTAGAAGTCTCTTATGCTCTCTTGCTTGTCCGGTGGCCCTGGGCCTTGCAGGCGGTGGCCTCTGGCCTCGTCTGCTCCCTCGGGTGCTGCCGGACGGGCTCTGTCCTGAGCCTTTTGCTTTGCGTTGGGGGAAGGAGGAGTCTGATGTTTGGTGATGGGAGGCAAGTCTTGTGTTTGCGAGGAGTTGGCGACGACTATGGAGGGAAAGGACGGATGGGGTGGTGCGACCAGGGGAGGTGGAGCGGTACTCTGTCCGAACAGAGCGATCATCTTCGTCTAGCGTGTAAGTATATTACTCCAAGGCCTGGAGTTAGTTGAACGATAGTTTTGACGACTCGGCGAGTGGTGCATACCGGTTTATATGAAGTGAACGACGAAGGGATGGTGACAGATCGAGGTGTGGTACGATCCCGGTCTGTTTTGGGTGGCGGTACTCTTCAGGGAACAAGCGGCAAGATCGGCAGTGGCGTGAGGGAAGGGGATGGGGCGTTGGCGTCAATTCCTTGGTCGAATGCAGGCTGGGCTTCTTTTTTGCCACAGGTTGGGCTCCCGGCTAGGGTCTGGGTTAACACCTTAGAGCATCTCCAACAGCTATTATAAAAACACAAGAATTGCTATTTTATTGCAAAAGTACATCTTTTTGGCTCCAACAGCTTTTGTAAACTGTCTTGTATCCTATAGAAAATGGATAAAGAGGAGAGAGAATCCCTATATCTATAGAAAACTCAAAATTTGTATAACCATCTAAAAATCTCTAAAATTTATTGCTCACCTACACAATTCAACATTCTCTCCTCAAAATATGAACAAAAACACATCAATTTTTTTTTCTCTCCTACAATTTATTGACTTGATTTGAGAAATATCCCTATACTCATTAAATTATAGAGATTAGCATTTATATTTTAAGAATAGAATAGAATAGTTGTTGGAGTTGACCCCAAACAATTATACAAATTTTGTGTTTTAGTCTTGTATAATAGAGATTTTATACAAGAGCTGTTGGAGATGCTCTTAGGCCCTAGTTATTTTAATTTGTGTTTTAATTTTATGAAGTTTAGTAGTTATTTTGGTTTGTTATTGGTAGTTTTAAAAATAAGCCTACACAAGTATAAGGTAGGCAGAAGCGGGGTTTGTCCCGGAATGTACACCTTAATTTGGTGCCTTGTTTGTTCTAGGTCAAGATGTTCGTTGGTTCATTGCATTGGCGCAGCCTCCTAGTGACTGGATGAGATGTAGTGTCAACAATTGAGCTTGTCAGCAACATAGTTAGAAAGCTGATCAGAGTGAATTGATGCTTCGCTATAGTCGTGTTATCTTTCCAGTACTGTGTCGCCTTAATTGTAAAGCAAATAGAGTAGCAAATATAGTGAATTGTATTCTTTGCTAAATGGTACAGGTTAGAATACAATGTAATAGTAGAGTCGCCTGATACTATTTCGAGTGTAGCTCTTCTTTCGGGGTTTAGGTTTTATGTCCCTTCCTTGTATCCTACTATCTCATTAATCAAGGCTTAAGGGTAACTTCAGGCCCTTACTTAAAAAAAAGGACTTTGTATATATCCTTGTGTAAACGTAACAGTACTTGGACATTCAATGCAAATTCTCAGTTGAGGAGAACAACATTGTCTTGGTTTAACTTAATTACTCGTTGGTCTCATCCTCTTTTAATATATTTTGATCTTTTTATTATGAGTTTTTTTTAGTCATGTTTTACTAAAAGAAAATGCTCTTCGTCATCTGATTTTTTTTTGTTTCCGTAATCTCTCTTCAATTAATATGTTGTAATTTTCATTTCAAAAGAAAAATGTTGTTGTTCAAACTACGTACATAATTATAATGATAAAGATGAATCAGATGATCAATATATATATATATATATATATTTGAGGGCTGCTAATTAAATTATAAGATGCTTTCTTAACATACTGAAAGGTGTAAAAAAAATTTGCCCCACGTCAATAAAATTCCTAGCAGCGCCCTGCTTGAACAATGCAGTTGTATAAGAAAAATACGTTGAACATGTTTATTTACATAATCACTTGGACTAGATGAGTAGTCGACTACGATCATCTCATTTTCCTGCCACGACTTTCTTCAGTAGTTTGAATAGATTTCACGTGTGAATTGAATATTCGTTAGTACAATTAGCAAACGAATTGTTAATTTTGTTATATAACACCACATGATCTTGGGTCAATTAGTCACCGAACCATTGTGGGCCTCTGTTTCAGAGCCCGTGTAATTAGAATCATGGGCCTCTTTTAAGCCCGTTCCTGAATCACATGAATCATCTCTTGCTCTGCCGACTACTTCCGATTTCGGTTTGCATCTGAGTGGGAATCAGATAACCTCAAACCAAGCCAAACTCTTCTCCCCTCTTTCTCTGTAAGTTTTCCTTCAATTTATATTTTCTATTAATTTTGGGTTCAGTAGTTGATCCGTTTTTGATAAATTGGTATAGAGGAATTGGTAATCGATCCATTTGTTATTGCAATTGTTTCTGGGTTTTGGGTCAGGTTTCTTTTGATGGATTCAAAGTTGTTTTGGGTTGTGAGAGAGCTGTTGATAAGCCTCAGTGGTGATTCAAACTGTTCTTGAACTATTGACAAGTTGTAGATTATAGTTCGAATAGTTGATAGTTGTAGTGCTACGCTCATAAGATGTGAAGTAGAGAGTGCAAGCATCTGTACCTAATTTTGCTTATTTACAAATATGATTTATATAGTTTTCCATCAACTATCAGACTTTATTATTGTTTTTTTTCTGAAAGGAGTTTGAGAATTGACTAAAAGTGATCATTTTGGCTATAATGCATATGTGGAAATTTGTACTCTGTAGTTGAAAAGTGTGCTATATGCGTAACTCTTTCTATAATTTTCATCTATACATATGGTAGAATTGTATAATGAATTGAAAACCAGTAGCTAGGTAGCTTCAGTCTGTACTGAAAAAGTTGGGGTCTAAACCATGTCCAATATGATTATCTTCGGACTTTGGTAGAAACTCAATTTAGGATTTGAAAACTCGCATATCTGAGGTTCTGTTTCTGTACCCAATTTTTGCCGGCCATCTTTGTCAGACAAGGATAATACAATTAGGAAGCTTTGCAGTTTATTAAGTAGGTGAATTTGGATTCCTTCTTCCTTTCCTTTCATCCTTCAATCTCTTTTAGTACTCTTTTAAGATATATTTTCTACAGTTTGTAAATGTAAATTATCAGTATTAAGTTATATGCGTTATAGAATTCCTTTCGATGATGTTGTTCTTCATTGTCGAACTACAAAAAAAAAATGTGAGTTCACTTCAGTGTAATGTTTCTCATTAGTTTGCTGTCTAGAATAGTATCTTTCTTTTGTTAGCAAATTTCTCTTTATAACACTTCCAAAAAGGTTATAACTTGTAACTCTTTGGGCGGGCAGCCACTTAGTAGACTTTAAATCTTAAATCTTTAATAACACCACCACAAATGAAGAAAGGTTCAATTTTCTGCAGAGAGAGATCGATGGCAAAGCAGAAGGAGCAAGAGATAGAGCCATGTAAGAAAGAAGCATGCTTAATTCAAGCTTGTCTCACCAAAAATGGTTTCATGCCTCACAAGTAAGCAACTTCTCTTCTTTCATTTTCTCTCTTTTATTTCATTTTCTTCAATTGTATTGGATTGCAATGGATTGTTGGATCATGGGTTTTACTATTGTTCATATCTACTGAAATTGGATTCTCATGTCTCCCCATTTGGACCATAATGATCGATGGATGGCACAGTCCCAAATTTTAAACTCACTTTCGATCCTGAAAGGGAAAATTCAATAAGCTGTATCTCTAGTTTCGCTCATTCTAAATTCAACAAGTAACGGTATGTATGGTTTTTGGGTCGAGATAAAAAATTGGGGTATGGTTATGATATTTTGTAAAGTTGAGGTATGAATATTTAGAAGGAAAAAATGCACAAATAGTGTCTAGACTTTCATTGTCAGGACAACTTGGTACTTGAACTTTTAAAGTTAATAATTTAGTACTTAGACTTTGATTTCGTTGACATTGGGATACCTCCCATCACTTCTCCGCCCATTTTAATGATGTGGTGCATTAGTTTGTCAATTTAGCATTAAAAATACCACAATGCCCTTTTATATTTGTTCCTGGCTTCGAATTCTTGCCAAGAAACGTGTGCAAATTTTGTTGCAAATATTTTTTCCCACTCTTTTACATTATCTGATTTCTTGATTTTCTTCCCGTTATAAAATCCGAACAATGTATTAATTAGTTGCCTATCAAAACTAATGTGCCATGTCATCGATTGAACATAAAATGGACAACTTAAAATGGACGGAGAAGTGATGGGAGGTATCCCAATATCAACAAAATCATAGTCCAAGTACCAAATTGTCCTGACAATGAAAGTCTAGATACTATTTGTGCATTTTTTTCTTATTTAGAATGAGCGAAAGTTGAGGTACTGTTTAGTGAAATTTTCTTTCCTAAAATACAGATCTGGAATTAAGTTGATAATACGGTAATAATTTGCAACAAAAAAAACACACTCTAAATTTATGTTCTAGTTTTGATTCAATTTGGAAAGGCATTCACTCTTTATTAATACAGTTTATCTATGCGTCCTGTAATACTAGTGTGTTTGTGTTTTGATATTACTTGTACTTGCAGGTGCTTTAGAGAAATTGAAATGCTGCAATCTTGTTGTGAAAAATGCAACAACATCTCGACGCATTGTGCTTCCGTGTCTGGTCTTCTCAAACAAAAGCCTAAGTAATTAAACGCGGTGCCACCAGCTTTCGTTTCATCATGATTCAATTGGCATAGTGTAGCTCTCCCTATTTAATACTGCTGCACATCGGCCACAAAATACTGATGTACATAGAAACAGTATCTGATTAGATATATGAATGCTGATATATTACATTATATTCTGCCCTTTCTATTTTCCCAGAGAAGGTGAGTTTGTTCCATAAAGTCTGCTGCTACTCTTCAATATTCTAAACCACCCTCACATTCTAAAAATTGACTTCTAAGTAAACTTTGGAAACTTAAATTTACATTGACAATTAAGATGACTTTGCTTGGCAGCGTTTTAGAATCAGATTAAATATTTGGATTCTAATAAAGCCTTTAGATCTCTCTTTAACTTCTTGCCACTATGTTAAGGAACTGTAAGTTACAAATGAGTTTACTGTTGGAGAAAATTTTCTCCTACACCAGTTGAACTATGGATTAGTCAAAGAATAAGTGAAACTCTCTAAAATCACAAATGCACAGCGTACAAGTTATAGTATAGATATTGAAATTGAGTGTCGAATCCACGATGATTGATCACTCCACTTCCTAGCCTTTAACCGGCTTAGACCCTATATTACCTAGTTATCTAGACATTTGACGTGACCTTAGAAACAAACTAAAACGTGTAATAGAAAGGTATCTTACCCAGCTAAGTTCGTTGATAACCTAACTAGCAAGGGGTGGTGTAACTACAATGAACGATTAAACAATTGAATGGTTGATTAACTAACTAAATGTAAACATAAAGTAAAACAAAACAGAACAATGTAAATGTTTGGTCAGCTAGAGAAGTCTTCACTAACCAACTCATTGTACTAACAATGTTTAAGTTATGAGTTTTAGTTGGTTTACATGTGATTGTCCAAATCATGCCCATCTCGAGTCACGTTTGGTTGTGAATCGAAGCTCCTAAACCATTAAGGATCTAGAAGGTTTCCGGTCCACTGATCGAGTATAAAGAAAACCAAAATTAAGATGCGAATCAATTACGAATCATTCCCTAATTGTATAATATGTCCAATGAGTTCAATTTGCAAATGCATGTGATGAATGTGAGTGACTTTCCCTCTTTAGTTCCTATTAATCGGACTTGGAAGTATGTTCTAATGAACTCTCTTAATTCACACATTTCAGAACATGAATTAGAAGAAGAAACGATTAGCTACAACGCCCCTTCGAGTCAATGTAATCTTGACCGAAGCTCCTTGAGTCATTTGGACTTCAATAAAGCTTTGGTTCATGCTCAAACCCAATAAAAACAAAACCTTAAGCTTAACATTTTAAGTTTAAACTTAAGTCATGTTTACATGCTTATTTTTCTTTAGGTGAACAACTAATTTGTAAGTGTTTATGATGATGAGAATGCTATACAGTTCATGTTTTAGTGAGTATCCAACATGTTCTAAACAGAACATTTGTTACTAAGCATACGATGCTAATTGGTAGACTAGAAATTGCCACTGAGATAAATATGAGCCAGTGGCCTTTCGTTCAATGTCATTCCTCATCCAAATTGCGGCTGTAATGTATGGATGGGCTTTAATTGAACTGGGAAGAAGCCAACTTATCATCCGAATTCATAGACTTCAATCCATCGAAGACCTCCTTCCATTCTAAGATATACATGTGAACAGACAATTTATACACATCACGGTTTGGATCTATGTGATGCCGCCTCCAAACCTTTGAATGACACACAAAGAGATGAAATATGGTTAAATAGTGTCATATTAATCATACTAGTAAGGACAACTTAATAAAGGAGTTGAATTTGATATCGGATTTTACCTTGTCGTTGCTTAACAAACTCCTATGAAAAGAGCTGGTCTTGGAAACAAATTTACAAATAGGATTTTGTATCTTGAAGATGCGTAAATATAAGACCAGCTCCATAAATAGAGCCAAAATCTGGACTAAGTTTGACCTAATCCAGTTTTGGTGGTATAAGAACATTTGTAAATGTAAATACGTGAAGTGCAATGAGAATAGCACTCCCACAAAGGTTGATTTTTGAGATTGTTAATACCCGACATCGATATGAGTATCGGATATTGAACAAGAAGATTAGATGTAATAGAAACAATAACAACTATACCACCGGTGTTATCTTTGGATTGATATCGCTTTCGCTGGATATTCATTTGATCTCGTTGTCACTCTATTGATTCGCGAGTACTTGTCGCTGTCGGTTGTTTTGCTTTCAATATCGCTCCACAATTCTTCTGATCCAGATCGCTCCCGCTGCCAAGATCAACAATAATTAAGGAGAGACGGGAGTGACCCGCCTTCAACCTTCTGATGCCTAAGTCAGAAACGAGATGTGAGTTTTGTAGAGTAACGGCGAGATTAATTATTGGATGCGTACTATTAATGTTAAGCTTACCGGTATATATAGGTGGTTGGGGTTTGGGTTCTTACAGTTTCTTCGATGTGGGATCAGTGTGCATACCCTTTTGCTGAAGTGCTCTCTGACCGATTCTTTGCTCGGCGCGTGGGCGCTATCCTTATCCACATGGGCTGGTCATCGAAGTTGGAGCTATCTTGTCGGTGGCTGCTGTCACGTTAGCGGTGAGATATGATTATAACTATAATTAAGCCATTATGTATACACCAAGTGGGGTGATAAGCTAGGTATATGTACAAGTCCCCCAACTCGCTCAGCCAAGGAGATCAACCTTTGTTGGTGAGTTGTATGAAGTGATACCGGCGAAATCACATGTACGTACTTAACGGCGATATTACCTTGTTAGAGCCGGGTATCATACTATACAGTCCCCTAACTCGACGACCAAGGTCGTGATGCTTGGCGAGAGGTGTACCTGCAAATGTGTAAATGAGCGATATTCGATAGTTGGTTAGCAGCGAGATCGGTGAGTAGCTAATTCACCGCTATGCCGAGGTAGAATTAATAACGGTTACAAAGTTTCCTTCCAATAGAGGCATGAATTCATATCGGGGTTCTTCCAAGTAACAGTTTAACCCAGTAGGCTCGTTCCCAATGGAGTCCTTCCTGGCGGGCAGACATGTAAGGACTGGTCAGTGCCAGGGGGTGCGAATGAGCGGCTACATTGCACCAATTGAGAGAGTCGTTAGACGGCGCTCAAACACTCAGTTCTGCCCAGCCCAGTAGCTATTTTGCTCTGTCGCGGGTAGCTCAAACCGTTGGGGGTGCTACGGTAGGGGGAACTCGTTTGAATTGGTAACCCTTAAGTCCCCGAGTCCATTCCTCCGAGCGACTTTGTAGTACGTAGATTGGAAGCGGGTATAAAGTATCTGTAATGAAGAAAGTATTCCGAGATCAAGACAGTCATGACAGGATCCAAGACGGCGGAACTCTACTATATCGGTGATGGTGAAATCTCTGCGAATGGGTCTGCCGCACTTTTGAGATGCTTTTTTAGCCGGTGTGGTAGGTGCAACTACTTATTGTGCTCATTAAATGCCGCCAAAGCTTAGGTTGCCACATGTTTCCGTAGGGTGTCTCGGAGCACCCCAAACGTCCCGTTGTAGCTATAAAGCGTTATCATTGCATGTACCTCGAAGACCGTGCTTGTTTGAAACGGTGTGTACCGGTTCTCGTTCTGGACCATTCTATTTCCAGTGACGTCATATGACACACGTGACCATCTGCCGGATCAACGTGTCTTGTTCGACGGTCGCGATCTCGCTGATCTGGTTGTATTTAAGCTTTCGCCCCTACTTCCTTCCCACAGTTTTCATTCTCATATCAACTTTTAGGGTTTTTCTTTGAGGCAGTGAGAGCTTATCTGCATTGTTGTGACTCCGTCGTGCTGTGATTTTTCTTCGTCGTTGCTCCGTCGTTGCTTCCCTTGTTTCTGTTGTGCTATATCATGTAACTTATGTCATCGCTTGCTCTTCTTAATTTTCAGTCATAGTGGGTTTTGCTGCTTCTTAATTTTGGAGATTTTGGTTTCTCTTTTTCTGGGTTTTTTCTCTGGTTTTGATGTTTCTTTGTGTAATCGTAATTTTTTAAAGTGTTTGTCGCCGACTATATGATTGGAAGTGCCTTGTTGCGTTGTCGATATAATATTAGGTTTTCTGGGTGTTTTTCTTTTTTGTTGTTGGGTCTGGAACCAGTCCCTGAGTCTAGATAACGGTCGTGTCGATGCGTGTTCAGTCATGCGTAGTACTGTTTAATTGTCGTTATGCTTATCGTGTTGTTGCGTTATCAGTGTTAGGGAGGATGGGTGTGTTGCTTGGGAAGCCGCTTATAGACTGGGGATCCGATATCGGTGAACCGTTAGGCTTGACCTTATCCGTGACTATTTCGTAGGTGACATGGCTTCCTCTTCCCAACCCGATGTCGATGTTGTTGAGGAGGTGACACCAGCGCTTGCCAGTAGTAGTGCTGCTGGTTCCGGTTCGCGGCGGCTAGGATTGGACGGGCCGCTATTGTGGACCTTAAGGGATGGTCAAGAGGTTGATGAACCCTCCAAGTCGCTGTAGCAAAGCGAGTTGGAAAAAGTGAAGTTCGAGTTTCAGGTGGGCGATAACGTTGTGCTCAGGCCACTGGGGAAAAGTGAACTATTTTCGAGGCCGCCCAAGGGCACCATTGCCTTGGACCAAGCTCAGATGCGTTATGGTGTGCGCCTCCCACTCCACCCCTTCCATGAGTATATCTTTGGGGAGCTCAAGTGCGCGGTGGGTCAGGTTTCGCCGCTGATGCTTCAGGTTCTGAACGCGATGTTTGCTTTGTGGAAGCTCGCCGGTTTGGATTATCCTACCTGCAACGAAGTCCTGTTTTACTTTGATGTTGCGTATTCAACCAAGAAGGTGTGTAGCGGGACGCTCTTGCTTCGACAACAACGTAAAAGTTTCCTTGGTTTTTCAGACTTTACAAGCTCGTGCCCGGATTGGAGGGGTGAGAACTTTTTGGCCAGCAGGTGGTCCACATTTGCGAACAGTCGCGTTCCCAGCCGTTTTCGGGCCCGAGGTGACTATTTATCTCAGTGTTCTTTGCCCCCTTTCTTTTCTGTTTTGCATGGCGTTATGGAATTCTTTCTTTTCTTATTTGTCCCATATTTTGTAGTTACCCGCCAGTACACCCTATCTGCTGCTAAAAAGTGGTGATGTCATAGGATTGAGAAGGGTTTTAGTGAAAAATTTAAGAGCGTGTACCTTCTTGTCGACTACCGTTATGGAGATGACCGGTCTCGCAAAGACTCCCAGTATGCCGCCCAGTTTTTTTGTTTTTGCATTGTTGCGTGTTTGGTTTTATCTCATTGTTGTTGTGTTCCCATTGTGCTGATCTTTTGCTTGTGAGCTTTGTAGTTGGTTATAAGAATCAAAAGCGAGATAGAAAGATGAATAACTCTTATGGCGATATTGATGACCTTATTTCCGAGTTTGCGGAGGAAGCTGTTGCCGCCAAGAAGATCGACCTAGACGTCCGCTCTGGTAGGAGTCTTACTCTTGCTGAGCTGATCGATATTCTTCCACCGCCCGAGTCCCAGACTGATCGTATAGGCAGTAAAGTGCCGATGAAGATTGTGACTGTCTCCGCCGAGCCTTTTTCGCACCCGCCTGTGTCCATCACGCGAAAATCCGAGGCTGCCGATACACCTCAGAAGCAGTTGAAGAAGCATGGTGCTGCCTCTGGCGATCCTATCGGTATCGCAGATGATGATGATGCTACTGCCGCCCAGGTTACCATTGTCGTGCCTTCTGATAATGTTGGCGTGTCTCCCGCTGAAACAGGTGTTGCTGATAACCTTTGGTTTATTGATACGGAAGAGTGCGCTCCTACTCGGGAGATTGTTGATCTTAACCCCCCTCCTTATGCTTTAGTAGGCGGTGCCTCTTCTGGTGATCCTAACGTTGCCGTGGATGGCAGCGTCGTTATCACTCGATCCAACACCAGGGAAGGGCCTCCGCCATACTCGGCCGAGATCCTAGCTCTCTATCCCCCGCTGTGAATACTGTGGCCGATATCGCCGTTGGTGTCGAACAGTGCCTGCAATCCTTTGTTGCTGCCCTTCAGCTGATATGCCACCAGCGGCATACCATAGTTGCCTCTTCCGAGGAGCTGGATCACGTGAGCGCGGTAAGCAATTGGAGTTGGAGGTAAAAGAAAAGCGGCAGCGAGTGGAGGACCTTAAGGTTAGGTTGTCTGCCGCGGAGGGCCAGGTGACTACTCTTCGTGGCCAAGTTAAAGAGTTGGAAGAGCGGCATGAGCAGGAAATTGCTGACTCCGTGGAGGACTTCAAGGCTGGCCCGACGTTTGACGGGCTGATGCGCAAGGCCTTCAGCAACGATCTTCAACAGACTCAAGCTCGGTTTTTTGAGAACGGGTGGGTCGATGAAAAGTACCACGCCGATCTGCAACATATCAACAAAGAGCGTAGGTTGAGGCGCGAGGCCAGTCAGAAGGCCTTGGCTAAGGTTAAGCAGGAGAAGGCGGATGAGGTGGACCATCAACGGGGCAATGTTCTTGAAGGTATGACTCTTAAAGGCTTCCATCCCCTAAAGCCTAGCCCGTCACCATCAACTCCCCTAACTCGCCATTTTCGTGATGTTGAACTTTTTTCTCAGGTAAAGAGTTGGAGATCAAGTACCATGAGCGGTTTCATCAGGCCGAGTGCGAGATGATCCTGCAAGATGGTGATGTTATCGGCCCGGCGTGAAGCCCGATTCCCTTTTGTAATAGCGTTAGTATCTTTTGCTTTCTTTTCGAACAGTCTAGATGTATGTTATTTAATACTCTTCTCGTCGTTATGGCTATTTTGTTGTTCGGTCAGTATCGTGACCATGGGTCACGATCTTGACCGCCATGCTTACTTAAATGCGAAGATATATTTTTGTTGAATTTTCATAAGTATGGTTGGATATCGCATATCAATGAAAGGTCTGAAAGAAATTCGTTTGCTTGTTGTATGTTCGTTCTGCCTTCATGTCAGACCGGACATACCAAGTAAATATCAATCATGCTAGTGTTGTGAGTAAATGAACACAAGGGGTATAATGGTTCACCAAATTGGCTACTCCACTTTGTGCCTCAGTGAGCTTTTACTATGTATCTCAGGTTTTACATAAATTTGGGTCCAAGAGCGTTTTGTTTTTATAAGCAAAGGTCCGAAGAATTTTTGTTTCATTGATGGTGATACCACATTTATGTTGGGACGAGGCTATTCCCCGGTATAATGCAGAAATTTTTTGTAATGCCGTAATTTCCATAATATTAGAACCTGTTTCGCTGGTGGCAATACCGGAGGTGCTCCACGTTCCACATGTGTGGTACCCTGACGGTCATTCTTTTCGTCCCGCGGCCGTTTTTTGTCTTAGTTGGCGTAGTTGTTCCTGCCAACTCTATACTTAAGTGATGTCGCTTGTACAAGCTCTGGTGCAAGAAGCACACTTTGTACATCGGTTATTATGGTGTTAGTAAATGTATTTACCTGCTATGTCGGTGTGGGGTTGGAGCCGAAAGTTTGTAATTCCAGTTGGGCGTGGGATGTCACTCTGTCGAGTAGGTCACCATATGTAATCACTGGATTCTCGTTGAGTTTCCACGTTAGCGATCCGGGTTGTAGTGCGTTCCTGAGCACGTAAAAGGCCGAATCGTCAGTGATGCCCCGACAATTGGTGATAGCGGTGTTCCATCATGAGATGAACACTGACAATCCTTCATAGGGTTCTTGCCGAATAGCCTGCAATTGATTGTAAGTTAGTGAGCATTTAGCCGACGTTATGTATCGTTTTAGGAAGGCTCTAATAAGATCCAGAAAAGAATTTATGGATTTTTGAGGTAGGCTGAAGAGCCAGCTGAGTGCTTCACCGGTGAGGCTTTCCATGAATAAGTAACAGTTGGTACCGTCATCGTATCCTCTGCCAGTTGTCGCCGAAACAAAGATGTCGATGTGGAGGGAGGGGTCTATTTTTCCCTTGTACCGCTCGAGCTTGACCTTGGCCAGCAGGTGTCTCCCTCGATGCATAATATCGGTCGAAAACGGTTCAACACGTACTATCGGGAGTGTGCGATCCAGATAGCTCGCCTTGAGTTGTGATAACTATAGTAACATTGCTTCGAGATCAGCGATCCTTGCCGCCATACCTGCATCCGCCTGATTTGCTGCCGGGGCGATCTCCCGTTGCGGTGGTGGTGGCAGCTATGCCCAAACAGGCAGTGATGGGATGCGCACGACATTATTCAATTCTGACTCGAGGTTCCATTGTAGTCTTTTCGGTCTTGGGGGTGATCCAATTCCTTGTAGGTGATGAGGTCATAGTGGTGACAGGATGCCCATTTCTCTCTGTCGGATTACTTCATAGGGTTCCACACATTCGGAGTCGGCTGTTGATTTTGAATTGAGCCGGCGCTGCTCTGCTGCCCTTAACCTTGCCTCGGATTGCAAGTATCGTTGATGCTCAAATCCCGAGCTCTTTCTAGTTCGAGACACTTTTCCATGGCTATTTCGTATCGGTGTTTCATGTCGCTGATGTGCTTGCCTGCATTGTCGACAACATCCTGGTCTTGCATAACGTGTCGCTTCCCCGGTCGTTGGATAAACTCGGGTTGTCTGCTGTGCTCATTCGTGACTAGCGTTTGATTGAAGAGTTCTTGTCGGGTGTCATACCGAGTGTCAGGCTGGTATCCATGCTCGTCACTCGTTGTAAGCTTCATGGTTGGGAAAATAATTTCTAATGTGCTTTTCTCACAGACGGTGCCAATGTTAATACCCGACACCGATATAGGTATCAAATATTGAACAATAAGATTAGATGTAATGGAAACAATAACAACTATACCACTGGTGCTATCTCAGGATTGATATCGCTGTCACTGGATATTCCTTTGATCTCGTTGTCGCTCTATCGATTCGTGAGTACTTGTCGCTGTCGATCGTTTTACTTTCAATATCGCTCCACAAATATTCTGATCCAGATCGCTCCCGCTGCTAAGATCAACAACGGTTAAGGAGAGACGGGAGTGACCCGCCTTCAACCCTCTGATGCCTAAGTCAGAAATGAGATGTGAGTTTCGTAGAGTAACGGCGAGCTTGAGTATTGAATGAGTACCATTAATGTTAAGCTAACCGGTATATATAGGTGGTTGGGGCTTGGATTCTTACCGTTTCTTTGATGTGGGATCAGTGTGCATACCCTTTTGTTGAAGTGCTCTCTAACCGGTTCTTTGCTCGGCGTGTGGGCGCTATCCTTATCAACATGGGGGTCGGGCTGGTCATCGAAGTTGGAGCTATCTTGCTGGTGGCTGCTGTCACGGTAGCGGTGAGATACGATTATAACTATAATTAAGTCGTTAAGTACGCAGTTAGTGGGGTGATAAGCTAGGTATATATACTAAGATAACAATTAAAAAATATGCTTTAAAGTTTTATATAAATACTATCAAAGATGTCATAATGAGACTAGCACATACCCTCTAATAACTCATCTCTCGTTGGAGTTGCCTTTAAGCGACCCGAGATAAAAATAACCTTGCTACATCACCTACATTTCCTAATATTTTGAAATAATGTACCTTTATTATCCTTGCAAGTGCATCGAAAAATAACATAAATATCCTTGACAACCCTTTATCAACTGGGCCGCACCAAAAAATGGCACGTCGGCCCTGTGCAAAAACTGCTCAATAATGAAAGCCACCCAAATCCATTCATGATCCGGAAGGCCTACCTTGCTTGCATAATTGAATTCGAAACTTAGAGTAGATGTGTACCAATTTTCCAAAACCAAAACAGATCTTTGTGGAAGGAATGGTCGATGAGTCTCTGTGAGATTCTGGCAATAACATTTGTTAAATTTCCTTATAAAAAAAACATTTGTTAAATTTGGTTGGAGAGGTAGTGAAAGCCAAGAAGAAGAGGACACGACCAAGTTCATTCATATATATTCTCTACTCGTATTTTGTATATTAATACAGTAGATCGAATCGTAATGTTTGGAGTATGTGTCGTGTTCCAATTGATGGTAAACACCTGGTGTTTAGCTGGTGTATGTTGAAGGATGTGGAAGAAATTAAGAATATCATAATAGAGATAGAAAGATTCGTCTTGATGATAATGATAATATATATTGTGAGTGCTTGCCTACCCATTCATTCGGGCGTTTTGCTTAGAAAAATCGATTGAAATTGATTCGTGTACACTTCTGTAATAGTTTTTTTTTTCATTATACATTTTTGTAGTAATTATTCCAGGTGTTTTGGACTTCGCTTCAAAACATGTTGTATTCACTTATAAATTTATGTGAGTTATTTCGGTTGAACACTCCTTTTACTTAGGCCATCAAAATAGAACAATGTTTGATATAGACGTTTAAACTTGTAATTTTTATCAACTCGATTACTTGTGCTGATTGGTCAGATCAGTGTGTGCAAATTAAATGAGGTTGAGTCATAAAATTCTTGATTTATTTTCATTAATATATATGAGATAACTAACCTCTTTCATGTCCTCAGATGTCTATGAAGAACTTAATATGATACTCGGATAGTCGATTACTCGAATTACATAATGCTCACTTAAAAACTATACATTAATAGAGGACGAGAAATGAACTCGATTCAAAGAATGGTGACGTGACATGTAATAAGAATCTTGATTCGACTTTTTTTTACTCTATACTCAAGAATGCAAAACTCAATTTAGGGCTACTTATGTTGATTAACTTTATATTTTAAATTGTCTGAGGTGTTTTGTATACTAAGAGCAAGTGCACCGGGACGGATTTCGCCGGCAACTGCTCGAGCACAAGGGAGGGGCCCACCGGCAAGTGCTCGGAGGCCGAAAATGAGGGACGCACCGGGGCGAAGCTGCTCGAGCAGATCGGAGGGGAGGAGAGCTCGAGCTCGAGCTCGAGCAGAAAGAGAGCGAGCTACTGCTCGCGCAGCTGGCGGACCCCACTTCACGTGGGTGACGTCAGCTGACGCAAGTTTTTTTTTTTTAACTTAAGGTAAAAGGTGAAAAAAGAAACTTACCAACCAATCAGTACGTGCCACGTGGCACGGGAGAAACAAAAAAAAAAGTAACGGGCCAGTTGATCTGGTCCGTAGATTTCGAATTCAAAAGTTGATCCAACGGCTCAGATTCAACCAGAAAAATCAGAACGGATATAAACGGTAATACCCAAAATATTTACAAAAAAATTGCAAAAAAATCCCAAAAAATTACAAAAAAATCCCAAAAAATTGCATATCACCCCCTACTATTTTCCTATAAATACTACACAATTTTTTTCACAACTCACTTCTCATTTGTGCACTACAAATTTCACATCTCCATCCATCTCTTCTCCATCTCTACTTTCATTTTCGTGAGCATTTTTTTGAAATGGCCCATTGGCTTCGTTCCGAAGATTTGCAAATGTGCATCTCTTTCGCACGTCATAGTATCGATGAAGTCAACGGCAACAAACAAAGGAAAGATAAATTGTGGGAGAAAATTCACGCCGATTACATGGAAAATTGGGTGCCATCGGAAGGAGAAACACCTCGAGAGGAGCCTAGGTCTCAAATTGCGCTTGCGTCGCACTACAATAAATTCAAGATACTATTGCAGAAATGGGGTCAATGTTTGCGAGACGCACGTAAGCGTAGAGCTAGCGGCACTTCTCACATGGATGAGGTAACTACTTATAATCTAATTTTTATTTAATTTCATTTTTATTTAATTTCTCTCATAATCTCATTTTTATTTAATTTCTCTCATAATCTCATTTTTATTTTACCTATTTAATTTCATTTTTATTTCATTTCATTTTTATTTCATTTGTACTATGTAATTAATTAATTTAGTAAATTTGAATTAACTTTTTGTATGTCAATTTAATTTAATTAATTTACTGTATTTTTTTAGATTAAACAAGCTCAAGCATACTACTATGCCGCTAAGAAACGACCGTTCACCCACTTTGAATGTTATGAAGTTCTTAAGGACCATCCAAGTTACTGCGATGTTGAACCGAGCACTCCGTCTCCGTTTGTTGGCTCATATGAAGATACTCCCTCCGTTACCGGATCATCTCCAATCGTAAATTTGGGTGATGAAGGAGACTTGAATGAAGCATCACCCGCCTACGTTGGCACCGGTTCGTCGAGTCCGGTAAGACCAATGGGATGCAAGGCGGCAAAGGAATCAAGGCGTCATAAGAAACAAGGTAAGACTCCTATTGATCAACGCACTGAGGTTTTGCAAACTATGGCAAGTGATCAAGCAGCGTGGCATTCCACGAGAAAGATACAAAATGAAAGTCAGCTCAATTATTACGCCAAGTATATAGAACTTCAAGAACGAAAAGAAGCAAGGGCGGAAACTGAGCTCCAAATAAAGAAACATGAGGAAGAAGCAAGGATCATGACCATGAACTTGGAGGCTATGACCCCGATCTCCAAAAGGTACTTTACCAAGAGGAAACTAGCTATCCTTAAGGAATCAGAAGATAAGGATGGCGAAGCTTCCGATGATACATTTGCGGATTGTTATCAACCACGCGTACTCTTTCCACAGTAATTATAGCGCCCTATTGTATTAAGAATAAATGTTGTTTATGTTTTCATTATTGTTCCATTATGTTTTCATTATGTTTTCATTATCTTTCCATTATGTATTTGAATTTTCGAGAAATAAAATTGCATGTGCTTTATGAAATAACTTGTCTGCGTAGAGGCAAAATCTAACATTTAAAATTCAAACACATCATATTTATTACACAATTTCAACTATCGAAACACACTTACTGAATTGAAAGCACATTTATGAAAATTAAGCACACATAGTAAAAATTTAAACACAATTAATTATAGTCTTTCTCCAGTCTCAAGCATCCAGTTGTGCTTCACCAGGTCCTTCTGAAGTTCGTTATGGATATAAACAGATTGGAGATCGGCAACACGATCATGAAACCGTGACATATTATCCCCATCTCTACTCATTGGCTGAAAAGGAATTCGATTCCCATCCTCATCAACAGGCCCATCATAAACTTGGAAAGCTCGTACTGGGTTTTGCATATCTTCTTCTGCATTCTCTTCAAACTCTTCATCTACGAACTCACTCTCAACTATCATGTTATGCAATATGATGCAAGCTAACATGATAGTTTTGATCACCGATTTCTTGTGCAATGTACAACTATGACGGATAATTGCCCATCGGGATTGCAGGATGCCAAAGCATCTTTCCACATCTTTCTGGTATGACTCCTGTTTCTTTGCAAACAACTTATCTGGCGGTGTTTGGGGGTTAGAAATTGTTTTCACAAATGTAGAGTACCTTGGGTATATTCCGTCTGCAAGAAAATAAGCGTTGGAATACCGCTCTTCATTCACTTCATATACGGCGGTTGGGCTTCTTCCGGCAAGGAGTTCGTCAAACACATCTGATTGGTGGAGCACATTAATGTCGTTTTGAGCGCCTGGAACCCCGAAGAAACTGTGCCATATCCATGTATCATACGAGGCCACTGCCTCTAAGATAATGGTGGGACGACCCTTTCGCCCTGAGTACGCCCCTTGATGAGCTGTTGGACAATTCTTCCATTCCCAGTGCATGCAGTCGATGCTTCCAATCATACCTGGAAAACCTCGTTGTTGGCCCTTAGCTAGAAGCCGTATGAGGTCACGTTCTGTTGGAGGGCGGAGGTAACGTTGACCGTAAAGGAGAACCACTTGTCGGCAAAACTCCTTCGTACATTCTAGTGTAGTGGATTCACCCATCCTTGTGATTTCAGCACACTGATCTGCGGCTGCGCCGTAAGCCAGCATTCGCAGCGCAGCGGTCATCTTTTGTTGGGGGAGGAGGCCTAGCAATCCAGTGGCATCCGGTCTCTGATGCCAATATTCGTCGAAATTGCAGAGACCCGTCATGAGAGTGTTGAATAAGTCTCTGCTCATTCGGTACCTTCGCCGAAATTCTTGCACGTTGAAGATCGGGCGTTCGATGAAGTAATCTTGCAGGAGATTATCTCCCCTGGACGCCCTCAATCTTTGTCGATTTGCTTTACGACCCCGACGTGATCCACCACCATGCGGTTCATCATCAAGTTGTGCCACCTCCACGGCCACGAGATCCACGAAAGATTGCTCTATCTCGTCATCCTCCTCGTTTTGTAGTTGCCTCATTCGAAAAAAGTTGTCGAAGCTAAAAGGATTCATCGAAATTTGATGATTCAAGGATTGGAAATTGTGGTGATTGGTGTGATAGGAATGAGAGAGATGATAATTTTATACCAAAAGCTCACCGACACCGACAATCGGCTTCAATTATTTCGTTATCCGGAGATGACACGTGTCGCAATCTCATTCGTCGGAAATCTCACCGACAATCGGCCTCAATTATTTCGTCGATATTGTTATCCGGAGATGACACGTGTCGCAATCTCATTCGTCGGAAATCTCACCGACAATCGGCCCCAATTATTTCGCACATATCGTTATCCGGAGATGACACGTGTCGCAATCTCAGTGGTCTGAAATCTCACCGGCAATCCGGTTCAATTATTTTGTCGAAATCGTAATTACGTGATAACACGTGTCACGCCCTCATTCGCTCAGCGAATAGTAACTGCTAGAGCAGTTGGTGAACTGGTGCGTGCAGTTTTGGAACTGCTTGAGCAGTTCTGGGATTGGCAACTGCCAGAGCAGTTTCCGGCAACTGCTTGAGCAGTTGATGGAAAATGGGTGCGGATGCTCTAAACAAGCTGCAACTAATTTGCACTCTGTAACAGTAACTTATACAAGCTGATTATATATAGTTACAAAACTTACAACATATTATTCCCAGGACACAACTTCTGAAATTATGCGAGGCTGTTAATGTGTTAATTCAAGCATCCAACCAATCCCAAAGAATATTATCAGCAGATTCCCCTTATGTCGGTATCTTCCTCTGCATTATTAGACTTTAAAGCAATTTCTCTTTTTTACTCGATCATTAAGTTGACGTACAGACTCACACGTGTAGTACAACCACATGTCGTGGCATAAAGCGTCGTGGGACAAAAATACACTTCCCGAAATCTACCATCACTTTACTATTCTTGTATAAAACAACCAAGCACTTTTACCGTTCACCCTTTTTCTATACTAAGCTAGTGGTAAGTTGTAAGTGGTAACCATGCCGTACCCAATTTTACCAACTCAGCACCTGTATAAGCAAAAGTAATATTACACCAAGGAAAATTCTCTATTGAGCATCCTTGTAATAAGAATTTAGTGAGTACATTCTCATTAAACTTATTTTTTAAAATATTTTTTATAAAGTTGGGGTTCCAAACTAAAATCAATTGACAATGATAGGAGTAGCACAAATCTTTATAACCTGCTAGCAAAGCCTCTCATTTTCAATGTGAGAGTCTTTCTCTATTCACATTCTCAACAATTTTGACAAATTCACCGTTGATTAGATAGATAATAATGAGTAAATTACTTATGCAAAATTTTATAAAAATTGAAAATCGTTAAGTTATTCATAATCAAGATTTATCACTTATGAACATGAACAGTGTATGTTTAACAGTTTTGGTTCGTCCATTGACTCGATCTTGTTCGATACCTTAACAATTTTCAATTTGGATGAAAATTTGCATAAATGATTTACTTATCAATATTTAAATATCTGATGGTTAACTTTGTAAAAATGTTATCGAAAACTGACTCTTATGACAATTTTTTTTTAAAGATACTCATCAAGTCCTCATTATAAATATCCTTATTTGAAGAGTTCCCATTATACCAAATACCAAATCGACTAGATTGTGGGGTGGGTTATTTTCTAATTTATGTGAAATACGGAGAAAGTTCTCATATGAATTGGGATCACCTTGAATTCATCTTAATTTCTGAAGAGTAACTAGTTATATCAATCGTCCAGGTCGCATGGACGGTGTGATTGAGATTGATTCAAGTTGAACCAGGTTCATCCAAGTTATATCACCTTGAATTTGAATCATTGAAGCAACGCAACTTATTATGTGACTATTTGTGTAATTTTAGAAGATTTTAAATTGTATAAGCATGTATAACAAATGATGTTACCTTACATTGTTCTAAATGTAACACCAAAGAAATAATTTCACAAAGAGTAGATTATAATGTGTAATGACTTTCGCACATTCTTGAATTCCAACCAGCTGATCATTATCTTTAAATACTCGACCATGAAAATCTCACTCGTCGATCGACAGATAACATATATATATTCCGATCCTTTATTAGTTGGAGAATATTTTAGGCAAGATAAATACAATCTTTAACAGAAGAATTCAGGGAGCATTAGATAGAGAATAAGCTGTCAAGTCCAATCTTTAAATACAAAATTCTCCCCTTTTTGAGAAAACTAATTACCAAAAACAGAAATCTGCTTCTTCTAGTATTTAACCCAGGTAAAAAAAAAAACACTGAGTCCCACACCAGTCAAAGCTCCATGACTCATCATTTCACTGAGAGAAGAGAAGGTTTTAACCGTTTTAAGGCAAAAAGGCGCCACCACCTCACAATCATCACATGCATTAAAAAAATCCAAGACCACCACCATCTTCTTCTTCTCCGTCAAAAAATTTCACTCTCTCTCTACTCTCTCCAGAGAGATCGTTCGCTCTTATCAAAAATCTCAGGCGCCGATTTGGCCGGAATAATTCTAAGCTCGGTAAGATGCCGGACGGCACCAGAACAGCCGGAAACGACTGGATAAACAGTTACCTCGAGGCGATTCTCGACGTCGGTCCAGGCCTAGTCGACGACGCCAAGTCGTCTCTACTGCTTCGCGAGCGAGGTCACTTCAGTCCGACTCGCTACTTCGTCGAAGAGGTCATCACTGGGTTCGACGAGACCGATCTCCACCGCTCCTGGGTTCGCGTAAGTGAAAAAAACGGCGTCGTTCGCTCTCTCTCTTACTCGTACTCTGTAATCTCTCTCTGTGTGTGTTTCGATTTTGCGTTCTGGAAGATTCGGTTTGCCGAGATTTTTTTTTTGTTTCAGGCCGCGGCGACGAGGAGTCCGCAGGAGAGGAACACTAGATTGGAGAATCTGTGCTGGCGGATATGGAACTTAGCTCGCCAGAAGAAGCAGGTAGTCTTCTGCTGCTCTTTTAATTTTTATCTAATTTAAATTTAAATTTTAATGTATTTTTCAATCTCAGGTGTGTGATTTGTAGCTAGCTCTTGTATTTTTGCATGTGGAATGGTATCTGTGATAGTGAAATCGTTCGATTTCAGCAAACGAGGATTGTAAATTGATTTGAGTTCTTAGTTACTGTGACGAATTATCAACTAGAATTGCTGCTGGTTTTGATGAAATGAACTAGCTAGAACAACAGAGAGAAGCATATGACTTTTTTGTTTTGTTTTTTTGCTTGAATTGTTGGAGTTGTTTAGTAAGGCGGTGTGGTTGTGCAGCTTGAGGAAAAGGAAGCTCAGAGGATGACTAAACGTCGGCTCGAAAGAGAACGAGGCCGAAGGGAGGCAACCGCTGATATGTCGGAGGACGTATCGGAGGGGGAGAAGGAGAAGGGAGATGTAGTGACTGATGTATCGACTCATGGTGATAGTGTCAGGGGAAGACTGCCGAGGATTAACTCGGCCGATGCAATGGAGATGTTTATTAATCAGCAGAAGGGGAAGAAGCTGTATATAGTCTTGATAAGGTGTGAACTAAATTTCGGCTTCTTGTTATCGCATAGTACATCTAGGATGATAGTAGTTTTTTATATTTTTATTTCTAATTTATTTTGACTAAAAAAATTGCAAGTGCAGTCTTCATGGTCTTATTCGGGGGGAAAATATGGAGCTTGGTCGCGACTCTGATACTGGTGGTCAGGTAATAGATGATTAGATCGATGCTACTAATGCCATTAAATAACTGCATTATATCTGTGCTGCTTGATAACAGTTACCTCTGTATTTTTTATGTAGCTACCTGTGTAATTTTGGGTTTATGTTCTTTCCAGGTTAAGTATGTAGTGGAACTTGCAAGGGCTTTGGGAAGCATGCCAGGAGTGTATCGAGTTGATCTGCTGACTAGACAAGTATCATCACCGGATGTAGATTGGAGTTACGGTGAGCCCACAGAGATGCTAACTCCACTAAGTGCCGAAGGGTTCGAGGAAGAGACAGGAGAGAGCAGTGGTTCTTATATTATTCGTATACCATTCGGTCCCAGAGATGAATACATCCCCAAAGAAGATCTCTGGCCACACATCCCTGAATTTGTTGATGGTGCATTGAATCATGTCATACAAATGTCCAAAGTTTTGGGTGAACAAATAGGTAGTGGGAAGCCTGTCTGGCCAATTGCCATCCACGGGCATTATGCAGATGCGGGTGACTCTGCTGCCCTTCTCTCTGGTGCTTTAAATGTACCGATGCTATTCACTGGCCACTCACTTGGCCGAGATAAGTTGGAGCAACTTTTGAAACAAGGCCGTCTATCGAGAGATGAAATTAATAGCACTTACAAAATAATGCGTCGGATAGAAGCCGAGGAGTTATCCCTTGATGCCTCTGAAATGATAATTACTAGCACTAGACAGGAGATAGATGAGCAATGGCGCTTGTATGATGGATTTGATCCTATACTGGAGCGAAAAATCCGAGCCAGGATCAGGCGTAATGTGAGCTGTTATGGCAGGTTCATCCCCCGCATGGTGGTAAGTACTCGGGTCCTTTTTCTATGTAACTGTTTCATGCTTTTCAATCAAAGTGATGATTGGAATTGATGGTCCAGATATAGATGTCATGGTTTTTCCCTGATCAGCATTGTTTTGAAAGTCAATATACTCATCGCTTGCTCGCCTAGGAATACTATGCTTGTTTCCTACTAAATTATGTGCTAGTTCTGCAATATAAGTATATATCTTAATATTTTGTAATTATGTGCAGGTAATTCCTCCTGGAATGGAGTTCCATCATATCGTTCCACTGGATGGTGATATTGATAGTGACACAGAAGTTGGCCATCATCCTACTCCTGCAGACCCACCTATTTGGACGGAGGTACTTGTTGTCTGCGAATTGCATATACTTGGTGAAAGATAACTCATAAGTCATTTGGATGGATTCCACTTTTAATTTATAACATATAAGTCCATGGTCAGAGATTATGTTTGATGTTGTTATAACAAATGTAAGATAGAACATAGATTTACGTGGTTCACTAAAAATATGTTAGCTACGTCCACATGCAGAGGAGAGAGTTTTATTAATCCTTGAGGAAAACAGATTACAAAATACAGAATGCCACACTTAAGTTAATAACCTAGCGAGACTCCCGTATGCCGGCGGTTCATACTACTCCCGTATGCCGGCGGTTCATACTTGATTCAAGGCATATCCTAACAGATGTCACGCATTATTGACCACATGTGAATCTATATTTGTTGTAATGCAGATAATGCGCTTCTTTACCAATCCGCGGAAGCCCATGATTCTTGCCCTTGCTAGACCAGATCCAAAAAAGAATATCACAACTTTGGTCAAAGCATTTGGAGAATGTCGTCCATTAAGAGAGCTTGCGAATCTTGTATGTTCAAATATTTGGTGGTACCTTTGTGAATTTATATACCATTTGAACAACTTAATTGGCCTTTAGCTGACTTTTTAATCACTTAATTTTTTTTCCTTTCTCTACTCTACAGACACTAATTATGGGTAACCGAGATGGAATTGATGACATGTCAAGTACAAGTGCATCTGTCCTTCTTTCAGTTCTCAAGCTTATTGACAAACATGATTTGTATGGTCAAGTTGCATATCCCAAACACCACAAGCAGTCTGATGTTCCTGAGATTTATCGTCTAGCAGCAAAGACAAAGGTATCCATTATTGTCAATATCAGTGGTCAACAGGCACGGATCTATGGGGTGGGGGGGGGGGGGGGGGGGGTGTTAGGGTGCTGCAGCACCCCCGAGCTTTTTTACCAAAAAATTATTAGTACATATATACTAAAAAAATGTATAAACCCAAAAATAATGTATAAACACAAAACCAGCAAAACGATTTAGGTACTCCGCATTTAGCTTTCATCTTAGGCAATCCCTTCATTTTCGGCTTCCGTAATTCTCATTAGCTATTATCGATGAGTTTTATGCTTTAGGTAATCGAAGATCACAACTTAGATAGTTTAGTTTGTATTTGAATTGAATTTTTCTTTGACTTGCTTCAATTTTTTATTGCTCAATTTAAGTGAACATGTATTTTGATGATTATATTTTTATGTATGATCTTATTGAGGATGTAAACATGAATGAATTGATATGCAGGCAAGGTATTTTTTTTAAAAGAAATTTTTTTTCTTCCTAACAAAGGAAATTTAGCACACCCAGAATTTAATTCCTGGCTCCGTGCCTGGTGGTCAATATAAGAGAGATATAAATTAGTCATGTTCACTTTGTGTGAGAAAAAAGTGGAACTCTAGAAATCTTTCACCAACATTATTTTGTGCAGCTTGAGTAGATGGAATTTCTGTCCCTGACATGTAATTATGCAATCTATGTCCAAAAGTAGTAGGCTCTTCCTTTATTGATTTTCATTCTTATCCTTTTTGCAGGGTGTTTTCATCAATCCTGCTTTCATCGAGCCATTCGGATTGACATTGATCGAGGTTTGCATCATTTATCAGAAGTTACCGATATGTTAGTTAATTATATTTTCAATTTATTGTAACAAAATAAGTTTTTTTTTTTTTGGTTCTACAGGCAGCTGCATATGGTTTGCCTATTGTTGCCACAAAAAATGGAGGTCCTGTTGATATACAACAGGTATACCTGCTCATTGGTCATAGAAATTTGATAAAGGTTTTATGCATACTGCTCATGGAATTGTTGATATTAATAAAACCGATAATTTGTTTGCAGGTACTTGACAACGGTCTTCTTGTCGATCCCCATGATCAGCAGTCTATTGCCGATGCTCTTCTTAAGCTTGTTGCAGATAAGCAGCTCTGGGCTAGATGTCGTCAGAATGGGTTGAAGAACATTCACTTATACTCATGGCCCGAGCACTGCAAGACCTACCTCTCTCGAATAGCCAGCTGTAAGCCAAGGCAACCACAGTGGCAAAGAAGTGATGATGGGGCAGAATCTTCAGAATCGGATTCCCCAAGTGATTCCTTGAGAGATATACAGGATTTATCTTTGAACCTGAAGTTCTCAATGGATGGAGAAAAGAGTGGAACTAGTGGGAATTATGAGAATTTCTTAGAATCTGAAGGAAGTACTGACAAAAAGAGTAAAATAGAGAGTGCTGTTTTGGCATGGTCAAAAGGTATTTCAAGGGACACGCGGAAGGCTGGGTTCTCAGAGAAAGCAGACCATCACAGCAGCGGTAAATTCCCAGTGTTGAGGAGGAGGAAACATCTCATTGTCATCACTGTCGACTGTGATACCACTACAGATCTGATCGAAACCACTAGGAACATTTTTGAGGCTACAGAAAAGGAAAGGACAGAAGGATCTGTAGGATATATATTGTCCACGTCCTTGACCATATCTGAGATACGCTCATTTCTGGCCTCTGGGGGAATGAGCCCTACTGATTTTGATGCGTTTATTTGCAACAGTGGAAGTGATCTCTACTATCCATCTATCAGTTCGGAAGATCGTCCATTTGTGGTTGACTTTTATTACCACTCTCACATTGAATATCGCTGGGGTGGAGAAGGGTTGAGGAAGACGTTAGTACGGTGGACAACTTCAACCAATGAAAAGAAGGGCGGGAATGCGGAACAGATTGTTACTGCATCCGAACAACTCTCAACCGACTATTGTTATGCTTTTATAGTGCAAAAGCCAGGAATGGTAAATGCTTCGTACCATTGACTTTGGATAAGTTTTGCATGATTACTGTTTTCTTGTGTCTTTAATTGAGAGTGAATTTACTAGGAAGACATATTTCTGTAGTTTCTAGAGTGTAGTACTGTTGGTTGTACGTTTTAGAACCCTTGTTTTGTTTTAATTGCAGGTTCCCCCTGTGAAGGAGCTTCGGAAGTTGCTGAGGATTCAAGCTTTGCGGTGCCATGTAATTTACTGCCAAAATGGAACCAGACTGAATGTAATTCCAGTGACGGCTTCTCGTGCGCAGGCGTTAAGGTACATTGTTTATGTCCCTGCCGATGGTAAAATCTTTTTACTCTAATGGCGTAGAATTTGGTTTCAGCAAGCTGGTTAGATTTTAGTGACTTCTTGCATCTGTGGATTATCTACGTAGAACAAACTAGATGGTTAGTTCACTTAATATACTGAGAAAGGGTACCTCAAGTGCTTTCAATAACAAAAGATGTTAACTGAAACCAAGATATGGAGAAAACGTGCCTATAAGGTGAAGTAGGTAGATGCCATACTGCTCTCAAACGCAGTCCTTACCCTCTGTATGGTCTCATATGATCTATTGAGTGCATTTATGAGGGTTTATTGATTTTAAAGGGTTGACTTCTGGATGCCATCATACCTAAGTATCAGACTGCAATATTGAATTTGCAAAAACCTTATGCTGAAATTAGATATTCTGGTTTTCTGTTCTTTGGATGGAAGTATTTCAGGTTTTATTTAGCCATTTCTAAACTACTTTAGTTTTTGAAATAAGAATATCAGGGTTGGACCAAATGATTTACCTATGACAGGTCCTCATGGTTGAAACAAGCATTTTTGGTGACAAAACAAGTAGTAGAAACATCAATCACAATGCAATTGTATATTTATTACACCATTGTTACTTCATCAGACCTGCATATAGACGGCCATTGAATGGACATATGATGCTATATCAGATACATTTTCAAAGTTTACTTTTCACCTCTTATGACTTAACATGCATTTTCCTTCAGGTACTTGTATCTAAGATGGGGCGTGGAGTTATCAAAAATGGTGGTTGTTGCTGGCGAGTGTGGAGACACAGACTATGAAGGATTGCTTGGAGGGCTGCACAAAAGTGTGGTACTGAAGGGAGTTGGCAGCAACGCAATCAGTCAACTCCACACAAACCGGAACTACCCTCTGTCGGATGTCCTGGCATTTGACAGCCCCAACATTGTCCAGACGACAACTGCAGGTTGTGGCAGTGATGACATTCGAGCTGCCTTGGAGAAACTAGAAGTCGTCAAGAGCTAAAACTGTGCATTCCTAGTCTCTTTACAATCAATCTTACTTGAAAACCTTGCCCTCTAAACTTTCCTCGGGGGGATCAGTCATAAAGCCTCAGTATACCTGTATCTAAAATTTCGATTTCTTTCAAAGCAGATCCTCGGTGGTTTTCACTGGCTAATGGCTATTGTCGAGAATAAAGTCATTTGCACTTCCTATATTTGTGGAGAGGCAGCACATGGGCCTGTTTATAAATTCATCTACCTCACAATGTCGATTGTCGACAACGTTTACATTCATGAGCATACCTCAAAAGAAAGAAGATTGTGAGTTTGTGACAGAAGGATCGTAAAGTGATTATCATAGAGTCTGAGGTTCATTTCCTACTCGGTCCAATCTTAATAAAAAAAATCCCAAGAGTCTCGTCTGAAATCCTTGTCTCCTCGCGAACTGTCTCCTGTAAGAGCATATGCAGCGGATGTGCGAATAGCACGAGTAGCCAGCGAGAAGTAGTGGCCCCCGCCGGCGACTGCTTGTTGACCGAGCTAAAAAGCTCTTGAACGAGCCAGAATTGCTCGTCGAAGAGCACGAGCAGCCTGCACGAGCTGCTTCCGGTGCAGATGCCCTAATAGATACACCTCCCGTAATAGATACAATAAAATTTCGATAAATGAATATTTGATAAATTAATAACTTCGTTAAATATTTTCTCCCGGTCTCGATTCGATATCAGTTCATATTACTGGCAACTTCGTTAAATGCATAAGATTAATTTTTCTCTAATTTTTTTAGGTCCCTATGAATATATAAAGTAATAATTTTAATTAAAAATATATAAAATTAAATTTTCGGCTGTGAATTTATATTTTTTCGAACACTTTAGCCGTTTCTTGAAAAAAAAATTTAATGCAACTTGTTTCTATTTTGCATCTAGACCAAATTTAACTTTGTCTTTGATCTTTTGCAATATGTGCACTAAATTTGATAAATTCTTTTCATTTTGTAGTAAACAGTTATTCAAAGTAAATTGTGCCTCAAATGTCTCTTCATGAGAAACTGTTGGTATAACATAACTGTCATTTGAATCATAATCATCTTCAGCATGTAGATTCATTATTTCTTCAATGATCACTTTATCAGTAGGTGATTCCATCGCATATCGTTTTCATTAAGATAATCCAAAAGTAATAACCTCGCTAAAGTCTCAATAAATTAATAAATTATTCATTTATCGATAAAATAATAATCTCACTAAAGTAATAATTTTCTCAGGTTTCGAGGCTATTTATTTATAGAAGTTTTACTGTACAGTGCAGCTAGGGATGACATCGGGTCGGGCCTAGGTTTTAGGTACTCAAATCCGAAATCAACCCGTCCAACCGAATCTAAATTTTTTGGGTTTTCACCCAACCCAAACCCAACAAATATTTCATACCTGAACCCGATCCGTTTACCTGAACTCAAAATAGATAAAATAAAAAATATATATAAAAATAAGATTATATATGTATACTAGTAATACCACTATATATAAAATATATAAAATTAGATATAAATTATAAAATATAACAAATTTCCTTTAAAAAAATAGGCAGGACGGTTTGAGTTATATATATACTCGATGCCTGTCATAGTGCCATTTGCCTTCAAAATTCGACCAAATCGGGTTTGATTCGAACGAATATTCGTGGGTTCAAATTATTTTGTCATTCCTAACAGCCGTTGCCGGCACGGGAGCCACACTCATCCGATTAGACTATGAAAGATGAAGAACTCTCTCATAACAAAGAAAATTCTATAATATTCGAAACACTAATATGCAAAAAATTAATCCACACCCTCCTAACGACAACCTACAATATTAGTATGAACTACGAAGTAATAACTGAATATGGGCCTTGTGGACCTGTATTGTCAATATCTGAAAATTGAGGCCTTACGTTCTATTCAGGTTAGGTGATTCGTGTGGCCGGTGTGGCTGTGGGTCTCGTACCCACATGGGAGAAAAGAAGGAGACCTAACTATGCATCATTCTTCCTCTTTGATCCAGAATAAAGACAAATTTGCCAAACTCGTTGTCATGCTAGCCATATCATACAAGACTCCAAGTTACCCATTCCTTCACAGTTGTACGTCTTATATAGCCGTCTGAGCAACTACATACGATATGTTAACGTTACTTGTTACGTTACTATATGCTTTATAACGGAGGACAATTCTGGATCGAAGATTTTTATAATGAGAATTTGGTGCGTATTTTTTCATTAAACTCATTTTTTAATATATTTTGACAAATTCATCGCTGGTTAGATAGATAATGATGAGCAAATCACTCATGCAAAATTTCACAAAAATTAAAAATCGTTAAGTCATTCATAATCAAGATTTATCACTTATGAACATGATCGAATTGTGTATGTTCGACTGTTTTGGTTCATCCATTGATTTGCTCTTGTTCGATACCTTAACAATTTTCAATTTGGATAAATGATTTACTCATCAATATCTAAACATCTAACAGTTAATTTTGTAAAAATATTATCGAAAAATGACTCTTACGATAATTTTATAAAAAGTATTCATCAAGTCTTCATTATAGGATTTTTATCGGAAGAGTTGCCGCATAACGAAATGGAATCCCACATTTCGGAAATTAAAACTCATCAAGTTTCGGGCAGTTAGCTAGCTAGTGAGAAATGCTAGCGTCGAACGGTACTGGTTGAAGTGTTTTTGAGGGCAACCAATTCAAACCATGTTCATATGATCATATCCATAAAATCATAAACAAATAGCAGTCTGATATTCTGGAATTGTGAGTTGGTTGAGCTCTTATGACCTAATTTTGAATCGAGAAATCACTGGATCTCACAGTTACTGTTTTCCTTTAATTATCAGAAAACATTCCAACGGTGATATCTAAAATAGCATATGCAGAACCCATAAGATTGATAAAGTCGGTTAACTAATATTTTTCTCATGTGATTTCTGTTTTTTTATAAAGTTTTACAGTTCTAAATGTGAAATGTTAACAAGTCATATGAATATGAAGATAAAATGTATATATGTCATCCCGCCGATTAAGAATTCGTGATCACTCATCATCATTATCATTATTATCATATTCGTTATGTCTCCCATCGATATATTTATGTTCGATAGAGAAGAATCACAAGTCTCTCTACATCCATAACAACTTTGTATGCTTAGTCTAACCTTCATAGACTATGATGCATGATTGCATGCACCCCCGAAGACGACCTTGACATATCAGACGCCGATCTATTAAAACCAAACAACAAAAAAGTAGTTGCGGATCAATTAGTTGATCGATGATGAGTTATAGTTAGGTGCCTCTCTTTACTACAAAAACAAAAAATGTAGATGACCCCAAAAAAAAAAACATTGATGATTTATAGGCAACGGAGCTCAACCAACAAAAAACAAAGTCTTTTTTTCGGGTAAGCTAACCCTAATAAGCACAGCATACAGAATCAATGAAGAGAGAGAGAGAGAGAGAGAGAGAGAGAGAGAGAGGAGTTTCTTTAAATGGTTGCGCTTGGAGCAGTTGTACATCTCCCTCTTCCAAACTGCACTGATTTAATTTTCCTTCCTTCTTCTTCCACCTCCCATTCTCTCCAATCCGATCACAGCTCCATCTTCCCCCACAAACAACTCGTCGTTCGTCGTGGTCGTCGTTAATATCACAATCATCTATCTTCTTCTTCCTCTTAAAGCTTACCCTCCTCAACAAACCCTAGCTGCTATCTCTCTCATTCTTTATCGTTGTGATTTAATAATCATTTTTCATCATGAGTAGCGAAGGTGGAGGAGGAGCTGTGAGTAGTTTCAGGAGGAGATCGAAACGACGTTCGAAAATTAATCGAACCCAATTCCACGACGATGATTATGTTAATTACCAGTCGTCTTCGTCGTCGTCGTCGGCTTCGAATGGCTACGACAATCACAACAAGACGACGAAGAGGAGGATGAGGAAGAAGAAGGGTAAGAACGGTATTAAGGGGTCGAAACGGCACGAGTTGATGTCGTTTTGGGAGCTGCCGGAGTACATGAAGGACAACGAGTTCATATTGAATTATTACAGAGCTGATTGGCCTATGCTTGAAGCTCTGTTCAGCGTTTTCCGTTGGCATAATGAAACTCTCAACGTTTGGACGTACGTGATCATTGTGCATTTCAGTATTTTCTAGATTTAATTTTGTTAGTTTCTTTGGTTTCAAGTTTGATAAGGTTTAGTTTTTTCAATTAGGTGATATGATTTGATTTTGTTTGCAGGCATTTGATTGGGTTTGTTATGTTTGTGGGTTTGACTATGGCGAATTTGTGGGATGTGCCTCAGGTGGCGGATCTCCTTGGCTTTTTTAACAGGTTGAATTGGTTAATTTTCTTTGAACAATTCTAATGTCTTGTTTCCGAAAGTTTTGAAATTTAATCAGGTTTGATTATGTGATCTACATTCATAATGTCAAGGAAATTTGGGATGAGAGTAGTCAATTGGTCATCAAGAATATGTGTTTCTTGGCATCAAAGTTTCCTAGTGTTTGTTACACTACTTATGTGTTATGTGTTTCAGGTTGGGTTTCGGATGTTGCCATCTCTCTTCATCGCTACATCCGGAAACCCAACCTGAAACACATGAGTACTTTAACAAACACTATATATGAAAAAGAGCATATGATTCCTACATATATGCCTCTTTACATTGAAATTGAAAATGTGTAACTTAAGAATTTCAAGGTGTGTCTGTATGGTGGGGTGTTGAGAGTTGAGACAATGAATTATTGTTTGGGAGGTCATATGTTCGAGCTCGATCGTTGTAGTTTGCATTGAGTTAAAAAAAATTATCAGTTCACTCTACTTATTTGGTTGATAGTTTGAATACTTGCTAAAGTATATAGAAATTGTAAGGCAAATTTGCGACCAACATGCAATAGAAATGTTTGGGGTGGTCATTATTGTCAAGTGATAAGATGAGCAAAAGGATTGGAAACCTTTCAAGCATGAACATAAGTTTCATTGTGTGTGTATGATATTTGCAGGTCCACACTTGGTGCAGCCACTAACGTTTCTTATAATTTTAGTGCGGTAAGAACTCATTCTTTAAACCCTGTAATTGTCGCTTTCTCGCTCTCTCGCTCTCTCATTCATCTTATTGATTTCAGAAATTGATGGCATACTAATTTAACAGGACGCAACAAACTTTGTTCATGATTTGAAGCAAATGACATCTCAGGATATGAACAACATTGCATCACCTGCTGGTCCATTGAGCGTGGCACTTTGGCCATTTTATGTTTTCTTAGCTGGCTCTATGTTCTGCCTTCTCTCAAGCAGCACTTGCCATCTCTTTTCATGCCACTCTCATCACTTGAACGTCTTTCTCTTACGCATGGACTACGCTGGCATCACCACCATGATCATCACCTCGTTCTTCCCTCCGATTTACTACATCTTCCAATGCGAGCCGCGCTGGCAATTCGTCTATCTCGGCGGCATCACACTAATGGGAATATGCACCATCGTCACATTGTTCTCCCCCATGCTCTCCAACGCCAAGTTTAGAACTTTTCGAGCTTTGTTGTTTGCTTCAATGGGGTTGTTTGGTATTGTGCCTGCGGTTCATGCCAGCATTGTGAATTGGAACAATCCGAGGCGTGATATCACTCTGGTTTATGAGCTAGCCATGGCAATTTTCTATTTGACAGGGACCGGATTTTACATCACTCGAATTCCCGAGAGATGGAAGCCGGGGTTCTTTGATTTGGCAGGCCATAGCCATCAAATTTTTCATGTTTTGGTGGTGATGGGTGCATTGGCTCATTATGGTGCCATACTAGTAATGCTAGACTGGCGAAGCACCTTGGGGTGTGACATCAAACTGTAATATGTACAGTGAATTCGAAGCTAGAAACATGTTCATGTGTTTAGAAAATGTTGTTGATCGAGTAGGGGATCGGATTATTCATTTGTTGAAAGATGGTGTTGTATAAGCCTTAGAACAGAATTAAGCAGAGGCTGCCATTATCATTTGGAAGAATTCCAGGGAAGGAAAAAGAGGCAACATTATTTTGTATCATTTTATTGATCGATTGATATTGTGTGCAAGTGTTGTTTTAAATAGAGAATGGTTTTCTGTTGCATGATTGATCTTGAAGATGAGGGCTAGGTGTTTTTTTTTTCCTATTGATACAGAAAATGAGAAAATGAAGGTGGTATTGATGTTGAATTGTGATGATCGCCTCAAATAATTCACTAGCTACATATTGAGCAATTTCCAAGGTTAAAATAACATGTTTGAATGGCAAGGATGGAAAAAGGTTAAGTTTTTTTTTGACAAGAAGATATCTCGGCTTGAATAGTACATACACAGTTGACAAACAACCCTAACTCTAAAAAGAGAAGAATAAATTGATCAGAGCAAATACTACTCTTTAAAAATTCTAAGCTCAACAAAAGTCGAGCCTACTTGCATCTTTAATGAATCGTGAAAGACATACGAGAATGAAGATGAACATACCCCTAAACACGTAATTATAGTCGGTAAACCATCATCCATGAATTATGTAATCCAAAAAAAATGCAAGTAAGCCGGCAACATCTTCTTCTTGCCGCAAAGAAGTGGGAAGGAGACCTCGTCAAAATCCAATAAGTCGACCAGCAGCCCAAACCAAGAGTAGAAAATCTAGGCTGGCCCATAGACCACCAGCCAGATCCATCACTCCAGAGGCCCAATCCTGCATGCCCAATAGAGCCAAAAGCACTAGAACAGAACTGCACCACAGTAGAGTCCGCCGTCGACACCAGCATCATCACCGACGACGACAACCTCCTATTGTGGACCACAGTACCCGCCTCCTCTGCTGTTGCCCTAGGTGGCTTCCTCTGATTCCATGGTGGTTGCTCATGCCCCGTTGGAAGCAACCCAACCCGAGGAACCATCTCCCTCGCCCCACAGACCACGCTGACCCCCAAGAGAGCGGCTCTGGCTGGTGGAGACTGGGAAGAACCAAATACCACTTCATAAACGGTATGTGACGGAGTCCTCAACCCTGCCCATAAAATCTAACCCGCAACCTCTGCCGTGGTCGCCTTGGAGAGCAGCGCCTCGGCTGCACATCGACTCGTCAAACATGACGATTGGAGATGGGAGGCGCCGATGATCGATGCCTAAGGGATCTGTGATCATTTTTTTGTCTTTTACTGCATAGGTGAAAAAAAAGAAGCTTAAGCTTGTTTACCCTAATATTGGAAATATTATCCTATTTATTTTAGGGACATAATTGAGCATATAAATCCAGAAACAAAATAATAATATTTCAACTCAAAATCGGAAAGTTATATTTCTCACTTGCTTGATTCTTACACAACTAACCATGCAAGTGATTCCATGCCAGGCCTATAAATAGAGAGCCTAAATACATCTCTTGAATCACAAAGTATCTTACTAGCTAAAACCCTTGGCCAATTCCTTCATCTAGACTCAAAGCCGCGTTGGAATCAGAAGCCGGAGTATTTCGACATGAACCGGTATCGATTAACATTCATCTAGAACGTCATCTAGCTTGTAGTGTTTGACACAACTGTAGGCAAAAATAACAATACTTGGCACATATAGCTTCCCATTCTTGTCCACGTAATTTCCGTCACGAACACCAAATTGGTAAACTTCACGTAATAAAGCATTCGTTCCATGTAGAATAACCAATATTCTTGTGAGTTTGTCAAATTTGTCTGTGCACAGTTTATGCATATTTTCCAAGTATGTGAGTTTGTCTTTAAAGTCCCAGGAGCTTGGATAATTGACGGACTCGTTAGGAGAGGTTCCTAACATTTGTCTAACAAGTCAATATGAGTCCTCTATTCCGGCAGTGAGAATACTTCGTGCTCTTTTTTCCGTTTTTCACTCGAGACATGTCCTCTCTCCCATCTTTCGTCTTTGAATTGTTGGTTTCACTTTTGTAATGGAATTGGGTCTATTTGCAGGTTCTCTCCTCTCACACAGTCCATTTCTTCAATCTCAATCAAATTTGAATTCATTAACAAGAATATATGAACTTTGATACACCGCGAGCTCCATCTCCATTACAATCAAAAACTTTGAAATCTAATTGCTCGAGATCGAACTTGAATCAAATCCCTCTAAACTCTAAATTATAACAAAGTCGGAGTCCAATTCAACATGATAACTCTCAACCCGAATGGTACTCATCATATACATCTTCAAATGTTAATATGAATCCATGTGCACCATTGGTTAAAGGTTAATATTGATTTGACTATCCGATGCATGCTTCTTCATTCAAATCCACATCTCCTATGAATTGGTTTTCCTTCAATTAACTATTCTTTGACTTCAATTGAGAAAAAAGAATTAAGTACAAAAAAATTGGGATAGCTTCTGCGTTTTTTTTGGAGGATATGACGATTACTCACGCAATTGTCCCAAATCAACATATGTTTCTGGAATTCATCCATGGATGATAATATGGAGTCTAAGAGTGGGAAACAAATTTCATTAAAATCATGAAGAAACATAAGAGGGGCGTACTGGAGAATCTGAGGGTGGAGACCGTTGATAGAGTGGTCTGGGCCTGGGTTAGCCCTGACGACGATCAGAAAGAGATGCGAACTATGACACTGGAGTAGAAGATGAAGGAGTGAAGGAGATGGGCACATATGAAGGAAGATGGAATTCACTATGAGTACGTGTAGAAAATAAAAAAGAGCTAAAAATAAATCTAAGCCTTGGGGTGATAATAAAGGGCTCAGATTGACTTGTTAGACAGATGTTAGGAACTCTTCGTTAAGAAAGGATCCGAGTCCATAATTGACGACCAATCTAACATGATTCTTGTTATGATAGAAATAAGGGCGGAGCTAGGATTTCATAATGGGGAGGGTTACAATTTTTCCCGAATAAGTTTATAAATAGTTTATGAGATAGATATACAAAATCTAGGAGAGCTAAGTTTCAAAATTTAAAATTTTACACTAAAATAAGCTACAAATAATATTTTTCTAAAATTTAGGGGACCTATAACCTACAGTAACCCGTGTGTAACTACGCCATTGGATAGAAAAGATAAATATCCGATGTAGTAATTGGCGGTGTGTAATCGTTGGTAACTTGTAAACGACTCAAGGACAGAAACTTCATCCACTTCTTAGCTTGTTCTCGTATTGACGAGTCCTGCAAACTACGTGGGATGTCTTTGAGAATTTCATGCAAGTCCTTGATGTCTTGTTTTAAGAATTTCATTGAGACTTTAGCAGCATCCAACTTCAGGAATAAGGTTTTAACCTCGGGTGTTATCCAAACACTTCCACGTAGATTGTCATGCGGTCGTTTTTGCTGAGCTTCTGTGGACAAATACCTGAGGTTCTTACAAATCCCCTTCAACACCTTCCACATAGCTACGTCTGAGACTCGACCTTGAACATGATCATTGAGCCAGTACTCATTGAAGTTTGTGATTATTTCTGGGAAAATCGGCACGTACTTGTTTTGGTGTTTCACGTACACATTGATTGATGCGTATGCATGAGACATTTATGGTGATAGCTGGTCTGAATTTCCCAATGTCTCTCAGGATCGACGAGATTTTCGAGTTTTTTTTTTATGGTTGCCAATTCAAGCTATTCATGGCTGCGAATTGCTGACATTTAACATTATATGGTAGAAGGGGTTGAATATTAGTGTCAACACAAGTTGGCTTGTCGACAGTGAAATAGTAGTGACGTTCTGGAAACACAGAGCCATCTCGAAACGTCCTGCTACGGTTTTTCAACTCGATTTGGACTTCAGATGTAAAATCTCGACTCATTGACTTGGCATAATTGGTAGTACGTCTAGCTTTTACGTGGGGAATGAGAATCTGATAGGGGTGTGGTGTTTTTCACGGGACATACTATGGTACTAAAAAAGTATGTCATATTTTTATTTATCGCTTAAAGAATCAAGATTACAATATACATAAATAAAAATTTACAATATTTATGACAATATTATTACAATAACTATATTTTTTTAGGATTATTTATAACGTTTACAATTAATTAGATCAAATTTATAACTTTGAGAATAATTTGTTCAAAAGTAGTAACTAAGTCTCTAAAAAGTAATTATCTCAAATACAACGAAATAACCTAAAAAATAACTCACATTACTACAATAACCACCAAATTCGTTTTCAAGTGATAAAATAAAATTATCATATACTTTGGATACATAAGAATGATCCGTTCTTCTCAGAGTTTTTGGTTGTTAAATAAGAAAGCACTACAAGAAAACTGCACTTAGACGACGGGGTATTCTCCGCGGTCCAAGTGTCACTTAGACGACAGAGAAAAGATCTTTGTCGCCCAGGTTCACACTTGGACCGCGGAGAATACTATGTTGTCCAGGTGCGCACTTGGACGACGGAATAGTCACTCTCCGTCGTCCAGGTTCACACTTGAACCGTGGAGAATACTTCGTTGACCAAGTGTACACCTGGACGACGGAGAAAATAATCACCGTCGTCCAAGTGCGCACCTGGACAACGGAGTATTCTCCGTGGTCCAAGTGTGAACTTGGACGACGGAGAGTGACTATTCCATTATCCAGGTGTACACTTGGTCAATGGACCGACACGCCTTGGTCCGAGTGACCACTTAGACGACGGACCGACACATCCGTCGCCTAAGTGAAGCATTATATAAGGTCCATGCCTAACTCTCTTCCTCTCCGCTCACTCGTCTCTCAATTGATCATAATCTCTTCCTGTCTTGATCAGCGCCTCACGCGTGCATGCAATTCAAACGACGTCGACTCCGACCATCGATTAATTCGCCATATATTGGAGAAGGCTAGGTACGTACGTAGTTAATTTTCCAACACCATTAACGTAGGTTTATATATATAATTAATTGTACGTTTGATTGATTGCATTGTTAATAATTAATTTGTACCTCTAATATATATTTATATATAATATATTAAGTTAGGAAATTGATGATATATATATATTAGTTAATTATAGACCTGTAGTACATATATATGTATGGATGTTTTAAAATTTAGTTAATATTTAGAGAAACGTACGTACATGCATGTTAGCTAGACATATTAAAGTAATTAATGTAGAGTACGTACTTACGTATGTACAACTATAATTAATAAATGTAGTTGAATGTAATTATATATTGAAGATATTGAATTTTTAATATTTTTTAATTAAGGTAGTTGAAAATTTGTGTATATATATAATAGTTTAATTAATAATTACTCGAAAATTTGTATATATATAGAATTAATAGTTAATTGAATAATATGTAATAATTAATTAATTATAAAATTTTGTAGAAGTATGGACAAGAGTTGGATGAAGTTGCGGAATAGATGTGATGTCCGGTATATGGATGAAATTAGTGAATTTGTGAATTTTGCGATAGAACATGGTCAGGGAAAGAAGCGTTTCAGGTGTCCGTGCCAGAAATGTCTTAATTGTTAGTATGTGGAGGTTAATGTTATGGTGCAACACATGTACAAAAATGGTATGATATGGAGTTACACTACATGGAGCGAGCATGGTGAAGCAGTAGACTTTAGCTCAGCAGACTTCAGCTCAGGGTACAGTTACCAGGGTGCCTCATCCAGCGGCAGTGGTGTCGGCCCCCCTGCTTGCAACCCAACTGCAGATTTGGTTAATGATGCGTTTCCGGGATTTAGTCATGGTGGACACCAACACCAAGATGGAGGTTACAGTACCACTCATGAGCATGTTGACACATTTTTCGCTGCTAGTTTGGCCACTGACACTAGTGAGATGGATAAGTACAACATGATGCTACTTGAAGCACAGACCCCGGTGTTCCCTGGATGTCGAGAGAATGTGTTGCAATATGTGATAGAGCAAATGAAGATAAAAGTGGAGCACAAAATTAATGTCAGTCGGTGCTTTTGGCGAAATTCAGGAGCAAATATGTAAGTTGCTTCCTGATGATCACAATCTTCCTAAATCTCATTATAAGGTTAGAAATATCTTGAGCAACCTCGGCCTAAAGTACAAGATAATTGACGCATGCCCGAATAATTGTGTGCTGTTTTACAAAGAGTATAAAGATTTGGACTATTGTCCCGTATATGGCTAGTGCAGATATGAGTTGAATAGGAAGAGTTTGAAAAAGAGAATTCCTATGAAAGTTGTTCAATATTTTCCCTTTATTCCCAGATTGCAGCGCCTGTACATGTCTCTACACACAGCAGAGGCGATGCGATGGTACGCAGAAAAGCGAATAGATGACGATGTCCTGCGACACGCCACGGATGGGGAGGCTTTCAAACATTTTGACAGAGAATTTGGAGACTTTGCTGCAGATGTTAGAAATGTTAGACTCGGACTATCTACAGACGGGTTCAATCCTTGGGGTAGTAATAGCTCCGCCGTCAGCACTTGGGTAGTGTTGCGAGACTGTGACGAAGTTGACCCGTACATGATGTCATACATAGAGAGGCTTCAGGCGTTAAATCTAGACAAGAGTTCCGCGTGGTTTGAGAAAATGGTTAAGAAGAAGTTCCCTGATTATTTCTTCCAATAGGTACGTACGTACGTATGTCTCGGTATTTAGTAATTTATATACATATCGATCATGTTTGTAGAAAGTAAACCCTTAAATTTTTTCGTTTTCGCAAATGATTGATCTACAAAAATTTGAAAACCACGGGGGGTGGTGGTCCTGGCCAAAGCACTTGCTAGCAGGGAAGCCGATTAAACACTATACTTATCCCGAATGTTTTGTGAACGGTGTAAAGTTCCATTCATTGGCCCGAGATGAAGGAAGAAGAACACAAAATAGTGGGGTAGCGGTTGGGAAAGACAATGATCTATATTACGGGGCTATTGTATATGTCGTTCAGCTATGTTACGAGAATGATGTCAACGTTTTCCTATTCAAGTGCAGATGGTTCAAGCGTACAAAGGAAGATCTGAGACTTTTATCAGTCGATACAAACTCAAGCTGGTATGAGGATGAGCCTTTCGCTCTCGCCACCTTAGTTAGGCAGGTGTTCTATGTCGACGATTTGAAAGCTGGTGAAGGGTGGAAAATAGTGAACCATATCTTTCATCGAGGACTATGGAATACGGAGACAATTGAAGGGACACCGGCGACTGAAGATGTTGCTGAACTAGAAAGAGACATTCCTGCCTATCAAGAGCCTAATATTTATGTCATCCGCTCCGATATAATGGACCTGGTTCAAGATGGTGAACGGTTACCCATGCCTGATGGTTGTACAGATCTAACTGAAGATAAGATTATTGATGCAATTAATGAGGTAGATGAAGAAGACGTGCAGGATAAGGACGAGGAAGAGGACTCAGGTTATTCGTCGGACGATGTTGAGTATGATGAGGAGGATGAACAATCGGATAATGGGGATGAGGATGATGACGATTATGACGAAGAGTACAATCTTGTAGTGATGAGGGGTGTTAATTGGTAATTTATTATTGTAATATAAGATGCATCATCGATCAATAATTAATATAAATATTATGAGGAGGAGTACGTACGTATGTACAACTATTAAATTTTGTACTTAATTAATTACACGTTTGCATAAATGGTCGGTTCGACCGACGTACGTAAATTAAAATTAATTAATTAATTGATCCGGATCGATCGAGGATCGGATCGGATCGATCGATGATTTTTTCGATCAAATTGAATCAGAAGAATTGAAGAGACACACTTGGACGACGAAGACTCCATTTTTGCGTCGTCCAAGTCAAACCCAACCCTAAACAGTTAGGCCCTAACCCCTAAATTCAGGGGTTTTAACTTGGACGACGGAGATGAAGGTTTGCGTCGTCCAAGTGCGTACTTGGACGATGGAGAATGGCACTTGGACGACGAAAACGCCATTCTCCGTCGTCCAAGTGAGTACTTGGACAACGGAGACGCTAATTTTTGCGTCATCCAAGTTCAGATTTCGTAATTTTATCTAAGACAACGACCATCTAGATAATCTCCCAATGCATATTCTTTTCATCAAGACTATAGAGTAAACAATTCTTGGTGTGTGAGCTTTGACGGTTCCAAAATAGGAGTTACGAAATTTCTTGTATCCACGTTTCCGGTTTGTCAAAATCTCGGTTTTGTGGTTGACTGTGCCGATGAAACCCTTCACGAACTTATTATTTTCTGAAAATTATTCTAATTATATATTATCTTACAACGAATGTATCCAACGGTTGTTTTGCCCAAATTCAATTTCGTTAATATCGATATGCAAATGAACATATACTTAATAACACTTAAGTCATAAAGATTAGTAGATACTTAACAAGTTTAAAGACGTAAAATTATTCGTCGTCTCAAATTTAATTGTTTATATATACGATGCATTAATCGATATTTTATGACTATTTCAATCGAATGACAAACCGACAACTTCCTTGCGAATTAATTTTAAAAATTATTTTTACGTGAATTTCACTTGGACCACGGAGATGACCTTTTTTTGTCGACCAGGTGGCCACCTGGACAACGGAGATTGTCTTCTCCGTTGTCCATGTTCAAACATTAAGACGGTTGATTGTACCACCTTAATTTTGGGCTACCGTTACAAAATTTTGAAACGGTTGACTTAGACGACGGAAACGCCATTTTCCGTCGTCCAAGTGCACTTAGACGACGGAAAATAGGGCTCCGTCGTCTAAGTGAAACTCTATATATAGGCCACTGCTCATTCTTTTTTCCTTATCCCATATCATTCTCCTCCTCTCCTCACCTCTCCTCTCCTCTCTCAAAAACTCCGACCTCACTACAAGAAAAGGAGTCATTACCGGCGAGATTCCGGCCAACAAGGCCGGCGACCGGAAAAGTTGCCGGTAATGTCCATCATTACCGGTGACTTACCCCGTCGCCGGTAATGTCGCCGGAAATGTCTCCCTAGACATTGCCGGCGACGGTTGGAGTCGCCGGTAATGTTTTACAACATTACCGGCGAGATTCCGGCGTAAAGTCGCCGGTAATGTCTTCATTTCCGGCGACTTACTCCGTCGCCGGCAATGTGTCTTATATTAGATGCCGGATGGGGCAGCTCGATCATTCAATCATTTTGAGCGAAAAAAATCCAGAGAAATCGAAAGAAGGAAAACGTACGCTCTGAAATCGATCATTCGGTATATTGTCAAAATTAAGGCGCGCGTCGAAAACTCGATCACTCGGGAAGCTATATATATAGGTACGTAGGTGTATATATACGTATATGTGGTATATATATATGTGTGTGTGTGTTGATCAAATCCAATTCGTGAGATATATATGAAATGTTGTTGATGTACGGTCACCGAAACGAGAAAACAGCTTGTAGTTAATCTTGTGTCTGAATCAATGACTGGTATTATCGTATTGTTATCGGAGCCAGGCTTAACAGAGCCTCCTCCTACCCAGTCAAATACATTTTGAATTGAAAAAAGGAGAATACTATCATCGAGTACTGAATCGAATTCAGAGATTAGATCGATATATATATATACATATGCATGCATGTGTTGATTTAATTAGAGTTGAATTGAGAGATCACGTCGATTATTAGTAGTGAATGTGTGTATATATATAATTAATACGTAAAATTGTTAGAATTTTCAGGATGGACAAGAGTTGGATGAGCCTCGAAAGATGGGATGTCAGATATCACCAGGGAATTAGGAGTTTTGTGGATTTTGTGAAGGCTAATTGTGGAGACACTACACTTCATTATTGCCCGTGTAAAGAATGTAAGTGTTTCAGCGATCGATTTCGATTTCCCATTGATAAAGTCCAGAGGCACCTGAGTAAATACGGGTTTTGGGAAAAGTACACTTGTTGGATTTATCACGGTGAAACATCGGTAGCGGGTCCGCATGATCATGGACAATTTGGTGAGAGGGCCAGTCCACGCTATGATCATGGACATTTTGCTGAGAGGGGCAGTTCATCCTATGATCCAACATCGATGTTAATCAATGATATGTTTCCTCATGAGAGCAGTGTATTTGCTGATGAAACACCAAATGTCCCTCCCGTCGTTGAGGGTTTCCCCCATATCGAGCCAGTCGAACCATTACCTGGAGGTCATGTAAACACAAGCGGTATGGACAAGTACAACAACCTGATTGCATTGCAACAGACTCCGTTGTACGACGGTTGTAGTAAGACTGTTCTTGAAAGTGTGATGGGAGTGATGCAGCTAAAAATGGAGAACAAAATGTCTGTCAAAGCTGTTGATTCTTGGTTGAATTGGACTGCTTCGCTACTGCCACCCGGTCATCGTCTTCCTACCACTCATCATAAGGTGCGACATATCCTGAAAGATCTTGGGCTTTCCTACATCAAAATTCATGCATGCAGATATGATTGTATTCTCTTCTGGGGAAAAGATCTCGAAGACCTTGAAGCCTGCCCGGTATGTTTTACAGAAAGGTATAAGTTGACTCCTGCAGGCAACAAGAAAGCTGTGAAGATACTTCGATATTTCCCGCTTATTGATAGGTTGGAGCGGTTGTTCATGTGTGCTTTCACGGCCGAGGCAATGAGATGGTGGGCTGAGAGGAACTTGCCTGACGATGACACCCTTATACACCCTTCCGACGGAGAGGCTTGGAAGCACATGGTCAGGGAGTTTGATCATTTTGCAGCAGAGGTCCGAAATGTTTGGCTAGGGCTCTCATCTGACGGATTCAACCCTTTTGGCAACATGAGTCTTCAATACAGTATATGGCCAGTTATTTTGGTACCGTACAACCTTCCACCATGGATGTGCATGAAGAAGGAATACAATATGCTCACTCTGTTAATTCCGGGCCCGGGTTATCCAGGAAAGTGTCTCGATGTGTATTTGAGGCCTTTGATTGAGGAGCTTAAGTACCTGAGTGAGTGTGGCCACCCCACTTACGATAGGTTCAAAAAGGAGATGTTCCAGATGCATGCCATGCTTGTTGGCACCATCAGTGATTTTCCTGCCCGCGGTATGTTGTCGGGCAACGTTACCAGGGGTTACAGGGCTTGTTCAGAGTGCATGACGGTTGATTGTTGCAGTCCTCATTGCAGTAAAATTGTCTCGATGCGTCACCGTTGTTGGCTTCCATATGATCACCCATTTAGGCAGGATCCAGACGCGTTTGATGGGACTGTTGAAACAGGTGTGGCACCCAGGCGATGGACAGGGGAAGAAATTTTGGAAGTGTTGAATGAATACGATTTTGGCCAGCTGAGCAATCATCCTGACATAGTGGCGTCAATTCCAGACAAGCCCGAAAGGTATAAGTTTTGGACACACAAGAGCATATTCTGGGAACTCTCCTACTGGCCCAGGTTGCCTATCAGACATTACCTAGATGTCATGCACATAGAGAAGAATGTGTGTGAAAGTGTGGTGGGCACAGTTCTTAACTTGGAGGGGAAAACAAAAGACATTCCTAAGGCACGCATTGATCTGAAAGCAATGGGTGTGCGGAAACATTTGTGGTTAAGAGATGGTAAGAGAAAAATGCCGCAAGCTCCGTACACCGTAAAGCCGAAGCATAAGCATGAAATTTTTCGGTGGCTGAGTAATGTCAGGTATATATTCTTATGGCTATGTAGGAATTTGTCCTTAAATTTTTAGCGGAGTATATATGGTTATATGCGAGAAATATAATTGGTCCATATATATGGCTTTATCTATATATATGCAGGTATCCTTATGGCTATGCAGGAAATATAAGCAGGTGTGTTAACTTCCGGGACAATAAGATGTACGGATTAAAGAGTCATGACTGCCATGTACTGCTTCAACGCCTTTTCCCTATTTTCATTCGAGGGTACATGCCCAAAGAGGTGGTGGAGCCGTTGGTGGCTTTGTCAAGATTCTTTCAGAAGTTATGCACCAGGGAAGTTAAAAAAGCAGACCTCAGGGAGATGCAAGATGACATCATTTTTATCATGTGCAAGCTTGAGAGGATATTTCCCCCAAATTTTTTCGACATAATGCCGCACCTGACGATCCATCTTCCCGAACAATTGTTGCTTACCGGTCCCGTACACTACACTTGGATGTATCCCATGGAAAGGTACAAATGATTCATAAATTTGGTTTGCCTATGTTTTTATATGTAAATTCTTGTGGTTAAGTAAGTTAACATGCACTTGTTAACTTGTAGACAATTGGGAGCCTACAAGGACTATGTGAAGAATAAATATGCACCTGAAGGGTGTATCGCTGAAGCATATGTTGCGCACGAGTGTGTAACGTACACCAAAGTGTACTTGGAAAATGTAGAGGACCCCCAACAACAGATGCCGATAGATGAACCCCAGTTCAACCTTTCTATCATCTCCAGTGACGTGGTAGTACAGGGAAGCTTGCCAAAGTCGTACAAGTTGGATGGAAATGAGGTAGCCATTGCCCACTGGTCGGTACTGATTAACTGTCAAGAAGTACAATATTGGAAAAACTATCATCTTCACTGCCCTGCTATTGCCGGAAATGTTGATTACCACAACAAGACGTTTGCAAACTACTTTGGTCAATGGGTAAGTATATGTGATTTATATATCTTTATATAGCATGTATGTATGTACGTGCTTTTGTGGTTTCAAGATGACATAATTTCTTCTGTAGGTATTAATATATGGACGTTTTCAGATGAACCATGTAGCAGATGATGGTTGCCCAGAGTGGTCAAACGAATTGAGGGTCCTGGCGATGAAACCGATTGCTTCAAAAGTTTACTCGATGTGTCAGGTCAATGGCGTGAAATTTATATGTGAAAATCGAGATGACCGACTGAAAACACAGAATTGTGGGGTGATGGTCCATGGTGGGCAGGATGGCGTTTACTATTACGGTGTCCTTCATTCAGTTGTTGAACTAATTTATGGGAACCGCATGAAAGTGCACTTGTTCAAGTGTAGATGGTTTGATACTAGCCCGGAGAACACAAGGACCGATCAGTACGGAACATTTTCGGTGAATACTGCTACTACCTGGTATGAAGATGACCCTTTCGTTCTTGCCTCATCAGTAAAACAAGTGTTTTACCTTGACGATCTTCTTAACAAAGTCCCGTGGAAGGTGGTTAACCATGTTGCTCATAGAAACATATACAGTGCTGCCACACTTGGTGATACCGCAGACGCTTTTGACATTCCGGAATCATCTACGATTCGCCTTAATAATGTGAGACCTGGGAGTGTGGTTCGAATTACTGGAGCAGAACTTCTCGATGTTAATCCATATGAAGTTGACGCTGATTCAGATGACGAGGAGAGGCACATATTGCCAGAGGTTACCTATGAAACCGAGTCAGACTCAAGTGATGACGATGATTACGATTATCATCCTTAGTACGTTAATGATGTAGTCGGAAATTGTTGTCGGAAATATGATGTAGTCGAAATTGTAGACGGAAATTGTAGTCGTTAATCGTACGTAGACAGAAATTGATAATCGAAATTGTAGTCGGAAAATGTAGCCGGAAATCGTACGTATACAGAAATCGTAGACGGAAAATGTAGTCGTTAATCGTACGTATACTTCATTCGTAGTCGTTAATCGTACGTATACGGAAATCATTAATCTAAATTTTAGTCGGAAAATGTAGTCGTTAATCGTACGTATACGGAAATTGATAATCGAAATTGTAGTCGGAAAATGTAGCCGGAAATCGTAGACGGAAAATGTAGTCGTTAATCGTACGTATACAGAAATCGATAATCGAAATTGTAGTCGGAAAATGTAGCCGGAAATCGTAGACGGAAAATGTAGTCGTTAATCGTACGTATACAGAAATCGATAATCGAAATTGTAGTCGGAAAATGTAGCCGGAAATCGTAGACGGAAAATGTTGTCGGATATTCTTCGGGAAATAATGACATTACCAACGAGTTATAAGCAACTCGTTGGTAATGACATTACCCACGAGTTAACTCGTCGTTGGTAATGTCATTACCAACGAGTTGCTTATAACTCGTTGGTAATGTCATTACCAACGAGTTAACTCGTTGGTAATGTCATTACCAACGAGTTGAAGTCGTTGGTAATGACATTACCAACGAGTTATAAGAAACTCGCCGGCAATGTCTTCTGGATAGAAACCCAGTCGAGCCCGAGCCTTTCATTTCTCCTTCTTTCCCTCTCCTCCTCCTCTCCCTCTCCTCTCCCTCTCCTCCTCCCAAATCGGTCCGGTGAGTTCACCTCCTCCTCCTCCTCTCCCACTCCTCATCCTTATCCTCTACTCCTCCTCTCCCTCTCCTCCTCTCCACCGATCCCCTCTCCTCTCCTCCTCCGAAAATCTCCTCCTCCCCTCCTCCCCTCCTCTCCTCCCCTCACCATTGTAGTCGATCGGCAAAGCATTGTGAAAGGAAATCCATGGCAGGTCTGATCCTCTCTCTCTCCCTCTCTCTCTCTCAATTTTTAATTATTTTTTTGCATGTGTATGTGTATGTGTATGTGTATGTGTATGTGTATGTGTAAATTAATTAGGGTGCTAAGTTGGAAATTAGGGTGATAAGTTCTAAATTTATATGCAATGTATATATATGTGATGTATATATATATTTAGGTATGTGAAAATGAAGTGATGTATATATATATGTGAAAATTATGTATAAATGTGGTTTGGATGAATGTGTGATGCATGTATATATATGTGGAAATTAAACCTAATTAAGATGCATGATATATATATGTGTGATAAATGTGGAAAATTAATTAGGGTTTGTGATTTGGATGAATATGTGATGGATAAATTTAATTAAGATGCATGATGTATATATATATACACATCGAATATGTATAGTTCTTAATTTAGGTGATATAGTTGTTAATTAATCGTATAAATGAAGGTGGAAATCGGGATCGGAACGGTTTAGAACCAGAACGGTTTGGAACCAGAACCGTTTGAAACCGGAACTGTTTGTAACCGGAACCGTTATGTTACAAATGTTTCCGGTTATAAACAGTTCCGGTTTCTAACGGTTCCGGTTCCGATTTGGTATAGAACCGAAACGGTTTGGAACCGGAACGGTTTGTAACTGGAACCGTTATGTTACAAACGGTTCCGGTTCCAAACAGTTCCGGTTTCAAACGGTTCCGGTTCCAAACCGTTTCGGTTCCGATTTGTTATAGAACCGGAACGGTTTGGAACCGGAACTGTTTGTAACTGGAACCGTTATGTTACAAACGTGGCCGGTTCCAAACAGTTCCGGTTTCAAACGGTTCCGGTTCCAAACCGTTCCGGTTCCGATTTGTTATAGAACCGGAACGGTTTGGAACCGGAACTGTTTGTAACTGGAACCGTTATGTTACAAACGGTTCTGGTTCCAAACAGTTCCGGTTTCAAACAGTACCGGTTCCAAACCGTTCCGGTTCCGATTTGTTATAGAACCGGAACGGTTTGGAACCGGAACTGTTTGTAACTGGAACCGTTATGTTACAAACGGTTCCGGTTCCAAACAGTTCCGGTTTCAAACAGTACCGGTTCCAAACCGTTCCGGTTCCGATTTGTTATAGAACCGGAACGGTTTGGAACCGGAACTGTTTGTAACTGGAACCGTTATGTTACAAACGGTTCCGGTTCCAAACAGTTCCGGTTTCAAACGGTTCCGGTTCCAAACCGTTTCGGTTAATTACCGAATCCATGACTATTACGATGTCCATGAGGTTTTGCGGCTAATTGGCTTCGGAGAGGTTCCCGAAATAGTGGAGGGAACAGTAGTCAAGCTTCCTCCTCGCCCGCAGTTAGCAACACGCCCAGTGGGCCAATGATGAGTGCTCGCACGAGAGCCTTGCTAGAGGCGCGAGCTGAGGAGGAAGCTGCACGATCAAGAGCCGTGCAACCGGAAGTTGAGCCTCGAGCCTCAGTCTCTAGACGCTCAATCAGCAGACGTCCCTCCGGTGGCAGAGCCTCAGACGAGCGACAGTCAACGGGGGCATCAGAAACTCCCTCAATCCGAATGCCCCATATTCGGATGGTGCCTACTCCCATTTCACGGGAATCATCTGAGACACATGGTGGTGCTGGCGCCTCATCGTCCAGGCCTCGTCTATCTCCGCCTTCCGGTCTCTTCCTACCCGACGAGATTCCTGTCATCCCTGAATTCGATGATAGGGGGATGCCTGTTTATATTGAAGGACGGACGGAGTTCCTGAGCGTGGAGGAAGCGTATAACTTCCTCCCGTTCGACCCCGTGTATCTTTGGAGTGTGAGGTGCACCAACCAACAAACGGACGATGCAGGTAAATTTTATTTAACATCAGATTGATTACTTAATTATTACTTAAGACTTGCGATAGGTTCAATTAATGATATCAATTTGTTGACATTGTATTATTAGGCAATTTCGTTAATGGGACTGGAAAACGGAAAGGGGCTAGAGGCACCTGCACCGGGAAGAGACTTGAGCAGGCCACCGGCGGAAGGAAAACGCCCATAAGGGCCAATGAGGATGGCGAGGTGATCGAGGCATTCGACACCACGCGCAAATATGTCAGCATGGCCGGTGCGATCGTGCGGGACAAGGTCCCAATGCTTTGGCCAGATTGGGAATCTGTGCCTATCTACGTGAAGATGCAAGTGCATAATGCACTCAGTGTGAGTAAAATCGTATTTTCATTACGTAAATTTTACATTTATTAATTAAGTCCGAATAAATATATAATTTTACCTTTTATATATTCATATTGCAGGTGTGGTTTGACGTGGATGAAGTTCTTATTCACACGTGGGTAGAGCGTCAACTACATATGAGGTGATGTGCTTCGACTTATTTGAATATATATCGAGTTAGATTTTTGTTTATCAAGTGTTTTAATATCTCTAACTTTTTTTCCTTGTTTTAATATAGGTATAAAGAGTGGAAGAACGAGCTTTCTTCCCATTACACTATATACAAGGAGCTAGGCCGAGGTTCCACCCCTAGCGAATTCCGGTTTAGGGAGTACGAGTGGCTGTGGCTGATAGCCCACTTCGAGCACCCCAAAGCTCAGGTATGCATCCTTAATATATCTTTCAAGCATAATGTATTGTATCAGATTGAAATAGTTGGTTACTAATTTTTTTTCATATGTTTATCAAACAAGGCGATTTCGAAGACGAACCGGGCGAATAGATTGAAAAACACCAGGGTCCATTATGCAGGTTCACTCAACTATATGGGTTGGTCGACTAAGGCGCAGCAACAACAAGAGCTGAACCCGTTGGTGTATATTCATCAGAAGTTCTACCCGCAGTGCCCTGAAGAAGCGGTAAGTCTTTCGCCTCTCCATGTGTTAATAAAACTATTTTTCAAGATGGAAATAGATTTTGTTAGCTAATACGTTGTTCATTTTCCCTTTTCAATTAGTCGAGAGTGGAGGAGGCGACCGCAGAAGTGACCATGAGTATAGCTCGGACTAACCATCCTGACTGCTCCGAGGAAGAAGTCACCCAGTATGCCTCTCAGATCGATCCTCTTGATCCTCCGATAGCGGCTCGGATCATGGCAAAAGCGTGCGGGACTGGAAAGAATACCTACTACTGTAGGGGAATGGGCACGGCGGGCGAAGGACTATTGAAGAACAGTTCAGAATACTCTACCGGGTCAAGAAGTTCAACTTCTAGTCGTAACCTCGCGGCGGAGCTTCATAGGACGCAGAGGGAGTTGGAGGAGCAAAATAGGCAGATGGCCGAGTACCAAATGCAGCAGACACAGGTGCAGGCTCAGATGTACACATGGATGCGGACGATGTACGAGGCTCAGACTACCGGACAACCCTTCCCCACACCTCCCCCGGTCCCGGTCCCTCCGTTCCCTAGCTATCCACCACCACCACCGCACCAGTCAACGCCAGAGCAAGACCAAGGAAGCCACCGGAATTCAAATGAGTACATGGATTACTTCGACCCTGACCCGCAAGTTCCTCGACCCTGACCTGTAGTTGTAGTTAATTTTCGTATCGTCGTTGCTATTTGTACTGTACGTTGGACATTTATGTGTACTGTTGAACTTGTATGATTGTACGGTTTATGTCTTTCAATGCAGGTTCTGGAATTGGGCCCAATCCAGATCCGCGTTTTTTTTTCAAAATTTTTTCACACATTGCCGGCGACATGGACCTCAGTCGCCGGCAATGTCACAAATTCCGGCCACGGCGGCGCTACCATTGAATGTCTTGACATTGCCGGCGACACAAGTCGCCGGTGATGTCTCCGACATTACCGGCGACTCCGTTTCCCGTCGCCAGCAATGTTAACACCGGCGGGGGATTTCCGGCGACGTCATTGCCGGCGACTTGTCGCCGGGAATGACAATTCCGGCGAAAAAATAATACAAGGCCGGCGACGGGAGGTCGCCGGTAATGTCTCAATTTCTGGTAGTGCCTCCCTCCTCCAGTGACCAAAATTCCGACGTTTCTGTCTTTCCGGCAACTCTCCACTCTGTCGACTTTCCGGCGACTCATTTTTTAGGTAATAATTATATTTGTTAACATCATTATTATTAAACTAATTAATAAATTTTTAAATTGGTTAATTAATTAGTAATATATTAGTAATAATTATTATTGGTAATAATAATTAATTATTTTAGTAAACGAATAATTATTATTGTAAATGCATGATAAATAATAATTAATTATTGTAATTAAATATTGTTTTAATTAATAGTATAATTGGTGATTATTATTGCATGTAATTATAATTTGTAAATATTGTTGTAATATTGTAAATTTGTAGTAAATACGGTAAATTAGTGAATTATTAAAAATAATAAATTGGTAATTATGACAATTTTGTAGTAAATTAATTGGTAGTTTTTTATTTAAATTTAGTACATAATTAAGTTTGGTATATTAAGTCGCACTCTTTGAAATAGATGGCGCCTCATTTCCTAATTTATCTCCTTAACCCCTCGTGATATGTGGATTTCATCACCGCATACCATAACCTAAGTGAAGTTATGGACATGAGGTTGAGGGCGGAGTTTGCAAAGGACTTGACGGAGTGTAAAATTTCGAAAGATTGGCTGAATGTCGAACATAGTGTCTAGAAACGGGTTATGACTGGTGATAGGTTTTGGATCTAAGAAAGATGACACCAATAGAGTATATACCATTGATTTGGTTAGCCTCAGGGTGTTTTGTCGAAATTAGTCCTGCCTCTCGCATTATCTCTATCCCTAACTGGCCATATTTTTCGATTGAACCAAGGCTGATTTATTTAAAGTTTAAACTTTATCGTGCAGGTCGCACGTTCATTGAACGACCCAAACACCAAGCTAGTGTACTCTATTTAAATCTTAGGCGCACTCAATACTAAGGTGTAATTATTGTAAATTTTTTTATATAATTATTATGGTAATCAAGTATTTTAACAACTCCTAGGTTTAAATAGTTCCGTCGGGAAAGAAAAAGGCCCAACAAGAGGCCGAAGATGCTATGCTCCGACGCTTGGCGGAGCAAGTCGGTTGGGATTTAGAGGAGAGCAACGACGCGCTTTCTCCGAACAGCTGATCCGTCGACAACGCCTACTAGGGCCGCTGCCCCAATTATCCCGACCGGTGATGACGACGCCCGATTTGGCAGAAAGTACTCAGGCGTCGTCGACATCGGCCTCCTCTGAATCTATCCTTTATAGCGCCCGACACAAGCTTAGGAGGGCCCCGACTGACCCGGAACCCAAAAGGACTCGTGGTCTCGTCAAAAGCGGAAAATCTGAGAAAATTTTCAAGGCGACCGGGAAAAAGATCGAGTTGCCGTACGACTAATTCACCGGTGGCCCTCCCACAACTCAGCTAGCTAGTCTCTCAGCGCACAGCATAGGGTCAATCCTTCGCAGTAGGGTTCGTATGACTGCCCCTACTTGGAAGAAGTTGCCAGGTAAAGAGAAGGCAAAACTGTTTAAAGAACTTTTTGGTATGTAATACGTACAATTTTAAATTTATTTTCTAATAACCAATAAAAATCTTAATTTCATAATATATACGATTATAATTTTCTATTTATTTCTGATAGGAACAATATGAGGTGGATCCTACATCGGCGATGTTTAGGCATATCAACCAAACTGCCAACTACATCTACCGTGATTGAAAGTACAAGCTTCATGTGTATTACGACAATATCGGCCATGTGCCTACCTCCGTAGAGCTGTGTGAGGATAGGGAAGATAAGTGGCAGTGGTTGTGTAACCACTTCCAAGATGAAGAATATAAGGTGTTTACTTTTATATTTAAATTAAGAGAATTGAATTATTTTTATTTTAGTTACTCATTAATTTTTTAATGATTTATGTTGTCCAACAGAAATTCTCCGAAATCAACAAGACCAACCGGGGGAAGAAGGACAAACACCATACTTCCGGCGCCAAGCAAGTGATTCAAATAGCCAAGGAGCACAGAGATAAGGGCTTCAAACACCCTTATCTCGATGCTAGCATCAGCGCGTACGTGATGCTTGGGCTCGAGAATGAAGTGAGTAAATACGGCATAAGTGATATATATGTGCTTTTAATTAGCGTAGTTATTATTTAATTATTATTTATTAAATTTTCGTACAAATTTATAATTATTTTTTTTTTCAGGCGAGGTTGGCAGAACGGGCGCAGGAGGAATTGGCCAACACTCAGCTAGCACACCCGGATTTGTCGCTCGAAGACCTGCCTCCTATATTGATGGAATCGCCGATGAAGTATACGGTCGTAGAGCTGGAAGGGAGGTTAGGGGGATGAGACCTAAGGTGATGAGAGATTTGTCCTCCGACTCATTTACGGGAGGTTCGGCGAGGAAAAGTACTCAGGCTGCGGTCGTCCAAGCAGCCTTTGAAGAGGCTTGACGCGCACGGGAGGAAACACAACTCGCACAGGAGGAAACGCAATCTATGCGTCAGAGGCTTGACCAGCAAGAAGCGCAGATAGCCCAACTCGTCGCCCTCATGGAAAATCAGGCTCGACGATAGTGTCAACCTCTTCCGAACCCATACCCTTACGACGACGACCCGGCTGGAGGCGGGGGACTCGGCGGCGCATCTGCTCCTCCAGTATTTTAGTAGTTTGTGTAGTTTATTATATCGTTTTTTTCGATTCCGAACGATATTTAATTTCATGTATGTACAAATTAATTTTTATTATTTAAGTAACAATTTATTATATTTAATTAATTTTAACATATTTAATTATTTAAATGAGAATGGAGTATTTTAATTAAATTACTAATATTTTACTATAAATTAAAATTTAATTTAAAAAAATTAAATAATCACTTAGACTACGGAGAATTGATCTCCGTGGTCCAAGTGAGTACTTAGACCGTGGAGGTTTTGGGATTTCTCCGCGGTCTAAGTACACACTTGGACCACGGAGATCAATTCTCCGTGGTCTAAGTGACGACTTAGACCGCGGAGAAAGCCCAAAAACTCCGCGGTCTAAGTTCTCACTTGGACGACGGAGATCAATTCTCCGTGGTCTAAGTGAGAACTTAGACTGTAGAGAAAGTCCAAAAACTCTGCGGTCTAAGTACTCACTTTGACCACGGAGAACAATTCTCCGTCGTCCAAGTGCGACTTAGACCGAGGAATACTCCGTTTCCGTCGTCCAAGTGCCTGGACGACAGCACTTGGAGTACGGAACATACTCCACGGAAGTTCCGTCGTCTAAGTACTTAGACGACGGAAAATGTCTGCGGTCTAGGTGAGTTTTTCTTGTAGTGAAGGGAATGCCTACAACATTCCCCTTTCGAATTTCGATTAAGATTTTTATTTACTAGTTACGATAGCACATTCCCGTTTTCTTTAGATATGCTCAAAAAGTAGTAGGAAATTGAAGATTTTTATTGGAACCTCTAATATTGCTCAATTGACCACCTTTTGTCTATACTCTTTAAAATCTAGTTACAACTTTTGAAAAAATTGTTCTCAAAGTTGCATTTTGATTCAATTAGTTGTAAACAGCACAAATAATCTTAAAAATATGTGGTTAATTATTGTGGTAATATGTCCTAAATGTTGTAAATTCATGTTCTAATATATTGTAATTTTAGTTTTCAAGTGATAAATAAGTCCCATATTAGTTCCTCTACGACAACCTATTTCGAGCATCAAGCGTTCACCCACAATCCCTAAAAAATGGGGGTCATCACACGGCTAATGAACTAGGTTATATATATAAAGTCAGATTTGAGTTATATTTGTATGTGTCATATTGCGGAATTCGAATACCAAGGTATCCATAATTGGTCTTCAACTTTTCATATGTATCATTTTTTTTGTTGAGGTGAAATGATCGATAGTGATAAAGTACAAGGAATTTATCGGTGTTTCGGTCAGATAGAAATGAATCCTCTAAAATAAACTTCATTGAAACAGTTCAAACAAGTACCTAAACATAACTAGAGGATATAAATATAAGACAAATATTAAAATTTCATAACCTCACACCCCATTTAACTGCGCATCCAATTTAATATGTATCATGTGTCGGCATGAGTTTCTAAATTTCTACATTTATTTAGCAGGCTGGACTTTTAACACTCGACAGCACATTTCTTAGAGTTGAATCAATCAAAATGCAGCACCTTCAAGAAGTTTGTGATCCAAGAAATCCACTACGTACAAATTTTCTGATCCATACACATTATCAGCTTTAGTATAGGAAGGTCCAAGATATACAAATGAGTTTGACCAAAACTCCAGATCCCTTTGGGATTAGGGTTACTGGTTCCGATCCCCAGGTCAACTATGCATGCATGTTTCAATCCCTTCGCGATACAGAATCGGATAGCTAAGACTAGTATTGGCGGTCACTCATAGTTAAAAGGTTAATTCCATCCACGCATTGAAAAAGGTTACCAAAATTTTTCTGACAACTTCAAACTTACTCATCATTAGTTTATTTCACAATATAAATATCATCGATTTCAGCAGAAATTTTCATAGTCAATATGATTTCTCATGAAACCTATAATATATAAAGTCAAGTTCTGAATGCATCTACAATTACTGAAGCCATAGAAGTCAGGAAACCGCAGCTGGCTTATTGCTTCTGCTCACATAACGAACATCATGATCATCTTCACTCTAGGTAGCCAGCTTCAATATTATATAAAGAGTGTTCGAGTGAGTTTGACATAGAGTTGATTATAGCGAATCGATTCAATCAGCCATGACTGGAAGCTTTCGCTCCACTGCATTGTTCATGTCAACTACCTTGGTTTTCCTTCTATTCCTCCTCTTATTGTCTGAAACCCATCTCAGTATTCCTCTAGTGTCACCTTTCACTAATCCAGAAAAGATCGCTACGCATTTTACGAACCCAGAAAAGAGTAGCTACTCAACTCCATCACAGCCTTCACAGGTAGCTTCCTTAAATGGTTCTCTCGCCAGCTCCATGCACAGAAGAATTAAGCACAAGGTTAACTCCACCAAAGTGAGCATGCATGCATGATGATTAATATACGTACTGTTTTGTGTACATTTTAACCATTACTATTTCTTAATTGGTGTTACTTGATTTTGTGACCAGGAGAGGCCTAGTTTGGAGAGAATTGAAGATGATTTAGCTAAAGCACGAACATCGTACTCGAAGCAATTCGGTTTAAGAACTATCCATCAGAGAAAGAACAGAGTTACGTTCCAAGAGGAAGAATTTACAAAAACCCTTATGCTTTTCACCAGTAAGAGTTTTGACCAACTATATGAATCAAACTTAATTTCTTTAGGTTAATTAATTAACTGGAATGGTGCTGATTAACTTTGATGTTTATGCATGTAGAAGTCACATAGAGATGATGAACAGATTCAAATTGTGGAGCTACAAAGAAGGAGAACATCCTTTGGTGCATTATGGTCCTTTGAATAATATATACGGCATTGAAGGACAATTCATAGATGAATTAGAGAGGGAGGGGAGTCCATTTAGGGCTATACATCCTGATGAGGCACACATGTTTTTCCTCCCATTTAGCGTCGCTAACATTGTTCAATTTGTTTACAAACCTATCACCAAAAAAGAGGACTACTATAGGGATCGCCTACAAAGGATTTCTATGGATTACATTGGGGTTGTGGCACATAAGTATCACTATTGGAATCGAAGCAATGGTGCTGATCATTTCATGGCTTCATGTCACGATTGGGTATGTAGCTAGCTAGGGCGCCTCTTATTAATTTATAACATCGGTATTTTGTGAGTTATATTTGGCTAGAATCTAAATAAACTAACACATTTTTCATGCATGTGTAATTTCAGGCACCACAAATTTCAATAGGCCAACATAAGCTTTTCAAGAACTTCATTAGAGTGCTTTGCAATGCCATCACCTCCGAAGGGTTTCAACCTACAAGAGATGTTTCATTGCCCGAAATTTTCATACCTACCGGAAAGCTCGGCCCTCCAAACTTGAGTTAGCATCCAAAGAATCGTCGAATCCTGGCTTTCTTCGCAGGTAGGGAACATGGACCGATTCGACCTATCTTACTTAACCATTGGAAGGACAAAGATAATGAAGTTCAAGTTCACGCAAAGCTCCCCAAGGGCTTGAACTACACCGAATTAATGGGGAAGAGCAAGTTTTGCTTATGCCCTAGCGGATTTGAAGTTGCTAGTCCAAGAGTTGTGGAGTCGTTTTACGCAGGGTGTGTTCCGGTTTTGATTTCCGACTACTACACATTACCGTTCAGTGATGTCCTTAACTGGAGCAAATTTTCAATACATGTTCCCGTAGCGAAAATACCGGAAATCAAGACCATCCTCCAAGCAATTCCGGAGGAGGAAGACCTGAAAATGCAGAGGAGGGTGTTAAGAGTTCGGAGGCATTTTGTACTCAACAGGCCAGCGAAGCCATTTGATGTGATTCACATGGTGCTTCACTCGGTGTGGTTGAGAAGACTTCTTTAAAATTGAAACTTGATCATAATGAACATCAAGCTAGTTGTGTAATTTTTTCGCTTATAGTATTGTGATATATTAGCTAGGCTTGCAGTTATTCTGGATCTTGTTTTTTGATGCTCTAATTGTGTTGGTCATATATTCACTTAAAAGTGGATTGATGCACAGATTAAGGCATATTCCACGTAATACAATGGATGAATGACTTGCAATTCAATCAAGCCCAGTGAAGCAAGTCTTAAGAAGATTGTTAACCAAGACAAACTCCACCACATGAGAGATATTGTGATCATGCATGATGCTCTTGGAATTTGGAAACACAATTTTCTCTTGAAATGTGTTTGGATTAGCATCATGCATGATTACTCATTAGACCAAGCATGCATAATTTTTCATCAAATTTGTAAACAATGGTTTTTTTTTCTTAATGGCCCTCTTTTTCTTAATGGCCTTCTTTTCTTTCATAATCGATTCTATTGGATACATTCTAATTAATTGATATGCGGAACATAAAATTCAGTTAAGAAACAAGCATGTTAGTCACTTGATCGCATCAGCCACCCTCACAACTTGTGTGACGAGTAAACGAGTGGACTCACGGTTAGCTAGATAGGTTCTAATTTAGATTTTAATTTCAACCATATGTATTCAAATTCATATAATCAAAGGTGTGTGTGTATATATATATATATATATATATATGTAAACACAATTAATTCGAAATATTACCTATTTAGCGCGATGGGTCACAGTTACTACATAAGTCCTGATCTATTTGAATTTGCATGCACAAATAAGGAGTAATTAATTTCCAGCGATACTAGGTAAGATTTTTTTTTTCTTTGTAATATATAGAAAAAACTGTCCCGAATCAAAGAATAAGGAAATCGATATATACCAATAGTGATTGAAACTTTGATCACTACAGTTGGCCACGGAAACCATGTCCTCAAAATCCCGAGCTCCGTGCTCATATTTACTTGTACCAACTCTTCTTCTATCTCTTATAATTGACTCTTGTCCCTCAAAACCAAAACTACCAGATCACTGATGTAATTTTCTTCAATAACATCCCGGCACAGTATACTAATTTTTCGAGCTTAAATTCTGAACCCACAGCCGATTATCTGGATGATATTCCGAATTTGACACAGAAGATTCATCTACAAGAACAAGATCATCAACATGGTAGCCTTCCACCATATGTTCCAAATAAGAAGGTATGCTTCATCATCTTAATTTTTTGATAAATTAACAAGTCGATCTTAATATATGTGTTTCTCTTTTGCACAAGTTGGTTTGATATTACGTCTCCCAGCTTTATACTTGTTAAATTATTGATAAAATTTTGTATTGGGGCGATGAACTAGTTCCATCACACTTTCCTAAAAAAGAAAAATATCCTTCTTAATTTCGTTTTGTTTTGTTTAGAAAACGAAGAGTATGTTGGAGAAGAAGGAAGAAGGTTTGGCCGAAGCACGAGCCACTATCTACAAGGCGGCCCGGACTCAAAATTATACCTCACAGAAGGAGGAAACCTTCATCCCCAGAGGAAACATATACAGAAATGCCTATGCGTTTCATCAGCTTAGTACCGGCCAACCTTTTCATCTCCGTTTTGCAATTAGAATTTATAAGAGTTAATAACTTGACTGATATATATATAGTTACTCACATGTGACATATATTTGTTTGCATGAGTCACATAGAGATGATGAAGAGGTTCAAGGTGTGGAGTTACAAGGAAGGACAACGTCCATTCGCCCATGTCAGAACTATGGACTGTATATACTCTATCAAAGGTCATTTTATCGACGAATTGGGTAACGACAGAAGCCCATTCATGGCCCGACATCATGACGAGGCCCATGCATTTTTCATACCGATCAGTGTGGCCAACATTAATTGTCAAGTACATCTACATGCCGGTCACCGATTAGCACCGTGATCGGATGGTTCGAGACTTCAAAGACTACGTGAATCTCGTCGCAGAAAGATACCCACACTGGAATAGAAGCAAGGGAGCAGACCACTTCATTCTCTCTTGTCACCATTTGGTGAGTACATTTGTACATAACTACATAACTACGTAACTATGTACATGGAGTATAGAGTAATATTCTTGTGGTCAATATATATATATATTTTTTTTGACAAGTCGATTGAAAAGTTGGAGGGCTATTGGAGTTTGAATTTGAGTGGTGAACGGGGAGGCACACTACTTTGATCACTAGACCAATCTCAAATGCTCGTCAATATATATGGTTTGAAATGTGATCAATATTGTTTTTCTTGGCTCAAGTATAGATTGTGTAATTTTTGGTCCTTAAGCACCCGGAGTTACTAAAGATGACCCTGTGCTATATGCAAACTTAATGAGAGTACTATGCAATGCCAATACCTCTGAAGGGTTCCAGCCCATGAGAGACATATCTGTACCGGAATACAACGTTTTAGACAAAGTGAAGCTTATCAACTCTAAGAAGGCCTTCTCCCTCGGCCAACCCTATAACAATCGATCAATACTCGGCCTTTTCGCCGGTGGCAAAGCTCACGGGGACATAAGGCCATTGCTATTCAAACATTGGGAACATAAAGACAATGACATTAGTGTACAAGAGGGTTTCTAAGAACCTCAACTACAATGAGATGATGGAACAAAGCAAGTTTTGCTTGTGCCCTAGTGGGTGGGAAGTGGCAAGCCCTAGGATTATGGAGGCACTTCAGTCGGGATGTGATCATTTTCGACCATTACGAGTTGCCGTTTAATGATGTGCTTGATTGGAGCAAGTTTTCGGTGTTCATTCCGTTGAGTAAGATACCGGAAATCAATACCATTTTGAATGGAATTTCGGACGAAAAGTACTCGAAGATGCAGCAGAGAGTGCTCAAAGTGCAAAGGCATTTCAAGCTCATCCGGCATTCTCAGCTCTATGATGTGATACATATGGTGCTTCACTTGGTTTGGCTTAGAAGGCTTAACATCAAGTTACCACAATGATCAAATTTTAACCATACCAGTTTTATTCATCAAATTTTGTCACTTGAATTCAATGTAGAACTTGATCTCTTTAGGTATAAAAATTCATGTATAGAATTTATTTCGAAAGTAAGTAAGACAAATAAGATTAGACACATTTTCATCTGTTAAATTTATATGTATATTTTGATTTGCATATCATCATTGTATGAAGTACGAACTCAACATCAACATTGCATCGAACCGTTTCACTATACAAATTTTAACATCAAGTTAACATACATTCAATTTTTGTCGATCTTAACTTCAGCATTTGAAGATTCGACCATTCTTAAACGTATCGTTTATGTTCGAAGTCGTTAAATAAAAAAAAAGGCAAAAAATAAAAGATTATCGAGTCCAATAAGGTTGGGCCCTAGCCACATAAAACACAAAGATCCGACCCGTTTAATGCCCTAAACCGGTCCATGGTCCTCCGCCACTGGATGACCCGCCCGCTGTTTTGGCAAGTGGGGCAAAAGCAAACCCAGTAAAGCACCACGCTTCTCTCAGCGACGCAGACGCAGACGCAGACGAAGAAGAAGAAAAAGAAGAAGAAGAGGAAGAGCTGTGACTCTGATACCTCCGTCACACTTAGAACCATGGCCGGAGAACCTATCGTGGACCTCCCCTTACCCGAACGCACCTCCTCCTCCGGCGGCGATCACTCCGTCTGGGCTGACGTGTCGCCTCTCCTCGACGCCGCGTGTACAGGTCCGTCGTACTACTACTCTGCTCTGTTTTATAGTCAGAGATGGAATTTTGAAAGCTTATTGCGTTTTTGTAGCTGTGGATTTTGACAATTTCTAACACTGAAGTGAGCGGAGCTGCTTTGGTAGCGTATTTGAAATTTGAAAATGCTGAGGATTTTGAGTTGGTTTTGAAGTGTTTGGATCAGTAAAGCTTGAGCTGATTTGTTTTCTAGAAGTTAATGTAGAATGTGTGAAGATCAGTTAGGAATCAGAATAGTGAAGCATTTGGTTGCTATGTAATGAGATATCGAAAACGATTCTAATGTACTTTTTCTTACTTGTTTGTGATGTTTGGTTACAGATCTTCAAGACGGTATGCTCATTCATGGAGATAATTTCAATCTTTTCGCTGCTATGTCTGCTCTAGAGGTGACACGTTGTCTGTACTTAACTTAATTCAGTGTATTTTAGTTGCTGTTGTGAATGATGTGTAAGTGTTTATGATGTGTTTGTTGTTAGATAATGGACCCGAAGATGGATTCTGGACTTGTTTGTAAATATTACTCTGTTGACGAAGCAATCGAGGATGGGGCTGCTCCTGTTCCTATTAGCTCTGATACAACAGTGGATGTTCAATGCACTATTGATATCATGGATCATCTCCTAGCTTGTGAGGTATCTGCTGCATAAATATCTCTTTATGACATCCAAAGTTCACATGCAGAGAATTTATGTCAGTTGTACAAACAAAAAAAATATCGAAGATATAGGTTTGAACTCACTTAGATAGATTAGGCACCAATGATGTAATGAATTTATATCAAAGTCATTTGTAAAGATTTAGACAATTTTTTTTATCGGTGTCTGTAATGCAGTCTATCTTGTTATCTTTGTTTTTCTGTATCTAATATTTTTAAATGGCAGGCGACATGGCACAAGGGTCATTCATTGGCACAAACTGTCTTCTCTTGCATCTATCTTCTAAGGCCTGAGAGGACATCTTCACATGCATTACTGCATTCTTATTGTAGAGTTGTACGTGCAACCTGCAAGACAGTCATTTCAGTTGTCTCTGATGCACGCACTCATGAAGTAAAGTACTCCAACAGTTCTTATCCCCTATGCTATTACATTCATTTGAAGTCTTTTATCTCTCGTCTAGTTTGTTCCCGTCTTATCGACCCATTGTTACTGCTCCTAGGATTGAATCAAAAGTGACTAGAAAATAACTGTATTTGGATAGTAAATTACTTGTACACCTCTCTGGTATATCCTGTTATCTAATTAAATAATATTCTGATGGTATTATACTTCAGTTTGGCTACATGCAAAATTACTTGAATACTCCTCTCTTGCTTTGCTGTTTGATCAAGTTGGAGGGGGTTGTGTTAGGGATTCTGAGTTGTTAATTATGTCTTTTTCATTGAAAAAAAAAACTTGAATACAAAATGTAGTCATAGTTGTTTATATCTTGCAGTGAAAGTAAAAGGCTTTATCTCTAGTTTTAATTTTATCTTCTTCCTCACAGGAAGAAGACCTTTTCACAATGTCGTATGGTCTGCCTTTGCAATGGGATGGAGATGATAAGTGCTTAGCAATGCTAAATGCTGTTGAAGAAACCATTAACCGTCAACTACATGCTTGTAAAGCCCCATTGTCAAAAAGAAAAGTTTTAGGAGGTAGATGTCTGTTGACGTTCGCACTGATGCTATTTTTCTATGTCCAGAAGACAAGTACTTCATATTAATGTTCGTAGTGCTACTTGGACTCCTTGTACAGTCCAATTTAGTTATTCTAATGATCGTCTCTGCTCTGTTTCTTTCTTACGCATGCTTTTTATTCCTTTTGGGGATTATTTTGTGTATCCTATAGCTTTTGCCACCCTTTTAGACTGCTTGTAAGTTAGACATTTCACATGATTTTCGTGGTTCATATGCTAGCTGTTTTTTGCAGACTCTGTGCCACTGCAAAATAATCCTGAATTGGAGGAAGGCTACTGCAAAGCTTTGTTATGCCGCTTACGCTTTCGTAAGGTCTTACCCTGTGTTTTATTTGATTTTGAATACATCTGCACATCTGCAAATGTGTGTGCATGTTCATTAAGATATATGTGTGCGTGTGCGCCCTATTTTGTTGAAGCTAAATTCAAATGGCTTCTTTTGTTGTTCCTTCTCAGCATTTTTACCATGTTCTTACATGTATGAGACGTCCTCAAGGGAGAGGTTTGGAGTTGGCAAGAAAGCATATAGCTTCCTGCATATCTGAACTAGAATGCATGATCAAGTCATCAGAGTTCCTGAGATCTAGGACTCCTGGAACTCATGAAGGCAGTGTAGATGATAAAACTACTGCTTCTGGTTGTCAACCAATTGGATTTGATGCTAGCTTAAACTGTAGATTTTCTGCCCCAACACCACCACGCGCAATAAAAATTCTTAATTGGAAAAAGGTAAACATTGTATGATTACTGATAGTTGTACTTTCGTTTCCTCTTACTATCTGTTTATTCTTTAATTTTTGTTGCCAGGCTATTGAATATTTTATGAAACTTCTACACGACCTGGGTGTCATATGTTCCAACCAATTGGATCCATCTTTAGAAAGTGTTCTGCAATTTGTGGTTGACTTCCAAAAATCTCTGCCTGATTTGGTAGCAAGAGCTCATCTTCAGGTAGGATTTTCCATTTGTTTGTATTTATTGCTTTACTGATTTGAGTACTATACTGTTTATGTGTATTATGTTGGTTTTATTGTGCACAAACTGTACTGTACATGAGTTGATATCTTCCATTCTATTCCTTTTCTTAATTCTCAACCATGAAAACTTTTGAGCAGCGTTTGCTGGTTGAAGATGGAAAACTCTATGGCCGGGATCCTTTCTTTGGTGTTATTGTGAGAGCTGCAGCTGTATCTGATACTACAAGGAACAATGAGTTGCAACAATATGAATCAATTGTTCACCTGGGACAGGTGAAGCCATTTATCAGTATTGGAATGTCTGCATGTTCCCATTTCTGCTTTGGGTTGATGATAGTTAGATTTGGCTTCATGATATGCTATGAAAGTTTCCACCTTATCACCTTATAAACTAATGCTCATCATGTACTTGTTTGTCTATTTCACTTTTTGAAGCTAAATTGTGATTAATTTCTGGACCAGACGATAGCAAATATTAAACACTTCACTGGTGCTTCATCTAATATGTCAATCATCATGTATTTCAGTTGGTAGTCAATTTGCTAAAAGTTCTATGTACAAATAGTGCATGGCAGAGGCGTAAGCTCGGAAAGATTCTACAAGATTGGTGTTATGTATACGTGCAGGTATATTACATACTTTTAAAGCAAGAACTTTTATCTGCTTTTCTATTTTCTCAAGGCTCAGAGGTATTCTGTATCTGACGTGAACTTCCATTGAAGCACATAATTCCAGTAACATCCATAGAATAAGTTTGTTATGTGTACGGCATATTTTTTTAGATATTTGCTGATTGCTTTGCTGAAATTTTGTTCATGGTAATGTGCTTACTACTTTTTATGTCAACCCATAGATTGAAATGGCCTTTAGAGAGGAGTTGGAGGAAAACACAAACGTTTCGGGTGACAAGGTATGTTGCTCTCTTTGTCGATTACTTCAACATTATGTCCATCTGTTTTTGGTTTGTTAATCATTAAATGCATTTGAATTTTGACAGAATGAATCAATGAATGTAGTCCAACAAATCCTTGTTTGGATTGAGGAGCAAACGTACTGGATTGCATCTCGATTTCTCATATTAGGTTTTGAATTGGAACTGTATTCACAGAGTGAATATTGCATGGTATATTGGTATATCTATGTTGTCCTGATCAAAATATTGGAGAAAAAGTCTCTTAAGATGGCAGGCAGCAATAATAACGGTAAATACGATAACATTTTCTGCAACTTATTTTGATGAAGGATCAATTTCAGTTGTGTATTCAACATATGCATAAAACATCTTTGAATTTGATCACATCTTATTAGCTTTCATTTTCCCATCATCACCTGTGTTATTCCTCTATTATTCCAAAGCAGGCATGGTGTTTGAAAATTTAATTTTCTGAGCATTTCATATACTGCTATTCTGGTCAGATAGGAGATAGATGCGTGAATGGCTTGATACTTTACTGGGCTTATGTACTCCTGTTGATCAGGTAAACGAAGGGGAAAGAAGAAGAGGGATTCTGCTAAAGATACAGCAAGGGAAATTCGGATTCCGCCAGCAATCTTATTTCTTCAGTGCCAAATATGTCTTGCTGAAGGACTCACAACGGTAAGTTTGCATCAGTATTTTACTTAAATATGGCACATAATACCAACTGGATCTAGGTTGTGCTGGATAAAATCATCAGCCAGGTCTTTTTAAATGGATAGATCTTGTCCATTCCTGGCATACAATGTTATACTTTGTGGTTGTATTCCAAGTTAATGAGTCCAAATTATCCAGATGCTTGCTGCTTTGAGGAATGGACACATGATGGTACAAAGTCCAAACCCTTTCAATACCGAGAATGAGGTAAAGCACTCTGTTTTCCTCTTAAATCTTGAGCTATCTGGCATAAATTTTCAATATTTTTTTTAAAAGCTACTATGGAATGGTAAAACCTTGGATATTCTCATCATGCCTGAAGTATTGATGTATCCTGACTTCTAATAGTGTAGACATGATGACATTATGCCATCTTTCCTCTTTCTTCTCATTCAGTTCAACTCTCCTTTTTTGGCAGAGATTTAGTCAGCACTTTGAGCTCCTACAAAGGGCTTGCATTCCTGATCAGTTCTCATACCCCTTGTTTAAGGATTCCACCACCCACGCTCGGTTATCTGTGAGTGAATATTGCATGATCACTTTGTATCCTCTTCTGACTGTCCTCCCTCGGGCTTACTTTTATCTCCTCCTCCTTGCAGGACCTTGTTAGGTATGATCACTTTAAGGATGCTCAGAAGCTTGTGAAGGAGGTGAAAAGTAGTTTTTCCAGCAATCCAGAAAAATCAGCCGAACTTCGAAGGCTAGAGCAGGTAGCCGAGCATAATAGCATTGCCTTGAACATCATCTCCCGAGTCGGAGCCCTCGACCCCTCGCTTAAGGTATCATTCGAGTTCAACCACCATCCTTATTTTGCAACTGCTGTCGTCAAGAGATCTTGAATTCATCTTTCACCGCTCACACCAATTTTGAAAGGCTCGTTAACCTCTTGTAGAATAGTACTTGTACCATCAATTTTTGCAAAAAATTTTGTTCTTAACTATTCATTTCATCATTTGTAACAGCAAATGAGTATAGATAGAATAGAACCAAGTTTTGGTCGCTTTCCTAATTTCTCTATCGACCTGGATGTCGTTTTACTAGCTTTTGTGTAAAGTAAAAGAAAGTAAAAGAAGGAAACGATAATGTCTTCCCTTCCATGGATGCATCTATCTCATAAAGATTTAAAAGAAGCTCCACCCAAGATTATTCAAATGTTGATAGCTTGGGTTCCAAGGTTCTGATCAAAGAAACAGGACAGGACAATGGTTCATGCTTCATACAATGTATTTGCGAAGAGTCTCATATGCACCGTGTCGAGGATCCAGTATTTTTTATTATGCAGGCTCCACTTATTTGTGTATTAAAAAACCCTGTTCACTGTGCACACCAGACTTAGCGATGTATTTGTTCTAGAACAAAATGTTGTACATAGATCATCTACACCGAACGTTCTCACCTAAGCGGGGTCGGGCTGAATCAGTCTAATAAGCACACACAAAAATTGGGGGCTATTTTGTCTAATAACATTATCAGAAGAATCGCTATAGCCGGCGACGAAAAATCATCGGCCTGTCAAGAAAAATCGTCGGGCATAGCGTCATCGAAACATGGTTGTCGGCCATACTATAGCCAACGACATATAAGTCGCCGGGCATAGTTTGGACTATGGCCAACGACGTTCCCTCCCCCGTGGTCAACAAGTTGACCCGAATCAGACTATAGTCGACGACGTTATGGAAGCATGTCGTCGGCTATAGTTTAAGAATGTCGTCAGAAATAGTTTGAAAGTCGTCGGCTATAGTCTGTAAAATGTCAGTTTCTAGAACACTATAGGCGATGACATTATCTCATACCGTCGGGTATAGTTGGTGTTTTTTTTAAAAAAAAAAACTGCAGATTCTGGATTTCCACTACCAGAACTTGTAATTGCGAAATTGTATTTACATAATAGCTAGTCAACAACACATATTCCAACAACGTACACATCCATACAAACAAAACACACATTCACCCACAATACCCCTACACTAAGGGTGATCAAAATCTATGTTGTTTATGAAATCAGAGGAGTGACTACCATGATCTTGCGGATGCGATTGCGGTTGCGGCTGCGGAGCACTGAAAATGTACGGAGGTGGGGGCGGGATCTGGATTCCAGAAGCCTGAAGCTGTGCAAAACATTGTTGCATCCATGTTGCCATAGATGCCTGCTCGGCTAATCTCGTCTGCTGCTCGGCTAATCTCACCCGCTCCATCTCCTCCATCATCCTCCGAGTCTCTTCCATCTCCCTCACCTGCCTCTGAAGCTGCTCTTGTAGCTCAGAGTTCCTGGAAGTTCTCGACTTGCGTGAGAATTCAAGAGTGTTCTTTAAGACCATTTCGCCCTTTTTTCAGACACCCCTGCAGTAGTAAGTGTTCTGTCGTTGTGAGATAGCGGTAGCCATGATCCTCGCTGCTATAATCGGATCAGATTGATCAATCTGATCAATCGGAAGGTCTTCATTCTGGGTGTTAGGATATCGCTCTCTTGCGATCTGAGTCAACACCTCTAGCATCATCTCCTCCACTCTCGCCTAATTGACAAGGAAAATAAAATAACGTATTAGTAAACAGACAAAATAATATATCCCGGGGAAAATACATATATAACCAAATATGTTAATTAATTTATAAGGGCTCAAGACTTACAGCATCTTTGGGGGGCTATGGATACGCGTGTTGTATCGTATACACCAACGTGGGGACTTCTGGGTGTTGGGCGGCCTCCTCCATCCAACGTACATAAGATCTAGAACCGGCATGATGGTTCTTGGTGTTTTGCCCCAGTTCTTCGAGTTTGTTTCAGAAATGGCCTAGCTAAATAAGCATATATCAAAAAAATATTAGCTAACTATTTTCGCCAAATACGATACAACACAAATATACTCAGGTTGCATACCTTTAATCTTGGGTTATTGAAGTGGGTTACAAGCCATCGCCATTCATACTCCCTATACCGAAACTCGCTACGGGTACCTGAACGGTCGTCACCATACTTCTTCTAGTGCTTTTTAAGGTCAGCCTTCCACTCCTTGTACTTATATTAATGCAACAAAAATGTTAGAAATTGACAACACTTGATCATCTAAATCGATATATACAATATAACTCAAATCACATCACCTACCCCCTTGCACCTCATCTGCCCACGTGCTTTTGAGCTCGTTGGACAACGTGAAACCACATCTGCAATGTATAAATAAATGGTAAAAATTGTATATTTATTCGGACTTGACTAATAAGTGGAAAAGATACATAATGAATATACAATATAACTCATCGACAATGCATTATTCACTTCATACTTCACACAGTGCGGCACAAAATTCTAATATTGCCACAGCATTAGGATTATGTCTCGTATGATGCTTCCCACTTTACCCGCGTACTTGCGCGTAATCTTTTCCTTAATCACTATGCCTTTGTCCCCAATCGGTATGACCACTTTCAAATTCCTACCAGCTCTGATCGCATCATCAAGTAGTTTGCCGGTGACGGGGCCTCTGGCCTTCTTTTGTTTGTCTTCGGCAACGATTTCACCTAAGACAAGGTAAAAAGATTAAAACATAAGCACCCAATTTAATTTACATATCATTAATAAGTTTGAAATTAAATAACCAAGGTTTGCTAATTAATATTTGTCTGATTCGTCCATAGCTTGTCCCGCAACCCTCGTACTCCAGAGAGGTGTCTCGAATAGTACATACACGCATGCTTGTTCTGGGGTAGTGAAATCTTGTTGTCATGGAATAGGCATTCCCGTGTCATCGACAGCAGGTATGGTAGGTATCTCCAGGGGTAAGAAAAGGGTAGACAACGGACATAATTATACCCCAGTCGAGGAACTACCTGGAGCACCGGCCTCAAATGAGTGAGGAGCCTAAGGCGTAGAGGCAGAAGGCTCCGGCCGGAGAATGTCTGGCATACGGACCGATGATTGAGTCGCACGATCCGTTGAGGGTGTGCGGTTGTCACCTTCATTCCAGAGCTTTCTCGTGCTGGAGGGTCGGGGGACGTCTGTCTCCGGCTGTGGAGTCCCCCCTGAAGTAGTTTATAGGTGAAGAGAATTGACGAGACTGCTATATGTGTTGCCGATAGAGACGGACCCGGAACTTGAGCCGCTAGTCCCTTTTCCATTTTTGGATCCCGACGAATTACCGCGGGCAAACCAATTTTTCATGGTTCCTAATCAATTTCACATAGCATAATCAATTAATCAACAACACAAAATGAATTTCACATACTAACAAATAACCTCACCTAAGCCATACCAATCTACCATACGTTAAAATAACCTCACTTAAGCCTAAACCATAACAATATATATATACAATAACCATAACCTCACCTAACAATATATATACTAAGCCATACCATAACCACAACCTCAACTAAACCATAATCTGCCATGCCATGCCTATACCTCACATAAACCATGTTTAACAATAATTAACAAAAACTAATATACCAAACTTAACAAACTGCCATATATACAAAACTTAACACATATATATCAAACTGCATGCTTAATTTGCCATATATACCAAACTTAACACATAATTAACAATAACAATATATAACACATTATTAATAAGCTAATTCACAACCAATTCAAAAACCAAAATTAACCAAACCCTAATTTGTTAATCAAAACCAAAACCAAACCCTAATCTGCTAATTCACAACCAATTCAAAACCAAAACATGTTAATCAATCTGAATTCGAAATTGAGAGAGAGAGAGAGAGAGAGAGAGAAAAACACCTGCGTTTGGATGGTCGGCGGCGAATTGTGCGGCGAACGACGTGATTTTCCACCGAAATCGCAAAAATTAGGGTTTGGGAGTTTAGGTTCGACTGGGAGGCGTGAGTTGGTCGATTCTGGGCAATATATCACAAAACTATAGCCGACGGGTTAAAATGTCGTCGGCTATACTATAGCCGACGACATTCATGTAAAACATTGTCGGCTATAGTATAGCTGACGATATTTACTTATGTCGTCGGCTATAGACAACATAACAGACGACATGAGTCAATGTCGTCAGCTATAGTGTGATTTTTTTTTGACAAAGTAGGCTCATGTGGAAACACATTTCTCACAAATACTCATTTAACTAATTGAAGAACATAGTCAGAAGCATTGCTAATTAAACACGTTTCTCACAAATACTTAGGCACATATGACCAACAAACATACACGTTTATACTTAAATACATCTTTAACTAAGGCTCATAATCAGAATCATCGCTTGAGTCTGACTTAGTGTCCGAGCTAATTTTTAGTAAGATGTGTCGCTCCTCGTCACCTGAGTATTCGTTGTCTTCATTTGGATTAACATCAATAAGTTTTGTTTGAGAAATTCAAACCACACTACCCTGTATCACATTATTATGGCGAATCGTAGAGGATTCAGGAATACCAATTGCGTTCGGCTCTTGGTATGCAATAACTTCTTCATTATCTACGGTCTTACCAAGTGTAGCAGCATTGTATATATTTCTAGGAACAACATGGTTAACTACTTTTCACACACCTTTGTGCTCTTGATAAAACACTTATTTTATCTCCGTGGCAAAAACAAAAAGGTCATCTTCATACCAGCTTGTAGTAGTATTCACCAAAAATATTCCGTATTGATCGGTCATTGTGTTCTCAGGGTCAGTATCAAAACATCTACACTTAAATAAGTGTACTGTCACGCCTTCCCAATAAATTAGTTCAACCACTGAATGGGGAACACCGTAATGGTCAATGTCATTCTGCCCATCATGCACCATTACCCCAGAATTTTGTGTTCTCTGTCTTACGTCTCTATGTTCACATATAAATTGCATGTCATTGACCTTACACATCGGATAAACTCTTGAAGTTACCGGTTTTTGCGCCAAGAGCCTTAATTCGTGTGACCATTGAAGGATACCATCATCTTGTACATGGTTCATCTGAAGAAAAAAAAAACCATGTGTACAACCATTAACTTTAAATATGAACAATGATATTAATTTATATATATATGTAAATATATCTATATATGTATCCATTTTCTAAAATAGTTTGCAAACGTCCTGTTGTGGTACTCAACATCATTGGCAATAGCAGGGCAGTAAATGTGGATATTTTTCCAGTATTGAACTTCTGGACAGTTAATCAATACCGACCAGTGGGCAATGACTAGCTCATATGGTTCCAACTTGTACAAGTTTGCCAACTTTCTATATACTTCAACATCATTGGAGATGATAGAAATGTTGAACTATGGTTCATCTACCGATATATGTTGTCGAGGGTCCTCCGTCGCTCTCAAATACAACTTAGTGTACGTTACGCACTCATGCGCAAGATATGCTTCAGCCATACACCCTTCAAGTGCGGATTTATTCATCACATAGTCTTTGTAATCTCACAGTTGTCTATCAAGTTGCAAAGTACATGTTATGATTGTTGAAAAATAAGTATTTCCATATAAAAATATAGCCAAATTCAGATGTTGAATCGTATATACTTTTTCATGGGATACATCCAAGTGTAGTGTACTGGACCGGTAAGCACCAATTGTTCAGGAAGATGGATCATCAGGTGAGGCATGTTGTCAAAAATTTTTGGGGGAAATGTCCTTTCAAATTTTCACATAATAAAAATAATGTCATGTTGCATTTCCCACAGGTATAATTTTTTCACTTCTCTGGTGCATAACTTCTGAAAGAATCTTGACAACGCCACTAACGAATCCACCACCTCTTTGGGCAGGTACCTTCGAAATAGGAAAGAGGCATTGAAGCAGTATATAGCAGTCATGACTCTTTAATCCGTACATCTTATTGTCCCAGAAGTTAGCACACCGGTCTATATTTCCTGCATAACCTGAAGGATACCTGACATTACCCATCCACATAAAAATTTCATTCTTCTGGTCATGTTTGACGGTATAAGGAGCTTGAGGCATTTTTTTCTTCCCTTATCTCAACTACAAATGTTTCCGCAGTCCCATTCTTTTCAGAATGTGTGCTTCAGGGCCGTCTTTAGTTTTCCCCTCCCAATTCAGCATTGTGCCCACCACACTTTCGCACACATTCTTCGCTATGTGCATGACATCTAGGTAGTGCCTGATCTGCAACTTAGACCAGTACGGGAGTTCCCAGAATATGCTTTTGTGTGTCCAGAATTTATACTTGTCGGGTCTGTCAGGTATTGACGCCACTATTTCAGGATGATTGCTCAGCTGCCCAAAATCGTATTCATTCATCACTTCCAAAATTTTATCCTCCTTCCATGTACTGGGTTGCACACTCGTTTCTACAGTCCCATCAAAAGCCTTGTGATCCTACCGAAATGGGTGATCATGTGGAAGCCAATAACGGTGATGCATCTAGACAATCTTCTTGTAATGAGTTCTACATCATTCAACAATCATACACTCTGAACAAGCTCTATATCCCCTGATAACGTCGCCCGACAACATCCCACGGGCAGAAAAATCACTGATTGTGCCAACAAGCATGACATGCTTATAGAACATCTCGTTTTTGTACTTGTCATAAGTGGGATGACCAACGTTACTTAGGTACTTAAGCTCCTCAATCAAGGGTTTCGAATACACATCGAGACACTTTCCTGGATAAACGGTCCTGGAATTAACAGAGTGATCATATTGTATTCCTTCTTTATGCACATCCATGGAGGAAGATTGTATGGTACCAAAATAGCTGGCCATATACTGTATTGGAGACTCAAGTTGTCAGACTCAAGTTGCCAAAAGGGTTGAATCCGTCAAATGAGAGCCCGAGCCAAACATTTCGAACCTCTGATGCAAAATGAGAAAACTCTTTGACTATGTGCTTCCAAGCCTCTCTGTCAGCAAGGTGTATAAGGGTATCATCGTTAGACAAATTTCTCTTAGCCCACCATCTCATAGCTTCAGCCGTGTGTGCACACATGAACAATCGTTCCAACCTATCAATCAGCGGGAAATACCAAAATATCTTCACAACTTTCTTATTCCCTACAGGAGTCAACTTATACATATCCGTACCACATACCGGACATGCATCAAGGCTCTCAAGATCATTCCAGCAATCATCTTCACCCCAGAAGAGAATGCAATTATATCTGCATGCATGAATTTTCATGTAGGAAAGGCCAAGATGTTTCAGGATATGTCGCACCTTACGATGAGTGGTAGGAAGGCGATGACCGGAGGGTAGCATCGAACCAGTACACTATATCCAATCAACAACAGCCTGGGCACTCATTTTATTCTCTATTTTGAGCTTCATTATTCCATGACACTTTCAAGAACAGTCTTATTACACCCGTTGTACAACGAGGTATGTTGGAAGGCAATCAAGTTGTTGTACTTGTCCATATCAGCAGTGTTGATAGCTCTAAGTAATTGTTGGACTGACTCAATATGAGGGAAACCCCCAACGGCGGGAGGGATATCTGGTGCTTGAGAAAATACACCTCTCTCATAAGGAAACACATCTTTGATCAACCTCGTTGTTGGATCATTGGATGTACTGGCCCTCTTAGGAAATTGTCCATGATCATACTGACCCGCTGATGATGTTTCACCGTGATAAATCCAACATGTGTACTTATCCCAAAATCCGTTTTTCTTTAGGTGCTCCCATACTTTATCAATAAGAAAACGATATTTATCGCTGCGGCACTGACATTTCGTACATTGGCAATAATGAATTGTCATCCTGTTGGAAGAATTACACCCCCACACTTAGTAAGTTATTAGCTAACTCATAAGTATAAAAATGGTCTTCACCCGCAAGTGTAAGGGGACAAGTAATAGTATAGAAATGAAATCGAGTGTCGAACCCAGGAGGATTAAGCACTTAGATTCCTTAGCTCGAAAATGAAAGCACAAAGATTACGACTCACTAGACTCTACAATACTTGACACACCAAAGGAAATAAAGGAAAGATGGAAGTGAATCTTACACTACTAAATCCTTTGGAGACTTAGCATTGTAAGGGGTGGTTAAGTTACGGCGAGTAATTAAACGAAGGTTGATTATTTGATTGATTGTTTACACTAAGTACGAAGCTAAATAACACAAATTCAAGATAAAGCAAGTAGGTCGGCTAGGAGAGTTCCGCTAACCACATGATGCATCAAATAATGTTCCAGTTTATGTATAGATTAAGTCCGTTCACACAAGGTGTTGTCTAAATCGTGACATTGTGAGTCACGATTGGTTTTGACCTCAAATTCCTAGGTCACCTCAGACACTAGAAGACTTAAGCTCTACATTGAAGTGTTTAATGAATCGAGATCAAGACATAAGTCATTACGAGCTTATACCTCAACCGCATGTCACGTTGTGAACTAACAAGTAAATCATGTGATAGATGTAGAAAGGTTCCCTTCTAGAATATCGATTGGAGAATCTGAGAGGACATCCGGTTGAATCCTTCAACTCATACCAAATAAGTTACGAGCCAAGAGATTTTACGAGGTGTCACGATAATCTTTTTTAATCAATGTGTGCTTGACTAGAGTCTCTCAAGTCTAAAGAGACTCAAGAGGCTCTAATCCATGCTAAGTGTTAGGGAAGCAAATCTTAAGATAAATCTCATAGATAATACCCTAATCTTGTTCACATGCTCATCTATCCTTAAATGAGTAGCTAATTCATTCAAGGGTCATTTTTAAGTTCTTTAACACATACATCAACCTAACTAGAGTCAATACATGCGTATAAGAAATTATACAACAAGCTCAAGCATATAAACATACCACAATTACACAATAAACTCATTCACAACATAAATTTTCATAACATATACTAAAACCATGAAATATACATAATCCAAGACACGTTCATCACATCACTAGAACCCTAGCCTCCCAAAATCTACTACTCACTACCCATAACAAGTATAGAGCTTAGATACATGATTGAAAGATAAAATAGGATGAGAAATAACCAAGAGTCCATAAAAGCTCCAAGTTCTTCTAGCTATTCTTTCCTCCTTGCTCCAACTTTGCTCCAAAGCTCCTTGATGTTGAGTCACCCACCTAAACCTAGAGAGATAATGGTGTAGTGGAAGATATTGTGGTGGTGATAGAGATTTCTAGGCCTTAGATGGTGATTATGGGTGTGTTTTAGTGGAGGAGATGGCTATTTCCAATGGTATGGATGGAGAGGGTTTCTAGAGAGCTAAAACTTGAGAAATCTAAAAAATGAAGTATGTTCTATGTGGGTGCCAAGGGGAGCTCGAATTTGAGCTGAATGGGGAGACAAATATGGACCCATAAATGATAGAAAATGGCGAGATGGAAGAAAAGTCAACTTTGAATTAGGGAGACCATGATCACTATTTTAGGCTATGAAAGGCTAAGCTCCAAAATTGTGACATCATGTGGTCCAACTTCTTCTCTTTCTCTCCAAATCAGATTGGTAAGCATAGATGGGCTCAATAGGCCTCCATTGGATGAACTCTATGTGATTGGGCTGGCCAAGGTGAGCCAACCGGCTATGGAAAATTCCGGCGGGTTCCGGGCAACTTCCGGCGACCTCCGGTGAAGTTATTTCGTCATTTTCCCAAAGTTACTCCAAATTCTCTCTTGACCTGGAAAATGTATACGTCTTCTCTAATAAGTATCTAATTCTTCATATTTAGTACATTTCCAAGCCAACTCCACATTTCCTAGCAAGAATAGGAAACGTCATAAGAACAATGTTTTATTCATAGAAAAAAAGTTATAAAAATCAAATAGGCACATACTTATGGTCCTAATAGCAAAAAGTTATGAGCGTAATAGGCACATACTTATGGTCCTAACAGCAAAAAGTTATGAGCGTAATAGGCACATACTTATGGTCCTAACATATCCCTCCACAATTAGCCTTCACATATTCCACAAAACTCAAAATTCCATGGGCATATCTTGGATCCCATCTTGGAAGGCACATCCAATTCTTGCCCATCCTGAAAATTCCAACTATATATATACATGCACTAATTAATTAAAAATTTATCATTATATCTATATACCGATCTTTAAACTACAAATTATATTATTTAATTCTTCTACTCCTTAATTAAAAATTAATTAACACATATATATCAACAATTTATATATATATTTTCATCGAATTAAACTCAACTCAACTCAAAATCAACAATCAACTCTACATCAGCAATCAACTCTAAATCAACAATCAACACACACATATATATAAATATACATACCTATATATCTTTACAAACCTATTTTGGACAGCTTCCGACAACACCCAATGATTTCAGAGCGTTTTGAGTTTTTCTCACCGATTTTTTTTTTGAATGATTGAGCTGCTGTCCAGATCAATCTGTAATAAAGAACTATAGCCGATAAATAAATAATGTCATTGGCTATAGTTGAAAAATGTCGTCGGTGTTTCTCAAAAACTATAGCCCACAACGGTCCCGTCACAAACACCAACGACATTTTTATAGTGACGACCGGAAACTATGGTCGACAAACTTTTTTTGTCGTCGAGTATATTATACTATACCCGACGACATCAAAAGTCGTCGGTCTATTTTTCGTCATTTTTTCGGTTATAGCACTTATTCCGGTAGAGTAACCACACACAAACTTGGTCATTTGTCAATTATGATTAAATAAATGAATGATTGCTCCAATTATTTGGTAGCCTGTGAATCCACCTGTAATGATCCCCCATTATAAAGACAACAATAATTATTATTATTATTATTATTATTGTAATTGTAGATGACCTGGATGTAAATGATTATTGCCATCTTTTAATTGAGCTAAAAGGTTGGATAACCTCTCTTTAATGAGAAAATAGAATAAAAATGGGTGGAAAAGCATAATAATCCGAATCAAGTGAAAGTTAAAGAAGCTTCGAGCTTGGCCACCGTCTATTTGGTGTTTGGTATTAGCTGTCCATCAATCTCTTGGCCAAATTAACAGTGATTCTAAACTCTAAAATAAGCCAACTTCTCTGGTTCCTTTTAAACCAATTTACTATTTTTTAAAAGACATAATTCTTTTTTAGATTAAAACCAATAATTTAAGGTTATTGGAGTAATTTAATAAATATTTTTCTTTTTTATATTTTCTCCTTTCTCTCTCTGGGCAGCCTTTTGTTTTCTTCTGTCTTTCTTCTCTTCCGTTTCATGCTTGGTAATTGCTGTAGTAAAAATAGAGAATTTATTGTAGTAATAGTTTTAAAAAAAAACAATTTATTCCAATAATTTGTAATGTATTTTTTAAATTGTTTCAAAATAAATTATTACAAGTTAAATGGTTTAAATATACACACATTTATTTATTAAAAGAAAAAAATTATACACACATAGTGTGCGCGCTTCATCTAGTATCTATGCGTGCTATTTTTAAATAAAAAGGGTTTGTTTCTCTCTCTTTGCAATTTTTTTCGATTTTAACCTTTTATATTTGGTGAATTTAAATAAATAAGAGTTAATACAGTACTTAGCAAGTAAGAGATTTTTATTTTCTTTTCTTTTTTCCTACAGTTTTCTGTTTTTAGTTCCTACATTCACGTTAGTGACTGATTTCAGTAACAGTAATATTTTTTTACTGTTTTTCCTTTTCCATTTTTGATTGATCTCATTAAATTTTTATTTAATATTTCTAATCCAAATTAAACAAGAAAAACATTTTTTTAAATTGATTATATTACACACATAGTGTGTGCTTCTTCTAGTATATATACTAGAAAAAATCACACTCGATGTGTGTGGAGCGACAAAAATAGAAGTCTGAGAGAGTAAAAATATATTTATAGCAATTATTTTTATTTTTTGTGTTTTTTAATGAAAATTAAGGACTAATTTTTTTTTATTATGGACATTTTAGAAAATTTATATTATCGGCTTGGCTTTTTTATGGTAGAGATAAATATTTTCTTTCTATATGTATATATTTTAAATATTTTCTTTAAAATCTTTAAAATAAAATCTTTGTGAAAAAAATATATTTTAAAGACTTTCTTTTCTATATGATCACTGAGTAAGTTGCTCTTTATCTCTCTCTACTAATTTAAGTAGTTCTAAGCTTACGTTTGATTGTAGTTCGGGAATTCCGTGATTTGTTTATGTTCAGATTTCTAGGATTTTGGATTTGATCTTCCGGTTGATTTTCATTATAATACAATTGGAAAACGACGTCCTCCTCAATTTAACTTTTGTTCCTCGATCTTTCACTACTAAAAGCCGCAAAATTATCGAATAACTCTATCTAAATATCTCTCAGTACTGGCCCTCTTCTCTTCTCATCGATCATGTCAAACTACTGAAGAGCAAAGCTCGTGTTTGATACTTTTCGCAGCAGACTCTTCACTTCAAGGGTTGTAGAAGCCAAAAATGTAACATGGCCAGTCTTGAGATTATCAAATCTGCCTTCAATCAAACCCAATTTTCGGGGCTTCTTTTCGACTCTAACTAAACCGGTTTCACATGTGGGAAGAATCATCAAAACAGCTCAAGGCAGTATTAGTCCTTTTTTTTGCCGTAGATATGATTTGCCTAGGGCACCAAATCGTAAGAAGTTGTATGTTGTGAATTTTGTTGGTTACGTTATTGTGTTCAGGGGCGGATCCATGTACGGTCGAGCTCGGGCACTTGCTCAACCTGAAATTTGAAAGTTGGTTTGAGAGTATAGAGGTTTGGTGTAGCTAAGTTGTCTAAAAATGACAGAAAAGGGCATGATAAAGGGGAGAAACATGGTGTATAGTGGGGAAGACGAGATCGATGTTGAGTTTGTTTGATATATACAACTTAATACGACATCGTTGGCTTGCTTCATTTATAATGGCGTAAGTGCTCATGTATGATTGGCTAAAAATAGAAATAAAAAGGAAAATCAAGAAGATTAAGAAATGAGCTAATGATGCTATAGAAGTACGTGCCCATATATAATTGGCTGAAAATAAAAATAAAAAGGGAAATCAAGAAGAGTAAGAAATGTGCTAATCCAATTTGCATTGATCTCTCCCAAGGTGAAGCAGTAGAAATTTTCCTATTAGCTATCACCTTTTGGTATGTATATAGAATATAGAAACTGATCCAGGAATTAGTATTTTATTTCAGTTATTGAATCCAGACATTAGATTATTATTCATCTTTGATCAACAAGTAAGCATTAGTTTTGAGAGAAATTAGACTTTTAGTGTTGTTGATTTAAACTTTACTAAAATCTTAGTCTTAAACTTAAGTAGGAGATGTATTAAACTTAAGTGAATGATGTATTATAGGATACAACCTAAATCAACATATAGAGAACGATTTATTGGGACTTTCGATCATTTCTTGATTTATACCGTAAGTTTTAGTTTTAGTAATTTTTTTATAAGATTTTACTTTAATTCTTGTCCATCCTGAAAAAAAAAGTCTGGATCCGCTACTAATTGTGTTTCGACAAATTTGAGACAATTCCCTGCACAAACCGAACTCACTTTGTAATTTTAAGCCCAAACTGGGAGAAGAAGCTAAGAGACATGGTGCTTGAATTGTATAAATCGAGAGAGGAGGTTTTCAAAGGCAAAATGTTGCCTGATACACATCCGCAAACATTGTGAACAGATTAAGGGAGGCACTGCAAAGAGAGAGAAAAAACTGATCAAAACAACAAGGGCTCTACTTCGCATTTGGATGGTAAAAAGTGGGATATCATTGTAAAGGAAGACCCGCGACCACTTGCATATCTTGTGCCCGCCAACACAATTGTGTTATCCACAGGGTTGCTCCATCGTTGTGAACGAGACGAGGAGGTTGCTGCGCATATTGGTCATGTGTTATATACCAACTCCAACTTTCTTTTGTTCTGTACATTAATTATGTAAGTGATTCCTGTATTAATTAATGTGTTTGTGATAAGGTGATGAGATTTTGAATATATATATATATATATATAAGCTATGTTTTGTGCTGTGTTGTGTGTATTGGAACACATAGGTTGCGCATGGCGTGGCTCGGCATGCGGCTGAGAGACTTTCAAACCCCATGTTGATTCTAACCCTGCTGCGATTTGGTATTAATAGAGTTTATGAATATGACTGACGATTACTATTTTCCAAAGTTGACCATATTTTGGTTTAGCCATTTGAGAAGGTACGTTCATATTATGTTTAACCATTGTCATCACATCAATTGTAGGTAGTGATGATCACGTTGTCTTTGTTGATATGTAGGATGGAAATAGAGGCGGATTACATAGGGATGTTGTTGATGGCTTCGGCAGGGTATGATCCTAGGGTTGCAATAGATACTTCGACAAAATCGTACAAGGTTGCTGGTGACAATCTAAACGAGGAAAATCGTTTTTTCTCACAAGGAAAGAGAGTAGAAAAAATGTCTCAAGTTCACGTAATGGAAGGAGCAATATCTAAGTATCGAGAGGTACGAGCAGGATACGAGGACATCAACAAAGAAGAATATTAATTTATGCAATGACCACGACAAGTGGTTTAATTTAATCCTAGAAAAAAAGGCGCACAGTATGTGCATGATAGATAAAAATAAAATAAATTTAAAAAAAATATAAATCCAGTTTAAGAAGATGATAGATACCGTAAATTAATCGGAAAAAAATAAAATTGGAAGAAGTTATTCGAGAGAAAAAATAGGAGAATTTTTTTATCTCTTTATTATTTTACTCTTTCGTCATTTTTTATTAAATTCTAATGCATTGAACCTATATTTTATTAGGGATATTTTTTTTGACATTTTGAATGTTTGACCATTTAACTGATTAGTAACCGTAAAAATTCCATCTCTTTTAATATATAGAGATTAGTTTCCTCTTCTTCAGATTTAGTATTAGACTATCCATCTTCTCTTAAAGTCGAATGGATTAGGTTTGGCGTGTTATTTGCAATTGAAGATTACAATTTTGTTAAGGTCGTGTTTATGATTTTGATAATTTTGGAATACGTAGCTTGCCACTGAATCGAAGATGATCCAATATATATCCACATCATTCTGAAACATTAAGAATGAGATGATCCAATAAATCAATTGATAAAAAGGACGAAAAAGTAAACAATATCAGAACAAGTACGTGTTCCGAAGCCATAAGTGACCAAGATATCATATAATGCTCGGCCATGAAAATTTTTCTTCTCAAATGGAGAGAGAACATAGGTTCAAATAAAATTAACAATATATGAGCACAATGTACAATTAGTTAACCATTAGCAGCTAGTTTCCATATTGACATCAAGCATAAATGCATAACACACCTCAACAATACTTGGAATTAATTTAAATCTTGCATTTTGAAACGCGTCATCACCATCCACAAATTTAGAAAACAGAGATTCTGGCTTCGGAGGTCTGTCAGCAGCGTAGTAAATTAAGTACCAAACTGTAATTTTGATTTGCAGGAACCTGAAATAAGGAATATGTAAATTGAAAATTTTCAAACTGGACGAAAGATCTATAAGTGGTGAATTACATGAAGCAGTGGAGCAGCAAAAAAGAAGGTAAGGTAAAACAGATGACAAACAACTTAGTTTCGTATCTTGGTATTGCGTTTCTGATCACATGTACGTAATGTATGACAAGAATGGCGACTGTAATTTCATTTCATATTAAAGAAAATAAAATGTGATTGGAAGGTATTTATGCAGTACCTGGAGATTAATGTCGACTAATACAAAGGGGAGAGCTTCTTTCCAGCTTGAGACTGAAGTCAAGAGAAACACGCTTATGCACAGAAAGAACTAATCAAACAATCAGAATCTTATATTTTCATTTTTTGTTCCCAAAAAAAAAATATCAGGCATGAAAAAAAATATATCTAGCCAAAGCATCAGTTTGTAGTGCTTCCCGCAGTTGCACTGACAGGAAAGCAAACGTGTTAACACACTACACCACATGACATGCTTGTGATTATTACTGCAAACATATTGTATATATTCTATGTAAATTAGTCTGAGATTTCACCCATGCCATCATATGATTCATATTCCTAGATTTCATATTTGTTTGCTCTTCCAGAGTTCATCGACAACCTCCATCCTCAATTTTCTTCCCCCTTTTGCAGATTCACGAGTGGTTCCCTAATCCATCTCCTTATATATTTCAATCAATTTCGTCCTCTTCCTCCTCTTTTCTTCAACTCTATTATCTCATTTGTCTCCATAATTCAAGTTCAGATTTTCTCCGACGAACTCGGTTATCAGAATTCCAACCCACCACCTTCATCCTTTAGACTTTCTAGATCTAACTTTACCCACAATTTTTTTTGGCCTTCTTGATTTGTTTCAGGAGTCGGTATTACAGCCGAACATAACTGAGAATTCTCGGTTGCCAGTTTTTTCGGTTTCCGGAAACATGATTCGGTATCAGTTGAAGATTTTGGGTAACCGACTATCGTCGGTTCGTAGGTGGTAAGAGAAAATTTAATCGGTGAATACCGAATCCTTTCTTAATTTTGAAACGTTGAATAATTTTTACGATCTTCATTTTTAGTTGGGAGTAGTACAGGGCACCGCTTACCCTGGATTTAAAAGAGCCTCCACCCAAGATTATTCAAATAATTATTTTATTTTTTGAAAGAGCAAGATTATTCAAATGTTGATAGCTTGGGTTCCAAGGTTCTGATCTCTTATTTTAGTCGCCATGGACCTCACTGTTGGCATTTTTCTTTTGATATGGGATTTGGGTATGGCTCTTTTGACTCGTGAAAATGACAAATTAGCAGCCATCAAAGAAACAGGACAGGACAATGGTTCATACAATGTATTTTGTTCTAGTACAAAATGTTGTATTGTTGTACGTGGGTCATCTACCACTGGCACTTGATGTACCAAATCTTGGTATAGAATCCTCACCTATTTTTCATTAATAAAAGAATATCACTATGTTATTTATTTCTCATTTAGGACATTTTGTTTTCATTTTTAAATTAGAGTACTTTAGAACAAAGGGGCACTAGGAAAGGGGAAGGTGTAAATCATAGGGGGCTTTGTTTAAGCATGTAGAATCTGAGCTGGCTTGTGGACTTATCTGGCCAGTTTCTTTGATTAATTTGTTGTGAACCGGTGGCGGAGTAGCAGCAGGCAGATGATGGATTATATAATTATAACGAATGCTGTCCATTACCCAACATCATACCCCAATATTTGGACAACAAAAGTCAAAACGTAAATACATGTATTATTTTGGCAATCTATTCCATTTAGATAGTGACACCACCCATGGATCAAGAGTTGAGATTAGAATAATAAGTTTTATTCTATTTAAATTAACATCGATCACGAGATTATAGTTCATCGATGATACGTAACGTAATAACTCGATAAAAAAAATGGTGTCTTTGCATTTTACAAAAAGACAAAATGCCCATCTATGTTGTTTAGCTAGTTGTGCAAATTCGTCCTATTATTATTTGAATTTACCCTGGTGTAAATTCCAATTGGCAACATTTAGCTCATTGTTCTTCATTTTAAACTCTTTCAGTCCTTTTCTTATCTAGTTTTTTACTTTTCACAGTTGGTCATTTGTCAATTATGATTAAATAAATGAATGATTGCTCCAATTATTTGGTAGCCTGTGAATCCACCTGTAATGATCCCACATTATAAAGACAATAATAATAATAATAATTAAAATTATTTTAATTGTAGATGACCTGGATGTAAATGATTATTGCCATCTTTTAATTGAGCTAAAAGGTTGGATAACCTCTCTTTAATGAGAAAGTAGAATAAAAATGGGTGGAAAAGCATAATAATCCAAATCAAATGAAAGTTTTAAAGAAGCTTCAATCTTGGCCACCGTCTATTTGGTGTTGGTATTAGCTGTCCATCAATCTCTTGGCCAAATTAACAGTGATTCTAAACTCTAAAACAACTCTTCTCGGTTTCAACTTTCCAGAAATGTAGATCCACTACCGACACTATTTCAGTTGTTAGACACACTCAGTTCATACCAATCATCCATCTAGACCCTTAAAAATTGTTATGTCAATTGCAATTTTTACTTTTACCGGCTCAAAGTTGTATTCAATTCCTCATAGAATATCAATATCTAATTGCAATAGATTTCCTCGTATAAAGACGCACCTTCTTTCTTTTATGATCTTGTTTGAATTTGGTAGTTGGTCAAATGTTAATATGCGATCTTAAGAAGCTTATCTCTACATTTTTTTTAACAAAAAATATTGGATTACATTAGATCTTTAACCAGATACATCGAAAAACACCTAACCTAACATTCACTAACTCAATGAAAGACAAATTTAGACTAAACAATGATACATCATTGTAACACTTAAGCACTTGACAAAAGATAAGCCTAGTGTATTACATTGACTCATCTTTGCTGGATTGAACTTAGGTTGGGTTGAAACCCCTAGAACGTTAGAGAGCCTTAATCCAAGCTCACTCGGCACAAGTCAAGCCCATCCAATCGATGCTCTACCATGTTGTCGCGCCGCCAACCCTAATCATTATCCACAATGCCACTGCCCCTGCCTCACCACCATCACCGTCCACGGTGTCACCATCCCCCACCTCTGCAGTAGATTTGTTGCAGTCACAAACCACCCGTGGTCCAAGAGGTAGAAGAAGCCGTTGTCGATGCACCAAAATTGGTCGTCGCCGACAAAACGCCTCACCTTCACAAGCCTCAGGGCACCACCCTTGCACATCACCAACATCATTTTGCACCCTTCTTAGCAACTCAATAGAAACATTGAATGAATGTTCAAGACCCAGCACCTTGCATGTAAGGATAGAGCAATATCTTGCCCAAAATCAGATTGAATGACTTCCTGTCCAAAGAACTCTATGGCTTTGACGAAGTCAAATGGCCGCCATCGAGCCCAAAGTCGTCGGACAAGCCTTCAAAATTGAGTAGAGAGAACTTTCTAGCTTGATTTTTCTTTTTGACTCCTAGACCCTGACGGCTAGGTTTTTTTTAGTGTCTTGTGCTCATCTCTACATCTGGTAACATCATTACTAAAAAAGAGAGAATACACTGAGGGAAACATAGTGCTTTAACCTTGTAAAATATTACATCCATCCTCAAGTATAACATCATGAATTATAACGGTGTTGCATTAACAAGTAAGACATCTACACTACCAACACTAGCTAGATGCGTTGAACGATTTGCTGCATTAGCCTTAGCTTCACGATACGTATGACAAACATGTTACACATCTAATGGCGATACTCATCTAAAATAGAACTAACCTCATATAAGGACAGACCTAGGATTTTAAGATGGGGTGGGCTAAAAATATTAATATAGGCTAAGTATAAAATTTTGGGTGGGCAAAATTTTGTTTTCTACTATTTTGAACTAAAATTTTGATTAAAAAAATAGTGATTTTTAAAATTTGGGAAGGGCTATACCTCACCTTAACTCATGTATAGATCCGTCATTGACCTCATATAATGCGATTATTATAACAATTTTTATACATTTTCTCGTAACTAAAGGGATCAAAGCATTTTTACACGAATAACATCCCATATAAAAACTTCCAAACGTAACGTTTAACGATGGAGCTCAATGCCTCAATGGCTCAATCAAAACATGGTCATAATCACACAGATATGGTCATAAAAGAAGGATCGTAATTTTGTATGGATTAGTGAACGATGGCTCAGAATGGTCTAATTATAACACGTGGTTATATACGAACCTGGAGTGAAAGCATTTCTGAAACTATGATGCGTCGCAGGGTAAAATTACCCAAAGTCTTACAAAAAAGTCAAAGCCGTATTCTCTGACTCTCTGACATATGAAAATTCAATTCTGTTAAAAACTTATAAAAGGAAATAAATAAACCAAAAAAAAATTACAAAAAAATTGAAATTGAAATTGTTTTTTGTTTAAAATTTAAATATAATAATTGTCGTAAGACGCCGACGGGCAAACCCATACCGAACTCATTTTTTCTGGTCATTCTCCAGCTCTCTAAAACTCTCTCTCAGACTCAGACCACTTTCTCTCTCTAAGCTCTCTCTATCTTCGTCAATTGGAGTTTCAGGTCAGTCAAGCTCTCTCCGATCTCTCTCTCTGCTATTTTGTTCGCTTTCTTTGTTTTGCGTTGTTTCGGTTTCGGTCATATGAGCTTTAACGACTAAAAACGCGTCGGCTGTGCTCTTCTTCGTTTTTGAGCTAGATCTTCGTCGTGTTTATCTACCTGTTTTTTATTTCAGTTTCGCTTTTAAGTTGAGCCTTATCTTAATTCGTTGTTGCTGATTCTGAGCCTGACATTTTGAGCTGTACTGAAAGTGTTTCGGATTAGAATCGAGGTCGGTTTTGTTTATGAGCTCGTTCAAGTGTTTGTATGTAATCATTGAATTGTTTATGAGCTTCATTGGATCTGAATTTTGGAAGTGTCGTTATAACTTTATTGAGACTGTTGTGAGAGAATTGTGATGAATAGTGGTTTTGAGAGGTTTGATTTTGAATTAATGGAGGTTTTGGCTGTAGGAATCTGATAAGTATTTATAGAAGGGGAAGAGAGAAATGGCAGGAGGTGGTGGTACTCAGAAGAGCATAAGGAAAGTGCTCGGATCGCTTAAGGACACCACCACAGTCTCGTTGGCGAAAGTCAATAGTGGTTACAAGGTATTATTATTACTCTATGGAGTTAGCGGAATGGATAGTTTGGTCACGGTTGATTTGGTTTTCGTAATTTGGGGAGTGAAATCATGCAGGAACTGGACATTGCGATAGTGAAGGCGACGAATCACGTTGAGCGTCCAGCTAAGGAGAAATACATCAGAGGTAGGCTCTCTGATTCGCTCAGGATTGTTGCTTATTGTATTAATGAGTTGGTCAGACTGGACTGATGCTGATTATGTCTCTTGTTTTCTTTTCTTTTGAAGCTATATTCTCTGCTGTTTCTGCAACAAGACCTCGGGCAGATGTTGCATATTGCATTCATGGTCTAGCTAGGCGGTTAGCGAAGACACATAACTGGGCGGTAGGTGCATTTGTTCGTTATACGATCTTGAAATCAGCTTGTGTTGGTTGATATTTGACCAGTTGATTATTGGTTGGTTTTTAGGTTGCGTTGAAAACTCTGATTGTTATTCATCGTGCTTTGAGGGAAGTGGATCCCACATTTCATGAAGAACTCATGAATTATGGTAGAAGTAGAAACCATATGCTTAACTTGTCTCATTTCAAAGACGATTCCAGTCCCAATGGTACACCTTCATTCCTCTGACTCATTGATTTACTGTACAAATTTTCTATTCAAAGGCTGACCATCTCACTTTGCAGCATGGGATTATTCAACTTGGATCCGTACTTATGCCTTGTTCTTGGAGGAAAGATTGGAATGTTGTCGTGTGCTGAAGTATGATGTTGAGATGGATCGCGCAGTAAGAAATTTTCTTCCCTCATATCATCTTCTTTGTAACTTCTGAATTTAATTCATCTGTAACTTCTTTCCTGGAGAGGCTTTAATGAACACTTCCTTTCTAAGCTGCTGTCATGTGCTGAAGTTTAATTCCATCTGTAACTTCTGGTCCTGTTTGAGTATCTTAGTTTTTGACCCCTTTTGTCACATTAACTTTTCTATTCACTGCCAAGCATGAGTTTCCGAAACTCGGGCATTGAAAAAAGCAACTTACTGTCTGTCTAATTTAGACTCTTTCTATCCGAATTTATAGCTCATTATTCCTATTAATTAATTGTTTTGCTAATTCGTAACTAAACATTGTGATGCAGAGGACCAAGGATCTGGACACTGTCGAACTGCTTGAGCATTTACCTGCTTTGCAACAGCTTCTATTTCGTGTTCTTGGCTGCCAAGTAATTCTTTTATTCAAACTTTTGAAATGTTCAGTGCTAAAATGATTTATGCCGCTGCTTTAGTAAATCAACTAACTGAACCAAGCAACAAGCTCAAATATGAATCTATGTGTTATTGATGTGTACATATTGTTTTTCCCTGCAGCCACAAGGCGCAGCTGTTCATAATTTTGTGGTCCAGTTAGCACTTTCGATGGTAGGTGAAGCTCGCAATATGAGCATATCTACAGTTCTTGCTGATTACTAGGTAACTTTTTCTTTGCTTCTAACTATCTTCTATCAATGGAAATAGGTTGCTTCTGAAAGCATCAAGATATATCAAGCTATTAGTGATGGAACAGTCAATTTGGTTGACAAGGTATGATATGACCTGTGCATGTTAGACTGCACAAAGATTGCACTATAAGCTAATCTGATATCACTGATAACTATGGCAGTTCTTTGAGATGCAACGCCATGATGCTATGAGGGCTCTGGATATATATCGGAGGGCAGGACAGCAGGTAATTTTCCTGTGATTTGCTATTCTAAGAAGTGGAATTAGATTATGCTTTAGCACTTACATTCCATCTTAATTTTGCAGGCAGAGAGACTAACAGAGTTCTATGAAGTATGTAAGAGTCTTGATATTGGCCGTGGAGAAAAATTTATTAAGATTGAACAGGTTGACCTTTTTACTTGTAGTGTCTTTGACAACAAATTGTGTTCCTTTCACGTACTCATGTTGAGGTAATGGTTTGTTCATTTTGTAGCCCCCTGCATCATTCTTACAAGCCATGGAGGAATATGTCCGAGAAGCTCCCCGTGTCTCAACAATTCGCAAGGATCAGGTACGAAAGTGCTGTTCCTATAAGTTCGGTTATTTTTCCGATTCATTCCAATCAGGATTGGTAGATAAACAGATCTTTGGTGACCTGTTTGAGTTGGATAATCAATTCAATCATAAGAAATAATCCTAAATTTGCTTTCGAAATTAGCGCAGGACTTAAAACATTTGTGCAATACAATCAGATGAATGACTGATGACTAACTGACTGATGATTTTTTTGTTCGGTTATGTCGCTCATAATAAATGTATAGGCAGCATATATTATGAAATGTTGTGGTATTAGTCTTGATATTTGAATTTAGCACATCTTGTTTTCATCAGTTCTTATCTCTGTATTCCATTTTCCTAGGTAACTATTGTTTCTCTTTCTATATATACAGATTGTGACAATTCCTTCTACTCCAATCTTTATTTGACAGGTGATTGACAACAAACTTCCTGCCCCCAAGGAAATCTTGGCAATAGAAGACAAACAGGTCCAAGAGGAGGAGGCACATCCACCCTCACCACCTCCACCTGAACCAGTAAAAGTTGTGGCACCTGTAGTTGAACCACCTGATTTGCTGGTAGCTTTCAAAGAATCCTCTTTGGTTATTCTTTCTTCTACTTTTAGCTTTTAGTAGTTTTGAAGTTTTATGAGTTTTTAAAGTTTAAATTGGTGTGCTTTGTTCTGCTGCTAGGGTTTGAATGATCCTGTTCCAGATACTGCTGCATTAGATGAAAAGAATGCCATGGCTTTAGCCATTGTTCCTGTTTGTAAGTTCTCAATTTGTTACTGCGGGACACCTAAGGACTAATTCCTGTAGAATTTTCATGCATATAGATTCTTGTCTTCTTCATCTGTAATACAAAAGGACCTGTATGAATCTCAAGTCAATAAATTTGATGATAACTTTTTGGGTTCTTGCAGCTGATCAACCTACTTCTATGGCTCAAACAAATGGAACAGGCTGGGAATTGGCACTTGTTACTGCTCCAAGCTCAAATGATAGTGCTACAGTTGCTAGCAAACTGGTATACTTCTGATACTGTTTTCACTTCTATCTTAATTTTTTATTTGACTGTTTACTCTTAAACAAGAATATAGCACATGATTCTGCTGCCTGCCAAAAGTACATCTAAGGCATTCCTTTTGATTCTTTTGCCTTCTATTTCTTTTTTAATAGAGAATGCTATTGACGTCTTTTGTCTGTTGAGTGCAGGCAGGAGGGTTGGATTTGTTAACACTTGACAGCCTATACGATGATGCAACGAGAAGAAACAATCAGAATGTAAGCTACAACCCGTGGGAGCAGGGTCCCATGGCTGGTGGCAATGGCATGATGCAACAACCAATGCATGATCCGTTTTATGCATCCAACACCGTGGCCGCGCCACCTTCTGTACAGATTGCATCAATGGCCAACCAGCAGCAACAAGCCTACATGTATCAACAACAACAGCATATGATGATGATGGGCCAGCAACAACCACAGTCTATGAATCCTTTCGGGAATCCTCATGGAGCCCCTGCCCACCCCTATGGAACAGGTATGCCCGTCCAAGCATACAATCCATACACCGGCCTTTTGTAGATGGTATGTCCAAGGAACACACTCACTTAATCAAGATATACGAGAAAGAAAGGAACATGTAAGAGAAATCGGTTATAGATGTCACAGCATCACAAATTCAAATTTCAGAGAGGCAAGACTGTCCGACATGTACCATATGTTTCTTATGTGCAGTAGAGAGATAGGATCAAAATTCTTTGTTAATAAGTAGTAGGAGGGGGAGGACTTTGAGCTATCTACATTTCGAACAGCAGGAAAATTCTTTCATCCTGCCCTTGTTGTTGTCGTCGAGGCTTAAGCAGGAATTCTTCTTTGTTTTTCTTTTCTTTGTTCTTTTTGGCCCCTTCCTTTGGTCCTTTTTTCGGGATCTGTATAAGTGATAGAAATGATTTGTAATTCGTGATTCTTGATAAACAGCTATGTAAAATGCGTCACAAAATTTGATTTGTCATATGTTCTTTAATATATTGCTGCCACCGAATAATAGAAAACACACATCGTGATCCCAAATGCGGAGATCGCAAGCATTGTGACATTTCTCCCTCTGGTTATCAGAAATGCGTCAGAAATTTAGAGATTGCAAGCATTGTGACATTTCTCCCTCGAGTTATCAGAAATATAATTTGTCTTTCCGTAAACATACATGACTGAAATTTATATCTTCAAACGTAACCGTTTATATATTCAAATACAATAGTTAAGAGGAGATCGCAAGCATTGTAAGAGCATTTGCACCGGGATGGTGTTTTGCTCTAACAGATGGTGGAGCTTGTGGGATGGTGCTTTGTTCGAGCAAGAGGAGCAAAATTTGTTCGGTGGATTGTTTGAACAATTGACGGAATCCACAAAAATCCTACGTTATATGCTCTTGCTCCTGCTTCCACCCGCTGGATAACCCAACTTTTGCTCGTGCTCTTTGTGTCGGACCCACTTTTTGTTCGAGCAAGATGCCGCCCTTTGCGGATCCTCTAACAGTTCTCCCTCTATCAGAAATGCGGACATCACAAGCATTGTGACATTTTTTCCTCTAGTTATCACAAATAAATTTTGTCTTCTTGTAGACATGACTGAAATTTACATCTTCAACCGTTTATATCTCGCAATAGCTAAGATTCTTTTGTCTTCGTTGAATCCAGAGAATCTTAGTTAGAGGAATTGTTTACCAAATCAACGGTATCTTCTGAGCAATTATCTGAATTTTTAACTCGAAATTGTAAAGCTGAATAGTGTAATAAAGATGAAAAATAAAATATATATGAAAATATAAAAACAGAAAAACAAATACAACAAGAGCTTTCTTCTTCTTCAAATTTCTCTCCTCACCGAATTTGATAACCACGTTGTTGTAGTTGATGCGCTCACAACTCTAACACGAAGCAACAATGTCTTGGCTCTTCACCTCTCACCAACCAGACGACGACGACGACAACGTCAACGTCGATCATCCGCCAAACGACCTGTCGTTTCTCGGCCAAACCCTCACCCGCCAACTCCGCGGCGTCGCCACCTTCCTCGCTCCTCCACCGGCGTCCTCCTCCATCTCCATCTCCACCGCCGAAGCTCCGTCTCCGAAGCCTCCGCCGCAGCCTTCGCCGGCGCTTCTGGGAGTCCGAAACGATCTCGCGGAATTTGGCGGGAGCTTCAAGACCAGTCTCTCACTTCTCTCCGGCACCGGAATCTCCAAGTTCGCTTCCAACTTGCTTCATCTTCGTTCCGAAAGCAGTACCGGAGCTGCTGATGATGATGACGTCGACGACGGCAGCGGTTCCCCGCCGGGAATATCGGACGAGACTCTCGGATTCGTCACTGAAATCTCGAAGCTTCCGAATTATTGGACTGAGTTTCCTATACCTCTTGACCATGGTATAGTCTCAGTCTCAAAATTTTCAACTCTAGTTCAGTTGTGGCTCAATTTTGATATTCTGTTTTGGTGTTGTAATATGAAGCATTATGTTGATTTCTGTTGAAATTTGAGTGAATTTGAACTTGTTTCGGTGTAGAATTTTGCATGTCCAATGCTCAGAGAGAGCATGCCTTCACTGTCGAACAGTTGATTCCGGGGATTGCGGATTTGAGAGTCATGATTTGCTCTTTGATGAGCAAGGAACGGTTTTGGATGATCTATTTCTTGTTGTTGCTTCCGAGACTAAATGAGAATGATTTTGAGCTTCTATCCACCCCCGAGGCAAGTTTGATCTAATTCGATAGTGTGTGTGTGTGTGTGTTACAATGTATATATAGTTTGGTAATAGCAGTGTGTAACTTACTTATCTGTAGCTGTTATTGTGGAACATAGTTTGTCATTATAAACCAATATGTCCTTCGCTCCACTTGAGCATGAATTCTAGTTTTGACATCGGAATCAAAGCTCTAGAGATTTCAGTTATATGTAGGTGAACGACATAAAAGTTGAACGAGGGGTTGACTGATGAAGTGCTTGTTTCACACTGTCCAAATTTTTGTTTTACTTATCTTCTGTTTCTTTATAGAATTGGTCATACCTGAACAGTTGAAAGTGTCCTAGAATTTGGACTTAATTTTTTTTTCTCTCAATTCCTTGTTGCTTCAGACAGTATTGGTAACAAATAAATTGTTGAACTTTGCAGATTGTTGAAGCAAGAGATGCACTTCTGCAAAAGCTTCAAAAGAACAGCATAAAGGTGGATCCTGCTGAGGAGCCGAGTCAGCATTCAACTCAGAAGGACATCCAACTCCAGAAGACACAAAGGGGAGAAATCTCATCTCCAGTAAATAAAGATTTGATAGGAGAGATTGTAGATAAAGCAGACAGGTTAAAGATCGACGATGAAGAGAACACTGAGCATTGGTCCGAAGAGGCTAGTATTAGTTCTGGAACATTTGTGGATGACCGAAGAAAAATTGAACATGAAGAGTATATATCATTCAGTGAGTTGGAGGACTCCGAGAATGACATTTCTAGTAGATCATCCGGCCCAAGGGCAGCAGCACAAGGCGTTAGGGCAGGTTCACCAAATGGATCAAATGACTGGGTTCGACTGAATAGAAGTACCGAGTTTGATGACGGCCAGCGAAGAGTTGGTACATCGAGAGAGAAAGATTCAGAAGGTGAGGAGTCAAATGACTGGCTTACTGTAGATGAGTTTGATTAGAAAAAAAATTTGGCTTACTAATTTGATTGCCAACTTAATGTTAAGTTTCTACTTTTTCATTTTCTCTCTGTGGGTGCAATTCTGTAATGAAAAGAAAATGCTAAGCTTCCTCTTGACTCGGTAACAGAGTGCAGAAAATTGTATAAATAGAATCCCATTACATAATGATAATAGCCAAGTACTTAAAAACTCCAGTTTTACAACACAGAAACTGTGACTAAAACACAACAACTAGAGACCGATGAATGGTCAGGGATGCACATCCAAGGATGGATGAAGATACTGAAGCAGGGCTAACACACTTTCAGACCAGGTCTAATTGATAAGCTTCGTTGAATTTCATCGATCCCCTTGCGCCTAAAATGAGAGAAGAGGGAAACCATACAGAGGTTTCTTTCTTGGCACTTAGTACCTTCCGAGGATTCTTTTGTTCACTACCAGAGACTTGGCAGCAGGAATGTCTTTCTCGAGCTGAGCGTAAGCATCTATCACATCAATATCAGTTAGTGATACATAAACTTCTTCCAGACTGGGAACTTTGACATATGAGATATCTAGAGCATAGCCTTCGCAGTAAAAAGTCCTCAAGTTGGTACAACTTAGCTGAATTTCTTGTAAACTTGGACACCTAGTCACTATCAGTGATTTCAGATGAGGGAGATCAATGTTCAACTTGTCCAATCCTTCACACCATTGCACTGCCAAAGCCTCCAGGTTCAAACAAGAAGAGAACATGAGCGGACCAGCTTGTCCAACAAACTGTACATCATGCAATATAAGAGTCTTGAGTGTGCTAAATCGACCATGAAAGTCTACCCCAAGTAAGCATGTGCGTAATGAAAGATGCCTCAGTCTGGATTCTTCACCCTCCATAAGGAAATGAGTTGGAAACAGATAATATTCCGCGGGATTCCAACCAATTCGTTCAAATAGGTCGTCACATGAAAATGATAAACTAAGATCTTCAATACCCTTTTTGGCGACATGCTCAATCCAGCCATTGATGTTGGTAGCAGATTTGTCTCTAAGGCAGCAACAAAGCTTGAAGGATAAAATTTTCGAGCTCAAATGTTGCCTTAGGAATCTATCTGTTTTCATCACCATATAACGCACATTCTTCCCGCAAACATTTGTAGCAAAGCACCGTCTGCCTGGTGCCACGGCCATCAACTTACACCAATCAAAGTCAAGATTTTCCACGTATGCATACACATTCTTCCACCGGTGAGATAAAATACTCGTGCATACAGCTTCCTTCATACTCAGCAATGAAACAATTTGATGAAGGATATCATCCGGCAATGCACTGATGCGATCACCACCAATGCAGATGCACTACATGATTTCAACAGAGTAAACACCAAAGTCATGTTTATAGCCTATAAATTTCAACACACAACCAGTTGTCTAATTATATTAGCTTTACATCAAAATCAGGCCTAAATATTCTGTTCAAGCAACATATAATACCAAAGTTAATAACTTTAATCAAATTTATATAAGTTCGCTGTCATCTTTACCCAAAAGTTCGCTATTTAGCCTATAATTCTCACTTCTAATTATCTGTTCGGCAACATTGAATATCAAAGTTAAAACCTTTCATCCAATTCAGATATCCAAATTGTTTGAAAGGAATCTTTTCTAAGGCTTAACAAGAAACTCAGCCTTTCTGTCTTTCTATCAACTTCAACATAAAATATCTCAAATTTCTCAAACTATCTCTCAAAATCTCAACATCCCCAATTGAACATAGTCAAAAACAAACCCAATCCAACAGCAACAAAACCATGTAAATACATTAACAACAATTCAGCAACAACAACAAAATTCAATATGTAATTCAAAGACAAATTTTTTAAAAAGCTACCTTTCTAGAAGGAGAAGAACCCCGTTCTCGTTGTTGTTCAGGTGATTCAGGTCCAGAATTCTCACGCGTTCCTTCCATGGCTTTTTGGGTTTGTCTTGTTTTTGTGTATACAAACAAGGGTGTAAGGGCTTTGGGGTTTTTCTAAGGTGAAACTTGTTTGGTGGTACTCTCAAGACACAGTGAGGGAACTATAACACTGTCTTCTACTCCTCACCTGACCAAAGCCCTTGTGGTGGCCCTTATCTACGCGAAAAGAACAAAATCATGACATGTTTTTGGCCTATCCCCAGAGCCTGTGTTGGTCTGAAGGAGGGGCTAGCGATTTATACGCCTAGAGTTTTGAACAGCTTTAAAGTTTCTTCCTTTGTAGTCCAATATATATTTCCTTGTATTCCCTCCTATATTTAGTTATCATGACTCATTGTTGACACATTCTATTGACCTATTTAATGTGTTTTTGAACTTTGTATCTGGTTTTCCCACTTTCCTTTTAGTTCTGTTTTGATAATTTTCATGAGAAACCTTTTTATTTGTCTTGTCGGATCGTTCATTGAAGAAAACTAGTTCGAAGTGAAATTTGTATAGAACAAGAATAGTTATTCACGAGACTTTATGTCGGATTATGTAATGTACTGGCGCACCAAATGTGTTGTGATTTTGTTTTTGGCGTTTTTAACTTCCTTTTGGTTAACATCGTCAAACTTTAATTGAAATCATCTAATTAATTGTTAAAAGAGTTACGCGTATCCATATTCCTTACCATCAATCTTTAGTCACCACCCAAACTTCGAAAATTATATGCTGCTATGGCTGAGCCATTAGATTTAAGATCTAACTGCACCAATTTTAAAAAAATAAAGCTTTATAAACTTAGTGTAAAATCTGTATCCAGTGGCTGAGAACAAGCAATACTTTTTCTGATTTGTTATTATGATTGATTAGATTCATATTTACCGATGACGACTGACCGGCCATGAATATTACACTATTTCTAAGTACCATAAATTTATAATATTTATGCATCATTGCAACAAGATGTATTCGGATAGTAAAATAAAATACGACTTTACAGTATTTTGGATCACTAAAGTGGCCCAGATAATTGTTGTATACATGGGCTTACAAAGCCATGACCCAAGACGTTATACTCAAAGCAATATGGGTCAAAATTCATATGTATACAATCATTAATTCAATACAATGGAAATCAAGGTACATATGGGCCGAAGTTTAGTAAATCTAGATTTTATCGCCCATCTTTATCAATGGGCTGCTAAAACTATCGACATATCAAATGATTTACGTCTTGGATCATGGCTTTCTGAGCCCATATTTCAGAAAACCAAATATTAAAAGTTAGCCCACACGATATTTCTGTATACTATATTCATATTTAGGAAACTCTATTAACGAGGACCCTTATAACGAGGATTTGATGAGTATCTTTCATAAAATTGTCGTAAGAGTCATTTTTTGATAACATTTTTACAAATGGTTAACTGTTAGATGTTTAGATATTGATGAGTAGATCATTTTTACAAATTTTCGTCCAAATTGAAAATCGTACGTTAAGGTATCTAACATGATTAAATCAATGGACAAACCAAAACTGTCAAACGTAAATCATTCATGTTCATAAGTGATAAATTTTGATTATGAATGATTTAACGATTTTCAATTTTTGTGAAATTTTGCATGAGTGATCTACTCATCATTATCAATCTAACCAACGGTGGATTTGCCAAAATATAAAGAAAAAGTAGGTTTAATGAGAATATACTCACCAAATCCTCATTATAAGGATCCTCAATGAAAATTTTTCCTTCATATCTATACAACTATACTATACTCACTACCGGAAGAATTACTATGAGTATCCTTCGACACATATATCCGATGACACATCGTCGGATATAGTATCGTCGGTAATAAACCGTCGGTCATAGTATATCCGACGATAATTTAGGGTTATCGTTGGAAAATAGAGAGACTAAATCCGACGATATCTTATCGTCGGTCATAGTTTAAACTATATCCGACGATGTCATCGTCGGATATAGTTTTCTCCATGGTCAAAATGGTTGACTGTGGAGAAAACTATATCCGACGATATTGACACATGTCGTCGGATATAGTGAAAAAATTTAAATTTTTTTTGGCAGGTTTTGGGTTTTATCCCAAAACCTGCATTCACAAAAAATCACGCTATCTATATATTGTTCAAATTGAAAATCAACAACCATTGAAACTAGAGTACGTAGTAAATAAATAAATTAATAAATTAAAACCGAAATCGTTCAAATCTGTATACATATGCGTAGTAAATAATGAAAATAAAAATGAAACCGACAATTGTTCAAATGTAGGGGGGTCCTGGTCCTAAGTCTATGTGGTCAAACGGATTGGAGAAAGTTGGTTGGTCCTGGTCCGGCTGAGGTTGAGGCTGCGGCTGAGGCTGTGGCGCACCGAAAATGGGCGGGGGGGGGGGGGGGGGGGGGGGGGGGGGGGGGGGGGAGCTATCTGGATTCCAGATGCTTGCAACTGTGCATAACATTGCTGCATCCATGTCCCCATTTGCTGCTGCTGTTCGGCCAACCGATTCTGCTCTGCAGCCTGCGCTTGCTCCATCTCCTCTATCCGACGCCGTTGAGCTTCCATCTCAATTGATTACCTATGAAGCCGGTCGTTTAGCTCATTAGTCCTCGAAGATGATGATGATGATCCCGATCCGCGAGAGAATTCAGGGGTCTGCTTCAGCAGCCCTTGACCCCATTTTCCGGAACCCCTGCAGTAGAATGTGTTCTTCCCTGGAGGGATCGCAGTTGATGTAATCCTGGCCCTGACGATCGGATCAGATCGATCAATCTGATCAATCGGGAGTTCCGCATCGGGGGTGTTGGGATAGAGCTCTCTCGCCACTTGAGTCAACACCTCCGGAATCGCCTCCTGAATTCTCGCCTAATTGACAAAGAACAATAAAATATTAATTAAAAAAACAATCTAAATAAATAAGAAATAAGTTTATTTTGTTATAAGGACACTTACAGCATATTCGGGATTCTGCAGATACACGTGCTGCATCGTATAGACAAGGGGATCATCTTCTGGGTGGTTGGCCGCCTCCTCGATCCAACCCGAGTATGATCTGGTACCGGCATGATGATTTGTGGTGTTTTTGGCCCGGTTCCTTGCGTTGACTTCAGAAAGAGCCTGCGCGATTAAGTCAACATAAAAAAAACACTCATTAGCCAAATAATTTACGGGAAGTACGATAAAACAAAAATTAAATCGATTGAAGGTTGCGTACCTTCAATTGAGGGTTGTTGAAGTGAACCACAAGCCATCGCCACTCGTACTCCCTATAACGAAACTCGCTAGGGGTACCCTCACGATCGTCCCCGTACTTTTTCCAATGCTTCTTCAGCTCGGCCTTCCACTCCTTATACCTATATATACCCATAAAATCAAGTGTTAGTAACTAACAACATTGTATGAACATAATCAAAAGAAACGAAAAAATTGAAACAAATGGTCGTCTGCAAACCTGCTCCCATGCACTTCATCCGCCCACGTGGGTCTAATGTCTTCATCCACGCGGAACCACCTCTGCAATGCATATATATATATATATCAATAATATTAAAAATTTATTATTGAAAATTTTCATAATAAATATACAATTCAACTCACCGACAACGCATTATTCAGCTGATGTTTGACGGCTTGTGGCACTGAATTCCAATCTTGCCACAACATTGGGACTCTATCCCGTATGAGGCTGCCCGCCATCCCCGCGTACTTTCGAGTGACATTTCCCTCGATCACCTGCCCTCTATCCCCGGTCGGAATCATAAGTTGGCCACCACCACTAGCCTGAATGGCTTCGTCCAGTAACTTGCCGACGACGGGGCCTCTGATTCTCTTCTGTTTGGCACCGGGCACGATCTCGCCTATCACATATATATGTAGACGATTTTTTAAACATCAACACCTAATTGAATTTAAATATTAGGGAGTAAAAAGATATCACTAATTAATATTTACCTGATTCGTCGGTGCGTTGTCCCGGAATCCTTGCACTCCAGAGAGGTGCCGGGAATGGTATATACGCATATGCCTGCTCCGGGGTAATGAACCCTACCTGTCCCGGAATAGGCATCCCGTCGGAATTGACGTGAGGTATTGTCGGGATTTCCAACGGTAAGAATAATGTAGGCGGCGGGCATAGTCGCATCCTCGCCGAGGACTGAGTGGATCCACCAGCCTCCTCGGAAGAATGAGGAGCTGTCTGGTGGATGACGGGGGAACCCTCCTCGCGATGAATGTCCGGCATTCGGACCGAGGATTGAGTCGCACTATCCGTTTCTGGCGTGCACTATCCGTTTCCGGCGTGCGACTGACCTGCTGAACCCTCCTCGCGCCTGAGGATCGAGCCGGCTCGAGCTGCTGCTGCTGAGGTTGTCCCTCGCCCATCAGCCGACGGTGTCGAGAGGTCAGCGGAACACTGTAAGTGTTGGGGACACTGGTAGATCCTGATGCGGACCGACTTCCGGTGCCATCAGGATCCCCAGCTCCCGAGCCCTCATCCCCACGTCCCGATCTCCCTCTCCCTCTGGACCTCCCCCTCGAAGTACTCGATCGCGACCCGGCCCCTCGGGAAGGTCCGCAATTAAACCATTGCATCGTTGCTATAAAATTATAAAAATTAAAAATAATTCCTAATTCCTAATTCATCCATTAAATTATAAAAATTAAAAATAATTCCATAAAATCCACAATAATTACAATATATATAATCCAAATATAATTCATCCAATACATATATAATCCAATAATTTAACTATATATATATCAATAATTCCAATAATCCAAATTCAACAATTATTCCAAATCCAATTAACCTAAAACTTAATAAAATTTAACCTAAAATTATTCCAAATCCAAATTTAACCTAAAATTCCAATATATTCCAATATATATCAATACATGCATAAAATTCCAATGTTTTCCAATATACCAATTTAACCTAAAATTCCCCTATTTTCCAATATACCAATTTAACCTAAAATTAGAATTAATTCCCCTATTTTCCAATATTTGAATTTAACCTAAAATTCTAAATTATTCCAATATATATCAATACATGCATAAAATTAACAAATTCCAGAACTATACATATACATGCATCCACATTATCGATCAACACATTCCACAACTTCAAATCTAACATAAATTAAAAAAAAATCGAAAATTTGAAATTTGGGATTTCAAACCTGTTTTTTCACTAATCGACGAGGGATTTGGCTTGAGGATCGATGGAATAGCACTTGAGCTTCGATTCCTTGCTTCCAACACGAAGGAAACGGAGAATGAGGAGGCGGAGGCGACTGTTCCGGTTTGGGGCAGTTTCGTTTCTGCCCCAAATCGAAACCCAGATCGGGATATAAAACAGACTATATCCGACGAGATTACTTATGCAACTCGTCGGATATAGTTCCTCTATTTATTTTTCATTTATGCCGGTAATTAAACTAATTAAATATGTACTGTGTATTAATATATATATTTATTAATAATTAATACGAAATTATTAATAGTTAATACGAAATATTAAAATTATTATTTAATAATACGATATTATTAAGCGATCGGTACGTTGTATTTTTTTTTCGATCGATCTCTCGATCTCTCTCATTTATGATGGGGATCGATATATATAGCAATTTCATCGATGGACACAATTTTGTCCATAATATGAATAAAATTCATTTTACATTGTACGTTCTAAGTCGAAATAACATACATATATATATATACACTAATTAAGGCGCATAATCAGAATCATCGCTTGAGTCTGACTCTGTTTCCGAGTTACTTTCAGGTAAGATGTGTATGTCTTCGTCACTTGAGTCTTCATTGTCTTCATTTTGATTAACATCAAGAAGATTCGGTTGAGGAATTCGTACCACACTGCCCTGTCTCACATTATTAAGGCGAATTGTTGAGGTTTCAGGAATACCAGTTGCGTTCGGCTCTTGGTATGCACTGACTTCTTCATTATCCGAGGTCACAGTACCAAGGGTGGAGGCACTGTATATGTTTCGTGGAAGAACATGGTTAACCACTTTCCACGCGCCTTTATGCACAAGATCATCAAGATAGAACAATTGTTTCACCGCCGTGGCCAACACAAACGGATCATCTTCATACCAACTTGTGGCAGTATTCACCGAAAAAATCCCGTATTGATCGGTCCTTGTGTTCTGAGGGTCGGTATCAAACCATCTACACTTAAACAAGTGCACGGTCATGCCTTCCCCATATATTAATTCGACAACTGAATGGAGAACACCGTAATAGTCAACTCCATTCTGCCCACCATGCACCATTACCCCAGAATTCTGTGTTTTTCGTCTGACATCTCTATGTTCACAAATAAATAGCACGCCATTAACCTTACACATAGGATAAACTCTGGAAGTTACCGGTTTCTGCACCAAGAGCCTCAATTCGTGTGACCACTGAGGGATACCATCATCTTGTACATGATTCATCTGAAAATAATCATTTATTAAGTACGTATAAATAGGATGCGAGACATGCACTTAACATCGATCATATACAGGTCAATTTAAGTATCAACTTACCCAGTTGCCAAAATAGTTTGCGAACGTCTTGTTGTGGTACTCAACATCACCGGAAATAGCAGGGCAGTAAATGTGCAAATTTTTCCAATATTGAACTTCTAGACAGTTAATCAATACCGACCAATGGGCAATGACTAGCTCATAAGGTTCCAACTTGTACGAGTTGGGCAACTTTCCAGAAACTTCAACATCATCGGAGATGATCGAAAGGTTGAATTGTCCTCCATCTACGGGCATATGTTGTGGAGGGTCCTCCAACGCTCCCAAATACAACTTGGTGTACGTTACGCACTCATGCGCAATATATGCTTCAGCGATACACCCTTCGGGTGCAGATTTGTTCATCACATAGTCTTTGTAGTCCCCCAATTGTCTGTAAATGGGTAATTACAGATCGAGCATGTTATGCTTATTGCAACAATATATAAGTGAATAAATAATATTAAAGATCGACATATATATAGCCAGATTCAGAGATGCATTACGTACCTTTCCATAGGATACATCCATGTGTAGTGTACTGGACCAGTAAGCAACAATTGTTCTGGAAGATGGAGCATCAGGTGAGGCATGATGTCGAAAAAGTTTGGAGGAAATATCCTTTCGAATTTGCACATGATAAAAATGATGTCCTGTTGCATTTCTAACAAGTCCGATTTCTTCACTTCTCTCGTGCATAACTTCTGAAAGAATCTTGACAAAGCCACTAACGGCTCCACCACCTCTTTGGGCAGGTACCCTCGAATGAAAACAGGGAAGAGGCGTTGGAGCAGTATATGACAGTCATGACTCTTTAGTCCGTACATCTTGTTGTCTTTGAAGTTAACACATCGACTTATATTTCCGGCATAGCCTGAAGGATACCTGACATTACCCATCCAACCAAAGATTTCACTCTTCTGGGCAGGCTTCACGGTATAAGGAGCTTGTGGCATTTTTTTCTTCCCATCTCTCAACCACAAATGTTTTCGCAGTCCCATCCTTTTAAGATCAATGCGTGCCTTCGGGCTGTCTTTAGTTTTTCCCTCCCAATTCAACACTGTGCCGACCACACTCTCGCACACATTTTTCTCTATGTGCATGACATCTAAGTAGTGTCTGATCAGCAACTTGGACCAATAAGGAAGTTCCCAAAAAATACTTTTGTGTGTCCAGAATTTATACCTGTCGGGTTTGTCAGGTATTGACGCCACTATCTCAGGATGATTGCTTAGCTGCCCAAAATCGTATTCATTTAGCACTTCTAAGATTTCATCCCCCGTCCATCTCCTCGGCTGCTCACCTGTTTCCACAGTCCCATCAAATGCCTCCATATCCTCCCGAAATGGGTGATCATGTGGAAGCCAACAACGATGTTGCATCTGTACAATCTTCCTGCAATGAGGTCTGCAACACTCAACCGTCATGCACTCTGGACAAGCCCTGTATCCCCTGGTAACGTTGCCCGACAACATCCCGCGTGCAGGAAAATCGCTAATGGTGCCAACAAGCATGGCATGCATCTGGAACATCTCATTTTTGAACTTGTCATAAGTGGGATGACCATGCTCACTCAAGTACTTAAGCTCCAGAATCAAGGGTCTCAGATACACATTGAGACACTTTCCTGGATAACCTGGCCCTGGAATGATCATAGTGAGCATATTGTATTCTTTCTTCATGCACATCCATGGAGGAAGGTTGTACGGTACCAAAATAACTGGCCATATACTGTATTGAAGACTCATGTTGCCAAAAGGGTTGAATCCGTCAGATGAAAGCCCCAGCCAAACATTTCGAACCTCTGATGCAAAATAAGAAAACTCCTTCACCATGTGCTTCCAAGCCTCTCCGTCAGCAGGGTGTATAAGCGTATCACCGTCGGGCAAATTCCTCTCAGCCCACCATCTCATAGCTTCAGCCGTGTGTGCAGACATGAACAACCGTTCTGGCCTATCTATCAGGGGAAAATACCGAAGTATCTTCACAGCTTTCTTGTTTCCGGCAGGAGTCAACTTATACCTATCTGTACCACATACCGGGCATTCATCAAGGGATTCAAGATCATTCCCATAAGCATCTTCACCCCAGAAGAGAACACAATCATATCTACAAGCATGGATTTTGATGTAGGAAATGCCAAGATGTTTAAGGATCTGTCGCACCTTACGATGAGTGGTAGGAAGACGATGACCGGGGGGCAACAACGAACCAGACCACTTCAGTCAATCATCAACAGCCTTCACACTCATTTTGTTCTCCACTTTGAGCTTCATTACTCCCATAACACTTTCGAGAACAGTCTTATTACACCCGTTGTACAATGGAGTCTGTTGGAAGGCAATGAGGTTGTTGTACTTGTCCATACCAGCAGTGTTGACAGCTGTAGGTAATTGCTGGACCGGCTCAATATGAGGGAAGTCTTCAACGGCGGGAGGGATATCGATATCCGGTGCTTGAGCAAATATACCGCTCTCATGAGGAAACATATCGTTGATCAACCTTGTTGTTGGATCATTGGATGTACTGCCACTCTCAAAAAATTGTCCGTGATCATGTTGACCAACTGTTGAGCTCTCACCGTGATAAATCCAACATGTGTACTTATCCCAAAACCCGTTTTTCTTCAAGTGCTCCAATACTTTATCGATGTGAAAACGATATCGCTCGCTACGACACTGACATTTCGTACACGGACAATAATGAATTGTCATCCCTCCACAATTAACCTTCACATATTCTACAAAACTTCTAATTCCACGGTGATATCTTACATCCCATCTTGGAAGACATATCCAACTCTTGTCCATCCTGAAAATTATATATATATAATGCAATATATTAATTAAATAAATTAATCACCCTAGCTAGCTAGCTAGTTATTGCTATATATATATTCACACTAATCAAATTAAAATTAACAACAATTAATATATATATATATATTTACAATCAATCACGCGTACGTACTCAAAATCAACCATCGATCAATTACTCAAACTCCAGAATCAATTAATTAACTCGATCGATCAATATATATATATATTCAAAATCAATTAATATCGATCGATCGATCTATATATTCAACCAATTAAGCATTAATATATACATACATGCATATCATGCACAACACATATATATATTAATTAAGCACGACGTACCTATATATATATAATGCGCATGAATCATCACGAACTCATTGTCGACATCACCCAAAAATCGATTTCAGAGCATTTTCAGAAAAAATGGAAAGTTTCTTGAATGACAGATCGAGCTGCTGCCCAGATCTGAAATAAGAAACTATAACCGACGAAATGAAAAACTCGTTGGTAATAGTCAAAAAAATCGTCGGACATTGTCCAAAACTATGACCGACGAGTTTCCGGCGACTATGACCGACGACAAGAAAATCTCGACGGTCAAAAAACTATAACCGACGAGATAATCATGTCGTCGGTTATAGTTTACTATATCCGACGAGATCCCTTCTCGTCGGTCGTTCTTTGAGGATCTCGTCGGATATAGTACTTCTTCTGGTAGTGACTATTATTATTAAGGAAACGACTTTTGTTTCTTGCTTTTGTAAATTTTTCGAATTATATCGTTTTTTATACATTTTAATTATTAAAGGTCATTATTGTAATAGTAAATTATAAATAAATTTAAAAGAAAAAAAGAATCTCTATTTCTTCTCTCATAACACACGTACGCACGTACATACACTCTTCCTTTGAGTCACAAGTTTTAGTAAAATACAATTATGAAATTGGTTTTCTCTCTCAAGAAATTAGCCTTTCGAATTACAGAGAAGAGATGTGGACGTGGGAGGAACACATGAGATGTAAAATGAAAAGGACTGAGGGCAAAGTTGGAAATTGATGTGTAAAAAAAATTAAAGAAGGTAAGAAACTGTAATCAATAAAAACAAAAAGATTTCTGTATCCTATCAAAAAAAATGTTTTGATTTATTTTTCAAACCCAGTATTTTAAAAAAAAAATTATTTATTTTTAAATTTATTTAATTACATACACACAAAGTGTGTGTACCGTGTACGTACTTCATCTAGTGCGAGTTAAAGCAAGATCACCTATTTTGACAATATTATCCATAATGAAAAAAATACAAAATTAAATAAATTAAATGCTCTTGGGGTGTCTTCATGTGTCCACCATGTGCCAATATGCATGCAGATCCGATTCTTTCTTTTGTTCTCTCTACGTGCAGTCGACATTAGCAAATGTCAAATGCCCTTATGATTAACAAAGAGAAACCCGATCATAACAACAATAATAGAACCAAAGATTAACATGCATGGATTCATGATCTATTACTATATATGGACCACTTGATCTGACTTTATCTTACTCAGATCTTTACGTGCATGATTACAAATCAACCACAACCTGTAGGTAGTGACATAGCTCGAGCTCCTTCACCGGCTTCACGCAGAAGTACTGACGTACTGTATACGACTCCGACTCATCTCTCAGACTCTAGCTCCGACTCATCAGATCCATGAACTCCGATCCAAACAGGCAGTTATATAGGAGGGTCGAAGTTCAAACCATTAGCTTTTACGGCCTTAATTCATGATCAACCAGCTGTACGTAACTATTCTACCACGCTGGTAATTTACTTATTACAATTGAATTGTGACAAACGTGTCATGTAGGATTCGTCATTGTACAGTTTGTACTGATATTGTCCCAACTTAACCACATTTAAGGTGTTAGATTTTATTCACAAAAAGTCTCGATACAATTAAAAATAGTGTTTCTTCATTTAAGTTGTAGTTTGTCTTGTCATATTTCAATGTGGGATCTCCAATTCAACAATTATTTTCTACACGGAAAAGACACCACACACGACAAACACCAATTAAGGGCAAGCTAGCTAGCAAAAATTATATAGTGCTTCGGAGTACAAAAAAATTCTCAGTTTTAGAGTGTTGCATTACTTCTGCGGTCTTTACTTTTGAAAAAATAAAGTGATCTAACACTTCAAAAATAAAGAATTTTAGTATTCCGGATTGCTGTAAAACACCTCAGCTAGCTAGCACTCACAAGTCACACTCACCCTTAACATATATTCAAAGTATTTATTCGAAATGAAAGGATTCACTTTGGCCTTTAAATAAAATAAGAGTAGATAACTTGTTCCCTGTGTCTCTGTGTCTTTGTTTCTATTGCATTTTGTCTCATCGTATCACATTACATTATGTTATGGTGAGAATCGTAATACCTCTACGGATGATCCACGAGGAGGAACTCATTTTTCACTACTGGAGGAGAGATTTGGAGCGATGAAGTTAAGTTTATTCGTCGCCCCATTTTTCACTGAGGTGACGAAGAATGGAATGGTTGCCTCAGATATTAGTTACGTCGCTTCAACTAATTGAGGCGACGAAGATTGATCTTGGTCGCTTCATTTAGATGAGGCGACGACTTTTTATATTCGAAGCGACGAAGATTTTTTTGGTCGCCTCGAATAAAATTGGGGCGACGAAGATTGATCAATCTTCGTCGCCTCGTTTTAAAAAAAATCTGAATCTACTCTTGCGTAAATTTAGTGAAATTTAGGTGATGATTAGTGTAGATTAGGTGTATTCGAGCCTTAATTAGTAGTGTTATTAGTGTTAATCATTAAATCGAGCATATGGTTATATATAATTGTGGTGTTTATCAACTTAATTAGAACTCCCATTTGAGAATCAACAACTCATCTAGTTGATTGAGTTGAGTTGTTGATTCTCGAATTGTCCCATTTTTGGACACTTTATGTGAACATGACTTTGTTGATCCTTTTTCTATTCATGTGATTTCAGTTTCGGTTTTGGGATATGGTTTCGAAAGTGTCTCCTTTCAATGTTCCCCGAGTGCAAATTAGGTTGTTTGGATATGTGTGCACTCGGGGAACTGTAGGGAGATGCTGCCGATTGTTTATGCTGACAGGAAACATGGACGGACACCCAGACAAAACTTGGATGACATATCATCATGCTGATCCAAGGTACATCACAGGCATAGTAACGGAGCCGATTATCACTACTGCCCGTACATTATACATTATGTAAAAATTATAGAGGTGGGTTCCAATATTACTATGAATATTGTTTAAAACGTACATTATACATTATGTAAAAATTATTGATATTTACTTTAAACCTTACATTATACATTATGTATTTGAGAAATTAATAGATATTTTATGAATTTTTAAAAATAAAACAAAACGAGGCGACGAAGATTGATATCTTTGTCGCTTCAATATATCCAGGCGACTAAGATACCAATATTCGTCGCTTCGATTAGGGTTTAGGGTCTATGAGGCGACCAAGTATGGATCCCCAAGGTAACCCTGTGAATGCAAACTTGGTCGCTTCAGTATATTGGAGCGACGAAGATTGAAACTTGGTCACTTCAGAAATTCCAGGCGACAAAGATTGAAACTTGGTCGCTTCAGTATATTGGAGCGACGAAGATTGAAACTTGGTTGCTTCAGTATTTTAGAGCGACGAAGATTGAAACTTGGTCACTTCAGAAATTCGAGGCGACGTAGATGGGAACTTGGTCACATGAATATTGAAGCGACGAAGGCCTCAATCTTCGTCACCTCATATTGATTAAATAGGCAGGTTGCTCGATTCTCCTTTCTTCTTCACCTTCTTTCTTCTTCTTTCTTCTTCACCTTCAGTTCTCTCCGGAAAGTGGAAACCCACAAATCGAGTTTTGGTCACTGCAAAACCCTCTTCTCCACCTCTCTCTCTAAACCCCAAAGCTCCTCCTCTCCCCTAAATCCCCAAATCCCACACCCCCTAAATCCATAACACCCCCAAAACCCTAAATCCCCAAATCAGGTTCAAGGTATGCCTCTCTCTCTCTCTCTCTCTCTCTCTCTCTCTCTCTCTCTCTCTGTCTGTCTCTCTCTCTCTCTCTCATTAGCTTCAATTGAAGCTTATTGGCCGATTTGGTTTTGATTTCGTATTATTGCCCGATTTGGTTTTGTGATAATTGCTTGCATTAAATGTTTATTGTATCTTAAAATCCCTACTGTATGTATAAGATTTGTGTTGTATGTTTATTATCCACCAGTACTAATTTGATCGATCGATCAGCTTATATATGTGAAGCTGCTAGCTTATATATGTGAAGCTGCTTGTATAAGATTTGTGCTGTACATATGGGTGATGTAATGGTGTTTGTTGAATTACCAGCTTCTGAAAATACTTGTGCATGCCGATCAGTTTTGTACTTGTACATGATAATGTTTTGTATCGGGAATCAGTTTTGTGCTGGAGAGAATGCAAACTAGTATGTTCTAGATGCTCTAGGCCGGCTTGGTTGATTTCTGTTGGGTCCAACCAAAGTGTTTGAATCGAAGATATCGTATATAGATCGTAACTTGTTTAATACTTGAGATATCACTTTTTTTTGTGAATATGGCATTCACTCTTGATCAAGTGATTCCAATCAATATTAAGCTACAGTATTACTTAGCTAGCTTTCGTCTACAAGACGTATTGTTTCGCTTACTTAATTTCTTTCTTTTATTGGTACGTTTATGTAATCACTATAGCTAGCTCTTAATCACGAAATTAAAGGAATTCCATTTTTAGCAGAAATTATGATAGAACATACTTCCCGTTAATTAATCTAGCCTTCAAATTATCATACAACCCTCTTAATGAATGTCTGGTTTTGTTTGTATAGCACTCCATGTGTTTGATTAAATGTCTGAATGAACTTCGAGACCACTTTTGTCAAATAAGCTCATGTTAGGAAATGAATTACATGAAGATTAATCATTTTGTTGTAGACTTGGTAGTATTAGATGATTCCGCATTGCTTATAATGTGCATGTAATACAGAATGGCTCCCGGAACTACAAGTCAACAAAGGAGAAAAGCCGCGATCCAGCGTCGTGAAGCGGCGGCGGCGGTGGCAGCGGCGGAGGCGGCGGCGTGGCGACCTTGGAGCAGCGGCGAGGGGCCTTCCGGGTCGGGCTGCCCCACGGGACAATCCGGGACCCGGACGATACATCATTTGGAGGGTTTAGGGGGTTTAACGCCCGCCCCATACCTTGAGGACTGGAATCCACCAGTGGATGACAGCGACGCCACTACGGCCTTAGAGCGCCCTCCCGCCCTCAGCATCCGGTGCAAGAAGACCAAACTCTCCGACATGGTGGACATGGCAACCGGAAACCCGACGACGATACAGCGAAGGGGTCGTTGTCGGGACGAAGACTGAGTATCTCATACGGATGAATAACAATAGGCGACTACAAGTGCCTTACTCTACGAGGAATCGGGGGCCTGCGACGAGAGAGTTTAGAAGTCTGCTTACCAGAGACATTGGTAGCATTATACGCGGAAAAGTTCCAATGCTTGCGCCTAACTTTTTGGGACTTAGCCAGCAGCACCGCGATATCGTCAATACAAGTATTGAGGTATACTTACTGCGCTTAGCTTACTTTGTTACTTTACAGTTTATGTAAATATAACTTTTACATAACGAATTTTATATGTTTTGTGCTAGACGAACTATGACATTCCGGCGACCGATGTGGAGATGTGGAACTTTATCGATGTGACGGCGCAAACAATCTACAAGGATTGGAAGCATGATTGCCATCAGCATTATCTCCACGTCAGCCAGGAGACTCCGGCCGAGTTCCTAGGGAGGGAAGAGGAATGGGCGTGGTTAAAAGGCCACTTCGAAGACCCTGCTTACGTGGTAAGCTTCATAAACTATTTATTCAGTTTTGGTAGCCAACGATTTAAAAATATACATGTTTATCTATTCTTATTTTAAATGATTATTTTGTGTGGCAGAAATTGTGCGAACGAAATCGAGGAAACCGAAACAAGAACAAGGAGTAGCAGCTCAACCACCATTCGGGATCCCTCGCCCTCTCATACCGAAGCGAGGTGTTGGAGAAGGAGGGTCATAGAGCGCCGGCCGTCCAGACTTGGATTGACGTATACCAGCCAGACAAGAATGCGGCTGAGAAAGTGGTAAGCGAAAATATGTTACGTTACGTTATTACAATTATTTTTGTTTACCATTCAGTAAAATTATTTATTTAATATATTTTATTTGAGCAAGCGGCAGTGAAGCGAAGACTCGACGAAGTCTTGTCCCAACAAGATAGTGCAACGGGTGACACTGACGGCGATGCGGTTTTCCGAGACCATCCTCTTCCTCTTGATACACAAATAAATATCATAGAGGAAGAGGTGGGTTCAAGGCCCGGGACCTCTATAAGAGGTAATACTATAAAATCTGTTTGTTGATTGCCCTCGATTTACGTTTTGCTCCATTTTTGTGTACTATTCAAACATATTTATTTGTTCTTGTTCGACGTGACAGGGGTGGGGCGCGCTCTCACACGCGACCCCAAACCGAGAGGAAGGGTCCGACTAGAGGAAACTCAATCCCTGAAAAGGGAGGTCGCTGAAGCCAGAGAGGAGGCGTGCAGATCGAGTGAGGCGGCGCGTAAAGCTAGAGAGGATTATAATGACCTCGCCCAAATGGTCCAACAAATGGAGGCCTTAATGCGCTCATTCCAAGCTCAAGCTCCTCCACCACCTCCTGGAACGTAATCGAGTTGCATCGCCGTCCCCGAGCATGAGTCTACTGTGAGAATCGAACAATAGTATCTAGGCTTTGTATAAACTGTGTACGTTTTGATTTGTGGCATATTTTTCTATATAACTTGATTTGTGGTTGAATGAGTTCTTGTGCTTTTAAATTGTGATACGTCGTGACTTGGTACGTTAATATTTAATTTTTATTTTTTTTTCTATTTGACTCAATGAGGCGACGAAGATTGACCAATCTTCATCGCCTCAATTTATATTGAAGCAACGAAGATTGGTCAATCTTCGTCGCCTCATTTTAAACTGAAGCGACAACACCTACACTACCACATATTGACTCATTGCCGGCGACTTTTAAGTCGCCGGCAATGTTTTTGGACATTACCGGCGATTTTTGCTGGAAAAATCGCCGGTAATGTCTTCTTTTTTTTGACATTACCGGCGACATAAATGTATGTCACCGGCAATGTCTTGATGGTAATATAAAAAAAAAAAAAAAGACATTGCCGGCGACTTCATTTATGTCGCCGGTAATGTCTTTTTTTTTTTTTTGACATTACCGGCGACATAAATGTATGTCGCCGGCAATGTCTTTTTTTTTTTTTTTTAAATTAACATCGAGACATTTCCGGCGACATACATTAATGTATGTCGCCGGTAATGTCAAAAAAAAAGAAGACATTACCGGCGATTTTTCCGGCAAAAATCGCCGGCAATGATTCAATATGTGGTAGTGCTATATCTTCGGGGCGAAAAATCGAAGCGACGAAGAATGTTTTTGTCGCTTCAAATAAAATGAAGCGACGAAGTTTTTCAATCTTTGTCGCCCCAATGGTGAAGGGATAAATCTCAAGCGACGTGACGATGCGACGAAGTTTTGATCACATAAAATTGAGGCGACCATGAAGCTTCGTCGCCTCGAATCTCTTCCTCAATAGTTTTTGCTATACTCCTAATGTGATAATAATGCTTGTACTTGCTCTGCGTTCTGCCTTAGCCTAGCTTTGGTGAGGAAGAATTACGGAGTGCTATATTATCTTGTACGTACGTACACTACGGTGTGCATATGATGTTGTGTAATGAAATACGGTATACATAGGACTAATATGAACTTAGCTACGTACATATATACATTTCCATCGTAAGTTGCCAGTGGATCAGCAACATAATAATTCACACAGATAGGTATATCAATCTGGTTAAAGAGTTTCCTAAATGCCACAGATACGCTCATTTTTAATGATTCAAAACGCACAGAATTTGCCATAAGACATAGTTTATATCAGAACGTATAGAATCACAATCTGGATAGTCGGTTATATATATATATATATATATATATATATAGCTAAATCCAAAAGGAGATCAACCACGTACACATGTCTCTAATGCTATATAGCTTAATGATTTAAACTCGGTGAGCCAATGAAACAAGACAAATGTACATGCATTTCAAATTACAACACCAGCCTATGGTATACAAATTGTTTAAGCCATCTATATTATCCTGCACTGCTGCACAGAACACCATACATATCTCTAATACCAACTACAAGTGGGTATGATCCCTCTCGATCTGCATGTAACTAACTGTTCGAACACGCTGAGATTAGTAGTCTTCTGTAGACAAAAGTACTGCATCGGTGAAGAAGCTAGCAAGCAAGCTAGATCGATTTTATTTTTTGGGTATGAATAATTTAGGATTGTCATGCTCATGAATTGACATTACTGGAGGAGAGCATTGGGGCGATGTAGTTACATTTCTTCGTCGCTCCAATTTCAATGAGGCGACGTAAATTGCCTCAGATATTAATTACGTCGCCTCAATTTGTTGAAACGACGTAAATTGATCTTGGTCGCTTCAATAATATGAGGCGACCACTTTTTACATTCGAAGCGACGAAGATTAGTTTGGTCGCTTCGAAGAAAATCGAGGTGATGAAGATTGAGCAATCTTCGTCGCCTCGATTTTTTTAAATCTGGATCTACTCTTCTTCTTAAAGTCAAACCGTTCATAAAGTTAGAATTTTAGAAAAACAGTTCATTCGCGTTCTGGAGCTGTTCTTGTGCGATTTTGGGAGAAATTTTAGGAAATTGAGAAAGAAGGTTGTTCTTGCCATTGATTTGATTCTTGAGTAAGGTTAGTTTGATTTGTATCTCTTTAACCCTCTTTATGACCATAATATGTTAAATTAGAAGTGAAATTGAAGTTTTGGTGAAATTTTTGAAGTTGAATTGAATTTGGTGTTATGTTGTAGTTTTAGTGTTTGAATCATTGAATTGTGGTAAATCATGTTATGGGTTCATGAATAATGTTTGAAATTTGGTTAAGTTTAGTGAAATTTATTGATGATTAGAAGTGAAAATGAAGTTGATGTGAAATTTTTGAAATTGAATTGAATTTGGTCTTATGTTATAGTTTTAGTGTTTGAATCATTGAATTGTGATAAATCATGTTATGAGTTCATGATTAATGTTTGAAATTTGGTTAAATTTAGTGAAATTAATTGATGATTAGTGTAGATTAGGTGTATTCGAGCCTTAATTAGTAGTGTTATTAGTGTTAATCATGAAATCGAGCGTATGGTTATATATAATTGTGGTGTTTATCAACTTAGAACTCCCGTTTGAGAATCAACAACTCATCTAGTTGATCGAGTTGAGTTGTTGATTCTCGAATTGTCCCATTTTTGGACACTTTAGGTGAACATGACTTTGTTGATCATTTTTCTATTCATGTGATTTCAGTTTCAGTTTTGGGATATGGTTTCGACAGTGTCTCCTTTCAATGTTCCCCGAGTGAAAATTAGGTTGTTTAAATATGTGTGCACTCGGGGAACTGTAGGGAGATGCTGCCGAAATTTCCCTAAATTGGAGCTGAAACGCATGGGTGCAAGAGCGTTGACAAATGTCGTGTTCCCCTGAAGGGGATAGAACCCAACCCGGAGGCATAAGGCGAAGAAGTGTGAGTTTTGGTTGAATCGCAATTGTGGCGTGGTAACTTTGTTCATATTGATTGTTTATGCTGACATGAAACATGAACGGACACCCAGACAAAACTTGGATGACATATCATCATGCTGATCCAAGGTACATCACAGGCATATTCGAGTTTATGAATTTTGCCCGGCGACATAGTAACGGAGCCGATTATCACTTCTGCCCGTGCAAACGTTGTAAGAACGGTCGGTTCAAGGTTACTATGGATGTTATGTATCATCATTTATCACACAGTGGTTTGAGTCCGGATTATACTGTCTGGCACCTTCACGGGGAAGTTTCTGCTGAACCGACAATGCTCAGTCAACGAAGACAGTGGCTTCAAGACAGAGTCGGTCCTTCTAGTGGTGTCGGTCCTTCAGTGAACCCGCAGTTGGAGATTCTACATGATGCATATCCTTATTATCCTGGATACCATGCAGATGCACCCCAACAATTAGTGGAAGATAATTCGGGCATGAACTTCAATGACATGGTAGACGATGATTATGAAAAGTACGATAGATTATTGAAGGAGTCACAGACCCCATTATATGAAGGCAGTGAGGAAACTGTTTTGAGTGCCATATTAGATGCAATGGAAATGAAAAATAAAAATGGATGGTCGGACACAAGTGTTGACTCTTTATGTATTTACATTAATAAACTTCTTCCTATAGGGCACACATTCCCCTGTTCATACTCGAGAATAAAAAAAATCTTGAGTGATCTTTTCAGCTGATGGAGAAGCGTTTCAACATTTTGACAGAACTTTTCCAGGTTTCGCACGGGACTGCAGGAATGTGCGCCTTGGAGTAGCAACAGACGGTTTCAATCCATTTGGAACAATGGGAACTTTGCATAGTACATGGCCCGTTGTTGTGATGTCGTACAATCTACCACCATCAATGTGCATGAATAAGGAATATAACATGTTATCAGTATTGATTCCAGGCCCTAAATCTCCCAGAAAGTGCCTTAGTGTACTCATTGAGCCGATGATCGAGGAGCTAATACATTTATGGGTCGTTGGAGTCCATACTTTTGATCGAGTAGACAATAAGGTATTCTTGATGAAGGCAGCGGTAATGTGGACTATTAGCGACTTTCCAGGTTTATGGATGCTTGCGGGGTCAACTGTGAAAGGATACAAGGCATGTCCAATCTGTCTAGATGAGCTAACTTCAGAGCATATATGTGGGAGAATAGTTTATGAAGGTCATCGAAAATGGCTCCACCAAGATCACCCTTGGCGATTGAGCAAGGCATTTAACGGGAAGGTGGAGTTTGGCGGAAGACCCTATCAGAAGAGTGGAGATGAAATTTTGGAGGACGTTAGGTCACACGTTTACCCTATTCTTAGCCAACATGACGACTTGAAGGTGCCGTACAATCCGAATAACAGACAGTGTTGGACTCACGAAAGCATATTTTGGAATCTGCCGTATTGGTCATCATTGAAGATCAAACATTGCTTAGATGTCATGCACATTGAAAAAAATGTGTGTGACAACATCCTTGGAACCATTTTTGCGATTGATAAGAAGTTTAAGGATGGTCCAAAAGTTCGCGCTGCTTTGAAGAAGAGGAATGTGCGAAAAAACCAGTGGCAAAGAGCGGGTGACCAGGGTACGGCGAAAGTTCCTCATGCACCATTTTTAGTTAAAAAGGATGATCTAGAAGATGTGTTCCAGTGGTTCAGAGATGTTAAGTATCCTCTTGGTTATGCAGGTAGTTTGAGAAGTAAGGTGAAAGCAAGTTCTCTGTCACAGTTTTATGGATTGAAGACGCATAATTGCCATGTGTTGCTTCAACGTCTTCTTCCTGTGGTTATCAGAGGGTTCTTGCCAGAAAACGTTGTAAAGCCATTGATAGCACTGTCAAATTGGTTTCGTCAACTATGCAGTAGGGATCTTAAGAAGGATGTTGTGCGTGACATGGAAACTGAGATAGTGATGTTGTCCGAAGATGTCGACACTTCCCCTGAGCGGAATATCAGCTGTGTTTCACTCTTAGTAAGACCAGATATTATCGATACACGTTGCCAGTTCAGGTTGACTGAGGCAGAGACTGCTGATGCTCACTGGCAAGTCTTGGTGAAAACAGACGAAGTCAAACCTTACCTAGAAGAACATCTTAGAAGGTTCGAGGCTAAAAATGGTGAAGATTTCGACGAGCTTCGTCGGAGGAGGAGTTTTCTTCGATGGTTCTTAACATGGGTACATATGCCTATTAATTCTTGTAAGGTTCTTTGAGGGTTTATAACACTTATCTTTAACTTCTCTTAACACTTATCTCTCAGGTGTCCCTTAAAGAAAAAAACTCGGACCCGAGCTTGGTTGCAGGAATAAAGTCATTAGCTCAAGGACCTCAGCAATGTCGGGTTTATAAGTTGTGTTATGTGAACGGTGTCAAGTTCACCTCGTTTGATAGAGATCAAAGAACCGTGACTCAAAACAGCGGTGTCATGACAGACATGGGTTCATCCACGTTCTACGGCCATGTTAACTACGTGGTCGAAGTATTATATGCAGGCCGTATGCCAGTGGTGTTGTTTAAGTGCACATGGCACAACTCCGACGACGAGGAAGTATCTTGACACCGTTATAAAAGATCATGGACTGATATCAGTGAATACAAACAACAGTTACTATGAGGATTCACCCTTCATAATTGCAACCAAAGCAAAACAGGTATTCTACATAGACGATCCAAAGGCTGGTGGTGCTTGGAAGGTAGTACAAGAAATGTCGCACCGCAATGTCTACAGCGCTGACGTACTTGCCATAGATGAAAACATATCGCGTACAGGAGATCATATATTCGAGCCTTACCAAGAGGACACTCCTACGGTGATACAATTTTACCCAGATTTTCAACTACTTTTGGACGAAGAAGGAGACGAGGACGAGGACGAGGACGAGGACGAGGACGAGGACGAGGACGAAGACGAGGACGAAGACGAGGACGAAGACGAAGACGAGGACGAGGATGAGGACGAAGACGAGGAGGAGGACTAAACTAATATTATTACGAATTTGAAACCTAAATTCGTCTTTTCTTTAAAGCATAATTTATGTAAGCGTTTCAAAATTAAATAACTTTTTAATTTGTAAAAAATAACACAAAATGAAGGATACAAGGCGACGAAGAATGCAATCTTAGTCGCTTCAACTGATTGAAGCGACGAATATTCCATTCTTTGTCGCTTCAATTAATCTAAGCGACGAAGATTGCATTCTTGGTCGCGTCAATGTATTGAAGCGACAAAGAATTCAATCTTCGTCGCTTCCTCTACATTGAAGCGACAAAGAATTCAATCTTCGTCGCTTTAATACGTTGAAGCGACGAAGATTGAATTCTTTGTTGCTTCAATGTAGAGGAAGCGACGAAGATGTCAATATACGTCGCCTCGTTGGCTTTATAATTCCAGATTCACAGTTTGGTTCGTCTTCTTTTCATTTCATTTCCTTCTTCGTCTCTAATCATCTTCTCGCCCCAAATCCCTAAACCCGAAATACAAATCCCTAAACCCAAACCCCAAAACCCTAAATCCCCGTCGACCTCAACCCTAAACTCCCTCCCTCCCCTCTACCAAAACCCTTTCCTCGCCGTCGAATTCGAAGCCGAACCCTAATCGAGAAACCTCTGTAATCATCTTCTTCAAAGCTCCCGGATCATCTTCTTCAAAGATTCAAAGCTCTCTAATCATCTTGTTCAAAGCTCTCGGATCATCTTCTTCAAAGCTCCAAAGCTCTCTAATCATCTTCAAAGCAATATCAGTAAGCATCGATCTTCTTCTTTTTTCAATTTTTTTCTTTCAATTTTTTCAAATTGATTCGGTGTATTGTATCTAGCTACTTGAAAGGAAGATGTGATTTGTTTAGTATGAGTAGATGTGTTGTAACAATTCGGTGTATGGATACATATTAGAAGTAGTATATATTGTTATGCTACTCACTGTCAATTTGTGCATCACAATGTTGCCCACCAACTGTTCGATGAAATGTCTCTGACAACTTACGATCTCTTTCTTATGCTTGCTTGATCTAAATACTGCTTGAATTAATGTAAAAGAATAGTGACTGTTGATAGGTTTGTGTTATGAATGTTGACATTGGATAATCGTAAAAGGCTGAACTATATAGAGATTATTATGTTTACATTATGTGTTGGAGTACAAAATCCAGTTTATACACACGACTCTGAGATGGGTTCTTCAGTATTTTATAGTCTATAGCCATTGCTTGCTCAATACATGTGTTAGAATGCTAATGGCCAGTTGGACACGGTAGCTTTTATTCTAGTGCATAATTGAAATCGTATCTAGATTCTTATTGTGCACAAGTACTTAATTATTGCATATGAGATCTTAATAAAAACTGTCATCAACCTCCAATTGTTGTGGGAATGAAGACTTTTGACTCTCAAAGTGAGCTAAAAGTTCAAACATGGCTTATTCTTGCATTTAACAGATTCCTTCTGCCATAGCAGTTAAAAATACCTACCTAATAAAGGAGAATTAATCAAAAGAAAACACAAGTGAGTATGAGAATGACATCGACTGAATTCTCTTCACAAACGAACTGAAATATATTAGACGTTTCTATGAAATAGGGTATGAAATACTCTTCACAGTACGATAAGGTTTGCTTTGTACTTTTCAGTCTTCTCTTCACAAACGAACTGAAATGTATTAGACGTTTCTATGAAATAGGGTTAAACGATGTAATTGTTCCTACTATTATCTTTAATAGATTTACACCTCTAAATTCAAATTTAAAATCAATGACATAGAACCAACTCTATTTAAATGCCAAAACAGTTAGAATTTCATAAATCTTTTTATTTTAATTTTATTTTCTATTGATAAAGTAAAAGAACATCTTGTAGGACTTTATTGCTTATATTGCTGGGTTTGGTTGGAATTTTTGTTTAATGTTTTAACAGAATGACTCCCGGAAATACAAGTCACCAAAGGAAGAAAGCGGTGATCCAACGTCGTGAAGCGGCGGCGGCGGCAGCTGCGGAGGCTGTGGAGGCGGCGTGGCGACCATTCAGCAGAGAAGGGGCTTCCGGGTCGGGCTGCCCCACGGGACAATCTGGGACCCCAACGATTCCAGCAGTAGAGGGTTTAACGCCCGCCCCAAACCTTGAGGATGCGATTCCAACAGTGGATGACAGTGACGCCACTATGGCCACACAGCACCCTCCCACCCTCAGCATCCGGTGCAAGAAGACCAAACTCCCCGACATGGTGGACATGGCAACCGGAGATCCGACGACGCAACAGCGCGGAGTCGTTGTCGGGACGAAGACTGAGTACCTCATCCACATGAACAACAATAGGCGACTACAAGTCGCTTACTCTATGAGGCATCGGGGGCCTGCGACGAGGGAATTCAGGAGTCTGATGTCCAGAGACATCGGTAGCATCATCCGCGGAAAAGTCCCAATGCTTGCACCTAGCTTTTTGGGACTTAGCGATTTGCATCGCGATATCGTCAATACAAATATTGAGGTATACTTACTGCCCTTAGCTTACTTTGTTACTTTACGGTTTATGTAAATATAACTTTTACATAACGGAATTTAAATGTCTTGTGCTAGACGAACTATGACATCCCGACGACTGATGTGGAGATGTGGAACTTTATTGATGCGACGGCGCAAACAATCTACAAGGATTGGAAGTATGATTGTTATCAACATTATCTCCACGTCAGCCAGGAGACTCCGGCCGAGTTTCTCGGGAGGGAAGACCAATGGGCGTGGTTAAAAGCCCACTTCGAAGACCCTGCTTACTTGGTGAGCTTCATAAACTATCCGCACAGTTTTGGTAGCCAACAATTTAAAAATATACATGTTTATCTATTCTTATTTTAAAATGATTTTTGTGTGTGTGTGGCAGCGATTGTGCGAACGGAATCGAGGGAACCGAAACAAGAACAAGGAGTAGCAGCTCAACCACCATTCGGGATCTCTCGCCCTCTCGTACCGAAGCGAGGTGTTGGAGAAGGAGGGTCATAGAGCGCCCGCCGTCCAGACGTGGATTAACGTATACCAGCCGGACAAGAATGCGGCTGAGAAAGTGGTAAGCGAAAAAATGTTTCGTTACGTTATTACAATTATTTTTGTTTACCATATTGTAATATTATTTATTTAATATATTTTAATTGAGCAGGCGGCAGTGAAGCGAAGACTCGATGAAGTCTTGTCGCAACAAGATAGTGTTGCGGGTGACACAGACGGCGATGCGGTTTCCCAACCCCATCCTCTTCCTCTTGATACACAAATAAATATCATAGAGGAAGAGGTGGGTTCAAGGCCCGGGACCTCTATAAGAGGTAATACTCTAACAAACCACCGTCGTTCATCTCGATTTACGTTTTACTTTATTTTTGTTTACTATTCCAATACTAATATTTGTTCTTGTTCGACGTAACAGGGGTGGGGCGCGCTCTCACACGTGACCCCAAACCGAGAGGAGGGGCCCGAGTAGAGGAAACCCAATCCCTGAAAAGGGAGGTCGCTAAAGCCAGAGAGGAGGCGTGTCGATCGAGCGAGGAGGCGCACAGATCGGGCGAGGTGGCGCGCAAAGCCAGAGAGGATTTTAATGACCTCGCCCAAAGGGTCCAACAAATGGAGGCCCTACTGTGATCATTCCAGGCTGGGAGTCAACAACCTCAAGCTCCTCCACCACCTCCTGGCTCGTAATCGAGCTGCATTGCCGTCCCCCAGTATTAGTCTACTGTGTGATAGGTCGCTTTGTATCAAGGCTTTGTATAACGTTTTGAGTTGTGGCATATTTTTCTATATAACTTGATTTGTTGAATGAGTTTTTGTCTTTTTAAATTGCGATAGGTCGTGACTTGGTACAATAATATTTAATTTTTATTTTTTTTCTTTTTCACTCAATGAGGCGACGAAGATTGACCAATCTTCGTCGCCTCATTGAGTGAAAAAGAAAAAAAATAAAAATTAAATACATTGAAGCGACGAAGATTGATCAATCTTCATCGCCTCATTTAGTGAAAAAGAAAAAAAATAAAAATTAAATATATCGAAGCGACGAAGATTGACCAATATTCGTCGCTCCATTTACGTTGAAGCGACAAATATTGGTCAATCTTCGTCGCCTCATTGGGTAAAAAAGAAAAGAAAAAATTAAATATAGTGAGGCGACAAAGATTCATCAATATTCGTCGCTTCAATATAAAACGGAGCGACGAAGATTGACCAATCTTTGTCGCTTCGTTTTATATTGAAGCGACGAAGATTGATGAATCTTCGTCGCTCTGTTTTCAACTGAAGCGACAACGTTTATATCTTCGCGGCGAAAAATTGAAGCGACGTATATTTTTTTTGTCGCTTCAATGAAAATGAAGCGACGAAGTTTTTCAATCTTTGTCGCCCCAATGGTGAAGGGATCAATCTCAAGCGACGTATCGAGGCGACGAAATTTTGGTGACAAAAAATCGAGGCGACGAGAAAGTGATCCGAGGCGACCATGAAGGTTCGTCGCCTCGAATCTCTTCCCCAACAGTGTGAGAATACATATGGGCAGCTGTGAGACAAATCACATCAGGATGAGGGTAGCAGAATCACGGATGGGCACAAGCATACAAAATGAGCCAGCTTCTCATTTCATACATGTCCTTCATTTTATTCAGCACTCACGGACAGACCAAAACCTTTCAGACTTGGCCATCATCGACCATCATGCTCTTAATATCTATCATGTAAATTTCGATCATATCATGTACGTATATGCATGGCATATATGAATGTAGTTGCACCTGTAGCTCTGTATCTATAGCTCTGCTCTCCTGTCATTCATCCTCACTCGTAAGTCGTAACATGCATTTCAGCATTTCAATTCAGACATGTACACACAAACAGACATTCTCTCTCTCTAGCAACCACCACTGATCTGATATCACATGTTTGGCTGATGCCTAGCTGTACTCGATCGATCTTCTTCTTAAGAGCTACGTTCATCACCACACACTGTTTTATATTTATCGACTCCGTCTTCGTTTGCTTCTCCAGTTTTACTGACATCTGTACGTGTATATATATATATATATATATATATATTAAGATACACCCCGTTCCAATGTCAAAAGTGATAAATAGGAACAAAATTGAACGCGAACATATAAGTACAGAGAGAAACATACAAGGTGTAGCCTGTAGGGATCAAATGATCCCATGCCACAAAAGCCAGCAACAGAGTTCAGAACTTCAAACCCTAACGAGTTTCAGACTTTCGATCAGCTTATATATATCAGAAGCCAACACTAAATCTAAAACCATAATCCATCGTTTGAATTAGCTCCTTAATTAACTAGTTACAAAATTACCAGTTCGGTGGATGGAAAATTGGAAAGCGAAAGATCAAATGATAAGATAATTGCACATGATAATGGGATATACATGTTCCTCAATCATATAATATATCAAGCCCACTCCTTCAGCACGTGAAGATAATTAAAGAGGGTTAAAAACAAGTTCTGAAATTGTACGTATTAGACTATTAGGCTCTGATCATGTGGGGGTATTTTAGCTCAATATATATAATCAAGCATGTACTTCTTCTATCACCTTTGTTATACACTATTTTCCTATAAACGTATTGTTGGGTCGTGACTTGAATTGGTAAAAAATTGGAGAAACTTTGAGCTGCAAATCCTTTCAGTTTTGACGTACTGTTCAAACTTCAGAGAGTATTATTGTCCTCTCTAAAGTCCAAAATGGCCCATAGCTTCACCATTTCGATTTACTAGTGAGACTAAAACCACTCATGACTTACTACTCACATGAAGCCTTCTGATCGATCTGGTACCAAACTGCAGGACTAAATTAGCAATGATTGATTAGATGTGGTAAACAAAAGACATGCACCAATGCTATTGTATGTAATTAGTAATCGATCTTCAGTTTGACTGGTTCTTCAAAACTACATGCTGTTTATCGATCAGATGTTATAGTAACTGAAAATAGTAAAACTAATGCATGTCATAGAAAAATTAACAAAGCCATGCACCAATGTTATTACGTTATTAACTTTGATTGCAACTACTACATCCTCAATGGCGAAAATCTGTTAATGGCAATTGGAATGCAAATTGAAACTTTAATTAACAACCACACATCTATGTCCATTACAAGCCATTTTTCGATTGCCCTCAAACCCTAATTCAGTGTTTTTCTGAATGATCCTTTATCAATGCTGTTAATGGAATGCAAATTAAAACTTTAACAACCACAATCTATGTCCATTATAAGCCATTTATCTAGTAGTGAGAATTTCCTCAAACCCTAGTTCAGTTTATCAGTTTGTACGTACTTTACCCTAGTAAGAGTTTCCTTGTGAATTGTGATTATAAGAGATCGACACCCAAAGTTAACGATATCATGCAGTTAAATCCAATTTATTTTTTTTGTCGGTCGATCCAAAACCTTATTAACACTCTAAATCACGAGTAACACTGTAACAGTAATCTCCGGCCACTGAAATTAGGACGCAAATAATGTGAGATTGGACTGCTGCAATTTAAGGAATAATCGTTATTGCCAACTAGCAAACTTTGGCAGCTGCCTTTGGAGCTCATAGCTAGTTGCTAACTCGTTAGCCCCATGTTCACGTGATGTGGTTCCTCTAGGTTCTTTGTTTCTTGCAATCGTCACTTCCAGTATTCCTATATAATCCTCCTCATTCCACTACAAAACCTGTGTACCACACCATCCTCTCTCTCTCTCTCTCTCTCTGCTCTCACCAAAGATGGAAGCCAGTAAGCTCAATGCTCTCTTCCTCATCTTCATGCTCTTCGTTTCCTCCGCCGCTCCGATCCTCGCTTGCCCTAGTTGCGGCAAAAAGCCTCCCCCCAAAAAACACCACCCTAAGCCTAAAGTCCCCATTATAAAACCTCCAGTCATCAAAGTCCCTCCTATCAAGCCACCAGTCACAATACCACCTATCGTAAAACCGCCAGTCACAATACCACCAGTGATTCCTCCCATTGTGAAACCACCAGTCACAATACCACCAATCACAATACCACCAGTGATTCCCCCTATTGTGAAACCACCGGTGGAGATTCCCCCCATTGTGAAACCACCGGTGGAGATTCCACCAATCACCACCAAGCCGCCCCCAAGCACAGGAGGGAAGCCGTGCCCTCCTCCTAAAGGGTCGACGACGCCACCAGCTCCTCCCAAGGACACTTGCCCCATTGACACTCTGAAGCTCGGAGCTTGCGTGGATCTTCTCGGTGGTTTAGTTCACATTGGACTCGGTGACCCCGCCGTGAATGAGTGCTGCCCGGTGCTCGCTGGCCTTGCTGAGCTTGAAGCTGCAGTGTGCTTGTGCACTACGCTCAAAGTCAAGCTTCTCAACCTCAACATATTTGTCCCTATTGCTCTTCAGCTTCTTGTCACCTGTGGCAAGAGCCCTCCTCCTGGCTTCACTTGCTCTATCTAAAAAAACAAGTAAGTAAACTAGAAATGAATTAATTAATTACCTGCTCTCTAAACCCTAACCCTAGCCCCATGCCAAGTATATTATATATTCAAGTATAACAAATAGTTAAACTAAAAGATTCCTGATTTCTTAGTCTTGGAAATTGGAAGAGGACGGTAGTAGTTTTGCTCGTATTTTTCCAAAAGCACGCACAAGATGTTAGATGGACACAAATCACACAATTAACTCGGTTTATATACTTTGTACTTTTAACTAAACATATCCAAGCAATTACTAATGTGTTCTCTCCGAAGCAACAAAAATACCGAAAGTGCATTTCTTATTTACAATTCACAATGTGAGTTTGGGATTATTCATGAGTTAATATGTGGGATTATGTAATTGCAGGTTGTGGTTGATTCATGGATCCAATTAGGAGGGACTCGAATCGTCATAAGAGGATGTCGAACGAGCTAGCCTCCAGCCATTTCTTTTCTATTTTACCATCAATTTCTTTACCCACAATCTTTTCTTGTGTAATTTAATTGACTAGTATTGAAGCTGATCGATTTGTATGTTTGGCTACTGTGAGATTATTGTAAACCATTTGTTCCAAAATTATGAGAAGATTGTTATTATTCCCATCTCGAATGTGTGTTTTCATCTCGATCAATGAAGCAATCAAAGATGCTTTTGTCTCACTTTCTGACTTTCTGTAGTGTTCCATACTTTTATTTACTTGGGCTCTGAAGAGCTAAAAGCCTTTACCCACCTAAAATAACCTTAATTTGTATATATAGAGCAATATCAAAAGAGACAGATTCTACCATTTGTAGCCACTTGATAATTTATCAGGTTAACCTAGATAACCTACAGACTACATCTCTCTCTTCAGAGTTTAGAATATATAATGGCAACGTGCGTGTATATCTCATTTGCATGACGCACTTTACAGGAGTTATTCGGCTAATCTCGTTTGCCAATTCAGATCAAGTCAAAATGGGAAGGTGGTTTAATTAATCCTAGCTAGCTTACAAGTTACAAGCTAGCTAGTAGTTAGCCAGCTAGGTCATACATGTTGGGAGAGAAAGGTCTTATATATGTACGTCGATGGTTTTGGAATCCAATGGTCTAAGCCGCTAAGGTTATACTGTTATATACAGGAAACCAGCTTACCAGCGAAGCAATATATGGAAGCATGCATGGATATATATATATATATATGATCATATGGTTTATTAATTTCTACAGAGTAAAAATCGCTGGTGTAACTAACTAGCTAGGTCTACAGACAAAATGGACACCACACAACATGCTGTATATCACTTCAGATCTTTAGTCGTTTTACATCTACGTGCATATATGTTTGATTGACTTGATGGATCGGATCATCGATGAGCCAAAAGTTGGAATCGACTGATGAACGTATATATACGAGTCTCTCACATGAACCAGAAAACATATGTAAGAAGTTGCCGAGAGAGATATATAGATGCCTCCGGCAGACCCAGCTGGGATTAAAGCAAACAAAGGGGACCATTTCGATCTTTAACCTATTGTTGCACATGGCTTGAAAAACAATTAATGGTTCTTCTCTTATCCCATATAAGATCAGCTGATCAGAGAAAATCTAAATCGTCGTGTTTCGGCTGTTGATACTTGATAGGTTCCTCTGCTACTGTCAATCGAACCCAGAATTGCTTTTCATCATCTTCTTCTTCTATACCATGTAGACACTATCATACGTACTTCAACAATTAGTATTGGATCTCTTATATATCATCGTGATCTTACGTACCCAATGAAATAAATTATTAGTTAAGCTTGTTGTAGGATGTTTACCTTTGTTAATACTCGTCACCAATATGGATATCAGGTATTGAACAAGAAGATCGTATCTTGAATAATGACAAATGTGCTACTAATACTCTTTCGGGAGATGTCGCTCTCGCTTTACTTTCAATATCGCTTTGCCGGTTATCCAAATCCAATTCGCTCTCGCTGCTAAGATTTAACAACGGTTAAGGAGAGACGGGCGTGACCCGCCTTCAACCCTCCGATGCCTAAGTTAGAAATAATATACAATATTTATAGGATGACAGCGTGATTGAGTATTGAATGCGTACCATTTAATGCTGAGTTGACCGATATATATTGGTGGTTGGGGCTTGTATCCCTATCATTTCTTCGATGTGGGACCGGTGCATATACTCTTTTTGTTAAGGTGTTGTCCAATTAGTCTCATGTTCGGCGCGTGGGCGCTATCCTGATCGAGGTGCGGGTGATGTTGGTCATCGGAGTTGAAGCTTTCCCGGTGGTGGTTCCTGTCATGGTGGCGGTGAGACATATTTATGATGTATAATCAGACCGTTAAGTACGTACAAAGAGGTGATTAGCTAGGTATATGTACAAGTCCCCCAACTCGCTCAGCCAAAGAGATCAACCTTGGTTGGTGAGTTGAAAGAAGTGATGCCGGTGACATCATCTTGTACGTGCTTAACGATGATGTTACCTTTTTGGAGTAGGGTATCATGCCATGCAGTCCCCCAACTCGGCGACTGAGGTTGTGATGCTTGCCGATGGTACCTATATGTGTGCCTGCGATCGATATTATTTTAGTTGGTTAGGGGCGAGATCGGTGAGTAGCTAGTTCACCATTCTGCCGGAGTATCGTAGGTAATGGTAACCAAGTTTCCTTTTCGTTGAGCGGTTTAGATTGTATCGACCGAGGGGGTCGCTCGATGACGCCCAAACACTCGGCCCTCCCCAGGTCGGTAGCTCAAACCGTTGGGGGCGCTATGGTAGGGGGAGCTCGTTTGAATTGGTAACCCTTAAGTCCCCGAGTCCCACTACAAGAAAAACGCACTTAGACCGCGGAGCGTTTCTGTCGTCTAGGTGCGTTTTTCCGTCGTCTAAGTACTTAGATGACGGAAGCTCCGTCCTCCAGGCTCCGTGCTCCAAGTGCTGTCGTCCAAGAACTTGGACGACAGAGATCACATTCTCCGTCGTCCAAGTGCTTATTTAATTTTTTTTTTAAATTTAAATTGTTATTAAATATTAATAATTTAATTTATAAACCAATCTCATTTAAATAATTAAAAATGTTAACATTAATTAAATAAAATAAATTTGTAATTACTTAATTAAATAATAAAAATTAATTTATACATATATATATACATGATCGAAAAACGCATAAAAATTAAAATATTGTTCGGAGGATACTACTTCAGTATGTTAACACAATCTGCAATAAAACACATGTTTATATGATAATCATAAAATGGTAAACTAATTTACCTCTTGAAAGTTGTAATATCAAATTTAATTTTTTCATAAGGAACAATATCAAACCTAAATAAATAACTTTTTAATTAAAAATTATGATTTAATCCTGACCATTTATTCTTTTTAGTTTGATCTAACAGTTGAATTATATCTATAACTCTTACCTACGTACTACCTGTTCACCATGAAACCCAACCTCTCAAAAAAAAGATAAAAAGATAAACGATCGTACATATAGTTGAAGAACAAAATAATAACCTCATCCGATATGAAATAGTTGTCAGCTATGTATCCCCCAAAAACAAATTGAAGAAGAACCATAACCAAAAGCTATTGAAGATGCACGTGTGAAGAACCACCGTGTGTGCCACGCCATTCAACCCACAAGCTAGATGGCCATGGAGGCAGACCCTTTGGAGTGCCTGAAAAGTGGGCAGTGTTCGAATAAATTTGTCGGAGTTTGATATTTGAGACGGTTGGTAATTCTACTTCTTAGTTCTTACATTTCATGTATCGTATCTGGGTTGGTTTTATTGTTTGCTATTAATTAAGTATCGGGGTTGACGATTCAGATTTCATAGGGATTGCTTATTATGAATCAGATGCTGAGATTAGCAATTTTGAATCCATGTTTTCTATGAATTTGGTGCCTAGCTAGATTGATTTGAAGATTTTTAGAGCATTGACATGTATAAGAAACTAGTATCATTCTTTATTCTGGTATAAATGAAAGTTTGATTATCTGGTTTCGTTCTCATGCATTCCTAGATGGGTTTTTCTTGAAATTTTTCTTGTTGGAGTATGTATTCAAATGCCAATATTAGGCTGAGGGAACAATGATTTGCTTTTATTTAGATAGCTTCTGTAGCTGCAGATATTAGCTTATGCAGAGGGGGTCATTCAATACAAATAGCCTACGATATAGCTGGCCCAGTTTGAGACTTTGACTTTGTTTTTTTGTTGTGTTCGTTGGTTGATTGGTTTGATGTGTGTTGGAGAAAGGTTTGGGATTTTGTAGTGGCAGGAAAGTTTCTGAGGATGTTGTTGTGTCCTATCAATATGTGTTCGTTTAGCAAAGCCACCCAGCTCAAGGTCAAAGAGGAATACTATGCTTACAGGTGAGATTGTTAATTTGTAATTTGATGTTTTGCTTTTGCAGATTTTCTTGAAGAGCACCTGGCTTTGTTTGTGAGCTTCAAGTAGAGTTTTGGAGTTTGGAGGAATACAATCATTTGTCATTATAGGTGTCGATAAGTTTAGGGTGAGTTTAGATTAGATTAGTTCAGAGTGTGTTAATGAGTTATGCCTAGGACTAAAACCAGTTACAATCAATGAAGTCAATACAGATACTCTGATATGATCATGCATGTTAGGAGGTTTGGCATAATAAATTTAATTGCTTATTCTGTATTTTCCAAATTTCAAGTTTATTTTGTTTGAGCATTTGTAATGTGTACACAATGAACGTTTTAATGATTTGAGGTGTTATTGGTGTTGGTTAATAGAATTGAGGTGTCTGATTCTACATAAATTAAGTTACCTATTGTTGATGCAGGACTTGCTCTTCTTTGATGTTGGGAGTGAGATGAAAGTCATAGATCCAGCTTATGCTTTGCTAGTTGATGTTGTAAATTGGATTTATTTAGGCGTCTTACAAATTTTCAATCCCTTCTGTTATAAAACAATCCATATCTCCATACCTTGTCATCATTTGTAATATACTAGTTTACTGAATATGGAATGTAACGAGTCAAGGCACACTGTTGATAACAATTTCAGCAATCTGCTTTGATGCATCATCCATTAATTCATTTTGTAAATGAATCGTTCTAGTGTACATTACACAGCTTTATACAACTTTATAAACACTGTTTTATAAACACGTATGTGTACATAAATCCTTCGATCAAAATACTTGAGTACATTTAAGTCAAGAAACACTGCTTTTGGGGAAGTAGGTGGAGTCCTGATCTATTAGTTTCTTCAGACATGCACTCTTGAATGGACGTGAGTTTGACCACATCTTCTTCCGAGTAGTTCTCAAGCAAGCAAAGTCACGCTCCTCGACATGCATCTTCCACTAAGCAGAAATCCTAACTAGTCGAGCTATTCTTTCTATTCAGTTGCAATAAAACAGCAACAATTTCAACTTTCTTCATCTGCACATAAACATAAAATCAGTTTTTACCTAAAGTCATTGAATGTTTGATGCTTGTATGCAAATAGTGTGCTGAATGGTGAATATCTTATACAGAGAATATAGCATGGATCAAGGATATTATCTGAATATACCACAGCTCCAATACATTAAACTGCATAATATCTTCAGGACAGACTAAGCCTCTGTGCAAATACATCAATTTTAAAGCTACCTGGAACCCATACAACCTGAATCTAAGGAATCAATGATTATTAAAGGTTAAACAATAAAGAAAATTCATTTGGCAACCACTTGGACCTGAAGTTCAAATAGTAACATATTAAGCATAAGCAATAGACTGAATAGAGAGAGAGATACAAATGCATATAATAGCTAACTACGTCAATATCAGAGAGGGCACTCTGCTCCCAAATCATTGGACATCACATAAATTTGGTATTAATGAAGTTTCCATGCCAAGAGGAGAACATTCTGACAATTAAGAGATAGTAAGACAATGCGAACTTAAGGAAAAAGAGCTTAAATAAGAACTTACTGTGCTGTTATCTCTGATCACAGAAGCTGTAAGACCAGCCATAGATGACCCTTTCCCCGAAGTATAAACAGCCACAGGAGTTGTCTTCTCAGCAAACTTGAGAAACTGCATAAATGATTTGAAATCAAATAAGTAGGGGAGCAAAGTAAGAGAGTTAATCATTACGATCAACTCCCGCTTATACTCTTCTCTGTAAATTACACAATAGTAGTAGCAACAACTAGATTATTTACAGACAGAAAGAAAGAAGAGCAACCACTTACTCAAAATTAAGCTTTTGCATACCATAAAAATCTCATTCGCTGAGAGAGACCAGACCTACTCAAAATTAAGCTTTTGCATACCAGCAAAATTTCATTCGCTGAGAGAGACCAGACCTGAAGCCCTCACTTGATTGTTTCATTCGCAAATACGTGTACTTTTCACATCTAAATAGACCAAATCATGTCAAAGCATGCAGTACTTTGAAACAGAAATTTATTATAAAAATTTATAAACTAACCACATTTTCGTTGATGTTTAGCTTTGTCACCTCCCAGAGTAATCAGTGAATTCAATGCAGCATAAGTCGTTGCAAGATGCGGCAGCTAAACAAACAGTCAACATAAGAATCGTCAGCTAAACAATATATCTAAAAGACGCTACAAGCACTGATACTCCAATCTATTTCTCATTTTCTCACTCGCAGCAATCCTAAAGTGGAATAATAGAGCAACCACAAATAACAGTAGCGAAGGTTCAAGAAAAATTAAACATCAACAGCTACAAGCAGTCAACTTAGATAAATAGAGGGACTAGTTACTTGCCTGACCAGGTCCGCCACCATATCCACCATCCGGGTCCTGCAACAAATGACAACTTTCATTTGAGATTTAACCACAATCACAATGAATCAATGATACAACAAACTCAGACCAGAGCACCATCAAGTTCTATACAAACAAAGTGATTATGATATAGCTTTCATGTGTTATCCACTACCTGACAATCGCTAAGCAAGTCAACTGTGTTATGTTCCAATTCATCTTCACTGACTCCTTTAGTAAAGCCAGTGAGTGCAAAATCCAATAGCATAGCGACAGTTGACTACAACAAAAACCCAAATGAAAGCAAACAAGTTAGCCCTAAAGATCAAAATTTCCTACCCAAATCAACCAACAACCGAATTAAAAAATAATTAGGTCCAACTTACTTGGCATCCAAACTTACAAATGGAGCCGGAGATCCTCTCAGACTTTTGATTAAGTAGTCTATCTGATCATCACGCTGAAGTTCCAACCTTTTCAAATATAAAAACCCAAATTGAAGAAATTTGATTGAAATTAAGGAAGCACTAGAATTGATTTGAGAATGGAATTTTGGGTTGTATAGTGGAGGACGTCATTTCGGTAGAAAAGCTCGTACCTTGTTGATGTAGTCCATCTCGGCGAACCTCAAAGCGATCCCAGAAAAACCAAATAAGGGAAAGAGAAAGAGAGAGAGAGAGAGAGAGAGAGAGAGAGAGAGAGAGAGAGAGAGAGAGAGAGAGAGAGAGAGAGAGAGAGAGAGAGAGAGATTTCAACGTAAGAGCACTGCTGATCTAATCTTACCCAGAACAATATATGAAATTATAATATACGGTTGTTGGAGTTACCTTTTAAGGTGTTTATTAAACCATAAAACTATAAACTTGTCTTTTGTGTTGTAAATTTTTTATTTAGGTTCATTCTCAACCTTAAACTTGTAACTTTGACAATTTACCAAAACATGATCTTGCATTTACTTATTTAGATTTACATACCACCTTAACTTAAAACATATGTTTACCATTTAATAGTTAACCTGCAATATCAGGTCACTTTTATAACATGTAGTTTATTGCATATTACGTTAACACACTGAAGTATGCCCCTTGTTCGGAATTAGGAAAGAAACGATATAATAAACTACACAACTGAACTATTAGCTAAAATACTGGAGGAGCAGATGCGCCGCCGAGTCCCCCGCCTCCAGCCGGGTCGTTGGCATTGGGGTATGGGTTCGGAGGCAGTTGACACTGTTGTCGAGCTTGATTTTCCATGAGGGCGACGAGTTGGGCTATCTGCGCTTCTTGCTGATCAAGCCTTTGACGCATAGTTTGATTTTCCTCCTGTGCGAGTCATGCCTCTTGAATAGCTGCATCGACGGCCGCAGCCTGAGTACTTTTCCTCCCCGAACCTCCCGTAGATGATGAGTCGGAGGTCGACAAATCTCGAAGCACCTTAGGTCTGAACCCCCTAACCTCCCTTCTAGATCTACGACCGTAGACCTCATCGGCGATTGTAATTTGGCTCTCCATCGATAGAGGAGGCAGTTCTTCGAGCAGCAAATCTGGGTACGCAAGCTGAGTGCTAGCCAATTCTTCCTGCGCACGTTCTACCAACCTTGCCTACAAAAGAATAATTAAAAAAATTATAATTAAATAATAATTAAATAATAACTACTACAATTAAAAACACATATATATATCACTTACGTCGTATTGACTCGCTTCATTATCGAGCCCAGGCGTCACGTACGCGCTTATGGTAGCATCGAGATAAGGGTGTTTGGAGCCCTTATCCCTGTGCTCCTTGGCTATTTGAATCAGTTGCTTGGCGCCGGAGGTATGGTGTTTGTCCTTCTTCCCCCAGTTGGTTTTGTTGATTCCAGAGAATTTCTGTTAGACAACATAAATCATTAAAAAATTAATAAGTAACTAAAATTAAAATAATTCAATTCTCTTAATTGAAATAAAAAAAGTAAACACCTTATATTCTTCATCTTGGAAGTGGTTACACAACCACTGCCACTCATCTTCCCTATCCCCATGCAGCTCTACGGGGATAGGCACGGGGACGATATTGTCGAAGTATTGATGAAGCATGTACTTCTAGTCACGGTAGATAGAGTTGGCGGTTTGGTTGATATGCCTAAGCATCGCCGGTGTGGGATCTACCTCATATTGTTCCTATCAGAAATAAATAGAAAATTATAATCGTATATATTATGAAATTATAATTTTTATTGGTTATTAGAAAATAAATTTAAAATTGTACGTATTACGTACCGAAAGTTCTTTAAAGAGTTTCGCCTTCTCTTCATCCGGCAACTCCTTCCAAGTAGGGGCAGTGAGACGAACCCGGCTACGAAGGATTGACCATATGCTATGCGCCGAGAGACTAGCTAGCTGAGCTGTGGGAGGGCCACCAGTGAATTCATCGTAAGGCAAGTCGATCTTTTTTCCGGTCACCTTTAAAATTTTCTCTGCTTTGCCGCATTTGACGAGACCGCGAGTCATTTTCGGTTCCGGGTTAGTCGGGGCCCTCCTTTGCTTACGCCGGGCGCTGTAGAGGATAGATTCAGAGGTCGAGGACGCCTGAGTACTTCCTGCTGAACCGGGCGTCAAACTAGAATAGGCGTCGTCATCACCGCTCGGGATAAATAGAGCAGCGGGAATTTCCCCAGAGGGCGCTGTCGACGAACCAAATGAAGGGTCCGGATTGAGGGCGTCGTTGCCCTCCTGTAATTCCCAACCGACTTGCTCCGCCAAGCGTCAGAGCATAGCATCTTCGGCCTCCTGTTAGGCCTTTTTCTTTCCGGACGGAGCCATTTAAACCTAGGAGTACGTTGTTAAAATACCTGATTACCATAATAATTATATAAAAAAATTTACGCTAATTAAGTGCGACTAAGATTTAAATAGAGTACACTAGCTTGGTTTTTGGGTCGTTCAATGGACGTGCAACCCGCGCGATAAAGTGTAAACTTTCAATTAATCAGTCTTGGTTCAATCGAAAAACATGGCCAGTTAGGGATAGAGATAACGCGAGAGGCAGGACTAATTTCGACAAAACACCCCGAGGCTAACCAAATCAATGATATATACTCTATTGGTGTCGTCTTTCTTAGATCTAAAACATGTTACCAGTCATAACCCGTTTCTAGACACCATGTCCGACATTCAGCCAATCTTTCGAAAATTTACACTCCATCAAGTTCTTTGCAAACTCCGCTCTCAACCTCGTGTCCATAACTTCACTTAGGTTATGGTGTGCGGTGATGAAATCCACACATCACGAGGGGTTAAGGAGATAAGCTAGGAAAAGAGGCGTCATTTATTCCAAAGAGTGTGACTTAATAAACCAATCTTATGTACTAAATTTAAATCAAAGACTACCAATTTAATTACTAGAAAATTCCCATAATTATCAATTAATATTTTTTAATTACATGCAATAATAATCACAAATTATACTATTAATTAAAACAATAAATAATGACAATAATTAATTATTATTTATCATGCATTTAATAATAATTATTCATTTACCAATATAATTAATTATTATTAACAATAATAATTATTACTATTATTTAATTTTAACTAATATATTATTCATTACCAAATAACAACTAATAATGAGTACTAAATTAGTAATTATTACTAATAATTATTATTATTAATTATTATAATTACTAATTAATTAACATTATTTACAAATTAAATAATTACTTAAATAATAATAATGTTAATTAAAAAATAGAATTATTACATTGCCGGAATGTCACCGGAATGTCGCCGGAGTAGAGTCGCCGGAAAGAGGGAAAGTCGCTAGAATTTTCGTCACCGGAGGAGGAAGGCCGGAGGTTTTGAGAGGAGAGGAGAGGAGGAAATGAGATGGGATGAGAAAATGAAAAGGTGAACTGTTCTATTTATAGGCGTTCACTTAGACGACGGAGCCCTATTTTCCGTCGTCTAAGTGCACTTGGACGACGGAAAGCTCGTTTCCGTCGTCTAAGTGCACTTGGACGACGGGAAGCCCGTTTCCGTCGTCCAAGTGAACCGTTTCGAAATTTCGAAACGGCGCCCAATTAATCGGCGGGTCGTTTCAACCGCCTTAATTTTGAACTTAGACGACGGAGAATAGATTCTCCGTCGCCTAAGTCAAATTTGAAGCGGCGCCGAAATTTAAGGCGGCACATTGAACCACCATAATTTTGAACTTGGACGACGGAGAATGACCATCTCCGTCGTCCAAGTTCAATTTACGTTAAAAAAAATTAAAAATTAATTCGCAAGGAATTTGCCGATCTGTCATTCGAATGCAATAGTCGTAAAATATCGATGAACGCATCGTATATATAAACAGTTAAATTTGAAACGACGAATAATTTTACGTCTTTAAACTTGTTAAGTATCTACTAATCTTTATGACTTAAGTGTTATTAAGTATAGGCTCATTTGCACCAGAGTATTAACGAAATTGAATTTGGACAAAACAACCGTTGGAGACGTTCGCCGTAACATAATATATAATTACAATAATTTTCAGAAAATAATAAGTTCGTGAAGGGTTTCATCGGCACAGTCAACCGCAAAACCGAGATTTTGACAAACCGGAAACGTGGATACAAGACATTTCGTAACTCCGATTTAGAACCGTCGAAGGTCACACACCAAGAATTGTATACTCTATAGTCTTGACGAAAAGAATATGCATTGGGAGATGGTCTAGATGGTCGTTGTCTAAGAAAAAATTACGAATTCTGCACCTGGACGACGGAGATGAGCTTCTCTGATGTCCAGGTGAGTACTTGGACGACGGAGATTGAGTTCTCCGTCGTCCAAGTAAGTACCTGGACGACGGAGAAGCTCATCTCCGTCATCCAGGTGCAGACCCTGAATTCAGGGGTTAGGGCCTCACTGTTTAGGGTTTACGGTTTTTGCTTCACTTGGACGACGCATATGGGATTCTCCGTCGTCCAGGTGTCTCCAGGACAATTCTTCTGATTCAATTCGCATAAAAATTCGTCGATCCGATCCGCTCCGATCTGATCCGCTTCTCGATCGATCTGATTCGATTCAATTCGATCCGATTCGGATCTATTAATTAATTAATTAATTTAATTACGTACGTCGGTCGATCCGATCCGAGCATGGACGCGTGTAATTAATTAATTAAGTACAAAAATAATAGTTTTACATACGTACATACGTACTCCTCCTTATATTAATTTTTGATCGATGATGCATCATATATTACAATAATTACAATAATTAATTACCAATTAATAATCTTCGTCGTATAATTGTACTCTTCGTCATAATCGTCATCATCCTCATCCCCGTTATTCGATTGCTCATCCTCCTCATCATACTCAACATCGTCTGACGAATAACCTGAGTCCTCGTCCGCGTCCTCATCCTGCACGTCTTCTTCATCTACCTCATTAATGGCATCGATAATCTCATCTTCAGTTAGATCTGTACAACCATCAGGCATGGGTAACCGTTCACCATCTTGAACTAGGTCCATTATATCGAAGCGAATGACAGAAATATTAGGCTCTTGATAGGCAGGAATGTCTCTTTCTGGTTCAGCAGCATCTTCAGTCGCCCGTGTCCCTTCAATTGTCTCTGTATTCCATATTCCTCGATGAGAGATATGGTTCACTATTTTCCACCATTCACCAGCTTTTAGATCGTCGAGATAGAACACCTGTCTAACTAAGGTGGCGAGAGCGAAAGGCTCATCCTCATACCAGCTTGAGTTTGTATCGACTGATAAAAGTCTCAGATCTTCCTTTGTACACTTGGACCATCTGCACTTGAATAGGAAAACGTTGACATCATTCCCGTAACATAGCTGAACGACATATACAATTGTCCGTAATATAGATCATTGTCTTTCCCAACCGCTACCCCACTATTTTGTGTTCTTCTTCCTTCATCTCGAGCTAATGAATGGAAATTTACACCATTCACAAAACATTCGGGATAAATATAGTGTTTAATCGGCTTCCCTGCTAGCAAGTGCTTTGGCCAGAACCACCACCCCTCGTGGTTTTCGGATTTTTGTAAATCAATCATTTGCGAAAATGGAAAAATTTAAGGGTTTACTTTCTACAAACATGATCGATATGTATATAAATTACTAAATACCAAACATACGTACGTATGTACCCATTGGAAGAAATAATCAGGGAACTTCTTCTTAACCATTTTCTCAAACCACGCGGAACTCTTGTCTAGATTTAACTCCTGAAGCCTCTCCCTGTATGACATCATGTACGGCTCAACTTCGTCACAGTCTCGCAACACTACCCAATGTGCCTCAATAAGTTTTTCCCGTGTTAATGATTCCTTTAATACTCCTCTAAAAAGTCGGACGACAGAAAGATTGATGCGGGCACTGGGATCGAAGGCAGTGGGAGGTGGTGGATCTTTCAGGTACCTGTTGCAGTAAGTAACACACTCATGCATTAGGTGTATCTCAGCTATGGAGCCATCCGGGGCCGACCTGTTTTTGACGAATGACTTATACTGTCCAAGTTGTCTACAAAATCAAACATACAATAAGAATAAGTACATATAGCTAGTAATCTCCAGTGGAACAAATTATGAATCGAATCACCTGTATAATTAATATATATAGTTGTACATACCTTTCTTGAGGATACATCCAAGTGTACTGGACCGGACCAGAAATGAGCACCTGCTCGGGCAGGTGGATCATTAGGTGAATCATGATGTCAAAGAAAGCAGGGGGAAAAATCCTCTCTAGTTTGCAAATGATGTGCACAATTTGTTGTTGCAGTTCCACCACATCTGACTTCTTTAATTCTCTGGCGCATAACCTCTGCCACCATGTGCACAATGCCACTATTGGTTCTACGACGTCACGAGGCAAATATGGTCGAATTACCACTGGAATCAGACGTTGCAGCATAACGTGATAGTCATGTGTCTTTAGACCAACAAACTTGTATTGCACCTCGTCCACTGCTCCAATTATAGTAGCTGCATATGTAGCCGGATAACGAATGCCCTTAAACCAGTGAAATATAGAACGTCTAAGTGTCGGCTTCACTGTGTAAGGTGCAGCTGGCATCTTGTTGTACACTCATTTCCTATCCCTCCTCAACCACAAGGGACGATGTAGATTCATTGATTCCAGATCTTTGCGCGCTTTGGGAGTATCTTTAGTCTTGAACTTAATACCGAGAATTGTTTCCACCACGCTGTCGCACACATTCTTTTCTATGTGCATCGCGTCCAAGTTGTTCCTCAGCTTCAAATTCGACTAGTAAGGGAGTTCAAAGAATATACTCTTGTGATGCCAATAGCTGAGATCATGTGGAAGAATTGGATTGCATTTCTTTACATCCGCGTCATTGGTCAACACACCAAAGTCGAAATAGCTCAACCTCTCTAAAATCTCTTCACCCGACCAACTACGGGGTTTAGGATTGTTCTCTACCGTCCCGTCGAAATGAGCTTCATCCTGTCGCCACGGGTGGTCGTGAGGAAGCCATCTACGGTGACCCAAGTAACACACCTTCCCCGCGTGCCAACTAGAGTTCACGTCGTCCAAACATATAGGACATCCATTATATCCTTTTGTCCTGCAGGCTGCCAACATCCCATACGCTGGAAAATCACTGATCGTCCACATTACGGCAGCCCTCACCGTGAATATCGTGTCAGTGAATTTGTCATAAGTTGGGACTCCATTTTGTCACAACAGTTTCAGCTCGTCGATCAAAGGTCTGAGGTAGACATCTAAGCACTTCCCTGGAGATTTAGGACCTAGAATTAGTACAGTAAGGAAATTAAATTCCTTGTTCATGCACATCCACGAAGGCAAGTTGTACGGCATCAGAATAAATGGCAAAGTGCTGACGGCGGAGTGCCGACCGGGTTGGGAACAGCGCGCCAGTGAGGGTCGTTACTGCCCAGCCCGAGACCTCTTCACGCTCGCCCGTACGCCCCAAAAGGAAGCCCGAGGGTGAGGTTGCCCCTCTTAAGCGTTTGAGGTGGGTGGGTGCAACTCCTAGCGCTCCCATCGCCGTGCCGGACGATGCTGATGCTTTAAGGGTGACCATTGTTGTGCCATCCAGCGATGCCGGTAGCATTGCCGTCGAAACAGGTGATGCCGATAATCTTTGGTATATTGATATAGAAGACTGTCCTTCAGTTGCTGACCTTGATCCGCCCCCTTATACTTTGCTAGGCGGTGTTCCCTGTGGTGACCCTAATGTTGCCGTTGATGGTAGCATCGGCATCGCCCGTTCTAGTAACTGGGAAGGGCCGTCGCCCTACTCGGCCAAGATCCTCTCTCTCCTCCCTCCCAATGTGGGCTCTGTGGTCGATATTGCTAATGGTGTCGATCAGTGCCTGCGGTCCTTCGCCGCTTCTCTTCAGCTGATGTGCCATCAGGGGCACACTTTGGTCGCGTCCTCCGAGGAACTGGCTTGCGTGAGCGGGCTACTGTCGAAGAAGGATGAAGAGCTTGTCAAGGCTAGCGATGAGTGGCAGTCCCTGTAGCACAAGTACGAGGTCTTGGAAGGCGAGAAGAAGTTCTCCGATGAGTGCTTGGACGCCTCATTCTTTCGTGGCCGGCAGCTGGAATTGGAGGTGAAGGAAGAGCGTCAACGGGCTAAGGATCTGAATGCACGGTCAGGTCACCGCTCTGCGTGGTCAGGTGAGGGAGCTAGAAGACCGGCGAGAGCGAGAGTTGGCCGATGTTGTGAGGACTTCAAGGCTGGCCCTGCCTTCGACGCGCTACAGCGTAAGGCTTTTAGTGACAGTCTGCAACAGACTCAGGCTCATTTCTTCGAGAACGGGTGGGTTAACGAGAAGTATAATGTTGACCTACAACGTATCAATGAGGAACGCAGGCTGAACCGCGAGGCTAGTCAGAAGGTCTTGGCCCGGATTAAGCAGGAGGAGGTCGAGGAAGCTGACTGTCAGCGAGGCAATGTCTCTGAAGGTATGACTCCTAACGGCTTTCATCCTTTAACGCCTAGTATGTCTCCATCGACTCCTCTAACCCGTCATTTTCGTGATGTTGAACTTTTTTCTCAGGCAAGGAGTGAGAGGCTGGCGGTCAAGTACCGAGAGCGATTTGGGCAGGCAAAGCGTGATGGGATCCTGCTTGATGATGGAGTTGCTGACCTGGTGTGAGGCTCGAGGCCTTTTTGTATTTGGCACTTTATCGCTTTAGAATCTCAGATGTATAATGTTTTTGTACTTTTGCCGTAATGGATTTTTGAATGGAAATGAGATTTTTCTAAGTGTGGTTTGGTATCGCCTATCGATGAAAGATCTGAAAAAAATTCGTTTGTCTGTTGCAAGTGTAATTTTTAAGTGGCTAAGTGATATTGAGACGAACTGGTATTCAGGATAATGACCGAGAGCGACTTAGTGGCGATAAGTAGTGTTGTTGAACGATAAGTGATAAGTAAAGACAAATATTTATAGTGGTTCACCAATTGGCTACTCCACTTGTGCCTCGTTGGGCTTTACTATGCTTCTTGGATTTTACAAGTACTGTGGCCCGAGAGCGTTTTTTGTTTTTTGTTTTTTTTTTACAAAGGTCTGAAGAATTTTTGTTTCATCGGTGGCGATACCACTTGTCTGGGTGAGGCTAGTCCCCGGTATGATGTAAAAACCTATTTAACGCCGTAATTGTGATAATACTTAGAACCTGTTTTATTGGTGGCAATATCGGAGGTGCTCTATGTTCCATATGTGAGGCGCTCTGAGGCCGTTTTTGTTTTCGAGGATGAACATGGTTGGTGTGACGCTCTCGATGATTATAAAAGGTCCTTCCCAAGTTGGTGCTAGTCCTTTGGGTTTAGGAATGACCTCCTTCCAGACCATGTCGCCGATGTGGAGCTTTCGTGCCCGGACTCTCCTATTGTAGTGTCGTGCGACTAACTGCTTGTTCGCCATGAGTGCGATATTGGTGTCATCTTGCCCCTCCTATTGGAGTATGTTGGCCATGTTTATACCGTCTTCGTTTGTGTCTTCGTTGTATCCTTCCAATCTTGGGCTTCGGTGCGTGATTTCTAATGGTAGGACTGCCTCTGCTCCGTAGACCAGCGAGAATGGTGAGGCTCATGTTGCTTCTGTTGGTGTCGTCCGTATTGACCAGAGTACTTCATACAGGCTTTCTGCCCACCTGTGGTTGTAGTCTTCCATTCTTCTTTTGAGCCCGGCCTTTATTTTTTTGTTTGCCACTTCTACTTGTCTATTTTTCTGGGGTAGTATACCGATGCGAATACTAATCGAGTCCCTAAGTCGTTGGTGAATTTCTTCATTTCATCGTTGTTGAATTGCTTTCCGTTGTCAGTGACTATTGTGAGCGGGGCCCCATACCGGCAATATATGTCCTTCTATAGGAAGTTGATTACTTTTTTTGTTGTGATGAGGATGAGCGGTTTTGCTTCGATGTACTTTGTGTGGTAATCTATGCAGACGATGATGTATTTGAACTGGCAGGACGATGCTTTTAGCGGCCCGATTAGGTCGAGACCCCATTGTGCGAAAAGTATGGGGGTGATGATGATGGACATTGGTGCTGCTGAGGCGTGTATCCTGTGAGCGTATTGGGCGCATGTTTGGCACTGATCTGCGATATCCCTTGCGCCTTGCCGCATTCCCCTGTAGTAGAAACCGTAGCGGAGGAGTTTGTGTATCATGCTATTTGGCCCGCCGCGGTTGCCATATTTGCAGCCGTGGAGGTCTTTTAGTATTTTGTGGCCTTCCAACTGTGTGACGCACTTGAGCATAGGGAAGCCCTTCTTGCTTATGTATAGTTGACGGTTTTGTAAGCTGTAGTATGCCGCTCTTTAGGCGAGTTTCCTTGCCTCTATACGGTTGGTTGGTACCACTCATTCTGTCAAATATTTGATCATGCCTGTTCTCCAATCTTCTTCTGGTGCTGCTAGTGGGGCCGCTATCGTCAGTGCAAATACTTCTTGGAAAATTTTGGATATGCTTGACTTTTCCAGCGTTTCTACCATTGTGTGTCCTCTTGCCGTGATTGATGGGGTCGTTGCTAGTCTTGCTAGGGCGTCAGCCCTCTTGTTTTTTTCTCTCGGGATACGCGTTATGTTATAAAAAGAGAATTTACCCAATAGTTCTTTTACGTATCCTAGGTATGCCGACATCTGCGTTCCTCGTGCTTCGAAGTCCCCAATTACATGATTTACTGTTAGTTGGGAGTCGCTAAATATGTTGACGTCTTTGGCCCCCTTGTTGGGGGCGAGTTGCAATCCGGCAATCAAAGCTTCATATTCGGCCTCGTTGTTAGATGCTGGGAATGTGAATCGCAGGGCGTACTCGGCATAGGTTCTGCCGGGGCCGGTTGGGATTGCTCATGCTCCTGCTGCGATCGCCGTTCTTGATCTGTCTACGTATAGGTTCCAGCGCGATGGTGCTACCGGTTGGGCTAAGGGTGTCGGTATTGTAGGGGGCGATGTGTAGGCTGTTGGATGTGGTTGGTCGTTTGACACCGGTGTGAGTTCTGCTATGAAGTCTGTTATCGCTTGTCCCTTTATCGCCCCTCTTGGTTGGTATTTGATGTCGAACTCGCTTAGTTCTATTGCCCACTTGGTTATTCTTCCCGAGTGGTCAGGGCTTGCTAGGACTTGGCGGAGTGGTTGGTCTGTTAGAACGTGTATAGTGTGTGATTGGAAGTACGATCTCAAGCGTCTTGCCGATATTATGAGTGCTAAGGCCAATTGTTCTAGCGCTGGGTATTTCGTTTATGCCTTGTCCAATCCTTTTCCCGCGAAGAAGACTGGCATTTCTGTGTCGATCTCTCGTCTGAACAAGGCGGAGCTAACGGCGGTTAGCGAGATGGCTAAGTAAATGTACAAGATTTCTCCTGGCACTGGGGCGGAGAGAAATGGAATGTGGGCGAGATACTGCTTGATGGCGGATAACGTCATTTCGCACTCGTCAATCCACTCGACCACTTTTTTCTTTGTGACCCTTATTGCTTTGAAGAACAGGTCGCATTTGTCGATGTATCGCGAGATGAATTGAGCTAGTGACGCCAGCTTCCCTGTTAGCACTTGGAGTTCTTTCTTTGTTACCGGTCGTGTTGTGTCTAGGATGGCCTAAACCTTTCATGGGTTGGCCTCTATTCCCCTTTGGCTTACCATGTATCCCAAGAATTTGGTTGCCGTTACTCCGAAGATGCATTTCGCCGGGTTAAGCCTCATACCACTATCGATGAGCGTATCCAGTACTGCCTTGAGATTTTTAACGTGGTTTTCCCGGTGTCTGCTTTTGACTATCATGTCATCGACGTAAACTGCAACCGTGTCGCTGTCTAGCGGGACGAGTAACTCTGTCATGAATCTTTGGTAAATTGCTCCCGCGTTCTTTATTCCGAACGGCATGACATTGTAATAGTATAGTCCTCAGTCGGTGATGAAACATGTTGCCTCGGCGTCTGCTGGGTTCATTTTGATTTGGTTGTACCCGGAATAGCAGTCCATTGTTGATAGGAGTTCGTGGCCACTGGTGGCGTCTACGAGTTGGTCGATTCGTGGTAACGGGAAGGAGTCTTTTGGGGGCAGGCTTTGTTGACGTCGGTGTGGTCCACACACATCCTCCATTTGTTGTTGCTTTTTTCTACCATAACTACGTTTGAGACCCATGCCGAGTAATGGACATTTCTGATGAATCCTATGTCGAGTAGCTTGGTTACTTCTTCCTGCATTGCGGTGTATTGCTTTTCGTTGTATGCTCGTCGCTTTTGTTTTTTTGGCATGATGTCTGGCGAGATTCCTAACTTGTGTGAGACGATGTCCGTTGATACTCCTGGCATGTCGGCGTAAGACCATGCGAATACGGTGCCGCATTCTCTGAGAATGTTGATGAGGGCGGTTTCGGTTGCTGAGTCTAGGTCGGTTCCTATCCTGATCGTTCGTTCAAGGTGCTCATTCGATATTGGGACGAGTTTCGTTGATTCCTCACCCTGTCAGCGGTTCTCCTCTTGGGTCGTCTGGAGTTTCTTCCGATCTGTTGCTTTTGAGTACGCATAGCTCTCGTGCCGGGTAATTGGCGCTTGCTTGTGATCCTGGTAGTATGGGCGTTGTTCCCCTGATGGTGCATACGCCGTTGGGCGTTGGAAATTTCATTGTTAACATTCGTTGTGATACGATAGCGTTGATTCTGTTCAGGGTATTGCACCCGATGATGGCGTTGTAGAATGATGGGGCGTCGAAGACTAGGAATTCGATGTGTGTTTTGGCGCTGTAGCCTTCTTGTCCCAAAGCGATTCTGAGGTAGTCGCTTCCCAGAGGTTGGATCTGATCGCCGGAGAAGGTTACCAACGGATGGTGGTCCTTCTTGAGTTTGGATGGAAGTCGCTCGAGTGCTTCGTATGCCGGGCGGAATATGACGTTGACCGACAACCCTGTATCTATGAGTCATCGTCCGACGCTGCATAGGTCGATAACGGCATCGACTAGGAAGGGATAGTCTTCCGATACCTGTGGTCTCTCGTGCTCCTTGGATTCGTAGAACGTGATGGATCCCCACCCTGTCTTGGCGGCCTTGGCAGGGCCTTGCCGTAGGCTGCATATTGCTTGCTCGTTTCTTCATTCTGTTTTGAACTTGCCGCCCGTGATGGCGTTGATCCTTCTGATGCTGTCGATGTTTGCTACCGCCTTCATAGGCGGGATGTAGTTTCCTGCTCTGAATGTTGATAGGTTTCCCTTTTCTAGCTATGCCTCTACCGCCTTCTTTATGCCGTGGCATTTTTCCGTATCGTGTAATTCATTTTGATGGAAACTACATCACTTCCCCGTGTTTCTGTACTCTGTTGCTCGATATGATTTCTTTGGTAATGTGAATAGTTTCGGGTGGGCCGTTAGGATGTCGGCGTATTTGGTGTTCAATATACTGAAGACCGGTTGCGATGGTGGTGCCATGTGGTTGGTTCTTTCGTCTCGTGGTCGTTTTCCATTGTTGGCGTAGTTGTGCCTGCTGTCGTTGTGCCTCTGACCGTTTTGCCTCCATCTATGTTGGTCCTGGTCGCGTGGCCCATTTTTATGTCTATGTGGGGTTTCCCGTGATGATTCTTGGGCGGGAGGCGCGCTCTGTACATTTGTTATTGTGATGTTAGTAAATGTGTTTACCTGTTTTGTCGACGTTGGGTTGGAACCAAAAGTTTGTAATTCTAGTTGGGCGTGCGACGTCACTCGGTCGAGTAGGTCGCCGTACATGATTGCTGGGTTCTCGTTGAGTTTCCAGGTTAGCGACCCGGGTTGTAGGGCGTTCCTGAGCACGCAGAAGGCCAAATCGTTAGAGATGCCTTGGCAATTAGCAATGGTGGTGTTCCATTGTGAGATGAACGCGGACAGCCCCTCCGAGGGTTCCTGCCGGATAGCCTGCAATTGATTGTAAGTTAGTGAGCAACTGGCCGATGTTATATATCGTTTTAGAAAGGCTCTAATAAGTTCTGGGAAAGATTTTATGGATTTTGGGGGTAGGCTGAAGAGCCAGCTGAGTGCCTCGCCCGTGAGGCTTTCCATGAATAGGTAACAGTTTGTGGCGTCGTCATATCCTCTGCCGGTTATCGCTGAGGTGGAGATGTCGATGTGGAGGGATGGATGGATCTGTTTTTCCCTTGTATCGTTTCAACTTGACCTTGGCCAGTGGCTGTCGCCCTCGGCGCATGATATCGTTTGAGAATGGTTCCATGCGTACTGCTGGGAGTGTTCGGTCGAGGTAGCTTGCTTCGAGTTGTGATAAATGTCGTATCATTGCCTCGAGGTCGGAGATCCGTGCCGCCATACCTATGCCGACCTGGTTGTCTGTTGCCGAGATGATTCCGTATTGTGGAGGTGGTGGTGCTGGGAAGTGTGCGACATTGTTTAGTTCTGGCTCGAGATTACATTGTAAAATGCTCGTTCTCACGGGCGATTCTACTTCTCGGTGGTGGGGTCGAGGTGGTGACAGGATGTCTGTTTCCCATTGTCGGGCTACCCCGTGGGCTTCCCTGTATTCGGAGTCCGTCGTTGACTCTGGATTGCGTCGGTGATTCTCCACGTACCGTTGGTGCTCGAATTCTCAGGCCTTTTCGAGCTCGAGGCATTTTTCCATGGCCATCTCGTATCGGCGTTCTATGTTGCCGATATAATCGTGTGTGTTACTGGTGGTATGCTGATTTTGTGCATGGCGTTTTCCTGGTCGTTGAGTTGCTAAGGGTTGACCGTAATGTTCGTTCGTGATTGGCGTCTGGTGATGGGATCCCTGTATGATACCGGGCGTAATACCTAGCGTTAGGCTGGTGTCCATGCTCGTCGCTTGCTGTGAGTTTCGTGGTTGGGAAAACAATTTCCGGTGTGCAATTCCCACAGACGGCGCCAATGTTAATACCCGTCACCGATGTGGATATTGGGTATTGAACAAGAAGATCGTATCTTGAATAATGAAAAATGTGCTCCTAATGCTCTTTAGGGAGATGTCGCTCTCACTTTACTTTCAATATCGCTCTGCCGGTTATCCAAATCCAATTCGCTCTCGTTGTTAAGATTTAACAACGGTTAAGGAGAGACGGGCGTGACCCGCCTTCAACCCTCTGATGCCTAAGTTAGAAATAGTATACAAGCTTTATAGGATAACGGCGTGATTGAGTATTGAATACGTATCATTTAATGCTGAGTTGACCGATATATATTGGTGGTTGGGGCTTAGATCCCTATCATTTCTTCGATGTGGGACTGGTGCGTATACTCTTTTTGTTGAGGTGTTGTCCGATTGGTCTCCTGTTTGGCGCGTGGGTGCTATCCTGATCGAGGTGCGGGTGATGTTGGTCATCGGAGTTGAAGCTTTCCCGGTGGTGGTTCCTGTCATGGTGGCGGTGAGACATATTTATGATGTATAATCAAGCCGTTAAGTACATACAAAGAGGTGATTAGCTAGGTATATGTACAACCTTCAAATGTATTTCCTATCATAATATGTAGGGAATTAAGATGTATTCTCAATAAGATAATCATAATAGGATATGTAGAGAATAAGATAATCATATACCACATGTAATTTCATATACTTTTATAATATAAATGAGTTTAGTATTCTCAATGAATGAAAGGTTACATAATTATTTCGAGCTATTTCTCGAAAAAATTTACGGTGTGTGGAACACAAATATCCAGAGAATGATCTACACTTCATATATTCACATATACTATTTACTTAAGCTCAAAACAGATGAGATCGTGACAAGTGTCAATACACACTTATGTGGGCATCCTATCTCTAATTTATATTTTTCCTAAAACATGATAAGCCTAATATAGACATTAGAGTGATTAAACATTGGACATAAGCCTAAAATAGACGATGGACATGTCGGTCCTGATCTGGTGATCAATAAATTATGTGGTCAGTCATGATCAATCACCATTAGATATTCATTTAACGGCTGATAATAAATTATCTTTCAACTATTTTTTAATCACCTACCGTTAAATATAGATTTAACGATAATTGACCATAACTGACCACATAATGTATTAACCACCAGATCAAGTATACTCGATCCCCTTGAGAACTTGTGCACACCTGACTGCTTTCTTTGGTTAGAACAACGATTCGAATGGACTCCAGGACCTTTCTCTAAATCACTAAGAAGATTCGCAGATGAACCAACACAAAAGATAGTATACTCGAAAACAGAATAAATCAGAAGTGCTTCAACAGCATGAACATATCAACATTAAATCCGGGAATACATGATGGTACAATAATGTAGATTGCAAGAAAATGGACTAGGAATAGAATCCAGAATGAATAAACATTTTCAGTTCCTTTCACTAAAATAGCTTTTACCATCTAACTATGATTGACCAAACTAGATTAGCCACTAAAACAACAATAATCTAAATCAGAACTACAACTCAAATATGCTCCAAAGGTGGGCTTCCCGCACTAACAAAACACAGCCGCACCACCAATCACTAAGCCTAAGATATGAAAATTTTTAAAAAAAAGAAAAATTTGGACAGAAATTTATTTTCTGAATGGGGGAACTATATATATGTTACAAATCCCCAGTAAGAAGAGGATTGCTGATCCAATCTACCCACTAGCTTAGCACTGAGAGGCGGGCATATCGCTATGAGAAGCCACCAATACAAACCAACCATCAAGAAGTTTTATTCAATGTTAACCCACTAGGAAGGAATGTAATTCGGCTACACTGTTTTAACTTGGCAAGAGCTTCTTGAGACTTACCGAGCTTGAGGTCCACATAAATTGCAGTCAAAGAAGCTTGTGGATTGTTGGGAACTATGGACAATGCCTGTGCAACAAACTGGTGAGCCCGATCAAGTTCACCTTGCATAGCATACAAGGCAGCAAAGTTTACGTACAGAGCTCCAAGAGCCTCTTCTGGCTTGATGAACATAAAGCTGAACGTGTCTTCTGAGGACGAAGTTTTTGCGGTCCCTGACCCTCCATTCACCTCTTCATAATCAATAGTCCTCACCCCTTTCAATTGCTCAAAATCATCCTCTGTGAATGGAAGTTCAACATTATTAACTCCAGATAAATATGTCAACAAATGCTCAGCAGCATCCTTTGGCCTGTTTAGAAAGCAAAGAGCCTCTGCCGCATATACATGCCCTAGAAATATGTAAATTCTAGAACATTCTGGTATTTCCAATAGGGACTTTGAAATTGACAAGGCTCTCAAAGGATTCTCCAATTCCAACTCTACATAAGCCTGATTAGCAAGAAGAGCTTGCTTGAGCAGCAGATTTTCTTTTTTACGAATCTCTTCGTACGAAGAAAGGGAGTTTTGCACAAGCTCCTGAGTAGTTCCTCCCTTCTGCTCTTTTGCATCCCCATTGACATTTACTTGACTCAAGCCTACCGAGAGCACAGAAGTCTCAGAATCAATGTGGTGCAAGTTCTTGTGGTTGGAATTCTTGGACGATGCCACTTCACCTAACTCGTTATCGTCCAAGAAGAAATTAGCCGGCAAAGAATTCTTACAGTAGCTTGATTCGGAATGGTTCAGCAAGTACAAGGCATTAGAGAGACACTGACGGGTAAGGGACATTGACAGCTTGGGCTGCTGATCACTGCCCAAAAATATATCTCCCTTATCAGAAAAACTCAAGTTCCCATTCTTAACAACCCCATCCTCCATTACAAGTTGCCTCCACTTCCCTCTGCCCACAACATAAACTCTGATTTCTGATGCACCCACACTGTCTTTTACTAGTCCCTTCTCTACAGCCATTAGACAGCATTCAGCAAGCCGAAGCCACAACAGGGGTCGATTGTAGAAAATTAGACCAGCCTTTTGGAAACAGCGAGCAGCAAGTAGTGGTTTTCCACAAGCCAAGTACTGCATACCACAGTTGTATACTATTAGGAGAGAATTATCCAGAGAAACAGTAGACATATTCAGAGGCCTGTCCTTCCGAAGAGATGAACAATTAAGCAACGCCTTGGAGAAGAATATGGATGATGTGTGATATTTCCCAAGCTGATAGTAAATGCATCCTAAATTATTGTTGATCATGCTCGAGATTCTTGTATCGGTTCGGTTGCTAGATGCCATCAACAGCTTGATTGCTTTACGGTAATTACCACGAGCATATTCAAGCTGCGACTTCAAAAGAAGAGCCATAGACAAGTCCCTGCCACGTGCAATGTTCACAGCATTCTTCACTTCTCGCTTGGCTTGCTTTAAGTTCCGAGTGAGAAGTAGAAATCGAACCTTGTAAAGTTGTATCTTGGACTTCAGACAAACAGAAGAGACAGATATGTCAACTGGGTTCCTTGATAGATCATTTGAGGATAAGAGACTACTTGGCTGTGCTACATCCATGTCAAACACCACGTTATCAAACTCGATAGTATCCTCGGAATCCAAGGCATTAGCATTAAAATCTGAATCCAAATTATCTGTGGCTGATGAACTAGGTGGAAATGGAGACTTTGAAACTACACTTAGAGGTTGCGACACAGAGCTTCCATTGTCTCCTTGATTCATACAACTAAGACCAAAATCTCTCTCCAGATAGATTAAAACATCCTGAATGAATATAGTTGCAACAAGAATCAGATTAGAAATAATTCAACAGAATACAAACCAAGGACCAACAGGGGAAAAACATCAAACCCCAGCAAACAGAAAAGTAATCTAACAAAACCCATCCAAATTACCACAATAAGCTCAGATCATTTTTTTAACACCCAGAAAGCCCCTAAACCCGCTCTATGGACCTGGGCTTGACCTTCCTACCAAACACAAAATCTTTAGAAGGCAGAACTCAAGCAAATAGCACATAGGTACTGTGAGGTTTTGAGCCCAAGACCACAAGGTCAGACCATTCCAACTAAATCCAGACAACAAACCCCCAGTCCATTTCAAACCATCTGAAGACAAAACTCCCCAGTATCTACTTCTGCACTATAAAGAAGCATTTTTTATTTGTATAACACTTATATTTGTAATTTGTATCTACATGTGTGGCCTACCCAGATTCACTGAAGCCTAACATACAGTGTCCAATGTATATGTGAAGTATCCAATGGGGCGATCTATATTAGACTCAACGGACCAAATAAATCTCAACTATGCACCGCAAAAGGATGCCACACTCCCCACATTGAGGGTACTGCATATATTGTAGCCTTATGCATCTGCGAAAAACTAGGGCATACTGTGTTGATTATGTTCCTTGGTTACACAATGTGGGAGAACTCATGCCTGCAACAGACTAGGGCATACCGAGTTGATTATGTTCCTTGCTTACACAAAATGGGAAATTTACGTCTGTGAGGCATCTAAAACAAACTAGGGCATTATATACACTTAAGTTGATTGAATTCCTTCATCACACATGGATATACAATTAGGATTGAGGAGAGAAAAAGAAAAAAGAGGCTATATCTATTACACATGAAAAGGAACAGAAACCAATACAAGAGATGAATTCATGGCAAGCGAGTGCTTTTCTCAATCAGTTAACCACAGGTAGTCTATTTGTAGCCTTATGAAGATATAAACACGAGCAACTGATCAGAAAATCAGCATTGGAACTTACAGCAGATTTCTTTGCATCATGGCAAGCGAGTCCCACATCCAGCAACAAAAAGCAAACATTGAGAGCAGTTTTCTGCAAATAAAAAAAGCACTTAACACAGCAATACAACTTTGAAAACAATACCATTCTAGGTAAAATTTGATTTACCTCATCTATGGGTCCTCTATTTTGGAACAAAGGTTCAACAATAGACAAAGCCTTGGAATATTCATGAAGATGGAACCAGATAATCGCCTGCATAAGCCCGAGTTTAACACAATACAGCAGTCAAAAAAGAAAGTAGTGATGAGTTTTTATCCTTTTTGCTCATTTGTTAAATTGGGAAAGCAACATAGATAGCTACATACGATGTTCAAGGTAGCACCATAAGTGTCAAATTCATCCATGTAAACTGCACTGCTTGCTTTAGAAACCGAAGAAGATTTATCTCCATTATTGCTTACAGACTCTGCTTGTTCTGCAGATGCTTGAGCAAGCTCTTCACTTCGCTTCTGAACCATTGCCAATAATAAAAAGTTGGAACAGAAATTCATAATCAAATTAATGAATAACAGCTCTGGCATGATGTTAATGCTTACCTCAACTACTGAAATGCTAAACCACAACTATGAATGCAGATTATCATACTCAATAACCTAAGATTTACTACGGCAATCTATTTTATTGATTGGACCACAAAATAAACAATTATCCAAAAACCACATACAAAATATTAGGGAAAAAAAAGGCCACAATCATAAAAACAACAATTTACATTTGCTTTATCACTTTCTAACTCGTAAAAGAAGAGACCAAAAAGAAGATATTTATGCGACTTTTTAAACTGCGAGTAAAGTGACTCCTCGAAGTTTTCTTTTTATACAATCCCAAGGACGTTTGACTCAAATACTCCACATAATATCTATATAAATAGCCAAAAAGTATTGCTTAAAGGTGAAACTCAAATGTAATTTTACTTAAAACGCTTACATAAAAATAGTAACCATTATTTATGAAGTCAAAATTGTTCCACTAATAACCACCGGAGAACACAAAAGGAGGAACCCTGCACATTTCCTCAAAACCACATAAATATATATATATATGTGCCAAGTATGCATGCAGTGAACTAAATACCCTCTGCAGTTGCAAGACATTTTACGTGCATGTCTAAGTGTGCATGCAGTGAACTGAATACATAAAGTTAGATGTGAATGGATAGAAGAAACAAGACAATGGCTTGCCTTGACGTCCTTTAACACTTCAAGCAACCTCTTAGAATCTGAGCAACCATCTCTATAGAACTCCGCAAGCCCGATATTATGCAATATCTGATAACCATAATAGTAATGTTATAATAAATAAATAAAAAGTAGTACACACAAATGTGATAAAACCACATAGCTAAAAGACACTTGTACCAACACTTTAAGCACGTGGCAACAAAATTCAGTCCCAATTTAGATATAGGTATCTCCAATAGACACTTGTATCAACAGTAAAATTAACTTCGGGAACTTCACTGATCATCTATGATGTATTTCCCAAACACTTTACACTCTTATGCACAGGAAATCATCCTTATCCAAAAGAGTATATCAAGCTCAGCCAATATACGAAAACTCTGATAACAACACTACATGCATTTCCTTTTGCCAAAACCACAGTTAAGTAACCATAGTCTACTCATTTAACAACTTTATCACTGATCATCAATAGAGTGTATCACCTCAGCTCAATCGGTTTCGATAACATACAAATCAATTTGAAACAGCCCACACCAACTTCACTCAAATTCCACCACACTCTACTGCTTAAGAATCTCAACCACTCCAGCACAATCCATAAATCAAACAAATTAAACAACCAAAATTCTCAATCAAAACAAAAATCGTACAAATCAAATAAATCAAAAAAATCAATTTAAGATTCAAAGAGAATTTATTACTTTGGGATCATTCGGCTTCCTCTTGAGGCACTCTTGCAAAGCCACAAGGCACTGATCGAACTTCCCGGACTGGAATTGCGACAGCGCGTCCTGCGCAAACGCGCGCGTCGCGGACAAAACGGCGTCGTCTTCGGCAGACGAAGAACCAGACCCGTCGCGGTTCGGAGGCGGCGGCGTCGATGACGACGGAGACGACGACGAAGACATTTTTCGATCTCGGAAGGAGGAGGGGCGTTATCGGAATTTCGAAATAGGGAACCCTAAGTGGTGTGTGGATTTGATTTGGAAACCCTAAATCTTGCCAGAGAAGGACACTGTTTGGGTTTGTTTTGCTTTAAGAATGCGTCTTTGATTTGCAGAACGAGAAGAGAGAAGTGAGTGTGGAAAAGAATGCGACTAACTTTGAGAGAGAGAGAGAGAGCTTGGTTCGTTTTTGCTGGGTTTCGATAGTGGAGTTGGAGTGTGTATAGAGTACAGACACAACAAAATTGGGCTTCAAGGTCTTTTTTATTTTTTTGCCCAAAAATGTCCATACCAATCATTTTGGGATTGGTAAATCACCATTCCCTCTTTTCTTTTCTAGTAATGGTAAATGGGCCATTTGTGATTTACAAAGGGCGACATCACACAGTGAATTCTTTGGTCAGTCGAAGTTAATTGTTGTTTGATTTGCATCTAAAGATAAATAATTAAAACATAGTTGAAAGACAATTTAATATCATAAACTAGATGCAGATATAAACCACCAGAACTGAACTGAGTGCACCAGAACGGAACACAGTGTGCGAGACACATATCGCAATCTCTATCGCATTAAACTTAAGTGGAGGATATGAAAAAAAATAAACCGTCGATTACTGTTCTCTACATTGTAGAACCACTCAAACAACACCGATGAAGAGCCTATATATATTACTTTTTCAAAATTTTCAATGGGCATGATAAGTTAGAAAGGAAGATCCAGATTTCCAACTTTGGATCTCTCACACAAATATAATGGAGTTGCAAGTGATGCACTAGTTATCAGAAGTATATTAGAGATTGTATTCTAAAATTGTATGTTAGCTCGAGAATCATTGTTGTCTAAAATTATATTTGTATTTTGTTAGATTCTATGTTTTCTATTGATGGCAAGTGTTTTAGTCCTTTATTTTTCTATATCTTGACAAAAATAGAATGCAAGCTTGTTTACGTTTAGTGTTTACTAAAGATTGCCTACATCTTTGAATTGACATTACTTTAGATTTTCAATGTCCAAGGCAAGCATGTTTATTTAGTAGAGAATGCATACTGATATTAGTGATATACATACAAGAAAATGAGTTATACACATACAACATTACAAAAATGTCCATACCAATCATTTTGGGATTCAGACTTGGCTAGAAGGATTCACTGTAAGTTGAGCTTCGACGAGTCATCTATCTATTTCTCAACATCTGCAAAATGCATTCTGGATTCCGGATGTGTTCACTGTCTTGTGAATCCTCGTTTCCCTGGGAGTCCTCATTCGCTAGTGAAAAGTCAAGTGCTGTATAAGTCTGGACACCCATGCCGTGTCCACCACAATTCCTTTCTCTTCCTCGTTGTGCTCGTCTCACTTCCTTCTGATCCTCGGTGAGCTCCACCCTCTTCCTTTTTCATATTCGAATGTGGCATTTCCTTGTGCTTGCTGTCTATGATATTGTCTACTAGTTCTACTCTTTTGGAGCCTCTATTGTGTGTTGTACTGACCGTAAATCTTGGTGGAGAAGTATTGGCTTGCGATCCAGATTTACATCTTTGAAGCGGTAGGCTTCTCTTGTGGAGGTTTATTCTTCCGTTCCTCCATAGCTTGTCTAGGACATGTAATTAGGTCTGGGGATAATCCAAGTTGATTTGTTGGCCATACGTGGAGTTCCAAAAGGTGATGGTTGGCTCTGAAATGGAAAGACTTGAGTGATCAAGCATTTTCTCAAGGATGGATGCCTGGAGTTTGAGAGATGCAGAATCAAAAGTTATAGCAGGGTGACTCCTTTTCAAACAATTGAGCATTTGGATCCATAGGACTTGAAAGTGATCAATGATGCCATCATCTTGCATTTCCATGTGTCGCAGCCATTCAAGCAGTGGATCGCACATCATCTGCAATACAGATATTGATTAAACAATATAAGCCCCTTGAAAAGATAAATGAGTATTCCATTTATATGCCAAGCTCATAAACAAATATAAACGAACAATAAGAAAGCCCAAAACAATGAAACAAATGGAGATTTCATTATTTTAATCAGCAGCCCCATTAGAAGATACAAGCATCATTTTTAGGACCCCTCTTATGGGGAACACAGTAATATTCCTGCACATACTGGGGTTCAATCTTCAACTTTTAACTATAATTACTTCAAGTTGGGAGGAAGTGAAATAAGACACAACCAAGAAGTACAAACCTGAAAGAAGGAAAGAATATCCTGCTTCAGGTGAAGGGACCTGATGAAGTGTGTCAACGCAGAATATACCCTGCAACCAATGAAATGGAAACATTGGCATTAGAGAAAGTGCACAGATAAGAAACCCAACCATGAAAGGTACAAAATAACTTCCTTCACTTGACCTACCTTGGGACCATACTAAGACCCATCGGTGCATCTCTTCCTATCTCGGTCCGCAAGAACTTCATGTATCTGTATAATAATAACACATGAAACATCAGTGGCAGACTGGAGGTGATTAAACGAAGATATATAGCACTGGTTCCTATTCAAATGAACATACATACTGGAGGTTAATTACAAAAGCTGATTACTTAAGAAACATTTGCACTTAATTGCCAAAGTCAAGCAGCGTTCCATGCCGCTAGAGATCTTGTAAACACAGCCATGCTTGGTACTTCCACCTGAAGTTGACTCTGAAGAAAAGGAACGTTCCAGAATACACATCAAAGCATCTCCATATAGGGAAATGAAATGAAGATCCAAACCCTTGAGAGTTAAGCCAAGCTTGTTTGCAGACATAAGCCTGCTAGTATACTTGTCAAGGCACCTGTCCAATATCGAAACTAGATCCGCAGAGAAACTGACAATATTGAAACACCCAGACAGTGAGGTACAGATAGAACCATACAGGGACTTCCATAATGTGATAACTTGTTCAAGCTCATCCTTCATCTGTGGAGAATAAAGGGTTTCTGAGGAACTCCCAATTGCTGACATAATGTCTTTGTGGGTGCAGAAGCATACACGCATTGGATAGGACATCAGATGGCAAATGATAGAGCAACTCTTGCTTGCAGAGTCCATTTTGAACAGTGAATAATCCTTCACATCATTTATGTGGTTTTTCAAACCTTCTGCTATTGCAATCCACATCCTTAAGCAGCTGGGCCCAATGTGCTTATACAACAACTCATTAGTGATCACAATACTTTCCAGGAGACCAAAAGAGGACAACATAAATCTAATATATAGCTGCATGCCTTCGGACATACTCAAAGTTGACCGAACCACCGCAGAGAAGTAAAGTACACTTATATAAACCATTGGCGAAACCATATTCATATAACTGATACAGCAGACACCTGAATTTTCATATCCAACATCAGGAAGGACTCGCAGGTTTTCAATATACTTGATGTTCAATGGCAACTTGTAAAGAGGGGATCCCAGTATAGTCGGCTCTATCTCCTCGCAGACAGCCTCCATACTTGATGTTCAATGGCAACTTGTAAAGAGGGGATCCCAGTATAGTCGGGTTTTCAATACACTGATATGATGCAAGCCATTTCTGTCGCTACTCTTCAGACTAACTTCGTCGCATACACTCTTTATGAAATTCAATATTGAATTCACAAATAACAAAATATCATTATAATTGATGGACGGCCGTTTGAACTCCAGTTCAATTCCTTTCAAAACAGCTCGAAATAACCTTAAGGTAGCATCAGCAGCTGGAACACTGTTATCATGGCAGACAATTCGCCTTGATTGTTGACTGATGAGACTGTAGATCATCTTTAAATGAAAGTCCAAAAGATTCAGATCCCACGGAAACCAATTGATAGGATACTGCATCTATGAGCAACCACCAGATATCTTAGGAGCTTTCATAGTGGTTTTGGCTGACAACTGCTGGCCTCTCTGGTTACATGGATCACACTCTATAGGTTTACATTTTGCCGATATAAAATCATCAAGCAAATTTATGCACAGATCCCTAGCCCATAAGCTCTTCCCATCAGGATCAAGTTGAAAAACTGCTTCAAACATAGGGCCTACTACCAGGTAGATCATTGAAGAATCATTCAGAGAGGTATCAAGTTTATGTAATAAATAACACCACGTGTTCAAGCAAGCCAAGTGAACAGAAACAGCAGTCACTCGACATGATGCCTATTAGGGGTGTCATGATGAGCCTCATGCTTTTTAAATATCCATTTTTTGGACATTCACCACTTTTTCCTTTGCATGTCACAACTTTATCTGTACCATCATCCTCTTTGTCAGCATTTGTCGTCTCACTAAATATTACCAGCAGGTGAACAAGTGCATCAATAAGACCTTCCCAGGCAACCTGCAAAATTGGATTCCTGTGTTAACCTACATTTGACATCTAAAAGTACTCTGAGACAATTTAAACTATTGGTTTGGAACTATAAATGAATCTGCAATTTGTATGTTTCAAAGGAGTATAACAAAAATGATATCATCAACTCTTTATATAACACCTGTGAAGCAATCTGAACTTGTGAATCCTGATCTGAAAATGTTTTTCTCGGGAATTTTCAGCATATCATTGATTAAATGTCTGTTCTTCACGGCATGAGACCCTAGTAAGCGGATAAACCATCCCCATGCTTGAATACTTTGAACGTTCATACCACTGTTTAGCATATCATGCATCCTGCGAAGCAATTTTGTCTTCAGATCTCTAACAAGTACCTGTTTTCATAATATAAGAGCACAAATGTTCCATACAACAGAATAGTCCATCGACACAAGGATGTCCTACCATCGATACAAGACTGCCCTATTTGATCGTAAAATTTGAAAATGTGACTTTAGCTCAAGCTAGCAATCATATGTTTAAATGGTCTATATTATAAAGTTATGTCAGCTCATTCATGATATCTGTCAACCACCAGAATATAAGACATGATTGAACTAAATAGATGAGAGCACAGATAAATGAGTACCTTTGATAAATTTATTGGAGGAGGTATTATTGTGGACTTAATCTTCAATAAACACCTTTCTGACATATCCCTCTCTCTCTTATCAGCTTATCAGCGCTAACGAGTCTTCTGTATACCGGAGGTACCCATATATGAGACAACTCTCTCGTATTCTCACTAAAAACAGATACTAGTTTAATAACAGCCTGTGAAATAGCATAGCAACATACACGATTAAATACCAAGAGACAAAAATGTCAGTTGAACTGTAAGTCTGTAACATACGAAAACACTATAATAAGAATCATACCTGAATAGCCTCGAAAATCATTGACAGCGAACCAATGGGATTGTCAATCGCATAAACCACCGCACGCAACAGAGACTGGAAGTGCGGTGCTAGAACTGGTTCACTCAGCTGTTGCATAGATATGCACCACACTCCTAAATTACACACCGACTGCAGTTACAAAACCAACACATCATAACACACATGAAAATCACACACACTTTCACGGTTAAATCACAGTGATACAAAATTTCACCTTCATTTTCGTATTCGTGATGACTCTAACCAATGACTCTATAGCCAACTTCACATCATCCGCTGCGAAATCCGAAAAACACAATTACAACACGTCAGTAATATGAGATGAAAACTGTAGAGTTCAATTTTTTGTAAATTTTTAACAACAAACAAAAAAAAACTATGTTTTCGAGTAACCTGTGATTGTAGAAACAATTGACGGATGGTATATCATGAAACCCAAACATTTCAAAGCCTGCGTTGATCTATAAACAAAACGAACGAATGAAATCAAAAATCAAAACCACAATTCAATTTCCCTACTAAATTAAACTAAATTAAATTGAAGCTTACATTTCTTCATCGTCTTCCGTTAAATCGGCGACGATCCAACGGAGGAGGATTTGGGAGTTGAGCGCGAGTGATTGAATCACGACGTCTGAGTCGGAGGAGTGTTGTTGGAGAGATGAGAGAGACGAGTAGGCGAGTGACTTGTTTGGTTTGGTACCTGAAGAAATTAGGGATTTGATTTCATGAGGTTGGTCTGAGAGATTCGACATTGGTGTGTGGTGGTGGTGGTGGAGAGAGACGACGGAGGGAGTAGGACTGTGAGGAAAACCCTAATTTTGGGGATTGGTGGGAGTTTCGGGGAGAATTGCGCGCCAAAAGGCGGTAAAAGGATGTGTTGGTTGGCGGGTGATCGATGAGATTGGGGCATCACTTTGGATATTTGAATCGTTTCTTCGATTTTAAATAAATTTGAAAGTTTTGTCACTTAATATTTTGTATTATGTTTAAAATTGACTTTTCATCACTTTTCACCTCTGATCAAAAATTGAGTATTATTAAAATAAAATAAAAATCATTGTACTACTCTGATCAATTTGATGAGTTTATGTACCAAAATTATCATATTTAAAAAGTGAAGTGACTAAATAATTTTCGTTCCTACGTACTCAACTCGACGGATAGGTCTTGCAGTCAAGCTCCATTCTATCTTTGCACTCGAGGGCCTATCTTCATCTAGTCCAAGGAAACATTTGCACGCCTCTGTTACCTATTGGGCGGCTTATGCCCCATAAAAACTGTCAACGTTAGAATGTTCCTTGGCATGTAGGTCTTGACACGGGGTTAGAATTCTAACTCTTCAATAATGGTATAGCACTGATGGCTCGGGCTCCCCCAGAAGAAAACATTCTTCGCCTTCTGTTTGATCCAAAGTCCTAAACCATGTATAGTGAAATGATCTAATAGTTACACTAAATTATACTTACAACCCCCTTAGAATGAGATTATTGCTTGTTTGCCCTCCCCAGCTTCTCAAATTAAGGTCAATTTTTCTTGGTTAATGTATATATTATTATTTAATTACACTAAATTATACTTACGACCCCTCGGAATGAGAGATTATTGTTTGTTTGCCCCCCCCCCCCCCCTCCCGCATCCAAATCCACTTCGATCAAGTTCCGCCACTGCTAATAGAAAAATTGAATTCTTTACCGCAATAAAACAAGCTAGCTTTATGGGCACAACTTTGATCATCTTCATCTTTGAGATTATATGGTTCCATCTTGCATTAGGAATGCTCTTCACTTCGACGCATCAATTCGACACTTAAATTACAAATACAACTCAGCATATTAGAATATAACACATTATTACGGAGGATTTGTATATCAAAAATGCACCCGTCATGATATAGACTCACAAACTCCTTGACGATAACCGTAATGTCCTCAAAGAACCAAGGGGACTCTAGTTCACCGTCCTCTAGAATGCCCCTTTATCACGAAACTTCACCAGGAAGCGATCTTCGGTTTTGTGCCTGATATATATGGCGCATGAATCTTAGGATCTCTTCCAAAGCCTAATCATCAAGTACTTTATCGAATCATCTTTCTCGTCTGAGATGATCCTCGGTGAGAATACCTTCATAACAATAAACTGAAACTCATCAGCCTCCTCCTCGACACCAATATATAAACTGAAGGAGAAAAGAGGATGATGTAAAATTTCGGGTGCCATAAAATCATCAGAATCTGCCACTCGGCAATAAAAGAAAGAAGAGAAAGATTGAAATTCGGGAAGAAGAAAAAACTAAGATCGGGTAGGAGAAAATCACTCCAACTTGGAGTACGAGTAGAACTATGGTTCGTGAAGAAGTTATATAGGTTCGGGAACAAATAGACAAGAGATATAGGGTTTGCAAAACTAACTAGGATTTGAAGAGAGAGATCGGTACGAGAAAACGGTAAGGATGGGAAAAAGCCGAAGAGGTTCGCGAGGCCGGAGTTCTCCTAGGCACACTGAGAGACGGATAGGGTATACTTGAGAAAAGTATACTTGAGAACTGTACGTTACTCACAAAAATCACTTGTGTAAGACACAAAAAGTATTATATATGTCTCCTATCATTCCCCTATTAGAATAGAACACATTATTGCAACTATATATCAAAATTGCACCCGTCATGAGAAAGGCTCACAAATCATCTCTATTTTGGGACGTCATTGTTTTGTATAGTTGATTTTATCAAGAATGACACCATCCTTCCGTTGCAGAAGAACTCTAACTCGTCGCTTCAATTCGCAAATGCACATTGTAATACATGAACACATCGATCGGGGAGGTGTTCTCGTCATGCTGCCAATTGTTTATCGCCACTACATTTAATTTTCATTAGTTTGATTCAATGTTTCAAACCAATCAAACCCCCAGGTCACAATCATGACTCATATTTCTCTTCCAATGATTGACTTACGTTTCACTATTAAATTACACTTCAATACAATACAAACCAAACCTATACGTGTGACAGAGTTCATTAACTCACACGCCAACTTGCCACATTATTATATCAGCTTCTGATCAGAAACCATCTCCACCAGTCTAGCTCACACCCAGATTCCGGCTACTTATAAAAATGTAACAAGCGAGCTGGGACATTAGGCACATACGTCATACGTGGTTGTCCCAATGATTGTTAACCATGCTCATTATCACACAATCACTCGCATAAGAACAAATACATCACCATCTTATCTCAACGTGTAACCAAGAAATTGACCAAAATCAAAACAATACGAGGTGTTAGGGTTGCAAACTGTCAGTCAAAACCATTAGAAGACGTAACACGATTACACGACACAGCGTAATCCAATTCGCAGCCCAACCAGTATGGAAGAATAATGACGCAAACGCACAGTTCAATCCACTTGGCATAAAATAAAAAAAGTCCGCCGCGTTACAAAACAAAAACGAAATAAAACACGAAAACGCACATGTTTCTTTAAAGCTTTCGGACTGGAGAAGCTCTTCCGTATGACGGCCTGACACCAGGTGGACGTTAGGGAGAGCCAATGGCTGGTCTTGCAGGGTGGGTGGGGGTATTTTAGGGTTTTGAAAAGGAAAAACAGAGACATTTTAGGTAGAATTTATGAAAGAAAAGTTTTTTACCGGTGAGGCCGCCCTACTCAATTGGTGGTCTTCTGATTGGTTCGTACGTGGATCCGACGTGGAATTCGTCGATTTCAACGGTCTTTAACCGTGGCAGATACACTCGACTAATATTGAAATATAGATCAACAGAGAGATAGAGACTAGTATTTGCAGAAGCAATGGTGTCCAATTTGCGTTGCAGGTCTCCTCTTCCTCTCTCTTATCTTATAAATACCTCCCGCCCAATATTTCATCTTCCCATAATTAAATCAAACCTATCTCCTTCTCTGTTTCGACGACGAACCAATCTGCCGTGGAAGCAATTGCACACAACCTCCGGTACTACTACTACACGAACTCGCAGACATCCTTGCAATCGAGCATTTCCGCCATTAGCTTTTCAGGTACATAATTTCAACAAGTTTTAAATGTTTACATATTTTTCGATCTTTTCATCTTGAAACTCATTATGGATGTGTTGAACTATGCAGCAGAGTGAGAAGAACAAAATGACGATTAAACCGAGGGTTTATATTTCCGACGGGAAGTTAGTCGTGAAAGACCGGACGATCCTGACCGGCGTACCGAACAACGTGATCGCCACCAATTCCGGTACTACGGCCGAGGGGGGCATCTTTCTCGGCGTGAATTTCGACGAGAGCAACAGCCGCCACGTGGCATCCTTGGGTACTCTACGTCATCCCGGTCTCCGATTCATGGCCTGTTTCCGGTTCAAGCTCTGGTGGATGGCCCAGAAAATGGGCCGGTCCGCCGCCGACGTCCCCGTCGAGACTCAGTTCTTATTACTCGAATCCGAAGGGCCCCACCACCACCATTCCGAAGAGAACGAGATCGTCTACGCCGTGCTCCTCCCAATTATCGAAGGCCCGTTTCGAGCTTCGTTACAAGGCAACAGTACTAGCGACGAGCTCGAGCTCTGTCTCGAGAGCGGCGACGTCGACACCAAAATGACGTCGTTTCACAACTCGGTGTTTGTTCACGGTGGGACCGATCCGTTCGAGACGATAACGGAGGCGGTGACGGCGGTGAAGAAGCATCTCAAGACGTTCCGTCAACGCCACGAGAAGAAGCTCCCTCCGATCGTTGACTTTTTCGGTTGGTGCACGTGGGATGCGTTCTATCAACAAGTGACGCAACAAGGAGTCGAATCCGGTTTAGAGTCTCTAATCTCCGGCGGAGCGCCGCCGAAGTTCGTCATCATCGACGACGGCTGGCAGTCCGTCGCAAACGACAACGGCAACGATGACGCCAGAGACACGTCGGCGCTGAACAGGCTGACCGGAATCAAAGAGAACTCGAAATTCCAGACCGAAAGCAACGGAATCGACAACATAGTGAAGACGGCGAAAGAGAAGTACGGTCTGAAATACGTATACGTATGGCACGCGATAACCGGGTACTGGGGCGGGGTCCGACCCGAGATGGAGCAATACGGGTCGGTTTTGAAGTACCCGAGCCCGTCGAAAGGAGTCCTCGAAAACGAACCGGCGTGGAAAAACGACATACTTCATCTACAAGGCGTGGGCTTAGTGAACCCCAAAATGGCGCATAAATTCTACGACGAACTACACAGTTACTTAGCCAATGCGGGGGTAGACGGCGTTAAGGTGGACGTGCAGTGCGTGTTGGAGACGCTCGGGGCCGGGTTAGGGGGTCGGGTCGAGCTGACCCGAAAATACCATAAAGCACTCGACGCCTCGGTGTTTAAGAATTTTCAAGACAATGGGATCATAGCGTGCATGAGCCATAATACGGACGCGCTGTATTGCGAGAAGAACACGGCGGTGGTGAGAGCCTCCGACGATTTCTACCCGCGAGATGAGATGTCGCATACGATTCATATCGCGGCGGTGGCGTATAATAGCGTGTTTCTCGGCGAGTTTATGCTGCCGGATTGGGATATGTTCCACTCGCAACACCCCGCGGCTGAGTACCACGCGTCCGCCCGGGCCATCAGTGGTGGACCCGTTTACGTAAGGTAACAATTTTTTTTACAGTTTAACTTTTTTACTTACATAAATTTACAGTTCATGGGTAGCTAATTGGTTTTTTGTTGTTGTTGTTGTTGTTTTGTAGTGATGCGCCGGGGAAGCATGACTTTGAGCTACTGAAGAAGATAGTTTTGCCGGACGGGTCGGTTCTACGGGGCCGGTTACCGGGCCGGCCCACAAAGGATTGTTTGTTTACCGACCCGGCCCGAGATGGGGTGAGCCTGTTGAAGATATGGAACATGAACAAGTACACCGGTGTGGTGGGTGTGTACAATTGTCAAGGAGCTGCATGGAGCACGGTGGAGAGGAAGAATGCATTTCACCAAGCACATTCGGAGGAGGCGATAACAGGTTATGTTCGCGGCCGCGACGTCCACCTGATCAAGGAGGCTGCCACGGAGGTGGCCGATTGGAACGGGGACTGCGCCGTGTATTGTAATAAGACAGGGGAAGTTGTGACATTGCCTCACAATGCAGCCATGCCGATATCTCTCAAGGTGCTTGAACACGAGATTTTCACCGTCAGCCCCATTAGGGTTTTGGCGCCGGGCGTGAGATTCGCTCCGTTGGGTCTAGTCGACATGTACAATGCCGGTGGAGCCATTGAAGAGTTGAGATATGGTGAGAAAGTAGTGTCTATGGAAGTTAAAGGGAGTGGCAGGTTTGGTGTTTACTCTTCAGAGAAGCCTAGGAGGTGTTGTGTTGGAGGCACTGAGGTCGGTTTTGATTTCGATGGGGCTTCGGGGTTGGTGACTATGATGTTGAATCATATGCCTGTAGAGGGCCATAGAGTTCACATAATTGAGGTTGAGTTGTAGGAAATTGTTATAGCCAAACTAGAGATCATGTCCCTTAGTTTCTCTCCTACCATTGTTGTGAGTTACATTATTATTCATGTATCAATTTCTAATGTCGATGAAATACAAACAATAAAGGAACAACAAACACAAACATATACGAAGCTGAACAAGTCTGCATCACAAGTATGAATCAAAGCATATTTCTGAACCTCACAATATATGACATTGTCTAGTTATTTGTCACATACAAATGAAAAAGCAGATGGCGCATGCCAACAAGACTCGAATTCTACATACGCTCATTGTAGAAATGGCTTTAACATAGTTTAAACATCAGAAATCTAAATCTAGCAAACTAAAATGTTCATATCAAAGCATACAATCACTAAAACATACACATAAGCTAATGGTGATTGGTAAGTTACTAAATTAAAATGATACAGCACCTACCGCTTACATCTTTCTAGCTGGCATCGTCGACCATCTCACATGACCTATGATCTAGTACTCCATTTTGGCAAGGGCAGTGGAAACTTCAACTGTTGATGCATACTGCATCCAATCCTTAGCACATATAACGGCTTCCACTGTCTCTGGTCGCAATGAACTCCTGTACTGATCCATCTCTTTGGCAGTGGTACCGAAAACAGAATCAGAAGTGACTGTAGATACTGGGATTGACAAAATGTCACGAGCCATCTTTGAAAGAGTAGGGTACTTCATCTTGTTCAGTTTCCACCAGCCTAGCACATCAAATTCGTGGACTCTAGGCAACAAAGCCTCTTCTAAATACTGATCCAGCTCTGACTTCATCTGTTGGCTAGTAGTCTCCATGATGTAGACATCAAAATCTGTGAGTCCGTTGTCTTGAATGGCTCCTCCTTGGGAATCCTCTGTCCTACCATTGGCTCCTCCATTTCCTTCTTCTGCATAAGTTGGGGTGAGAGGCAACGGCAGTGTCAGATACTCATGAAAGAGCTCGTGAATTCCATCATCCACAACCTTGATAAATGTTGGAGCTTCTTCACCATAAACTTTGTTGAAACTGAACTCAACAAGCTTCATCTTGAACCTAGGATCCATAACCACTGCCGTTGCCAAAGCTAGACAACAATTCTTCCAGTACTTTTCAGTTCTCTCCTGCATTGATTTAGCGAGGTTGCTCACAAAGGGATCCTCAGATGTCATTGCACGAGCCAGGTCTGACTGAATTCTCCACACTTCATGGAAAAAGGTAACTGCAGTTGGACTAGTTGTAGTGGTCAGGATGTTGGATGCATCAAATATCAGTTTCAGATATGTGCACAGAGTCTCAACTTGCTTCCAATCTTCCATAGAAGGGGCTTGTTTGTAATCAGAATCAGATGTATCCAAGCAAGAAAACACTTCCTTTAGCTCAGAAGCGGCCACCAGCATTTGATATGTGGTATTCCATTGAGTTTGATCATCAAGAAATATGCTCCTTTCACTTGGGACTTGTAGCTGTTGTTTGATCTCAACAAATTTTTCCATGTGCGACTCTGATGTCTTAACATACTTCACACTATCCCGGACTTTTTTGACTACATCTCGGCCTGCCTCTAACACTTCTTTTGCAATACTGCTCAAAGTACGGGCAACACAGTTCCCAACCAATAATTGACCATTGAGGATAAGCGGGTTCTTGATGGGCAGAAGCGGCCTTAAATTTTCGAGACCTGCTTCACTCACAGGGTGATCAAAGGTGATGGAAAACAACTTGTTCTCCAAACTCCAGTCGTGAAGACAAACAGCAACAGCATGGCTAAGCACAGTATCCGAGTCGGGATATGGTTCCATCACAACATTAAGTAGCCGCCTGTGCAACTTCCAGTCAGCATCAATGAAGTGCCCGGTAATAAACACGTAACCCACACTTTGAGAGGAAGTCCACATGTCCAAGGTAAGACAGACACGTCCAGGTATGCCCTCAATAAACTTGGTAAGGTTTTGCTTTTCCATCAGGTAAGTTGCAACACAATCACCTTGAAGAGTATTGAAGCTCACCATGTTAAAATGTGGCTGGAGATTCTGGACAAAAGTTACAAACCCAGGATGTTCAACCATATGCAGTGGGTAGTCGTGCATGATGATCATCTTTGCAATCTCATGACGGCAGCGGTCGGGATCAAACAGAAACTGGGGAGAGTTAGCAGTTCGGTAACGCCGTTTTGGTGTATTAGCAGCACTGCCACCCCTTGAAGCTGGGGTATATGGAGATGACTGATTCTTGTCCTGGTTACGGAGAAGCGCTGGACAGGTCCCCTTAGCAATGTGGCGCTTGAGGTGGCTGGTACCTGCTACTTTTGAGCCAGTACTATATGCAAAACTCTGCTTGCACTGCTTACAGCATGCCCTCCTACATCCAGGACTTACATTTTCTATGGTGAAATGCTCCCAGACTACAGACTTCTTCTTTCTCCTCTTGTTAGGATGTGCATCTGGATTTGTTGCCTCGGGAGTTTCATAAGGGGTCAGCTCATGGCTTGCAAGGGCTGCATCATGGTTATCATAGTGTGTGACCTCATGGTTTGTATACGGTGTGACCTCATTGTTTGCAAAAGGGCTCAACTCAGTTTCTGCATAGTGGATTGCCTCATTGTTTGCATATGGACTTTCCATCTTCTCATCATAGTGGGCTAGTGCAAGCATCTTCTCTTCGTGATGAGTGTCCATCTTGTCTTCAATAGGGGTGCTCGGTGGCTCATCAACTGATGTAGTCATTGGCTCTTCTACCTGATTAGGCATTTGCTCTTCTACCTGATTAGGTATTGGCTCTTCAGCTGGAGTAGTGATTGGGTCTTCAACTTGAGTAGTCATTGGTTCTTCAACTTGAGTAGTCACTGGTTCTTCAACTGGTGTAGGCGTAGGCTCATCAACTGGAGTATTCTGAACTGGCTCAACGACTGGAGCAGTATCAACTGGCACCTCGATTGAAGAAGTATCGAATGGCTTATTGACTGGCTCATCGACTGGAGCAGTATCGACTTGCCCATTGATTGGAGCAGTATCGACTTGCTCATCAGCTGGAGCAGTATTGACTGGCTCTTCGACTGGAGCACCATTCTCAACTGGCTTATCTACTGGAGCACTACCAGCTGCCTCATCGGCGGGAGCAGTATCAACTTCCATTTTCATCGACTCATCAACAACAGTGATCATTTGCTCTTCAACTGGAGTGGCTACTGACTGTTCGACTGTAACTCCATCTGAATGTGCAGCTTCAGTAGTCTTTTTCTCTTCAACAGGAGTGGTCTTGTCTTGAACTGGAGTTGGAGTTGCCAGCTTCTCTTCAACAGGCGTGGTCATATTGTCTTCAGGAGGAAATTCCTGTAATACAACAGAGACATTAGAAAAACAATAAGAACCATAAAATCCAGAAGAAAACAACTAAAAAGAATCACAGCGTACACAAAAACAAAATATGAAATGAAGCAGCAGCATCGCAAAAGTTTCTAAATTTGAGGCCGTGTTAGATGGTTTACATGGTTACACCTAACACAAGGTACGAAAAGGAAAGTAACCAATTTTAAGACTACAACTTAAGAACAGAAAATTGCTTGGTGTAACTTGCATCCCAACCCATCCCACTCTGACATATAACCACATTTATACGATATTACCGGTTAATTAGAAACATACATACATATACTCATTGTTTGCTCTAATTTATAGATTCTTTGATATGAACACCAGAAAGGGCATAAAGACCAATTCAAGTTTGTGTCCAACTATCATTTCATCAATTTTCCGAAACAACTATGAAAGCAAATGGCTTTCCCAAACAATTAAAAATAAATAAAAATCTTGTTTTAAACTCTAAAAGAAGACTCCAAAATCTCAACTACAGTTACACTGTTAGACTCATACCAACTAACCACATGCAGCAGTAATACCACTTTTCATATTTTTCTATTTTCTGTGAGTGTAAAAGTAATTCACCAGCACATAGACAGCTACAATAATTTTGTAAGCAAATAAATTTTTTAGTTTGGGCAAGGGGGTAAAAATAAGTTTTTTTACTGGTCAACGGTTAAAGTTCGTGTGTGTTGGTGTACCAAATGAAAACGCACATAACACACACCTAAGTATTACAAGTTGGGCCCAGCAAAACTCGAAACGGGCCGGAATAAGAACATCGAACAAAACACCCGACCAAAGATCTGAACTGAACTGAACCGAACTGCCCCAGATCTAAAACCAGTCCTTTTGATTTTAAGTCCGTCTTTTGCATCTAAAATTCAAACAAAACACGAACTCACGCAGTTCCACCTTAACCATATATATCATGTCAACTCTCGCCTATAAAAAAAACACCAGACACGATCTAAAACTGACACAAAAGCATTGAAACTAAACCAGATCTCAACTGTTGGGAGATCAAAACTGAACCTTCCTAAAACAAACACAGATCATAACCAGCGCTAAATAAAACCTGAGCTTGATAAATAAAATAAAACAAACTAGAAACGAAATGATAATCCGAAATTCAATTTTTCATAGCAAAACAAAGAGATCTCGAATTTCAATAATTGACTGACATATTGTGACCACGAACAAAAAGAGGTTCGGAAACGGGAAAAGCTGGGAGAAACAACCAAATCGGAGACGGAGAGTTTGGAATTATTACCGGAGACGATGCGGCGGAGGAGGCCGGAGATTGGCGGCGGGGCGAGAAGAGCTCGGTGTCGGAGCTGGCGAGGCTCCGGTGGTGGTGAACAGATCTAGGGTTTGCAGAGACGAGAGGAGAGAAAGAGAGATTGGGCTTGGAAACCCGAGAAAAGGCTAATTGGACCGTAAAGAAGTGGTTGGGACTTTTTCTGAGATAAGGTTTTGGGGGTCAGATTGGAAAATAGACTAGTAGAATTCCAATTCCTACTACTAAAATTTTTTTGGACTCAGAGAGAGAGAAGGTCCAATAATTTGGTGATTTCTTAAAAAAAAAATTAATATCTTCACGATTTGATGCTGCGCCTTGTAAATCTGAACCAACCGGACCACACATACACACATGAGCCAGCCCACACCCTCTCTCTCTCTCTCTCTCCCTCAAGCGTGCGAAGCGATGTAGCCCACCGAATAATGTGGACTAGCAGGGGGCCCACATATGGATGTCTATGCCTTTTTCCTTTTTTTTGTTCAGCCCAATGAGGTGTCCCAAACTCCCACCCATTGGATCGTACTAGACATCAATGGACATGTCACATGAACATGACTATCAATACAAGAAAGTTTGGGGAAGAAGTCGTAGCCACATTAGTAAACCGATCTATCACTCTCTCCGACTCAATACAGTTTGGGATGAACTTGAACCATTGAAAATTTGTGCTACTTTTCCATAATCAGTCTTGGTTCATGAACGTAGTTCACTAGAGAATTATTGAGTTTCTATCATTCTCTCCTTTCAATCACAAAAATTAAGCTTTAGAATCTGTTCCGTCTAGATTGAGTTTGAAAACTTAAAATCGCTCATTTTTAACTTCTTCTTTTTGTGATAAAAATAAATAAATTACAAAGAAGTCCCATGATGGCAACCATAACTAAATAGATCACAGTGCAAAGCATTCCTAGCCCCGCTAGAAATAGTATTCTCTCAAATGTGTAAGTTGCTTGTGTTGTGGCTGAGATTGGCTAGACTATCAGCCATAAAATTGGTTTCCCGGTAAATGTGATCAAACTAGATATTGCTGAAAGAATTGGCCACGTTGATATTTTCAACTTTTGATGAAATTAGTGTTTGGTAAAATAATAAAAGTCGCTTATTTTCATCCTTTTAGTTCAAAATCATGGTTAGGAAAAAGCAAATGAATGGTTGATTTTTCTGAACTATTTTTTTTAAAGTTTAATATTTTCACATCAATCCCAAACTAAGCATTAATTTATTACACTAACTAAACAAATTCATAAACTAAGAAACCAAAAGCCCCATCAAGAGCCGACTGCTAGGGTTTCACTAATGCTAGGTTTTGTGCTCGAAACTACCAAATTTCCCTCCTTTCGATGGAAGTTCTGGCCTGGAATTGTCGAGGTATCAGTAACGACGCCGCAGTGGATGCCCTGAAAGTGTTGACGCATGAAAACAAGCCATCAATCATCTTTCTGAGCGAGACTAAAATTTTGAACCTTACACAGATGGACAAGATGCAAAAGGAAATAGGATACCTCAATTGCGAGGCTGTGTTCAGTGTGAATAATGATGATAATGAGATTCCTGGACAGTCGGGGGGAATTTCCATGTTCTGGAAGAACGACGTGAAGATTGAGTTCAACACAAAGTCGGCGCATCATATTGATATAGTGGTGGAACCCTCGAAGGGCATGGGACAGTGGAGACTCACCAGCCTTCATGGGCATCTGACCATGGCGGAGCGTTACAAGACGTGGGATCTATTAAAAAGTTTGAGAGATGAGTATTCGCTGCCTTGGTTGGTAATCAGAGATTTCAATGAATTATTGCACAACGATGAGAGAGACGATGGTCCAATACGAAGGGAAGGGCAGATGCAACTCTTTCGCAACTGTTTGTCTTACTGTGAACTTTATGATCTAGGTTATGTGGGGGAACAATTTACTTGGAGAAGAGGAGAAACTCAATCGCGTCTAGACTGGGCGGTAGCATCAAGGTCCTGGTTCAATCTGTTTCCTAGGGCAACATTGACGAACTTGAACCATGTGCATGGGGATCATTTTCCAATCTTCTTGGAAATGCAGGCAGCGAGGATGAATGTGGCACAACGAAATAAGAGACGGTTCCGATTCGAAGCCTTTTGGACGAATCATGCAGGATGTGAAGAGGTGGTTCGTAAGAGTTGGCAGCATTCAAAAGTGCTACCCATATGCATGAAGCAACTCAGTGCATACAAAATACGCTCTTTGCATTGAATGTTTGGCAGCGAATGACCTTTGGTAATCGTCGTAGAGAGATAGCAGCGATTAGGGCACGTATTGGTGTCTTCAATTCACTACCTCTACCCGAAGACAATGTGATGGATTATTCCACAATCATAAACAGACTAGACAGATTGTTAGCTGATGAATATCACTATTGGGGTCAGAGATCAAATGTGTTATGGATAACAAAGGGTGAGGGCAACACTAAATTTTTTCACCGAAAGTTTTCCAACATAAAGATGAATTAGATTTCGGGACTGTATAATGATGAGGGAGAACTACAAACTTCTAATGAAGGGATTGAAAAAGTGGTCATTGACTATTTTAGCTCCATGTTTAAGGCTAATGAGGTTGACGATGGGAAGATGCGGGAGGTAATAAACCTCATTGATCCTAAAGTAACTAATAAGATGAATGAGCAGCTCCTAACGTCGTATAGAGAGATTGAAATAAAAACAAGCTTTGATCCAAATGCATCCTTCTAAAATCCCTGGACCAGACGACATGCCTCCCCTCTTTTTCCAAAAATATTGGGAGATCGTCGGTAAGGAAGTGGTGGCGGCGACGATCAACTTTTTGGAAACCGGCATTCTGCTAGAGCAAATCAACTTCACGCATGTATACCTTATTCCCAAAGTTACAAAACCGAAATGTATAACATATTTGAGGCCTATTTCCTTATACAATGTCATCTACAAGATTGCCTCGAAGGTTATAGTAAACAGACTAAAGAAGATCCTGGATCAATTAATTTCCCATTTCCAAAGCGCATTTGTGCCAGGACAATTGATCTTAGATAACACTCTGATCAACAACGAGGTATCTCACTATATTCATAACCAATTTGCATCTTCTAATGGTGCGTTTTCTCTTAAACTTGATATGAGTAAAGCATATGACCATAAGGAGTGAAGTTTTTTAGAAGAGGTGTTATCCAGATTAGGTTTAGATGAAAGGTGGATCTAGCTAGTCATGCAGTGTGTCACGACAGTAAAATACTCATTTTTAGTCAATGGACAACCAAAGGGATACATCATACCATCAAGAGGACTGAGACAAGGTGATCCTCTGTCACCTTTCTTGTTTTTGCTAGGCACAGAGGCCTTCTCGGCTCTGTTGGAAGCTCGGGCTCGTGAGGGTCATCTTCAGGGAGTTCGAATTTGTGAGGGAGCTCCGGTGATCAACTATTTACTTTTCATAGATGATAGCCTTCTCTTTGGGAAGACAAGTGTGGAGGAGGCTAGACAGATTAAACAGATCCTAGAAGACTATAAGGTAGCATCGGGGCAAAAAGTGAATTTCAATAAGAGCAATGTGGTTTTCAGCAAAGGCGTGAAAGAGGAGGTAAAGAATGAAGTTGCCGATATCTTGGGTGTCAATATAGAAGCCATACATGAAAAGTATTTAGGCCTCCCTAATTATGTTGGAAGAAAGAAAACTAAAACGTTCTCCTTTATCAGAGAAAAACTGGATAAGAAGCTGGAATGTTGGCAAGGTAAGATGCTAAGTTCTGCAGGTAAGGATCTCCTTATTCGTGTAGTAGCACATGCACTTCCCACATATGCCATGAGTTGTTACCTCCTTCCTAAAGAATTATGTGATTCACTGCACCAAGCTAGTGCATGTTTTTGGTGAGGAAGCTCACAAGAGAACAAAAGGATACATTAGCCAGCTTGGGATAAGTTGTGCCTACCTAAAGCTGAAGGTGGTATGGGGTTTAAAAACCTATATGTTCACAACGTGGATCTCCTAGCAAAACAAGGATGAATGTTGTTACAGAAACCGGATTCCTTACTAGCTAGGCTTTATAAAGCACGTTATTTTCCTAACACAACGTTTTGGAAAGTCGAAGTACTTAGAAACGCATCCCAAAGCTGGAGAAGGATTTGGGAGGGCCGAAAGCTCTTGGAGAAAGGTGTAATATGGAGGATAGGTGATGGGAGTCAAGTGAAGGCAGGAATTGACCCGTGGATTCCACATACTGGCTGTTTGAGGCCAGTCTCATGTCAACTCGAGGAGAATGTTAGGGTTTCTGAGTTGTTGTTGTATCCAGGAAAATGGAATTAAGAACTTGTTCGCAATTCTTTCTCTCAGTTTGAAGCGGAGGCTATATTATCAATTCCATTGAGTTATGGGAACGACGAGGATATAATGATTTGGTTTTCGGATTATAAAGGAAGATTCTTAACTTCCTCTGCATATAAACTAGCATTACAAGTAACGGTGAGTAGAGAAGGGTTGTCCTCTTTGTCGACTTTGATTCCAGTCTGGCCTAAGCTTATGGAAGCTTCCCCTGTAAGCTAAAGTGAAGACCTTGTTAGGAAATGTGGCCATTGTTTGACCGAGTATCAAGATGTGTTAGTTAGTTTCTGTTGAATAAGCCCTAGATTGTAGGGTGAGTAGTGTTTGATTCATTCTTCCTTAGATATGGCCATGATATAGGATCATGGATGCATTTTGTTATCATTCTTGTTTGTATTGGCTGTATAAAAGCCATGTTTGAGTTGATGAATAATCAAGCTTGAGACCTACAACTAAGTCTTCCATTTCAGTTCATAATAGTGGTATCAGAGCCCCACAACGGGGTCTAACTTGAAGAAATCGTGAGCAGAGTGAAACACTGAGAGAAAGAGTGTTTGAGTGAAACATTGAGAGAGAGAGAGAGAGAGAGAGAGAGAGAGAGATGGCTGAAGGAAACAATCTCCTGAGCATTCTCACATTTGATAGGGACTACGATTATTGGTCAATGTTAATGGAAAACCTGCTACGATCAAAAGAGCACTGGAGCCTCATTGAGAATGGTTGCACAACCGGAGAAGCACTAACTGCTGCACAACGAAAAAACCTTGGAAGATCAAAAGTTGAAGAATTTGAAGGTGAAAAACTACTTATTCCAGTCGATCGACAAAACCATTCTGAAGACCATTATTCAAAAATATACCTCCAAGCAGCTATGGGATTCCATGAAGAGAAAATATTAGGGGAGTATTTGAGTTCAACAAGCTCAAATCCAAACACTCCGTCGAGAATTTGAAGTCTTGGAGATGAAGACTGGTGAGTCTATGAATGATTACTACTCTAGAGTGATGCTGGTAGCAAACGATATGAGGAATGCAAGAGAAGACATGCAAGATGTGAAAATAGTTGAGAAAATCTTGCGCACACTTACGGAAAGGTTCAACTATATTGTGTGCTCTATAGACGAGTCGAAGGATATTGATAGCTTGTCTGTGGATGAGTTGCAGAGCTCGTTGTTGGTCCATGAACAGAAGTTTCGGATAGTGTAGAAGAACAAGCTTTAAAGGTCACAGGAGTTGAGAGGTCTAAAGCAAAGGAGGAAGACAAGTTCAGTGGACGAGGTAGAGGTCGTGGAAACTACAGAGGAAGGGGAAGAGGTCGAGGAAGAGCTTACAATAAAGCTACTGCGGAATGCTGGAGATTTCACAAGTTAGGACATTTTCAGTATGAATGCCCTAACTATGCCCATTATGCTGAATATGCAGAGCTAGATGAAGACCAAGAGATGTTACTCATGTCCTACATTGAGACACACAAATTGAAAAAAGATGAGGTGTGGTTCTTAGACTCTGGTTGTAGAAACCACATGAGTGGAGACAAGCAGTGGTTTATTGAGCTCGACCATTCTTTTAGGCATTCTGTGAAGCTTGGAAACGACTCAAAGATGGATGTCATAGGAAAAGGAAATGTCAGATTAGCATTTGAAGGGAAAAGTCAGGTGATTACTGAGGTATTTTACATTCCTGAGCTCAAGAATAATCTACTTAGCATTGGGCAGCTTCAGGAGAAAAATTTGGCCATTTTGATTCAAAGCAACATCTGTAAAATCTACCATCAAATCAATGGGATAATTATGCAAACAAATATGTCTGTAAACCGAATGTTTGTGTTGCTTGCCTCTGTGCCTACAAATGCTCCTGGACCGACTTGCTTTCAAGCTTTATCAGATGATTCAATAACTAACTTATGGCACCAGAGGTTTGGTCTTCTTAACATGAAAGGGTTACAGACGTTGGCCTATAGAGATATGGTCAGGGGCTTACCAATGCTGAAAGCTAGCACCAAGTTATATACTGATTGTGTTGTGAGAAAACAACATCGTGGTCTTTTTCTAAAGAAAATTTCGTGGAGAGCCTCTCAACCGTTGCAGCTTGTACACTTAGACATCTGTGGCCCAATTACTCTATAATCAAATATCCACAAGAGGTACATAATTACGTTTATTGATGATCATAGTCGTAAGATGTGGACGTATTTCTTGCATGCTAAGTCAGAAGCATTCACTGTGTTTAAGAAGTTCAAAACCATAGAAGAAAAGGAGACATGGAACTATATTTGTGGTTTGCGTACTAACCGAGGTGGGGAGTTCACTTCATCCGAGTTTAACAATTTTTGTAGCTCTAATGGGATCAGTAGACAACTCACTGCGGCTTACTTTCCATAACATAATGGAGTCGTAGAGAGAAGAAACCGAACCCTAATGAACATGGTGAGGTGTATGCTGACTGCAAAGGAGGTTCCAAAAGAATAATGGCCGGAGGTAGTGAATTGGGCAGTGCATGTGCTCAACAGGTGTTCCACTTCAACAATACAAGACAAAACACCTGAGGAAGCATGGAATGGAATCAAGCCTTTAGTGGAGAACTTCAAAGTGTTCGGATGTATAGGGCATGTTCACATACCAGATGTCAAGAGGAAGAAGCTTGATGATAAGAGCCTCAAGTGTGTGTTCTTGGGATTAAAGAAGAATCCAAAACTTTTCGAATCTATGATCCGGAGTCTAAGAAGATTATAATTAGTCGAGATATGGCTTTTGAAGAAAAAGAAAAATGGAGCTGGGGCAAAACAAGTAAAGAAACTCGTTGTGATGTTCTTGAGTGGAGAGATGAAGGAAACGAAAGAAAAGAAAACATGGGGGACATTGAAGAAGAAGAAGAAGAGAATAAAGCAAGCTGTCCAGATCAGTCTACACCAATTAATGTGACAAATCTAGTTCAAGGGAGGAGAAGAAGAGAACTAACGTGGATGGAGGATTATGTGACAGGCGAAGTTTTGTCCGAGGAAGAAGATGAAGTACAGCAACTAGTTATGGAGATGCAACAACTTGCTATGTTTGTTTCTTTTGATCCAACAACCTTTGAAGAAGCTGCGCTAAGAGTCAGACTTGGAGAGAAGCTATGGATTAACAAATTCAAGCCATAGAGAGGAATGGTACATGGGAACTAACTGAGTTACCAAGAGGACCAAAGAAGATAGGTGTTAAATGGGTTTTCAAGACTAAGTTGAATGAGAAGGGGGAGGTGGATAAGTGCAAGGCTCAGCTTGTAGCAAGGGGATACACATAACAAGCTGGTATTGACTACATTGAGGTATTTGCTCCTGTAGCTCATTGGGATACCATTCGATTAATACTTTCACTTGCGGCTAATCAAGGTTGAAAGTAACACTGAGGTATTTGCTCCTGTAGTTCGTTGGGATACCATTCGATTAATACTTTCACTTGCGGCTAATCAAGGTTGAAAGTATACCAGCTTGATGTTAAAAGTTCATTCTTGCATGGTGAGATCAGTGAGAAGGTGTTTGTGGAACAACCATGGGATTATGAGGTGAAGGGTGGAGAGAGCAAAGCGTACAAGTTGAAGAAAACACTCTACGGGCATAAACAAGCCCCACGAGCCTGGTTTAGTAAGATCAAATCTTATGTCTTCAAGGAGGATCTTGAGAGATGCTTGAGTGCTCACACGTTGTTTACAAAGAAAGGCGAAGATGGAGGTATTCTTATAATCAGCCTGTATGTTGATGATCTTATTTTCACGGGAAATAATGAGCAGATGTTCAGGGAATTCAAGAGTTCAATGAAAAAAGAGTTTGACATGTCTGATCTTGGTTATATGAAGTAATTTCTTGGAGTGGAGGTGATGCAATGCACAACTGGAATTTTCATAAGTCAAAAGAAGTATGCCAATGAGATATTGGAAAGATTTGGAATGGAGCATTGTAACCCTGTGAAAAATCCTACTGTTCCTGGAAGTAGGCTTGCTAAAGATGATGGAGGTACAATGGTTGATTCTACTGCCTACAAGCAAATGGTGGGAAGTCTTATGTACTTGACTGCTACCAGACCTGATCTTATGTATGTAATAAGTTTGATTGCTCGTTTCATGGAAGCTCCTACTGTGCTGCATCAACAAGCAGTGAAGAGGATGTTTCAATATTTGATGGGGACAATTGAGCTGGGAATACTCTACAAGAAAGGAGGAAGAGAGAGCTTGTTTGCTTATTTAGATAGTGACTATGCTGGTGATCTTGATGGCCGTAAAAGTACTTCAGGGTATGTCTTTAAAGAACTCTGGAGCTGTAGCATGGAGTTCTAAGAAGCAACCAATTGTGTCTCTTTCCACCACTGAAGCGGAGTTCATTGCAGCTGCTGCGTGTACTTGTCAAAGTGTGTGGATGCAGCGAGTTCTTAAGAAGCTGCGATTTGAGCAATGTAAGTGCACTATACTGTGTGATAATAACTCAGCCATTAAACTCTCGAAGAATCTTGTTATGCATGGTAGAAGTAAGCATATCTATGTTAGATTTCATTTTCTTCGAGACTTGGCTAATGATGGAGTGATAGAGTTGGTGCATTGTGACCCAAAGGATCAGTTAGCTGACATTATGACGAAACCTTTGAAGCTAGATCTGTTTTGAGGATGAGAGAGCAACTCGGTGTGTGCAGTGCTTAAGGAGTAAACTGACTGTTGGTTTACAATGCAGTTTAAGGCAGGAGTTGTAAAGAAATGTGATCACTGTTTGACCGAGTATCAAGATGTGTTTGTTAGTTTCTGTTGAATAAACCTTGTATTGTGGGGTGAGTAGTGTTTGATTCATCCTTCCTTAGATATAGCCACGATATAGGATCGTGGATGTATTTTGTTATCATTCCTGTTTGTATTGGCTGTATAAAAGCCATATTTGAGTTGATGAATAAACAAGCGTTTGTATTGGCTGTATAAAAGTCTTGTTTGAGTTGATGAATAAACAAGCTTGAGAGCTACAACTGAGTGTTCCATTTCAGTTCATAATAGACCCATATGTGGAAAATCTGTAGAGAAATCCTCCCAGTCTCATTGCAACTCCAATCGAAGAAAGTTAATGTTAATACGATGTGCTGCCTATGCGGTGAAGGTGAAGATTCACTTATGCATGCAATTAAGGATTGCCGTTACGTGCAAGTAATTGCCTCCATTGTTCCAGAGGTTAGTCAATGTTTCGAATTATCACATCATTTTAGGTGTTATACTTGGATCGAGGAATGTCTCAGTACGTTATCTCCGTATCATGCTGCTTGGTTTTGCTACTTGTTATGGAGTGTGTGGAAGGAGCGTAACCAACGAATTTGGACGGACAAGTATATGGAAGAGGCCAGGGTTGTTCAACTAACTAGGCATGGTTTCAATGAATTTATGACATTGTGTCCTATGAAGGTCAAACAACAAAAAGGCCGCGGTCTCCTTGTGGAGGTACAGTTGGCTTAAGATGAACACATATGGAGCTTGGAAGGATAGGGTAGGCAGTGTTGATTTCGTTTGGCGGGATCATGACGGCGCAATCGGTGGGGGAGGCTTTGCACCACAGGGCTGTGTGTTCGATGCACTAACTACAAAGGCTTTAGCTCTTCGTGCAGCTTGTCAAGTCATCAAGGAGAAGCAGCTCTTCCCAATTATCGTGGAATCAAACTGCCTTCAGACTGCCTTCAGCTGATTAACGCCCTACCTGTAGCGGATGAAGACTCTTTTCATATTGGGGGTATTTTACGAGACATAGCTGATATCAAAAGGGACTGTCCTGGTATGTGTTTCAAACATGTTTTTAGAGAGGCTAATGAGGTAGCTCACAAACTCAGCAAATTAGCTTTTAATTTGAATGCTTCTGTAATTTGGCCTGGAGAGGCTCCTACAATAGTGAAGGAAGCTCTCTCCAAGTATGTTTTCGTGTAAGCCTATAGGCAATAAAAGCTCCCGTCCTCTCTTCATAAAAACTAAACCAATTTGCAGCTCTTTATTATCAAGAGATCTATAATATAAAGTTATATCTTAGAATTTTCAACTCCCTAAACGCGTACCATGCTTATACAATGGATTAACAAAATCAATGCTTTTATGGGCATAGCATTGATCAAGAACAATATGAAGCAATAGAATCGAGTCACAACTTTTATATCCGCGCCCCAAAAAACCGTATGCACATTTCAGAAACTGCATATAAATCCAAGAAGGACTAGCAAACTATTCCTCCAAAAGAAAAAAAATTAATCCAAAGAATTATCTCATGTCTAAGCAAAATTTAGTTACAACCCTAATGCTGCCTCTGATCCATACTCATCCAATCCTTGGTACATAAAAGGGCGTCAACTGTCTCTGGCCGGAGGGAACTCTTGTATTGATCCATCTCCTTTGCATTGGTATCGAAAATCGACTCACAAGGGACTGTGGATACCGGCATTGTCAAAATGTCGCGAGCCATCTTTGACAGAGTTGGATACTTCATCTCGTTCTGTTTCCACCATCCCAGCACATCAAACTCGTGGACTCGAGGTATTAGAGGCTCCTCCAGATACTGATCAAGCTCATTCTTCAAGTTCTTCATGATGTAGACGTCAAACTCTTCTGCTGCATAGTTTGGTGCAAGAGGCAATGACATTGTGGAATATTCCTGAAAGAGCTCATGAATTCGATCATCAACTAATTTGATCCATGTCGGAGATTCTTCTTCATTGTAAATTCTGTTGAAGCTGAATTCGACATACTTCATCTTGTACCGAGGATCCATAACCACTGCTATAGCCAAAACCAGACAGCAGTTCTTCCAGTACTTATCAACTGTTTGTTGCATTGTTCTAGCAAGGTTACTGATGAAGGGATCCTCATTCCTAATACCACGAGCCATTTCTAACTGAACTCCCCATACTTCATGGAAGAACAGATTTGCAGCTGGATTAGTTGTGGCAGCAAGGATGTTAGCTGCATCAAAGATCGGCTTCAAATATGCGCAGAGAGTCTCAACTTGCTTCCAATCTTCTAGTGATGGGGCTAGTCTTTTGAACTCGGGATAATATGTATCCAAGCAAGAAAACACTTGCTTCAACTGAGAGGCAGCCATCAACATTTGATACGTTGTATTCCATTGATTTTGGTCGTCACAGACTATGTTCCTTTCACATGGGAGTTGAAGCTGTTTCTGAAGCACAAGAAACTGTTCCTCATGCGGCTCTGAAGTCTTCACAAACTTAGCGCTGTCGCGGATTTTCTTGACCAAATCATTGCAGTTTCCCAGTACATCTCTTGCAATGCTGCTAAGAGTACGAGCAATGCAGCTGCTAGACAAGAGTTGACCATTGAAAGGGAGAAAAGGCCTTAAACTTTCCAAAGTTGCTTCACTCAAGGTTGGTGACTGATCATGAAAAGTGATGGAGAGTAACCTGTTCCCCAGGTTCCAACTTTCAATGCAAACAGCAACAGCGTGGCTAAGAGCAGTATCGGAGTCAGGATATGGTTCCATCACGACATTGAGAAGCCGCCTATGCGACTTATATTCGGCATCAACGAAGTGACCGCTGACAAACACATACCCCACACCCTGAGAGGAAGTCCACATGTCCAAGGAAAGACAAACACGTCCAGGTGCGGCATGAATCAATTCAGAGAGGCTTTGCTTTTCCGATTGGTGAGTTGCAAGGCATTGTCCCTGAACAGTATCGAAGGTCATCATGCTTATGTTGAACTGCGGCTGAAGATTCTGTACAAAAGATACAAAACCAGGGTGTTCAACCATGTGCAGCGGGTAGTCATGCATGATGATCATTCTGGCAATGTCTCTGCGGGAATGATCTTGATCAAACATAAACTGTGGCATTTTGGAAGCTCGGTTGTAGCGCCTTTTTGGTGGATTAGAAGCACCCTTTGAAGATGATGCGTCAGCTAGAATGTTGTTGTCCTGGTTTCGGTGAAGAGCTGCGCAAGAGCCCTTCTCAACATGGCGCCTGAGGTGACTGGTGCCCGACACTTTTGAGCCTTTACTGTAAGCGTAGCTCCGCTTGCATTGGTTGCAATACGCCCTCCTACATCCGGTACCCACAGTTTCAATAGTGAAATGCTCCCAAACCATGGACTTCCTTTTCCTCCTCTTACCAGGAATTGTATCAGAAATCGCCATCCCCTCATTGTTTGGGAACGAGAGCGCCTCAGTGTTCGGATATGAGTTTGCCTCATTGTTCTGATATGAGACTGCCTCAAGGTTTGCATATTCCGGAAAAGGTGGCTTGTGATCCTCATAGTAGGTTTGGGTCAGAATACTCTCCTCTTCTTCATGAACAGGTATTTCCATCTTGTGATGTTCTTCATCAGTTTCCAATGTTATATGATCCCAAAGAGTATTGTTAGACTGCTGTATATCTGGACTTGCCCCATCATGGTTGTTTCCATAGTCCATTAGCTCAATACTGCCTCCATTAGTGGTGATCATATCTTCCTCAATAAAATCCTGCAATTTTTTCAAACAGGAACACAACATAAGCATCAATCTAACCAAAATCGAAACACGAAAAAAAACCATATCAATCTAACTCTACACCACCACATTACTCAATCGCTATTACTACTCAACAAGGTTATATTGCCCATAAACCAAGTAACAAACAGTTGGTGTGCACAGTATACCATAGTCAATGATGCACATTATACTAGCTAGCTACATGAAACCAAATGCAAGAGACATATATGCAAGCAAGTCTCAAGTCTCTTGATTCTAGCCGAAGCTCAAAAGACAAAGCCCATCACACATGTCCACATAAAGTTTCTATTTTTATTGTTTTCTCTTTTCTTTTCAGTTTTGGGCCCAAAACTGTGTTTAAAAACTCAGATCGACTCCATACCGTTTATGTCGATATTGATGATACACAAAGAGCCCAGATGAAACTAAAACCCAGTTTCTCCTTTCCGTTTAAAACAAAAACAAAAGAACCCTTAAACCCTGAACCCCTTATTCTCTCAGAGAGTTAAAACTCGTCGTCGTCGTCAGCCGAACGTGAACGACAACAAAGCGGTTCCCGACTGTCGTAAACGGACTACGACAATCGCGAAAGGCTTTGAATCCTTATAGATACTATCGCAAATTGAAGAGAGACCAAAATTGGAGACCACAAAATCGACTATGGTAGAAGTGAGGAATATTTACCATTGAGGAATCGGAGAGAGAGAGAGAGAGAGCGCGAAATTGGTGGCGCGGCGGCGATGGGCCTGAGGATTCCGGCGACGGCGATGGAGAAAGCTTTAGGGTTTTGGTGGCGGCGGAGATAGAGAGAGAGGTTGGGCTTGTTTGTTTTAGGTTTTCTTTTGTGGACTGTGAGCCCAAAGGGTGGCTTATATATTTTGAAGTTTCAATTACGTCTTCTGTTTTGGTCCGTGTAGCCCAAGGAAAGGGTGGACTCTCTATTTTAGAGGGTGTGGGGTCGTTTTCCCCTTGTAGATAGATTTCCTTTTTTACTTTTGATGATTTTTGATAATGAAAATCAAATCAATCACGTGAAATCAGAATTGAATTGAATAACATGCAATTCCATGTCGGAGAGGAATTCGGATATTATTAATTAACCGTATTATTGAAATATATATCTATACTATTATTATTATAGGAAGAGGGTTTGTTTTCTCAAATTGTCTATTTATGTCAAATTTAACATTTTTCTCTTTGATTGTGTTAAATAAATTAAGGTTAATATTGTAATAGTAAAATTATATATAATTTGTTTTTTCTTTGAAGAAAAAGAAACCTCGTTTTTTCTCCACTCTTTGTACCACATCGATTTATAGTTACTCTATCAAATACAAAAACTATCTTTTTCCCCTTCTTATGTGATTTGTCAATAACTATTTATGTGTTTAAAGAGATTTATTCTCTATTAATCTCAGTGTGTATCTTGTCCTAGTTAGATACAGATATTAATTAGATACAGAGAATCCCTGTTATGTCGGGATAGTTATTGTAACAGATTATATCAGCCTATATTTAAAACATTATATTAATAAGAAGAGTAACTACTTTCTGTCTATTCTACTTACAGCAAAACCCCAGATCTAGGACTATTGATCTTGTGATATGAGTTGTATTACATGTTTATGCCCTAGCTCCTATTGACATATATCCATAGAGTATACGTGATGGACCTGGGAGAGTCACGGTTTGGAAAAGAAAAGAAAAGAGAAATCGATTATATGTAACTGTTGTGTCACGGTCGCTGGGTGTGATTTTTACCACCATTCTATAATCGATTATGTGACCATGCATCATAGATCACGTTTTTATTCAATTAAACTTGAAAGTTTTGTGATCGTGGTACTCGATCGTTTCTAATAAAACATCTCTGTGTGTTTTGTATATGAGTTCGAATGAGCCTGGAATGCCGAAATTTGAGATCCTTGACCTTGAAGGCAAGGAGTACCATCGTTGGGTCTCTGATGTAGATAATACATTCATTAGAAAGAGACTTACCAACAGCATCAAACCCGTTGGGCCTAGAACAAACCTCCTCCCACCTAATGAGGAGACAAAACCTCAAGCCCTCATGTTTCTGAGGCATCATATTCACCAATCTCTGAAGAAGCATTATTTGAACAAAACATATCCCATGGTTTTGTGGAATGTTCTAAAAAAGAGATTCAATAATGTGCATAATGCACAACTTCTTGAGTTAACTGCGAAATGGAACAACACCAGAATGATGGATTTCCTAAAAATCAATGTTTTTAACCAAGCTATGCTCGATCTGCAGTATGAATTAAGCTTTTGCGGTGTGGAAAAATCTGAGGAAAACATGATTGAGAAGGCATTACAAACCATCCCTACATCAATGAGTCTGCTAGCTCATCAGTACCTGATTGAGTACGAGCAATGGAGGATTACCGAATTCAGTGATCTCATTAACAGTCTTGCGACTAAAGAAAAGCATCATGAGATCATCTTGAATAATAACTCAAGACCGGCTGGTACTAAAAAATATGAGAGTTATAATACGGGAGGAAAGGCTCGAAAAGATAAAAATGTTGCTCATTCAGAACCTTATAATCGTGGTGGACATGCTCCACATGGGGGAAGAGGAGGGTATGTGGCTAAGGCCACAGCCAAAATATGACTTAGCATAGAGATCAGAAAGCTCATTCTCAAAAGAACCAGTCTGGTTCGGTTCCTGATGGTCAACGGTATCAACAATCTGGTAAGCTTGGTTGTTTCAAGTGTGACTCTACTAGACATATGCACAAACAATGTCATTCTAGTAGAGAAATCTAGAATATCTACAAGAAGCACAAACATTATTTAGCTCAAGAGTCGAATCACACTAGAGATTATGAGATGAAGGTTGACACCAACCTAGTTGTAGCAGATAACAAGGAGAAAGCACTTGTAACCCCGGATTTTCATTAAGCCTATGTAAAATGTAGTTGTCTCTGTAATCTTTCAAATTTTAGTTTCGTTTTTTGCTTACTTTTCGGTCAAGAATTTTTAAAGACACTTGTCTTTGTTTTATGAATAAGAACACATCTATGATGTAATTTTTGTTGGCAAACAATGAATATTTCTCTATTTTGCTATATGAAAGTGTTTGAGAATGTTCCATTTCATAGGATACTTATGTATGGTTTGATGTTTACATATATGTGGCAAAAATAAGCCAAGATACCATTTTGAGAACGAAAAAAATGTTGAAAAACAACTCGAAGCAGTTCATAGAGCAAATTCGACCCGTCGAAAAATTGCACTATACAATTTTTGACCCGTCGACGCCATACTTCTGTCCCAAAATTGGTTCAAATTTGACCTGTCGATACCACGCTTCTGTCCCAAAATTGGTCCAAATTCAACCCGTCGAAAATTTTCTCGACTGATCAAATTTCTGGTATCGAAAAATCACCGAAAAATCACAAGTTATTTTGGGTTTATTCTCGACACGTCGAGACCTTTTTCGACCTGTCGAAAATGCAACCCGGATGTGATATTTTTAGATGAGTTTTTCATCTATTTTCTTGGCTTATGATGTTGTTATTACATCGGTTTATGTCATGCCATATCAGCATTCAACAAGGGTCACACCATTCTCAAATCTTTAAGTGTATACTTGAAGTGTGTGCCTCGTCTTTGCTACAAAGACTTACTTATTTACATTGATTTTTTAGATGTCTCAAGGCGAAATTGAGTGTCTAGCAGATAGTGGTACTACTCATACTATTCTGCAGAATATGCAACTGCTTGTAGATCTTTTCCCATACAAATCTTCAGTGACAACCAAGATTGATGTAATACCCGTTATTCAGGGGCGTGGTAGTGCACAGTTTCTGCTACCCCATGGTACAAAATTATATATCATTGATGTCTTATATGCGCCAAAGGCCAATCTAACCTTGCTAAGTTTTAAGGATATTCGTGCCTACAGATTTCACTTGGAAACCTATTGTGAGAATGTAAAAGAATTTTTGTGTAGAACTTCTCTTGATTGTCGCCACAAGCGCATTCTAGAGAAGTTTCTGGAAATTCGTAGTGGTTTGTACTTAACCACGATTCGAATTATTGAATTTAATGCCGTGACTTACACTACTACGTGTGATTCTGATTCATATAAGCTTTGGCATGTACGAATGGGACACCCAGGTCCTGATATGATGATCAAAATCTTGAAAAATACTTATGGTCATCCGTTCTTTAGAGCCAAGAAATATGTGGGATTACCTATTTCCATCGATTTAGATGGTGAGGATGAGACTACCCATCTCAATCCTAACTTGGTCTCCATGATAAGTATAGCACCTTCCCAGCAAGATATTGTTGAGGCATTATGCATTATCCCACCAGATTCTTATGTTGTCATCTCTGATGCGCATCGCTCGTTCTGCAAAGCTTGTTCTTTAGCAAAGTTGACGGCTCGTCCTTCTTTTATTGTTGATAACAATGAAAATATTTCATTCTTACAAAGGATCCAATGTGATATTTGTGGACATATCAAACCTGAATGCAGACCATTTAAATATTTCATGGTTTTGATAGACGCATCAACGCGATGGTCACACGTTACTTTGCTGTCCACAAGGAATGCTGCGTTTGCAAAACTCCTAGCTCAAATCATTAAGCTTCGGGTTCACCACCCGGACCACCCAATCAAGTCTATTAGATTGGATAATGCAGGAGAGTTTACATCAAAGTCTTTCGATGATTACTGCATGTCTCTTGGGATTGATGTTGAACATCTCGTTCCCCACGTTCATTCTCAGAATGGTTTAGCAGAGGCTCATATCAAGCGGTTACAGCTTGTGTCTAGAGCTTTAGTAATGCATACAAATTTATCAGTCTCTGCTTGGGGTTATGCAGTGTTACACGCAACAATGCTTCTTCGTTTTAGACCTGTTGCCCGTCAACCATTCAGTGTGTACTAGTTGGTAACTGAATATGAGCCTGATATTTCACATTTACGCATTTTTGGTTGCACGGTCTATGTACTTATTGCGCCTCTACATCGTACTAAGATGGGTCCTCAATGAAGATTGGGCATTTATGTTGGTTTCGAATCACCCAAGTTAATCCACTATCTTGAACCTTTGACATGAGATCTCTTTACTGCTAGATTTGTAGATTTACAGATTTTCAATATGATGAGACATATTTCCCGCCTTTAGGGGGAGATAGGAATAGTTCTATTTCAGTTCAACGTTAGGAATTGACGTAGTTTAATCTCACTGTATCTCATCATGATACACGCATGTCTCAAAGTGAGATAGAAGTGCGTACAATACTCGATCTTCAACAAGTGGCAAACTACATGCCTGATTCATTTGCTGATATTGCTAAAATGACGAGATCGGATATACTCGTTGCTAATGTTTCTGCAAGGTTGGAAATCCCGATAAAGGGATTCATTAATAGCAACATCGGGCAAGAAGGCGTTCCTCCTGCTCATGTGGATAGTGTTGCTTCAGCCTCGGCTCCCACCAGAAAGATGGGGAGACCAAGAAAATGCACAGATGAGCCGCCAGTTAAAAGGCAGGCTATCAAGACACCGAAAGATCCACTTATCATCAACATTATGAATCCTTCACATGAGATTATCTCTGATTATGGTTATGTTCTTGAATCACAATTAACATCTCTGGGGGACGCTCCAGAACCTTTTGTGATATCAGAGAACCTAGAAATCTCACTTAGAACAAATGATGCGCACGTTTTTATTGATAGATCTTCTATGTTAGTTGATGATATGTTTACTTATTCTGTCGCTTAGGAGATTATTGGCGACGATGAAGTGAAACCTCACTCAGTTGATGAATGTCAACATAGAGCAAATTGGCCGAAATGGAAGGAAGTCATCCAGGCTGAACTAGACTCTCTGAATGAAAGGCAAGTTTTCGGTCCGGTTGTGCTATGCCCACCGAATATTAAGCCAGTTGGACATAAATGAGTCTTTGTTCAGAAGCGTAATGAGAAGAATGAGATCTTGCATTATAAAGCTAGACTTGTAGTGCAGGGTTTCTCTCAGCACCCTGGAATTGATTATGAGGAGACGTATTCTCCAGTTATGGACGTCATCACCTTGCGCTACATGATAAGCTTGGTAGTATCTAAAAAGCTTAGTATGCAGCTGATGGATGTGGTTATTGCATATCTCTATGGGGATCTTGATTCAAAGTTATACATGAAAGTGTCAGATGACATTGCTCTACCCAAATCAAGTAACTCTAAACCACGGAGTTCTCATGTTATAAAGTTGAGATGTTCGCTATATAGATTGAAGCAATCCGGTAAGATGTAGTATACACGCCTCAGTGACTACTTGATTGGAAAAGGATATAAGAATGATGATTTATGCTCATGCGTGTTTATTAAAAGAACAAGATCAGGATTTGCTATAGTAGTTGTCTATGAACTCTTAAAGAGATCAATGAGACTGTTTGCTATTTGAAATCTGAATTTGAGATGAAAGCCTTGGTATGACTCGATTTTGTCTCGGATTAGAGATAAAACATTGAGTTGGTGGAATTCTTATTCACCAGTCTGCTTATGTCCAAAAGATGCTCAGGCGATCCAATATGGATAAAGCACACTCTGTTAGCACGCCAATGGTGGTACACAGTCTGGACCCCGAGAAAGATCTGTTTCGTCCTTTAGATGACGATAAGGAGATTTTGGGAGCTGAAATTCCATATCTTAGTGTCATTGGAGTTTTGTTATATTTAGCTTAGTGCACACGTCTAGATATTGCATTTTCAGTGAACTTGTTAGCAAGATTTTGTTAGAATTTTCAAACCAAAATAAGTTGATTAATTATTAAAGGAAAATACATTGTAGTGGGCTCTTAAGTTTCCCAAGAATGGTGGAGAGTCCTAGAATGGTCATGAACATGGAAGGTTTATGAATCGACATTTATGGTGGAAGACATTAATGAAGATCTAGATGGTTTCTCTTTAGCCTATATAAGGAGAGGTCATTGGCTCATTCCATCATCTCATCAAAGAAAGTTCATCTTACTCTGATAAGTAGAGAGTGAAGAGAGTTCTCACTCCTAGTTGAGAGTGTTGTAATAGTTAGGGAGCAAAACAAGTGTGAGAGAGGGTTTCCTTCAAGATGTGCTCTTGAAGTTGTGTATCTCTTGTACCCATATCTTTGATAGTTGAGGTTCTTGTTGTTGCTACCTCGTGGATGTAGGCATCTCGCCGAACCACGTTATATCCTGTGTTCTCTACCTCTTACTCTTTTATTTCCTTGCATATTTTTATTTTTGTGGTTTGAGTTATTATTATTTTTATTCTACTGTTTTATCCAATAGATTTAGCTCTGCACCTATACAACGTCATTGGAATGGAGTGAAACAACTCTTCAAATACTTAAAAGGTTCTATTGACTTGGGTTTATTCTTCCCTTACAAAGAATACAGAGAAAAACATGAAATTCTCGGAAAAGATAAAGTTGAAGCGAATTCTGGGGATTTTGACCCATCGAGGGATTCTCTCGACCCATCGAAAAATGGTCCTGCTTCGAACATTTTTCATGCTATCCCATATTCCAAAACACCGATTGATGTGTTGGTTGGATTTGCTGATACTGGGTACCCCTCTGACCCACACAAAGGTCATTCACAGACCGGTTATGTTTTCACTATAGGAAACACGACAATCTCTTAGAGATCAACAAGGCAAACCCTTGTTGTTACTTCCTTCAATCATTTTGAGATAATTGGTTTGCATGAAGCAGTTAGAGAATGTGTTTGGCTTAGGTCAATCATAGGTCATATTCGAGGCTCTAGTGGATTGAAATCTACTGTTACTGATCCCACTTGAGGATAATGTTGCATGCATTGAACAGATGAAGTTGGGTTTCATTAAGGGTGACAATACAAAACATATATCACCGAAGTTTTTCTTTAATCAGCAACAACAGCAGCTGTCGAATATTCATGTGAACCAGATTGGTTATGCTGATAATGCTGCGGACTTGTTTACCAAGTCACTTTATAAATCTACTTTTGTGAAATATGTGAGAGGCATTGTTATGTGAAGATTATCTGAACTCCTAGACTAAGTTTATAGTTAGGGAGAGTTCCATTTCTGTAGACATCAGGGGGAGTCTACATCATATGTAGTAGCTTTAGTAGTTGATGCGTTATACTTTTTTCCCCTTAGACCAAACTTTTGTTTTACCCATGATGTTTTTGTTTGTTTGGCGAGGTTTTTAATGAGACAACAAGTCATGCATCATTCTTATGGCCATCGACACGAGGAGAGTGTTTAAGGAGATTTATTCTCCATTAATCCCGGTATGTGTCTTGTCCTAGTTAGATACGGATATTAATTAGATAGATACAAAGAATCTCTGTTATGTCGTGATAGTTATTGTAACAGATTGTATCAGCCTATATTTAAGGCATTCTATTAATAAGAAGAGTAACTACTTTCTGTCTATTCAACTTTCTCCTACAATATTATGCTAATTTTTTTTCTTTTATAGTTATGCTACCTTAAAAATCGGAAAAATTGAAGATTTAAATTTCTCTTTCTAATTCCCTAAAAAAATGTATCATTTTACAATTTCCTCGTATCATTCTTAAAAGTTTGTAATTCTTGTCATTATTAAATTTCTTAATGAAAAAATTCAAACGCAAAAATTTACGAATGACATAATTTAAAATACTAAAATTCTAATTTTTATTATTTGTCAATTCTTATAAGAATTAAAAAAAATTCATCCAAATACACCGTTAAGGATTATACAAGATGATGTAACCTTAATTCATTTTGGAGTTTGGTTCTACTTAAATATTCTCGTTATTCTCGATGATGTCAGAGAGAAAATACATAATTTGACATATGCAATTAAGAGATTAAGAGAATGATCTTGTATATCCTCAAATATATTTGATGATGTCGTATATGTCACACGTGTATCATAGGAATCCGAATGTAATGAAAAATTGAGCAAGATATGATCTTGATTCTTTTTCCAGTTTGTGCCTAATATATAATATTTTTTCGTTTATAATAATGAGTATTTTAAAAAAATATAAAATAAGTATCCTCCTACCATTGTCTTATTAAGTTCAACTACATAAAAATGTATTTATAATGTACGGAACACAAATGTATAGACACTTTGTCATAATTTTAATCGCATTGGACTTAAATAAATAATATACGGAAAAAACTAGACAATAAATTACTTTTTTTTACATTTGTATTACACATATTATAAAATTTCTCCCTACAAGGGAGAATAGCTAATTAGCTATAATCATCAAAATGTGTATGTTCCATGTGTGACGACCATCATACTGTATCACATGATCGATATGAATTTAGTCCCGTTTTTTGGCCATTAATATTTAATATTTCACTTACTTTCTCAATCCTTTTCCATGAGCTATATATAGAAATTCATTAATTTCCTCAAATATATATTCCCTCCCCTTTTCTGGCTCGTCTCTTTCACTGTCGCTGCCACCACCCACTGTTTAAAACCGAAACTTTTTGATTCTCAAATATCTTCAAGAGATTGAACAAAGGCTTATTTGGGCTCATAATGGAGACAGAGAAGAACCAGAAATTACCAGTCTTGAACCATAAAGGTCCGGCCATGACCAAGAAAGGAGCTTACGCTGCCCTTTCGTATATGGCCTCAGCAGGTTTCTTATAGTTCTTTGTTCATTACATGTCCCCAAGTTTTTTTTTTTCAATAATTGACATTACTGCTTGGTAAATGTGTTCTTGTTTTGCGTAAATTATGCTCGATTTTTTTTTCTGTCACTTGCTTCGAGTGATCTTGAAAACAATGATCTTGTATTTGTGTTTTTGATGTCATAGAAGGTGTATATTGGATCAAATAATTATACTATGGTGTGTTTTGTTTGTTATTAAGTCCAGCATTGTATATGTGTCTGCAATTTATGGAGGATTGATATGCTGATAGATCGGTGGGCACAAATTAATGATGGCATTTTGATGTGGAATGTATTGAAGAGGTATGTGAAGTGGGAGGTTTTATGTACCGAAAACTACACGTTTAGTTCAAATTTGTTCTTATAATTCTCAGTTCAGTTGCTGGTATGAGATTTTGAGCATTGCTCTACTAGTGGTATGTGAACATGTGATATATCAGTAGTCACTAGTCTCAAGACATGAACTTTTCTGTGCCTGGTTTCTCTTACCTTCTTTTCTTTGTAATGGTTAATGACTATTTTAAGCTGCTCTCTTGTAAACAAATTTTTATGCTTATGCTTTGTACTTGATTGCAGTTCTCTTGATAATGTTCAACAAAGCAGCACTTTCTGCATACAAGTTCCAATCTGCCAATGTTATCACACTTTTTCAGGTAGCGGTAGCATATCTAAAATTTTCTTATACGAACTTAAGTGAGGGCCAGATTGTTGCTGTAGTCATTTACTGAATTATCACACTCTTCCTTTATACTCCATTATGCTGATTCGGACTTTTAATAGATACAAACAAACGCCCTCGAAACTACGTCCTCTTGTATAGCTTATTTCGTTGAAATAGCATGATTTCATGATATGAATATCCTTGATCACCATCTTATAGTTGTTGCTTTATCAGGTATTCTGTAACTAGATTCGTGTCATCTAAGATTGACTTTGTTAACTTTACTCGAACAGTTGTTGCTTACAGTGGTTTCCAAATTTTGGTTTTAGATGATATCGTCGTCTGCATTGCTGTATGTAATGAAATATTGGAAGATTATTTCTTTCACGATTGAACCGCAGAGCACTACAAACAATCCAGTTACGCTTGTACCATTAAAGACTTTGGTTCAAACTCTTCCTCTTGCCATATCTTATTTGTTTTACATGGTAGGTATAGTATATTCTGATTTTTTTTTTCTTGTGTTTACATAGTGTGAAATCTTTCACATGTTTTTTTTTCTCTATATGTCTCTTCTAAAAATGCATACTAATACAATCTTATGATGGAAGTTGGTCACAATGGAATCAGTCCGCGGTATAAATGTTCCTATGTACACCACACTCAGACGAACTACTGTAGCATTTACAATGGTTGTCGAGTATCTTTTGACAGGGCAGAAACATTCGTTTCGTGTCTTGAGCAGGTACGCAGGACATCTTCTCTTCATCAGTGACTTTGTCTTTGGTTTATTGGAAATGGCTAAATGTTTATCTGTTGTACAGATTAGAAGTTGGTTCATGCCATTACAATATAGTTTCATAAATAGGTCTTTGTTAATGAAATGCATCCAATGACTACATCAGTGTAGGGATCATTATTCTGGGTGCATTTATTGCTGGAGCTCGGGATTTGTCATTTGACGCCTATGGATATGCTGTTGTCTTTGTTGCAAACATCTGTACAGCAATATATCTTGCCTCTATAGCTCATATTGGTAGTACTATCATTCTTTTGTTGTCTCTTGCTCCTGTATCCATTGTGATTGTGTTATTATGAATAATGTGTCATGTGTCATGTATCTCATTCTTTCAGGCAAGTCCAGTGGTCTTAGTACCTTTGGCTTGATGTGGTGCAACGGTGAGATATTCATGTTGTTCTTGTGATACATTTTGGCTGTAACTGTACTTGTTTGTAAATTTATTTCCGTTTCATAGGGATTATATGTGGACCTGTCTTGTTGGTTTGGACATCAATCAGAGGTGACCTAACTGGGATGATAAACTTCCCGCATTTATACTCATCTGGTTTTCAGGTGATCTTTTTAACTAGTTGAATTGTCATTTTGAGAGTTTTCATTGTGATACTGAATTTACCCTGCTGATTTCGTTATTAATCTTCTTGTTCAAATTAAAGTAAGCCTATTGATGCCTCTTGTTTGGGGGTTGAGGAGAAAAACCCTGAATATATCACCTAAAATCGTTTGGAATCCTTTTGTTACAAAGCCTAAGGGTATCTGGTCATTGCCATCATGAATCTTTTGATATGTGTGAGTTGAAGTTGCTTCATTGGAAAATCTTGCAGGCCGTGATGCTTCTCTCCTGCGTTATGGCTTTCTCAATAAATTACTGTGTATTTTGGAATACAACCTTGAATTCAGCTCTTACACAGACAATTTGTGGTAATTTGAAGGTTTGTGATTCTGTTTTATAATGTAGACCTTGTTTATTGGCTTATTGCTCTTCATTCTGAAAGTAGATGAAGCTATGCTTCTGAAAATATTTTAAGTTCAACTTTGACAAAATTAATATTGTATTTGTATTACATGTATACATCCAAGTAGGTATCTTTATGTTCTTGTACCTTATTGAGATCAGTGAGTACCGAGAGATTGCCCCAAAATTTTGACAACATGCATAAAGGCTTGATGAGCAGCTGATGATACTATTTTTGGTATTTAACTCACAGACTGCTCTTCAACATGTTCATGTAATTGAATTTGTTACTCAAAGTGCTAAAATCAATAGACTTGATATCAGCAGTTACTAAAGAATATGTCTAACTGCATAGTGCATACCAATTAGTACAGTTTCCAGTGTGCTATTCTCTCAGAAATAAGTCATCTGTTTTTATTTCTTCGTAGGATCTTCTGACTATTGGACTTGGCTGGTCGCTATTTGGAGGACTTCCATTTGATTTGGTAAGCATTTATAAACTTCTATTTTCCTGTAATCTAAGCAATACTCGTAACTGACAGTATAATTTTCCTCACTTTCTCATGTGAACAACTTCTCTTCTTTCCTTCAAGTTAAATGTTGCTGGCCAATCTCTTGGTTTTCTTGGTTCCTGCTTGTATGCTTACTGTAAACTCCGAGGGAAATAAGGAAGTACTCGGCTGATCAGTAAGAGTCTTCCTTCATCAAGGAGGTGAGTGCTCCAATGACTGGGAATGGCTGCTTGCATCTGTCGTCAAGTTTTAATTTATCGAGCTATTAGATACTTTATGAAACAAATAAATGATCTAATTAATTTAAAGATTATGCAGTTCATCGTTACATAAAGTTAGGATTTCACCTAAAGCTTTAGACTTTACAGTTTTAAGTATGAACTATGAACACTTCCCCTGCTTCAATAACTTACAAGAAAAAGATCTTAAATGAATGAAATTGAGATCTTAATCAAGATTTTATGGCTTCACATAGTCAGTGAGGCAAAAATTAAACACCCTATAAAACAGCAATGTATATATATTGTAGATAATTTTCCTATGAAGGATACTAAACTAGGATGACAATGGTACTACTATGTATCTCTTCTTTTTTTCTTGGCTAGCAAGCAGCTAAGAGTTTGAAGAGTCTGGTGTTAGATGAGTGTAATGGTCTTTGTTTTGCATAATAAGTCGGTAACGAAATTTGGATCACAGCCACTTTATCATCCTTTACCTGGTCAAATAATCATATTTACTTTCTTTGAAGTTTGAATAGTATAAGAAGCTTCTGCATTGTGTCATTGTCAGAAAGTCAGTGTTGCATCATACTTGATGAACGAGCTTTCGGTACTCAGGTAGGTCTGTGTTGCCTCCACAGACCAACGTTGCCGCCCCAAAATGGAATCCATCACATTGCAAAAGCTAGCTTTTAAGTTCACTGCATTTTCGTACACTCTTTAGTTTCTCCATTACATGCCTTAGTTGTTTTTCAGTCTCGCCAACTCAATATGGTGGATTTGACCATGCATAATTAGTGAGATTCCAGCACCAGAAAAAACAGAAACCAGTAGATTAATTAAAGAGGGAAAGGTATTGGCGTGTGGGAGGCAAGAAATTAAAAGAAGCAAAGCAAGCAGAGAAGAAAAGGGTGGGTTTGGTTCAAATATTCTGTTTACTTTCTCTTCCTACTACTATTGAGGAAGTCATGTTTGCTTTGCTGATTATTATAAAAAGAGGGCAGGCAAGGCAAAGCAAGCAAGCATGGCCCCCTGCTTAGCCTGAGAAAGAAAAAAATTCTCACTTATGAGTGTCCCTTTGTCCACCTTCTTTAATCAATTAGCTCGGACTAGATTGGTATAATCAGTCAACCTCAAATAGACCAGAAATAGACCTAAAATATATTTTGATCTAGCTACAAATGTATTCATATATATTCTACTCTCTCCTTTTCACAATGTAATAGCGTAAATTACTGATATTTAACCGAATCCATTCAAACAGCATTAGAGGTTTCGAGCAATCATATCATGTGACATGCTCGACATAGTCACATTCTAATAGAATATAATTTTTTTTCCTTGTTTTGTTTTCGTAATTTTCATACCTAAAACTAAAAGATATCGCGTTTTACTTTGAAACAACGCGAAAATGAAACGACTGTATCATCACACAATATATCCGGAACCAATCACATGTTCAGATTCTAGTATGAGAGTGGATGATATTATTTCTTGTAGTATTTCTTTTATTGAGATTGGACAACGATTATATTGGTGTTTGCTAAGAATCGAGCACGTGATCTTATTAATCACAGCATGTCTCTAACTCCCTACGACTTAGGACTACAATTCACCGACATAGCTCTCGTGGTTTGTATTAGGTTACGAGGTAATAACATTATTGTATGAATTAATTAGACGTGTTACATGAAACAAGAGCGGCTTTTTTTTACCTCAATTCTCTGGAAAACAAAATAGAGTGGAGCTTGGTAGCTTTTGACCCTCTTCTAGGATCTTGTGTAAAGCTGGCTGGGTAACAAGGGTAGGGAAAATCAAGGAGAGTGTCTCCTAGAACTAAAGCAGCAAAGGCCCAAAGCCAGGGCTTCCTTAGCGCCGGTGTCTCCGCTCCACTTTGAGTTCGTAACAAGCATACTAGATATTTTTTTTATGGCGTTAAGTATAACCCAAAATCTTCTTGGGTCCAAGACAAATTTCTTGATTCATGATGTAGGAGTTCCATATCAAACATTTTCGTAGTAGGACCCAATATTTCCATTGAACCACTTGTCATGGTTCAAGCAGACTAGATTAAACTAGCATACTTGTATTTACTGTTTTGCTAATTGTGGAATGGATCATGTTTCTTTCGAGTCATGTTTTTGTGGTTAGTGAGTTATGAAATCAGTTGTGCTCAACTGTCGTTAGATCTGTATTAAACAATAAATAATTAAAAAATAATTTAATATCATCTCTTAAATAAAAATCTAACAGATAATTAATTATGATTAACCACCGGAACGCAATTTGACTTGGTGCTCGGGTCTATGACTCTTCTTCGATTCAGAAATTCTGTTTCTACGAATATACGTGCCAGCTACTTTCGCTGACATTCTGCACTCATGTTCCCAAGATTGAATTATTTCATTGCTTAATTTCTCTTTATATATATATATCAGCTCTCGCAATGAGTAATTTGACCAATCTTTTCTACCTGGACAGCTTCCTTAACACAGAGTCCTACGTACAGCTAGCTTAATTATATATATTTACATATTTTCGGGCACTACAAACTGTCATTTAGGTTATTTATAGCTTCTGAATACAGGATAGCACTCTTAACTCATTAGAACCTAGTTCTTGTCCTACGTACCCCGGAGGCAATTATCTATCTATTTACCCTAGAAAGAACGTATTAATTAAGCTTTTTACATATACATGCAGGGTACAAATAAGCCAAGCATGCATGTCATTCTTTGATTTAAATTTACAAATGGCCGGAGATGGCGTAACATATAATATGTAAGTTCAGAGAGAGAGGGAGAGAGAATGAGAGAAAGGTAGAATGGAAAAAGGAGGTGTTTGGGAATTTTTGGTGGAGAATAGTTTCGAGTGCATGCGTAGGTAGCTGGCTTTGATTTATATTGAGTAGAAACTAAGCATGCAAATATGAGAAATTGAGAAAACCCTAAAGTAAGTGCATGTTGCTCCCCATTGAAATCATTTCACTCACCTGATCTTCCATCATCTTGATCCTATTCTATCTCCATCTTCCCTTCTTCCCCATCCCAAGGGGCTAACCCTACCAGTATACACATTCTCTCTTTCCCTCTCCACTATTTTCACATATTCACATTGTCATCGATCCTCTCTCTCTCTTTCTTACATGTATATATAAGTATCAGTATGGCTGTTTATTTTGTTATATATACTGATAGCAACCCTCATATCATTCATTAACCTTTCTACCAACTCTGCATTGGATTGTATGAGCACTGTTTCTTTCCCATAACCACACGAGCTAGCTAGCTAGATAGGTAGGAACCAATATACACATATGAAAATGGGTTTGTTTTTCTAATCTTTGTTTGCTCTTCTTGTTTTCTATTAATTGCTATTTGCTAGCATACTTGATAGCTCTATATATAATGTACTGATATATATATATATAAAATGTTCTTTCCTTCTTCAATAATTATATATATTATGATCTGGAAATCTAACAGATCGACCCACTTCAACAAACAATACTACTTGGCCACAATTCCACTACATACAATCCACAACATACATTGGCCTCCTACTCCACCAAGCTCAAGCTATATATCTAGCTAGAAGCCACCTTAATTATAGAATTATTAATTAGCAAAAATGATCTGATTATTGATGTTTTAAATTTTTGGTCGATGGATATGGGACCAGATTAGTTTGATTGATATTCTTTATTCAAGTACTTTCTCCTCTCTGTTTTTTTAGGTAAGTGGTACCAGGAGACCTGCCTGCAAGCTTAAAAGGCAGAAGAAAATACTAAGTGTTTTGAACATCTTGATTGTTTCTGCTAGCTTCAGGTTTCATGGTGTTTAAAGAGTAGCATATGCTTTATGCATATGTTCTCTTTTCAATCATATATATAAGGAATTCGATGGTTCATGTTCTGGGAAGCATGCAGTAGAGATAGAAACGAAAGCGATGTTGGTGAGGTTCAATCCGAAGACATATTTACGCATATATGGCCGCGTATATTGATCTCAGATTGAGCCGCGCCAATATCACTTTCTTAGTCAATTGCTTTCAGTTCCTCTATAACCTCATAGTTTCAGCTCGTTAATTAGCATTACTAGCTTATTCAAAACCCTCTTGTTTCGATCACAGGTATTACTTCCTCTTAATTACTTGATTGTTTCTCCTAGCAGCTTATTCTTGCCATGTAATTTAGTTTATGCAAGAAACATATTACGTGAAGCAGTACTACGTATTTACAAGTTACAACTTCTTTCTTGTTCCTCAGCTTTGTGTGACGCCATAGATGGAAGATATGCTGTAATGCAGGAGTAGGAAATCAAAGCAGCCAAATTAAGAGGTCAATCTTGTTCATACAATTCCTTCATGTATATGAATTAGGTTTAGTGAAAGACGTGAAACCATATAAAGTCCCACGACTTGTACCGCACGTTAAATGTTGCTGACCTGATTATATGCATCTGTTGTTGTAAGGGTTATGTTCATATATACAATTAACTCTCCTCAACAAGAGTCAAAGCTGCTAGGCTCGATCATACCCTTCTCTCGTCAGAAAATTAAGTTGGAATGATTTCTTATAAAAAAGAGGTGGGACAACATGTCGTCTAAGGAAGAAGGTACGGTACTCCTTTTTTTTTTAAGCTCCAACCCTTAAATTGTTTTAGAACAGGTACCAATAAGTTGGGCTGGTCATAGATCAAGTTGGTTTGGTTTGAATTCCAAATTTTAACCATTATACATGTTACAGTTTGCTATAGAAGCAAATCAACTATAATCATTTTATTTATTCGGTACACTCACATTTTGGTGTATCACATATTCGGTGCAGAGTGATACGGTTTCGATATTTAATCCATACTTAATATTCTAGAAAAATATATGAAATTTAGAAATTTGAATACAGTAGAACCTCAATAATTTAATACTCGATTAATTAATAACATTGTTAAAATAATATTTTTAGTCGATCCTGATTTGGGGACAACGTACTAAATTAAGAGTTCACTAAATTTATAAGATAATAGAAATTCGAGAATTCATATAGAACCCAAACAATATATATATAAATTAATAATGACTTAACACATATAATTAATTATTCATTTATGATGATTTCATGAGGAATAACTCAATTGCGACTTGTTGCTTATTGAAATTGATGTCATCTTGAATTTTTCTTAACATGGTAAAAATTTATAGTGTTGTCTTCTCATAACACATTTAATAATGTATACACAATATATCGAAAAAATGATGTATATTGAACAAAGGTACAATAATAATAGTTTTATAAATTAATAAGTTATTAATTAATTAATAAATAAATTATTAATTATTAATTCATCGATTATTTAATATTTCACTAAATTAATTGATTTTACTAGTCCCGATCTGTAAAATTAATATCTCACAAGCTCATTAATTTATAAAGGTTTAACTGTATTACATAATCTAATAAATCTATGTCGGATGATATCGCAAATAAAAGGTGCTTAAAGTTCAAACCTTAGAATCTAAAATATAAAAAAATATAAATTGAAATATATTAATTGCACATATGCCGACTCCATAAATTTTTTCTTCGTTACTTCTTTTGTTACTCGACAATTCTCATTCTTCTTCTCTCTAAATCCTAGAATTCGATTGAGGAGGTAAAAAGTGTGTGAATGTTTGGTTTGATAGTTTAGTTACTTATATATTATTAGAATATTAGTGGTTTAAGCTATGTTAATTACATTGAACAGACCGTTATATTCCCACTTAAAAATAATTATTAAGAAAATATTAGTTAAATTAAACATTTAAATTAACCATTAAAATAATGACAAAACATTAAAAAAATTAAAGTGGTGCGCTGCGGTATTCGAGTGGTTTAGTTGCTCAATCTGCAATTCAACCACCCTGTTATATTCGGTAGCGGTGCAGTTCGTTAGTAAACTTGTACGCATATCATTCGGTGTAGTTTTCGTTTTATTTTTTTGGATCGATGTAGTACAATTTTCACATTTAAAATGATTTTTTCCCGACCCTATTAATCAATATCAATAAGCATTATAAATGGAGAAACTAATGATGATTATAAATAATATATATAGGCTCTCATTAGATGTACGTATAGCTATAGAGTGATGATATTTGATAACATTTCTTATTGGCTTCTAGCTCATGATTAGGATTTTATGGTTGAACATGTAATTGGGAGATGATCTCATTTTATTTTATTTTCAAATGAGATTAACGAAATTTTAATTTTTTTCGTTTGATTTATTTTCCTTAAGGGCAATTTCCAACATATATCATATTTCAAAAATAAAGTCAAATATTTAACTTTTTTTACAAAATATCACTCTAACGGGTATCCTAAAGTTAAGTTAAATTTAATTTTGAGTTAAATTTTCAAGTTATATTTAATAAAAGTGGAGAGAAAAAGTGACTTGAAGTCATATTCTCCATCTTTCAATTTTTATTGTTTTCACGTTCAATATAGTTTGATTTAACTTTTAAATAATTTGTTACTGATATATCACAAATTATATTTTGACTAGCTATATTTAACTTTTAGACAATTTTGTCCAAGTACATTATATATATGCAACTTGTAGCCATTATTACCGTTAATGACCAATACTTGGCATGGCTTTAGGTTAATTAGTTCTTGACCAAATAACTAACCCCCTGGTCAACATTAACCTTCTCCAGTGGGATATTGTTTATCTTCATTTCAAATTTTCAGTCGTTTATTTTTGTTTGGGAAAACTAACCAAAACGCGGCTAGAAAGAAGCATATTAGGAAAATGTGTGGCTAAAATAATTAACTACGTAGCTAAAGAAGGATATAGACCCTTTCAGAAAATGACTGATGAATTATCCCACCAGCTATATGTGTAATCTTGACCGTCGATCATCTAATTACGCTCCTAATTAAGTTTGACACATTCAAAACAGTTTCATCAATTCGGTTTATTCAATTCTGATGCATTACCTCAGCTCAGTTACCTTTGCTGGCGCTAGGTTTTACAACAAATTGTCATTCTTATTGTAACATATAAACATCTTTGGTCGTTGAGGCTCAAGAACTTTCCTAACTTCTCGATCAATCGTTCCAATTCGATTCCCATTTGGTAAAGATCTAGAAAATCGATTGTGACGTTTAATATATACGAAAGATGATGTTCGAAACATGTGAAAGGGCTGCTGCAAATCATCATCATCATTATGATTTGTTGTCGCCGGAGGTGAATAGCAGCATCTGCGTTCCAAGGATTGTGCTTCCGAGGAAGCGTTTCTCGTACCATAAGATCCCTCCACAGCCTCTTAACCTCTCTGTTGTCAAATTGGATGGCTCTACCTTTGGTACGTATAATGTACAAAGTCTCATGCATGCATGCATGCATGCAGGCTTAATTCCCTACGTAATTGTTTGGTTCTTCTGTTAGGGTTAATTCTTAGGTACTCAAGATGCGCGATAATTTTAATTTACTACTTAAGGACAAGTCATTATGATAATTTGAGTTATTATTTGTGTTATTTAGTTTTATTTGAAATAAGTACTTAATTTAGAAACTCAATTATAACTTTGAACAAATTAATTGTTCTCCCAGTAGTAAATAAATTTGATTTAATTAGTTGTAAATATCATAAATAATTATAAAAATATACGGTCATCGTGGTAATGTTTGTCCTAAATGTTGTAAATTAATGTTCAAATATATTATAATTCTAATTTTCAAATAATAAATAAGGGTGTAGCATACCCTTAGGTATCCAAGAAGATCCCGTTCTGTTAGAATGGTACTTAGTTTCTTTTCGTCTTTGCAGAGGTGCAAGTTCCGAGGACCGCGACGGTGGCAAGACTTATAGAGGCAGTGAAGGATGTGTTTGATCAGTCAGCAAATGATGATGAAATGATCTCATGGTATGTATCAAATGCTGAGCATGGAATTTGATTTGATTTGTACTTAGGTATACAAGTTTCCGAGGATGTTCATTACAGTTTGTAACTGATCAATGTTTTGCAGGTCACATGTTTGGGGTCATTTTTGCTTGAGTTACAATGGGAAGAAGCTACTCGATTTCAAGGAATGTATTCGACTTATTGGAATCAAAGATGGCGATGAGGTAGCGGCTAATGTCATGATCAGACTTATATATATATATATATATATACTGTATATAAAAGATTGTTCTAATTGAAAATGGCTGATCGATTTTGCTGTTTGTAAAATGTGTGTGCAGCTTTGTTTTGTTCGGCATCTTTCAGTCAAGTATCAGTGATTCTGTGATAGGGAAAAGAGGCCGGCTATGGTAGTTATGACCACTTATGACTGATATAAAGGAGAAGAAGCTGGCCCTGCAATTGATCAATGTAGCCGATCATATGATCATCCATGTACAGCTTGTGATGGAAATTAATAGAAAGAGGCTGGCTAATTACATTCGAGGAGGAAAAGCACGCATCGTGTATCTTCTGTCATGCCGATTTTGATGCATGCATCCAAGCTAGTTGAAGTACAAGAGCCCCCTAATGTGCTTGGAAAGATCTTTCCTCTATGGAATTCGAATACAATGTTCTTTTTCCAGAAAGCCTATTTTTTTTTGTTACCTTTTTTTTCAACACAGATGTGTTCACGGTTGAATCGAAAGTGGGTAAACAAAAAAATCTGTGTGTCCAATGTGTAATGATTACCCTAGAAGATGTGTATAAAGGAGGTTCAGACAGAGTGATACCATGCTGTTCATAAAAGCAAGTTCAAAGATATTGTAAATAGTTTTCTTTTGGAAAAATGGAAAAAGTATATTCCTTGGAGCCTAGCTGGGGTAGGTAATTTAGATTCATCTCTCTCAGTGTTGCTGCAAAGCTAATTCAGTTGATTCTTTTCTACAAATTGCCTATGGAATATGTCAAGGCTAGCTGATAAGATGTGAAATGCTTGTGTCATCAATTTCAGCACAGAATATATGTAAAGATGAACTAACTTTTCATCTTTCTGGGAAGGAACATGTTCTGTTTTTAACATCAGCAAAACTGCAGAATGGAAAAGAAAAAGAAAGTGCATATATGCAGTTGTGAATCCTCAAAGCAAATGGCATTCATGTAGCTTGAAAATAACAATCTAGCTTGAAAATGACCAGGGGTCTTAAATATGGTGAGGATCATTCCAAACTGATCATGATTAGCTATCTATTGCAAGCAAAGAGGACTCTGAGTAAAGGGAATGCATCTGACTTTTCCTTCTAGTTAGTGTGTGTGTCCCTTTGCCTCTGAAAACATAACATACACCCCAAAAGTTACACAAGCAGGAAGAAATGTCCTCAGACAACACCATTTAACTAAGGCGACGACGTAGTTTCTTTCGGCAGTTAAGTAGGCCAAGCCATCATCGGCGTTGCAGCTGCTTCCCCGCATTTAAGGGAGAAGCTCTGATGCTGAAGGTGAGCTGCTGTTGAGTTCCACGATTATCCGGTCTCTTCTTGCGTCTTGCTTGCTGAGATAAACGAGCATGGTGGGATAAGATGGCAAGATCATTGAGATCTTGCAGTGGAGTAAGAACCTTCACTACTTCATCCATTGTAGGCCGGATTTTGGGGTCCCTACTAAGGCATTCATAAGCCAACTGTGAGACTTTGTTTACCCCTTTAATGGAGTAATTCAATTCCAAGCGTGGATCCACTAGAAGGAAAAGCTTGCGCTTGTCGGTTAAACATGGGCGAGCCCAAGCGACAAGGTTTTGTTCCCCACTTGGGCGTTTCTTGTCCATCGATCTTCTTCCAGTCAAAATTTCAAGTAAAACTACACCAAAGCTGTAAACATCACTCTTAGATGTCAAGTGTCCTGGCACAATGAAGAAAATAAATTACTTGTTTGATTTCAAATATCTCAGGGAACAAGTAACTTTCTAAGAAAAATCTGTTCTGAGATCAATAGCTTTCTTTACCTGTCATCACATACTCTGGGGCAGCATAACCATATGTTCCAACAACTCTAGTAGAAACATGTGTTTTGTCTCCTTGCGGCCCGGCTTTTGCCAAACCAAAATCTGAAAGCTTTGCATTGTATTCCTATAAAGGAAACTCAACCTGTCAATTCGTTTCAGCAAAATAATCGACATTGTTAATAAGGACCTTTGAGCACCTACCGAATCAAGCAAGATGTTTGATGTCTTGAAATCTCTATATATGACTGGTTCAGGACCGTTATGGAGAAAGGCCAATCCTTTTGCTGCACCAAGTGCAATCTTGATCCTATTGGACCATGGTAGAGGTATAGTCCCTTAAATTATCAAACAATTAGCACCCATCTTCTCATATAGAATCACAAAGTATTGAGTATTGACAGAACAGTTGCACCAAAGCACTACAGTTTGCTTTGCATCAAATCACTATTCAGGTGCAGTAATAGACCAGAAATGAATTTCAATTGGAAAACAGAACATATATAAAAGGTTTCTCCAATACATAAAAAGGTTTCTACTTTTTATTCAATTCTGATTTAGAGTCAAGAATCTCATGTAAAAATATTAATTCAGGTTACAAGCTTTACAATTAAGAGACAACAGATGCAAGTAACAAGAAGGAGAAAAAGAAAATCATACTCACTTCTGAAAAGATGATTTTCAAGACTCCCACGGGTCATAAACTCATAAACAAGCAGCCGCTGATCATCTTCAATGCAGTAACCTATCAACTTTACAAGATTAGAATGGTGGAGCTGTCCCAGAAAATCGACTTCAGCCTGCATTAAAAAAAACACGGTCACATTATCATTTTCCCAAACTCCGCTGCAAATAAGACAATCCATTATCAACATCAACCTACTAACCCAAAGCAGATATTTTTACTAACCACCCATTCTCTATGGCCTTGCAGACCATCTGGCTTCAAGCTTTTAACTGCTACCGTAATTCCTGACCCCGGTTTAGCTGGTGCTGTTCCATTTTCCTCAATCCAACCCTTGAAGACGAATCCAAAACCACCTTCACCGAGAATGCTATCCGGTCTGAAGTTACCAGTTGCAGATTTCAGCTCTTGAAAAGTGAACTGTAACAATTGGCGCTTTGGCTTTTCACCCGATGGTGGCGGATTGGGAGTATCTGAGGACAGTTGGGCTTCATTAGGGGGCAAGAAGTCTCTATTGCTAGCGTTAAGATATCTGGTTTCGGTTGCTGCAACGACAGAAAATTATGTCAGCCAACATTCTACAAGCACAAGTCTTCATGTCACTTGATTCTCACCATATGACCAAGAGCATCAAACTCCAAAGTTTGCAGAAACTGATGAACTTTAATCCAAGAAATTCCCACAAATTGAGTTAAAACAAAAGTTGACTACATATTTGTTCTTTTTCATATTTAAGAAAGGAATTTTCTGCATCCATACAAAAAAGAAACGAAAAGACAAATACAAAATTACTTTCATAATCTTCAACTACTAATGATGCACTTCACAGTCTAAGATCAGCAACAAAAAACAAGATTGAAACTTTGGTGCTAGAGTACAGAATAGTGGATCTTTCAAAGAAACCAAATTTGATATCTGTAGTCTATACTTGGTGCTAGATCCTTATTTCCATGTACAACCAAGCTTATAGAGACTGTGCTAACTTCTAAGCAACAAACAATTAGACATTTTTAACTTGAAACAGAGGAAAATTTAGTAATCACATCAGTCCAGAAACAAAGTCAGTGAGAAATTGAAAACAGGGTTACACCCACAAAAGGAATCACATAGAGCATTTCATAGACAAACAGATCATTCATCAAATTGAACCATGAACTGAAATTTCACATTGAAGTTAAGAATTGAGTGTATGTAAGTATATTTTAAACTATATGTACCAGCATCATAGACAAGACTGGTACGAGGAATAGCGTTAGCAGAGGCTTTAGAAGCAGAGGACTTGCAGGAACCACTAGTAACACTGCGTCTGAGAACAGCCCAACAACCACACTTTTTGTCCATGGCTAAGCAGCTCTCTTTCTTTCAAGCTCTTTCAGCTTTCATGGTTTGTCAGCATGAAAACTCAGAGAGAGAGATTCATCACTAACGTGCTTTTATAGCTTCATGGGTATATAAGCTAAGCTAAAGAACTCATAACCAATAAGAGAGAAAACTAAAGAGAAAAAGTGAGAGAGGGGATTTTGGGAGTGGTGTGTGTTTGTTTTGGGTTGGTGTTTGCTTCTGTTGCTGTTGGAGATTGTACGCATCATCATCGCCATCACCTCATTGTGTACAAAAAGAACTTTTTTTGCCACCACCTTTTTTGTGGGGGATGGGAACCTCTCTCTCTCTCTCGCTTGTGATAATTACCAAAAGATAACAATCCAACAACAACTATTTTGTCAGATTAGTCCTGAAAAGAAACCTGTTTAGGCAATCAAGGAAAATCCATGTCCATGAAAGAAACAGTGTCAGCTGACACAGTATATTCTTGCAAAGCATTGATCTTAACCAAGATAAACATCATTTTTGTGCCTCATTAAAGGTTGCATTACACATAAATATTTGGAAATTAACTGTCTTTTTCAACATTTTAACAGCTTTGATTCCAAACCTAATAGCTAACAAGAGTGCAAGTAAAAATAGTACTTGTTTGTTTTCCCCAGAGAACAAAAAAAACATAATTAGAATCTAAGAAAGCATTCATTTCTTATCTCCTAAACACAAAAGTCACAAACTCATGAGTATAAAAACATGTTAGCTACTTAGCTTCTAAGCACAGTCTCATTGTCCTGACCTGTGTTAATTTCTCTTACCTGGTAAAAAGGGAGACAAGAATGTATCATATTGCTGTATTATCATGTTGCTGTAGTAGTTATTATAATATTCTCCATACTATTTCTTCCTATAAATGGTACTAAAGTTGGGGACTTTTTGGGCCTTTTTGCATAAATTTACTTGAGATACTCAGAGATTGACTGAGTCACTGAGACCTCATGGTGACATATGACTCATTATTCAAATTCAGAAGGCATCAGCAGCTTCTGACTGGTTTTACAGTTTTACTGCCGAAGATGATGAGCTGATGAAGTATGCATATCCCATTGGCTAAAGAACCAAAAAGATTTCTTCCCAGACAATTGAAGAGCGTTGTAGTGTGCCAGAAATAATTTCTGCAAAACTTCCCCAATTAAGGGTCAAACAAGCTACTTAAGAGAATTAAACAATGCTTTGCTTTGTTTGTACTATACTATAGATAGTCTGGTCAAAACCTATAGAAATTGAGTCAAGAGCATATTTGAGTGCAATCCCAATTATCCCCATTACTCTCTCTGTGTCCAATGGCAGTGCAGATATATTCCTATATGGTTATATCTAATTGAGACTAGGTGGGAATTATAGGAGGCTTACTATAGGTGCTGATTTTTTTTTTCTTTTCATGAGGGACTTTTTGAAGAGAGAGAAAGAAAGAGGTGCAAGGTGACTGGTGAAAGGTCATCATCAACCAACCAAGAAATCAAAATTGTATTGTATATACAAATCAACATGATGCGTTTTGGGTTTTATAAATTATCCGAATTACAAAATATAAGAGATTATACTTCCTTGCATAGAAAAAACACAGACCATATTACTGAATATTGCATTTTATTTCTCATATTTTCCTCTTTCAAAACTTTGCTATTCTAACTCTAGATTGTGCTTTCAACTTGACAAGGCATAGTGGCTAAGGACAGATGGGGCAAGTGGCAAAGGACCAGTATAGCCCACACTCAAGGTAATCATATGCGAGCAAGATATCACATCTCTCGTATGTATAAAATTTCAGCAATTCCCGTAATTGGTCAAGATTCTCGGGTGAACTGAGTTCATTCTGAACTTGGCACAAACCTATCACAAACCCCCCCCCCCCCCCCCCCCCCCCCCCTCTAGAGATGGCTAATGGTCATGGTTTTGAACTTCTGATCGCGTGGTTTTAGAGCACTGCTCTGCAAATTTAGCAAAACCCTTTTTGTGAATTGTGACTTCGGTAACTGGGTACCTATTGAGGAAACATGTAGGACATCCATATATAGGATATTGGTTCTCTCAGATTTGAAAACTCTAGGTTTTACCTGATAATAACATCAAGTGTAGTGGCTTGTCACCTTTATATTACTCTCAGGAGGTTAGAGATTCAACTCCCAATAAAATTAATTTTCGGGTTAATTGAATTTTGAAAAGAAAAAGAAAACTAATAAGATGGTGTAGACATTAGGGTAAATTTCTTGGGATGAAAAGTGAAAATTTCTTACCTCGAACGTGATTTATATGGAGTTGGTGACGATCTTGTTGAATAGGTTCCCGGTCACATGCATTATTTTAAAAGCACAAAACCAATTGGCGGGTGATTGCAGAACGAGCTCTCATCATCACCTTCACTTTGGAGGTTGGTCCTGAGCATCTTTTCTGGGTCACTCCATTTCAATCTCCAGACCCAATTCTATTGTCTTTTGGCTCTTTGCACTTTTAGTTGGTTTAATTGATTCCATCTTTTGCCTCCAATCCTCAAGCCAAAAACTATGGAATGGTTACTTCAAAACGCTTTGGAATAGTTTAATTGATTTCAACCTGGTTCACCAAAAGCCAACCTTACTCTTATCGTCGGATCACATAGATGGTTAATATTTTTTATTTTTTTTTACTATTTTTTAATATTTTGGCTTTACAGTAAATCCAGTTTGAGAAATTCATGTGTTTCAGAGTAATGTTCTGATAGTTAATAGAATTCATGATCAGTTGGTTGCCGAATAACAATCTCAAACTAGATTTACCGTAAAAGACCACGAATCAATTGACCACTAGAATATGACCGGTGTTTCACACGCTAGCATTTTGAGTTTTTGACATGGTTCTTTGCTTTGGGCCTAAACATGTAGACGTTAGGTGCGGAAATGGTTTGGGCTTGCGCCTTTTGACATGATTCTGAAATTTGAACCATATTTGGGCCGGAACAAAAACTCCAACATTTCTTATCTCATAAGCCCAAATTGGCCCAAAATCATTTTAAAACAAAACCCAAAAGGACAGAGACAGAATGGATTGACTTGCAAGCCATGGCGCGCACCTATACCTTGACCAAAAGTGAAAAACACACACAATCGTCACCATCCCACTTCCAAACCTCTCCATCAAAACCCAATCCCACCCCGCCACGTTAAAACCAGCACACGTGGCGTCACCTCATTCGTCGTAACCAAACCAAGCCCGCTCCTTTACCGATTACATCCCCAACAGGTAGTAATAATAATTTCTTTACAAAGTCCAATTCGTAAATCCCAATCGAATCGAAAAAGGTAGGTCTCTGTGTCTTGGATCTGGATCGAAAACAAAATTTGAATCGGGCTATAAGATCTGCATGAAGGAAGAAGAAGAGGAGAGAGCAGCAGTTTTGTGAAACGATGTCTGCCGTAGTGTGTGGGAAGAGATCATCGATATTCGAAGACCAAGAGAATAATCCGCTTGCTTCCTCCAAGAGAATCCGATTCAATTCTTCGCCGGTTCGATTCTCGCCGACTACGACGCCGTTTGCTTCCCTCCTCGACCAGCTCAGCTCTTTTTTTCCCGATATGGATAAGCAGGTTCACATCATCATTTCTGTCTTATTATGAGATTGTTGATATTGTTTCTCATATGCATGATTTGGTTACTAAAATTTCTATGATGTCAATCTGAAATACGCTGTTTACTGCAAACGAAACTGTAATAGATTAGTTGTTTTATATCTCATATTTGTGGAAGAATATGTGAAATTTTGTATATTGATTAAGAGTTCTGAGACGAATTATGGAGCGATTTTTTTTTTTTTGGTGGTGGTGGTATTGTTGTTGTAAGCTTTTGGAGAGAGCACTTGAAGAATGTGGTGATGATTTGGATTCAGCTATCAGAAGTTTGAATGAGCTACGGTTAAGCTCTGCTGCGGGTCAATCCGGCGTAGCACCGGAAACAAATGTGCAACAGCCGTCACTAGGTATGAATAGGCATGTTCATTGTTATTGATTGAAGTGTAATGGATTATGTGTTTTGAACTTGGCAATGTTGTATCTTTTTGGTAACATTTGGTTTTACCTAGCGCGAAGATGCTGCTGCAATTGAAATAGAAATGATTTAGAGCCTTAGTGGGAGTGTCATATTATTTTTGTCTCAGGTGTGGTGACTACAAATGGAGAAGTTTCAGCGACTGAGGATCCATCGGGTCAAAATAACCTCCCAACGCAGGGAGCTGATTGGGTGGATCTATTTGTTAGAGAGATGATGAGTGCATCAAACATGGATGATGCTAAAGCTCGTGCTTCAAGAGTGCTCGAGGTCTTGGAGAAATCCATTAGTGCCCGTGCAACTACTGAGGCTGCCCAAAATTTTCACCAGGTTTGACAGCTTACAACCATATATATCGTCTGCGTGTCATTTCTATTTCATTTTGTATTTTCAGTTCCTTGTTTCTTTTAGTTTAAGCTAGTTGGGATGTTCGAGGATGTAAGTTTATTGGTGCTGTACTGATGTTTTGCCTTGGTACAGGAAAATACGATGCTAAAGGAACAAGTTAAAGCTCTTATTCAGGAAAACACAATCCTGAAGCGAGCTGTATCCACTCAGCATGAACGCCAAAAAGAGTATGAAGATAGAGGCCAGGAGTTGCAGCATCTGAAGCAACTGATCGGCCAGTACCAGGAACAACTGAGAACACTTGAGGTTGAACTTTATACTATCTTATGGACGGATGGAAGTTTGGGCTTTCTCTCTGTTTTGACTACAAGAATATTATTGTTTCACTTTTCCTCACAAGGGGGAATAGAATGTTGTTTTCTGTTTTTATACAAGCTGTCATCTGCATGATACCTCCTCTACCTTGTTCATTTGGATTCTGCCTGCTCCTTTTCTGATGTTTTGATACTTCCAGGTGAATAATTATGCACTTACGATGCACCTAAAGCAAGCTCAGCAAAGCAGCTCAATTCCAGGGCAGTTTCACCCAGATGTCTTCTAAATAGAAAAGAAGACAAGTTCAAATGGTGTCACGCCTCCACAATGGATTATTTACTTCTCGTGGTACTGCTATTTATATCAACAGCTGTATTAGGCAGTAGTGGCTTCGCTGCGGCTTACCTATCTACAGATGAAGATGCAAATAGAGGTTTGTTCAAATACATACAATGTCAAGGATTTGTTCTCGTTCCATCGGCGTGTTTGGTTGGATTAACTTCCGTACTGTGTTCTAGTTGATAGTGTGTAACATTAGTGATTCAAATGTACCATCCTTATACTTCAATGAAAAGAATGTATGGGTCACTTGTAAGTTCTGTTGAATTCCCAGACCTGAACACTCATCTAAATTTCATGCCCCCTCTCCAATACAAATCATCGACCTCTGATGCTGATTGATCTCGTTTATGGATTTTAACTTCAGATTTTTGTATCACTTCCACGAAGGACTTGGCCACTTCCTTATTCTTTTCTTTTCCTAATGCAAATGCCAACAGTTATGAGTTTACTTATGTGCCATAATATCTGCAAGTTGAGCACATGCAGTACATTGAGAAATACAAAACACCTTGTGCTGGATTAAAATGAATAAATTTTCTGGCAATAGTTGGTGTGGCCGCGCAAGTGTGCAACTCCACACAACATAAATTGCTTGCAAATAGTTGGTAAGTGCTTAAATTAAAAGCTAAGCATTATTAAGACTCCAACAGAACCTATATTCATACACTGTATAAGATTTAGAGATCATACAGCAGCAATAGACCGACAACGACAACAAAAATAGCTAAATAAAACTATTGCATTATTCTCCATCGCTCTTCAAATCCAATATCAGTCGATCACAGCTAACCCCGAAATCAATTGAACTTCACAGCACTTACTATAACGAGAACGAAAAAAAAATTAATAAAACTAGCTTCCTAGTGCGATTCTAGGTTAGCCGAGCAATGTGTTACCCTGCGCCATTCGAGTGTACGTAGCTTGTAACAGAAACACACTTTCTTCTTTTCCTATACAACAATGGTGTGTATACTTGTGATGATTCATTTTGATCAAGTGCCTTACTTTGATGTGCATGATCAATAAGCTGCGAGAAGCCTCCCTCCTCCACCTTTCATCATCGTCTTGAACTCATCAAAATTAACCATACCATCTCCATCTTTATCAACATTCTTCACCATTTCCTTGCACGCCTCGACTCTGTTCCCTTCTCTCAAACCCAAAGAGCACAACACAACTCCCAACTCCTCCACCGAGATCAACCCATCTTTGTCTTTATCAAACACATCAAACGCCTCCTTCAGCTCCTCCTCCTGATCCGCCACGTGTCCTCCTTCTTCTTCCGTCATCGTCGTCATCATTGACGTCTGGCCTTGGCAGAGGAAACAGAACTCGGCAAAGTCGATGAGCCCGTCTCCGTTGGCATCGACTTTGGTCACCATTTCTTCGACTTCTTGGTCGCTCATGAAGACCCTTATGTTCTTTAACGACTCCTTCAATTCCTGCTTCGTTATGAACCCGTCGCTGTTCTTGTCGAACATCGCAAACACACGCTTCAGCTCACCATGCTCTCTCTTCTCGATATTAACGCTTCTCCCGACGACTTTCTCGTCGGAAGTAAAAGGAGTAGAAGAGGGTTGGATTTGAAACAGGGAATGAAGCCAGACGCGAAACTTGTTGTTGGGGAAGTATATATAGAGGCCAGAAACGAAGATAACTGCTAACAACAATAGAGTGGTAAACACCATTTTCTTCTTCCTCTTTTTTGACTCGAATTAGAGGAAGCAGAGAAGAAGAAGAGGAGGAGGAGGAGAAGGACGGTTTGTCTTGTTTGATAAAAACCAAGTCTTTCGTGAATGGTGTGAGTTGTGAGGTGAGCAGTACTAAAGAGTTGTTCTTGAATCTTGATGGAGCAATCGATTGTGGTTAACGCGGTTTTTGGTGGTGGGGAGAATTTGATCCCACAAACCGCGTGATCTGAAACATAAACTATCTATGTAATATGGAAATTTATTATTCGTTCGTGTTATTTATGGGAATTAATTGAGCATGTGAGATTGTGAGTGCTTGGATTATATAGATGGTTGTAAAGTTGACTTACAGAGAGGAAAAACATAAACAGTAAGGTCCAAGGAAGTGTGAAATATATCTTTTCTCATCATCCCCGTATTGTAAGAAGACAAATGAATGCATTTTGATTAGGGTCGTATTCTATAGTTACGATTTTATCATATATATTTTTTTCATTCCGTTGAAAATCGATTTTATGGGCCCAACCTACTAGATCATTTACATAAAAATAAGAAATGACAAGAAAAATTTGATACCGTTGGAGTAAATTATTATACTAGTATGATACTAATTATATTCAGTTGTTACGAGCTTTGTTTTTATCAGGTCGAGAATTTGGTGGAGTCTTATAACACGACCACATCAGTAATATAATTATTGACTATCTTAAGATTAAAAAAATGATACTTTGGTTATAGTCCCTTTGGTCTCTTGTTGGAAAGCATGCGACTTTGTCTTTACGGTTGTATGACTAACTTAGCCATCTCAATCATTTTTCTTTTATTAAAGATTGATAGCTAGCCGTTGTGTTCATCATCTTGTTATCTTTGTTAGATAACGTGTTAATCAATTTAATCGATGTTCAAAAAAGCGCTAAAGGCGCTAGGTGGATTCTCGATGGAGTTATTGTCTAGCGTGTGCTTAACAGCCTATGTAAAAATTAACCGAATTCTGAGCGAATTATTATTTTTATATTTTTAATTAATTATATAATTATTTGAGCATTGTTATAAATTGGGAAGATGAGAGATAGAGAGAAGATAGAGTGCAGAGAGATAAATTGGGAAAACGTATAGAGTCTTCTTCTATTATTCATCTCAATATGTCTCTTTATATAGAGGCATAGTTTACATGATAGGTACACAACTATTGAGTATTTGCATAGACATCCATATAAATATAATATTTACAACACTCCTTCTTGGATGTCTATTGATGAATAATATGGTATTGGACGTGCCTAGTGTTGCCTCGTTAAAAACCTTGCTAGGTAACATAAAACTCAGTGGGAGAAAAATAACCCTGGTCGAAGGAAAATAGTACAATGCACTTATATTCAAGGTAGCCTACTTTAGGATGCTCCCCCTGATGAGAATCTCCCATTGATCGCTGCAAGCTTAGGGTACCATGCACATGTGGGCTCATAGTCAACTTTGAATCCTGCAAAATAAACAAGTTAAAAGTAGTATAATAAAACTACAAATATTTTTCAACAACAACTTACCATAAGTGTTGCTCTAATCTGAAAACTTCAAGACATTAGAAAAAAGCATAAATATAAAAGAAACATGTAATATCAAAGTTTAATACAGCGTATCTAGCCATAAGTATCAATATCTATATGTATTGATAGTTTCATATAGGCTCTTCAGGAGCTCTGATGAATTCATAACTTCGCAAAAAGTTAGAATTTGTTGCAATATTATGATCATAATTTGAAATCGATTTCATAGTCTAATGATACTACTCATTGAGGCAAGTTTGATTTAGTCACATTGACTATTTAAATGAGTACGTGTAAGATATAGACTCTTATTCCATGAGTGAGTTATAAACTCGTTTAATCATGGAGTTGTCATTCGAGCAATTTGAATCCTCTAAGGATTGTAAATAAGTGGTTACTTATGATGACACGATGTTTGAGACTTTCTAATGTGTTGTACAAAAGCACAATAAACCCTCACAACCTGCCATAAGTCTTTTGTCAATATCGACACGGTACTTATAAAAAAGTTGTCACTTAAAGGAATAACATTGTGAATCTCATATCTTTTCCAAGGACACAATGTTATAGTATTAAGGTCCAAGAATCCACCACGTTTCTCTAAGTTTTGGAATTGCCTCTTTCCAATTTGGCCAGTAATATTATTTGGTGACATTTAAAATGATCCCGTTTTGGACTTGTTGACATTTTCGTTTGCTAGCATGAGTAATATCCATGATCATCAAATTTCGATCTCACATATCGTATATGCATGCATCGGCTTTAACGAGCTCATTATGATCGGATATCCATGCCACACACTAGGGAAATCATCTCTATAGAGAAATTTAATTCAGAATATGGATCGTTTACTTGACGTCTACTCAAGACGTGGTAGGGCATGTAAACTATCTACTTTAGGAGAATATAGTTTGGACTAAGGAGAAATATTTCACAAGTTCACGCCATTCCATTATTCTATTCTCCCCCTAACGGTGGGAAGACTATCATATTGACCATTCGCAAAATATGTGTGCAAGAATAACATGTTCTTTATAATTGTTGGTGGGTGACGAGCTCAAGCCAAATATTTAGTCAAAATTAATTGTCACTTATTTTTTACATATAATTGATTGAGACTTTTCTATAAATCAAATAAAGATGGCAGATAATATCACATACCAATTAAAAGTGACAAATCACAAAAGATATGTGTAAATAATGGTTGAAAAACCAAATCGCTACTTAGCGAGTACTATGAGTTATACTCAAACAATGATATCATTGAACATTTTGATGATCTTACACATTGTAGTAGATCTAGTGAAATACTAGTTCATCTACATCAATATACAGCCATTTTGGCCAAAAATATGCACATAGGTAACATGATTTAAGCTCTTCGGGAGCTATCAATAAAGATCTATCCCTCTTGGGGTAAGAGTTACATTAACTTTTATAAGAATCATAGTTGAAAGTGATATCACGACTATTCTAAGTCATGAATATCAAATCATTGATCTCTCGCTTTAATAGCAGTGTACCAAAACTTGAGGTTTGGTATGTACATAATAGGCTTGATAAATAGATTGATATATTATGAACTTTAAGCCATATAAGCATTTTGAACTTCAGGCCAAAAAAGACTTGAGTTTCGAGTCTTAATATTTAGGACTACTGGTCCATATGAACAAAGTAATCATAATTAAAATAAATAAATAAATTCATGTAATGAAAGCAAAGAAATTGAATAAAATTAAGCATTAGAAATAAACTTATGAACTTCTGGTCCTTTTGTTGAAGAAAATAGACAGAGCTTCTAGTCTGCTTAATCTTGAAATATATGATAAATTTATATTATCCTCAAACGTATAGTCAGAAGGCTTTAGGTTTCGACTAATAAATTACATATTCAATAAAGAGATATCCCAAACAAAATTGAGGAACTTCAAGTCCTTGTGGGATTGAGAAATATATGTTTCGTATCGAATTACAAAAATGTAAAGGATCTTCTGGTCCTTGTAATTGAATTAATTGTGAGAACTTCAGGTCTCAATCTTTGGTTATTGTATAACCATTCATTCGAATCTTCGAGTTCGACTTTATTATATGAAAATAAGTTATGAAAATTGGTATTGGAAACTTCATATTTACAATAATTTTATACTCGAAACTTCAGGTTCAAGTAACCAATTTTAGTTTGAAGAACTTCAAATCCTGCCTCACATATAACATATATCTTCATGCCTATAATTTTATTGCAAAATGTTACATCCCTTTTATAGGAGGATGTGATAAACCTTTAATGAATACAAAATTGAAGGTAGATGACCGTTTCGTCGGTTAAAAAACCGTTATGGAAGTTACGTACTTAAATTAATATGCAATGATGGCGGGAGTTACAGCCATCACATTAGCAGTGTAATAAATATGACTTATACCACTACTAATTGTAGCAAAACCTTGAATCCCCTCGGGTCTAGATTTTTTCAATGTAAATTAGGAACTTCAGGTCCCTAAATCCTTCATAAGCCTCACAATCTAGCAATGATTTGATCCATCTCTTTTGTAGTGAAGCAAGAAATCTAAGGATCGATCGGGGAATCATTTGTAGTTGAAACCTAAATTTGTCAGTTTTTCCTGTAGAAAAGAGAGAAAATATTAAGATCTCAATATTGAAACTTCAAGTTCGAATATAGTGAACAATACATTACATGCACAAAACTTCAGGTTTATGCCATGTTATTAGAACTGCAGGTCTAATATCATTTTTGAACTTCAGGTTCATAATCTCGAAACTTCAAACTCGAGTATTATTAGTGAAACTTCAGACTCACTAATATAAATAATTGTAAACAAAAATATGTAAATTACAAGCATAATAGATTACTCCATAGATCATGAGTAGTAGTAAAAACAAAATTTCTCCTCATCACCTAAAACATATGAACTCATAAATCAGAGTATTGGTCAAAGCAAAGATCGATATTGCACCAAAAAGTCTTTGATCATCATTGAGTTAGAAAATATATAACAAAAGTATTGACAACGTGTTATAAACTGGGGAGAGGAGATAAAGAGAAGAGAGAGTGCAGAGAGATGAGGAGGAGAAAATATAGAGTCTTCTTCTATTATTCATCTCAATAGGCCTCTTTATATAGAGGGCATGGTTTACATGATAGGTATACAACTATTGAATATTTGTATAGACATCCATATAAATATAATATTTACAACAACTATTTTTTTCTTTATGTTTTCAGTGCCTAGGCAGGTGATATTATAATCAACGGAACTAAGAGGGTATATAGTACGTGTTAAACTTAACGAACTCTGTAATGACTCTTAATTTGGTATTACAGTAACGATATGTAAATATGAGGTGCATCGTGGCTTAATAGTTTTTCAAAGTAGGTCTACTTATGTTTGCTTTAAGATTCTTCATGCTTATGTTTATAACCTTATTGCTAGTTGCTCTCCGCTGAGTAATGAAAACTCCAACAATATAAGTACGCATGTCAATTGTTCTCGTACTGTCCTTAATGGTGTTTCGAAACTATTTTATGTTGTATTTGACCCTCAATAACAACAATTTTTTATATGTCTATGAATACCTTTTTTTCTAACAGTGTTATTTAGTTAACTTCCTTTGACCAATTTCTAATACCAATTGTTTCCTGTGGGAGGAGCAAAACGATGTACGTGTAAGTTGCACCCTTGATTAGGTTTCTTCTTGTCCTGTGTTGTAGGTAAAAGGCATGTAAAATTCAAGAAAAGCTGGTCGATTGAGGAGGAGTCAGCTGGAGTGGAATGAATTTTATATGGTCATTTTTTGTTTTATAAAGCAAAAGCTAGCTCAACTGCTCAAGCGGTCAAGCCTCAATCACTTTGTAGGCTTCTCCATTAAAATGGGCTTGATATTTTGGATCACCATCTTTCTACTACAGTTATCTAGTCACCACCAAGGCACCAATCACGTACCAACTACCAAATATGATAAAAGATAAGATATTCTCCTTTGGATGATGCCGACGTACTAAGGTTTGCTTTATACATAGCTAATAGCATATATACCTTGCGTTTGTGGCATCAAGCATGGCATGTGTTTAGCTATCAAAACATAACTTCTAGGAAACGATCTCAAGAATCCCATTCTCCATTAACCAAGATGAGATTAACTTTTAAACTCGTACCATCTTAATAGATGTAATCAAGAATCAGCTCATGACTATTTTCACATACTACTTGTGTGACTGTTCTCTGTTCTCATGTTAACTGGTTCAGTATGAATCATGTAAATTTTACACAAAACATAGGAGGAGGACCATGTTCTTTTTTCCATGCAGACCTCACTTATTTGTGTGTAAAAATGACCTGATTCACGCTCTGAATTAAGTTAACATGAGTCGTACCGCAACTTGTGATCACTCATTCAACCCTATTCTCAACTCTTTCCCATCTTCTTTCTCCTCGGTCATTTCTTGTCGATGAAGACAAAGGCAGACTGGATTTATTCAAAAGACGCCATTACTTAGGAGGCCCAACCATCTCACTTGGGTTGAGCTCATAAATGCCCAAATATGCCATAAGAAACCAAATGGTGTAAAGCATTACATTGGCCCGGAGACTCAAAGAAGAGAATGATGTACAGAGGTGGACCAAATGGGCCTCAGTAACCACATGCTTATACTTGGTTTCACTTATTTCACAGTCCACCATAACCTGCTGTACAGAGATCGATGCTTGTTTCAAATGCTGAAATGCCGACCCCATCTGCCAGTTGCTCCCTCCCAATTGCAATGCAGCTAGGTAGGTAAGGACTGGCAGTACACTGTCTTATACACACAAGTCCAACAAGCGAGGCTAGCTAGCTGAGCTAATAAGGCTCCTCTCTGCACACACAAACACAGAGAGACAGAAGAGAGAGATCATGGCCCTTAAGGATTCTATAATTGTATTCACCGTGGAGTGTAGAGATCCCCAGCTCTCTGCACAATTCGATTCCTTGGCCCGTGTATTACTATTGATCACCTCTGTAATATTATTTTTTTCACTCCTCGAGAATCATTACTGTCACAGAGTGAGAAAGAAATGTACTACAAGTACAACATAGCCAACCAGAACAAGCAGCCTTCGTCTTTGCCAGAGTACTTGATTGATCGATCAGAGACGTACTCCATTATTACTTTCTTTTACATACAGAACCATATAGGTACGTATTTAAGCCAGCTGTGATAGTATGCATGTATCAAATCTGTTACGATTTACAATTTCCAGCGTAAAAAAAAAGAACCTGTATAATTCTATAACAGAAGGGTTTTCGATTTGTTTAACACTGCATGCATGCATGTGAGGGATCATTATTGAAGGTTTGGAGCCATTTGTATATACGTATATGTAACAGTGTTATCTTGTCCCACAGATCAGAATCAAAGTTAAAGATCTAACGGCCATGTTAATTAACGTGGTGATTGCGGAGCCTGTAATGACAACCCTAACAGGCTGTTGTTGTTGTGTGACCCTACGACGACAATGACCAAAGGAATCAGACGACAGTATATGCATGGATCCCAGCAGCAAGCTGCGTTATATAATAGAGACAACGAGGCTTTGGTTCCCACACACTCATCAGTCCCGTCCCGTTCCGTTGCCTTCTAGCTAATTCGTACTCATTGTTCATCCTCCAAGATAGGCATAATCACATGCGCACCTACTTGTGATTACGGCCATGTCCGTTTTCCCTCTCACGGGGTCCCCAATTCAGAAAAACCTTATCCTCAATTCTCCTCCATTGGCCAATTACCCCATGTGATGTCCTCTAGTTTGCGCACTTAATATTTGCAGACCTAGTTCTACCGTTACTATTCATTACGAATTTTCGATCTCAAGGAGTTTGAATTGTATGTAAATCTGTGATGATGAAATAATGAGTGGCTCTAGTGAGTAATTTTTTATCTTCTCACTTTTGAATTGTTTCGAATCCTCTCTTAACAATTAAATACCTGACGTTTTAATTTTGGCCTTTAATCTAATCGGATGGTCAGCATTCATTTTTTGCTCCAACTTCATCTTTGACACAGAAATACGTTTTGGGTTCTCTCTCTCTCTCTCTCTCTCTCTCTCTCTCTCATTGTTAGTGTTTTGCTTCAACTTCGATCGATGTCAATTCAACTGTACTCCGATTATAAACCCACAAACATCTCATCACAAACACCAATCTAAACCACATCATCGCCTCAATCCCACTCATCAAAACCGAAAGACTATATCCCTAATTGATAATCATGTTAAAATTTGGATTCTCGAAGTTTGAAATAATTTTGTTGGCCAAAAAACTTGAAATGTATGTGGAACATATCAAAGTAAAAGTAGATGGGTATAATTGCTTCTCTCATCGATAGAAACATGTATAGTTGCTATAATTATCGGTCTATGATCAACCATTACAAACAGTGAGATAGGTTGAAATTGGATAAAGATCTACTCTTTTGGAATTAAAAAGGGGATGAACCCAATAGAGAGATGAACAGAGAACTACAACGGCGTGGTTGTGTCGACAGGAGGCTGGGTGCATGGATGTGATAGTGTCGACGGTGTAGTAAGGGATGTTGTTGATCTCGTCGGGCGCTCGACCCAACGGTGAAGGAAGGAGGCATCTGTAAGTTCAGTTTAGAGAGAGAGAGGAGCAATCAATGTACTACGGGTAAGGTGTAGGAGGAAATTATACTCAAATTAAATCTAAACCATCTAACTGTAGTGGACGGTTGTAATGTATTGGTTAGGTGAAAGGTTAGGACCTCTCGGTTATGAGAGGATCCGAGTCCTGAATGAATGATACTTTATTTAATTCTACTATTAGATAGCTAGATAATTAATTATGAGATTTACACATTTTAAACAAATTGAAACAATAGTGGTGCCCCGAATAGTTTTAGTTTCTGCGTTACTCTAGTTTGTCTATTTAGGTTAGATGTTCTGAGTTATGATTAAACAATAGTGATACTTTAGAGTTTCGTATTATCTGGCTTGATAATCCGGGATAATGAAAAATTATCACCTTCTCAAAAAAAAAGAAAACTGAAAATTGTCAAGATTGTCATAATAAAAATTTATCATTTCTGAATATAAGCGGACTATGTTTAACTATTTTGATTGGTGTATAAATTTGATTTTGTTCGAACCTTAACAATGATGAAAACTAACTTTCAAAAATGATATGATCATCAATATCTAACCACGTTAATTGGTTGATTTGTCAAAGTAAGATTGAAAAGTAAGTGTTAATTGAAAAGTATTTAGCAAGTCTTCATTACAGACGTCTTCGATCAATAATAGATCGAGAATCTTCTTAATGGCAGGGGGGATGATGAATACAATCTATAATATGGTAAGAATAATATGATAAGATTGCTGGGACACAATATAAGGGATAGAAATGAATAAACACATTTAACACTATGATTAAAAATAATTAAAATTATTTTTTTATAATTTTTGTATCTTTGAATCACAACCGTTAAATGTACTATATCCCTTATATTATGTTCTGGGATCCTAAGATCAAACTTCACCAATATAAATCTTAATTAAGGACATGACTAAGGCCTGAGCACTAGCTAAGGTATATCGTCTAAAAGAATGGTACGGTTAATAAGGGATCATCCGTACGTACTGGCCAAGGCGGGTGAATACTTTTATCTTTTACTCTCGTGCACCCGACTAGTCATGTATCATATGACTTAATCGGTTTGACAAGATTGCATAAGTAATCAATCGACCACGGATTTGGAGCCTAGTTCGATCCCGGGTCCCTTCAATTATCACAACCTTACAATGATAACAGAACCATCTTATCATTCCCTCTGCCCTTCATGTCCTCCAACTTCGATCTATTCTGCACACACGCTTGGCTGGATGCATCCACTCATTTCGATCTGGGCAAAACCCAGTAACATTTCATCCACGTTGCAACGTATGTTAACTAATTAGTATGTACACTAGTATGTATATATAGAGAGTATATATGAAAGTGTGTATATATATATATGTAGTTCATGATATATATATATATATATAAAGAAATTCTCCATTAAATACTCTTATAATTTTCATGAAACTATTAAATCACAGGAGAAAGTCATATCTTTCCCTATTTGGTTTTTAGACTATGCTACTAACCAAAATTATCCTTGTGTAAACATGCTTAAGTCCTTAGAAAAAGATTGGACTACAGCAAAAGGTAAAATCATTACCTCTATTCATCCACCTTCAGAACATCTGAAGATTAAAGCAGGTGAAACAATTATTGAGTCAGTTGCTTTCAGTCATGAAAAACAACATAATTATACAAACCTGACTCTCCAAACTATGTGCTCTCAAATTGGGAGAATGGAGGAAAAATTAGAAAAAATTACAACCCCTCTAGTTCTAAAAGAAACTAAATCAAGTTTATCTTCACCCATTATTTCTACTCCAAAAATAGTAGAACCTTCTATTCTGAAGCCAAGCATCAATATTACTATGCCTAGTAAAAAAGATATTGACATTGTTTCAATTCTAACCCAACAGTTAGAATCATTACAAATTAATGGTCAAAAATCTAATGAGAAAAAAGCTCAAATAGCTACTATTTCAGAAGCATTCTCTGGTTCAGATAATGATTCAAATATAAATGAATTTGAAAAACAAATACTGGCAATGGAAAATGATCTTAAAGAAGATCAGACTCCTAGCATAAACCAAAATATTTTTGGAAGAAGCACTGCTTTTGGCAGAAAATCAGTTCCTACTGCTTCAACTAGACATTATTATACTCGTCCTACTCCTCAGGACTTATTATTTGAAGAAGAAAATTCAAATATTACTGCTAGCTTTAGTGCTAGAACCATTTATGAATGGAATATTGATGGGTTATCTGAATATCAGATCCTCACATTATTACATCGTATGACTATGTATTCTACTGTTTGTATATCAGCTCATAATACTGATAAACAGATTGCAGAATACATTGTTGCAGGATTTGCTGGCCAACTTCGTGGTTGGTGGGATAACATTATTACCTCAGAACAGCAGCAACAAATATTAAATGCAACAAAAATTATCCAGACTCCAATTACCATGAAAGATGAACAAGGACAAGACATTATTATATATACTGAAACCCCTATTTCAAATGCAGTATATACACTGCTAACCTCAATCTTATTAGCTTTCGTTGGATCTAACCCAGTTTCCTTCGAAAGAAATAAAGATTTATTAGTCAATCTAAAATGTCCCACTTTAACTCAGTTCAGGTGGTATAAGGATGTATTTTTGTCCAAAGTAATGATTAGGACAGACGCCAATGCTGACTTCTGGAAAGAGAAGTTCATAGCAGGTCTTCCTACTCTCTTTGCCCAAAAGGTCAGAGATCGTATTCTCAGGAAACATGGAGGAAACTCTATTCCTTATTATGAATATACATATGGACAACTCATTAGTGAGTGCGTTGCTGAAGGATTATCCCTCTGCAATGATATTAAATTAAAAGCTCAACTGAAACGCCAACATTTAACTGGCAAAAAAGAAATTGGTGAATTTTGTGACCAATTTGGTTTTGATCTCCAAATCCCAAATAAACAAAAAAGATCAGATTCAAAATCTTATTATAAGAGAAAGAAACGCTTTATTAAGAAATCTTCTTCTCCCCAAGAAAAGAAAAAGCGAAACTCAAAACCATACTATAAGAAGAATTATTCTCAAAATTCTTCCAATATTATTTGTAGAAAATGTGGAAAAACAGGCCACTATGCCAATAGGTGCTGGACCAAGAAGAAAATTAATGAAATTTCTGATGAAGGTCTGAAAAGGCAACTATTAGCAGTTCTCCTAAATCCCTCTGACAGCGAGTCAGAAGAACAGGTTAATATTATTGACCAAAATTCCAACAGTTCTGACTCTGAATCTTCTTCCTCTTCGTCAGACTGTGGTTGTAATGCTAATCATTACAAAGCTATTCTTGAAATGAATGGGTTAAGCATAAATGTGCTTACATCTCAAGAAAAATCTATTCTTGACTTGATTAATGGGATCCAGGATCCTGAAACCAAGAAAAATATGATTGAACATTATTTAGAAACGATAAAGAGAGAAAATAAACCTCGAGACTCTCCTTATATCCCAAAGGAATCATATTCTTTAAGAGAGGTATTTGATGGGCTAAAAACCCACTCTTCCAAAAAATTATCTATTTCGGATTTACAGGAAGAAATCAACTCCATAAAAATGGAGGTAAAAATTATCAAAGAAAGGGAAATTTCCATTTCTGATCTAAGGACAGAAATAAATATTTTAAAAACAGAAACTAAGTTTCTTAAGGAAATTATCAATAAGGTTACTTCTGATCAAGGAGAATCTTCCAATAACAATGAAGAAAATTTTCTCAACATAATTAACCAAGTTACATACCAAAAATGGTATTCTAACGTAACTATTGTTATAGACAAAGATTATGTCTTAAAAGGAATTGCTCTTATGGACAGTGGAGCAGATTTAAATTGTATTTGTGAAGGGATAGTCCCTACACGATATTATGACAAATCATCACAGGCTTTAAACACTGCTGATGGTTCAAAACTAAAAATTAGATATAAACTATCCAATGCCTATATTTGTAATTCAGGCATGTGCTTTAAAACACCCTTTGTTATGGTCAAAGGTCTAGCCCAACAAATTATATTGGGAACCCCTTTTCTCAGTCTTTTAGAACCTTTTAAAAAGACAAGTGAAGGTATTATTTGTGAGATTGATGGCCAAAAAATAATCTTTGGCTTCATTACTCAGCCCCAAACTCGTCAAATTGACATAATAAAAAATACTCTTATTTTCAAAGAGAATCAGATAAATTATATCCAATCTGATTTAAAAATTATGAGTATAACAACTCAAATTAATTCTCGCCAAAATCAGATTAAAACATTATCTGAGAATATTAAAAGAGAAATTTGCAGTGACCTTCCTAATGCTTTTTGGGAAAGGAAAAAGCATATTATCACTCTCCCTTATGAGCTTGACTTTAAGGAACAAAACATTCCTACTAAAGCTAGGCCAGCTCAAATGAATGCTGAACTCATTGAGTATTGCAAAGCAGAAATAAACTCTCTTCTGCAGAAGAAACTAATAAGAAAGTCTTATTCCCCTTGGAGTTGTACAGCCTTTTATGTTAACAAAAATGCTGAAATTGAAAGAGGAACTCCTCGATTGGTTATTAATTATAAACCTTTAAATAAGGTTCTTAAATGGATTAGATATCCATTACCCAATAAAAAAGATCTCTTGGCAAGACTCCAAGAAGCTTCAATATTTTCAAAATTTGATTTAAAATCTGGGTATTGGCAAATCCAGATTGCAGAAGAAGACAGATATAAGACAGCTTTTACTGTCCCATTTGGACATTATGAATGGAACGTAATGCCTTTTGGGCTTAAGAACGCTCCTTCAGAATTCCAAAATATTATGAATGATATCTTTACACCTTATTCCTCATTCTCTATTGTTTACATAGATGATATTCTCATCTTCTCCCAATCGCTTGACCAACACTTCAAGCACTTAAATATATTTATTAATCTTATCAAAAGAGCAGGACTAGTAGTATCTGCTAAAAAGATGTCCATTTTTCAGACAAAAATCAGATTTCTCGGTCAAGAAATAGAACAAGGAAGAATTATTCCTATTGAGCGAGCTATTCAATTTGCAGAGAAATTTCCAGATGAGTTGAAAGATAAAACTCAGCTTCAACGATTTTTAGGAAGCTTAAATTATATTGCAGACTATTATAAAAATCTGTCAGCTGATAGCTCTCCTCTTTATGAAAGATTGAGAAAAAATCCTCCTCCTTGGGGAGAAATTCATACAAAAGCAGTAAGACTTATTAAGTCAAAAGTAAAAAGTCTCCCTTGTCTAGCACTGGTCTCACCAACCAGCTTCAAAATTGTTGAGACAGACGCTTCAGACATAGGTTATGGGGGAATCCTAAAACAAAGATTTTCTAATTCAGAAAAAGAGATATTATCCAGATATACTTCTGGAAAATGGAATGATGCCCAGAAAAACTACTCCACCATAAAAAAGGAAATTCTGGATATTGTTAATTGTATTTCAAAATTCCAAGATGATTTATTAAATCAAGAATTCTTATTAAGAGTAGACTGTAAAGCAGCTAAAGATGTTTTGGAAAAAGATGTCAAAAATTTAGCCTCTAAACAAATTTTTGCTAGATGGCAGTCTATATTATCCATATTTGATTTTAAGATAGAGTTTATTAAAGGAGAAACTAACTCTCTTCCTGATTTCTTAACCAGGGAATTTATTATCGGCGCCAAATGAGCCAGTTTAGTCGTGGCTCCAGAGGGGGCACCAGCTCGCGAGGCGGGCCTTATTCTCGAGGAAGAGGTAGAAAAGACTACAGCTTCCCTATGATGACAGACTCCAGGAGTTTTACCAATTCTCCTCCTCCTTCTAGAGAAAAAAGGAGTGAGCCAGCTGACATGGCGGATTATTTATCCACCGGAAAATCTCAAGAGAGCTTTTCTGCTGCTCTAAAGGAACCTATTTTTCCAGGTATTAAAAAGACTCTTGAAGAGCAAATTATTATTCTCCAAAAAGGAGATGAGAGATATTTTAACTCTCCCAATACCTTGGCAAAAAGGTATTTTGAACCAGAAGCCAATTTTCCTTTATTCGATCAAAAGAATAGGAAGTATTATGAATGCATTCTCATTGAGACAGGTTCAATAAAATTCCATCATATGAACCAAAATAAACATACTGAAGACATTTCCTTCAGCAAAGCGTTTATTCAACGCGTAATTCATATCTCCGAATGGGGTTTAAACCCCAACAAATCTATGGATTTGAAATTTATTCATGCCAGTTTCAATTATTGGGATTACATTGAAGCATGGAATAAAGCTTTTTATTATCAAAACAAAGCTGAAAAGCATACTTGGTTCATTAGAATAGAACCATCTATTTTCAAACAAGAATTACCATTCTGGTTTTATAATTGGTTCGACAAGATGGGACCAAATGAAGACTTCCTCCCAGAAGAACTTTTTAATTCCTACAAAAGCTATATTTTAAGTGACCCAAAACAGCAAGATGTAAGGGTTATCAGTGGAAGCAATTTTCTTCGTTTTCTAGCAAGATTCAGTCTTCCCTGGATTTGGCAATGGACTTTTTCTGTCTGCCAGTTAGATATTGGGGTTCTTTCCCTTAACCGCCAATTCTTTTATAAATGGTGGTCCAAGTTTGATTATAATCCTCATTTATTAAAAATAAATGAATGTATTGAAGAATTCAAGAAAATGAAACAGGAATATACTCCTCAGAATGATGATTCAAAGAAGGATTTTGTTATCCCTTCTTTAGCAGGTTTAAAGGCTGCCTTCCCTTTAGCTTCTCCCAAAGAGCTTAAGAAAATATTATTGCAAAATCTGGCGTCTCAAATAGACAATAATGTGGCAGTCCTTTTCAAGGGCTCTTCATCCAAAGCCTCTTCAAACTCGGCCTCAATGGAAGAAGAAGAAGATGCTGACATTGATCTAGAAGCTGAAGATGATGGTATTCAGCAAAATGAAGACATGGATGACTATTTGGGAGCTGTTCCCTTCTCTAACCCTTCAAAAGAGTTATTAAGCTCCCTTAATGAAGATCTACCTGAGGTCTCCCAGAACAAGAAAGCCAAAGCCAAGATGGAGACAAAGTAGTCAGTTTTCAGGGATATTTTCCTTGTAAAAGTTAAAAGAAGCATCTTTCCTTTTTTCACGTGTTCGATGGGGCCCAAGGAGCACCCGACGTGATTTACGGAATAATTTTGCTTTCTTTAAACTTTAGCTTTTCGTTTGTCGGCCAATTGTTTAGGCCTTTGTCTTTTTCTTTTACTTTTAGCAGCCGGTAGCCGGTAGCTTTTCTTTTAGAGTCTTTAAAAGGGAACATCTCTCCCTCAGAAGTCTCAAGTTTTAGTTTTCCCTTTCATATAGCTCTACCTTCTCTCTACACTCTCTCTCTCTATCTTCTTATAAACAGTTGTACTTATCCTTGATTATCAATAAAATTATTATCCAAGTTTGTGAGTAAGCATCCTGAATCATCCTGGTGAAGTTGGTATCAGAGCCAACCCTTATCGCACGGCACCCAAGTCGCCTTGAAGCCCCAATTGCGAGAAGAAAGCAGTACAGGGTAAGTCTTCGTAAGTGGTTGACAGCCGTATAAGGCAAGGTCTTTTATATACTTCTTTCAGTCTGTTCATGCTTATTTCATTTACTTAAAAAAAAAAAAAAAAAAAAAAAAATTTAAAATGCTTTCCAAATTATCCAGAACATCTTCTAGAGCTTCATCTTCATCTTCAAGGAATTATATTCCTCAAACTATTATTGATCATATTAAGAATGAGGAGGATATTGAATTCTCAAATATTGAGAATCAGCTTCACAGCTGGAGCCTCCCGAAGGTTAAACCTTCAATGATTTATTCAATGAATATGTTCAATCTGAATATGGCTTTGACCATAAAGACGATTGAACAAACTATTCCAATAAGAAAGGAACATGAAACTATTCAATTGTTCCATCCTGAAGAAATTAGAAGATATAAGGATAAATATAAATATTTCCATCTTTGTATGGTACAAGTGGCTATTCGACCACTATCAAGAGAAGGCTTAAATGCCTCTTTATTAGTTGCCTTAAGAGATTGTAGGCATCTCAATTTCAATGATTCCTTATTAGGAATTATTCAAACCAGCTTATGCAATGGACCAGTTTATTTCAACTGTTTCCCCAATTTCTGTGTTTCTTTAACAGACAGAAATATTTTAGATGTCTTAACATTAAATATTAAGACCAGTGGTTATAATTTAAAAGAGGGATCGGAACCTCTAAACATAACATACAGGGTTTACTATAAAGCAATGAATACCCTTAGCCCAAAGGCAAAAAATTATGATACAAAAGGAAAAACAGTCTTAATCGAGACTAATCTATTAAAATCAGATGTGTCTATTCCTCAGACCATCCAATGGCAAGATATTAAAACTCCTGATGAATGGATGTTAGAATCTGCCACTCCATCCAAGCCTTTAGAAAACAAAAGAGTTGAAGAAATTCTTCAATATGATGATGGAGATGTTATTATTAAATTTGATAATAGCAGAAGATCCACTCGATTATCACTATCTGAGGATAGTAGATCTTCTATTTCATCAAAAAATGAGCATATTCAGTCTCAAAGGTTTTATACTCCAAACCAAACTATGAAAGCCTCTTCATCAGGCATAAAAACTCATAATCTTGTATTTGATGGAGTTTGTACAAATTCTCAACAGATTCCTCAAGGAATATATCATGAGGAACCTGAAACATTATCAGAATTTAATGACATTGCATCAATAAATGTCATTTCTATTCCTTTTACTTATAATCGTCAAGCTTGCAGTAAAGATCTTATGCAAGAAAAATATAAATCATTCAGAAAATGGTTCTTCTCTACTTATAAAGAAGAAGAACAACAAAATTATAACTAATTAGTATGTACACTAGTATGTATATATAGAGAGTATATATGAAAGTGTGTATATATATATATATGTAGTTCATGATATATATATATATATAAAGAAATTCTCCATTAAATACTCTTATAATAAAGACTCGTCGAGTACTTTCTTATTACATTTATTTTTTTATTATATATTTTCACAAATCTACCGTTGGTTAGATAGATAATGATGAGTAGATCATTCATACAAAATTTCACAAAAATTGAAAATCGTTAAATTATTCATAATCAAAATTTATCATTTATGAACATAAACGGTGTATGTTTGACAATTTTAGTTCGTCAATTGATTTGCTCTTGTTTGATACCTTAACGGTTTTCAATTTGGATGTAAATTTGTAGAAATGATCTACTCATCAATATCTAGATATCTAATGGTTAACTTTGTAAAAATGTTATCGAAAAATGATTCTTACGACAATTTTATGAAAGGTACTTATCAAGTCCTAATTATAAAAATCCTGAAAAAGTTCCATATATATATACACTTGAGAATTTATGAACCCTAATTTTGAATTCGAATCCTTACACAGTTAAGACGAGTACCGGCCATGTAGATCGGTGCGATGAGCAAATGTGCACTTGCACATGTTATACGACGAAGTGTGGGTCTATTTAGACAATAATAATTGGGATTTCTCCTTGAGCTATCGATCTCAAGCTCCCTGAAACTCAAAGTGGAAGCACTGACTTCCTCTTTATTGTGTTATTTTGGCCCCATGCCATTTTTATGTACAAAGGAAAACAGATAGATGAATGGCACAACTCAATGAGCAAATTGGCAGTGGTAACCAGTATTACCAAAAGAGACGTCGACGACTCCACCATATGCTAGAGCCTGTACTGTTTCACCTGCAAATTCAAAATCGAAACTGAATCCCCAGATCAATATCGATCACAATGTTGCTGTGGTACTGAACATGGAAATGTAATTCAACTGCCCCACATCTCATGCATTCAAGCTGGCTTGCCCTTTTCACAAGTCCCAAGCAGTGTTGAGACTTGAGAGTGAGAGTGTCGTAGTAGCTGAGCTAGTTAGAGTCCACTGATACATTGCTTTCACGTTCAGATTACTGTCGCCATCTTATATCATTGCATGCGCACATATAGATTCCTCCTCTTTAGGTTAACTATTTGATCTTACATTTAACCTAGCTACTAGTCAATTATATGATTCTCTCCATGCCAATGCCAATATACCATTCATGGATTCAGAACTTTCCTGCAGGTATTGCTTGTTTCCTGTATATTCCCAGGTGATCGATCGAGAAGTTTCTGTATAATTAACCCAAAGTACTTGCACTCGAAATCATCATATATGTAGATGGCCTTTTTCTGTTTCAAAGTTGTAGCAAGGACATCAAGATAGTATGATTGATTTGAAAAATGTGATCCTAATTGGCATCGTTCTAATGTAAATGTCTTTTTTATTATTATCTAATTTACTAGACAAAGAATCAGTATTTCAGCTAGAAAGAATTTATTTAAGTTCTTGATCGAGTGCAACTCTTTCATCTCTCCGTTATTGATCCTAGTACGTCGAAAATCGAATGTGTCGAGCTCTTTGGATCAGAGCGAAATCCTTTTCTATTTCTTCAACAGTGTAGATCATATCAGTGACAGTGAGCGAATTGGTGTGAATTTATGGTGTACGATATATACCACAGTAACAAATTATGTGTTGTAGTAATTGCACGAAAGAAAAATTTATTTTTTCTTTTTCTTTTTCGGTTCAAGACAGAACATTTTAGGAACTTAAGAAAAGATTGGAAAACTCCAATTTCCAAAATGATAGTTTTGGACCTTTGGTGGTACTCGATCAGAAAGTTCAGAGTTCTACAGAGTTCTACTCCCACTTGCGCCGGTACACAACAGAAGAAAACAAGGTGATGTAAGAGACGTAGTTAATTAACACTTCACAGAGCTCAACTCCCACCACCGCAATACAACAACAACAACCACCATCGATGCACTTTAACCGTTTTAACATGATCACCGGTGTCGATCGACCGCACATATATCATCTGATTACGTTGAGAATAGGTTATGTTATCCTAGCCTTGCTAGCTGCCTCCATACTCACTTTATCCCATATCATATCACCAACGGCATGAATTTGAAACATGATTGTCCCACGGCATCATTCCAACAAATGAAGTCAAGGTAGGATAAGGCTATACAGTATACATATGATCATATATGTGGTGCAAAGAGAAATTGAAAGAACAAAAATAGGAATCCATAAATGCACAGTAGACGCCTAATTGGCATGTTAGAAGAGATCACGTACTTCTATGTTATTTAGAAACCCTAAAGTAGGTACATAACGATGTGCTGCTAGCGATCTCAATATGTTACCAAGAGCTTTAATTTGAACTTTGTACTTTCGTATCGAATGAGTGAGGATATATACAACTATACATGTACATGTATAATAAACGAATAACATCAAGAGTGTTTGACCTGAATTTAGCTAGTGAATTCATATCTATTGATCAACGTCTGTGTGATCGTTCGGGATTGCAACGGTGATAATGAAATTGGAAATTTCCATTAATATTTCATGTAGCTAGACAAGCTGCATTACAGAGGCACTACTCTATATTTGCATTACTTCATTGTTATGCAACGGCCATAATGGAATGTACGTACATGCATACAAACAAGCAGGCAACCTATAGCTCGAGCGAGGAATATTGCATTTCGATTTCAGTATTTTCAAATCAAGTCCTTTGATTGAACTGGCAATTTCCATATATTGGGGTCACTAGAAGTCGATCGAGAACCATATAATATAATTTGCTATAGTAGTACTATTGATTCTGCAGTGACCTCATGAACAGTTGGATCAGTAGTACCTGCAAATAATACCTAAAAATGATCTGGAAAATTACATTATCGATCAGAAACATGATATATTATTTACCTTTTATTTATATATATAGGAAATTATACATCTATATATATAGGAAAAGAAACATGTACATAAGGGATTGGGGGACCAGAAACAACCCATACCTTTAAATCCCAATAAAATAATTAAAAAGAGATCTTGGTCACATGGATACATGTGATGAGGATGGACATATGGTTTTTCAAATATTCATTCTTCTAGTGCTGTAGCTCTTCTTCTTCTTCTTCTTCTTTTCGATCTCTTTAACCAACTAAATTAGAGCAAATTAAAATCTTAAACAGTTTAATTACCATAAGTTAAACGTATTTTGGGAGTCCGACCGTCGAATTGGCCCAAAAATTATAAAGATGTAACTGTAATACTGAAAATATGTCATATTTGTAACAAAAAAATATGTCATATTCCAAAGTACAATTTTTTAGAACTGGGTGTTGGTAATGCATTAGTTGACCACCTTGATATTACTCATAAAAACTAATTTCTATGTGGTGCGTCTATTCACACTTTTTCATTTATTTGTATCTTTTAAAATCCAATTTTACACCTTATCTCTCTGGAAAAAAAAATGACAATTCAAAGCAAGCTCGATGTTGTCAAGAACATGGCCATCCGTTTAGAGTTTCAGATTTTTTATCTACTAACAACAAGATTGGAGTAACAATAGTGCATAGATATTAATTGGAAAAAAATAGTGCATAAAGATTGAAACAAAATTCAAAAACGTTCAATTCAAAAACGTTCAATTAGTTTCCTAAGTTTCTTCTTTAGCATTCAGTCACTCAAAAGTGATTCTTTCATGCATCATCCCTTTTGGTTCAATTTGATGAAGTGTCTTTTGAATTGGTTTCTTGCATCTATTCACAATTCGGTTTATCTATATACTATGGTATTTAATCTCCTAATTCCCTACAGAATTATCAAAAAGTTTTCTCATCTGCATAACTCAAATCCATTTTCGAGCCAAAATCAATTGGAACTTTTTAGTGTTGCACTACCACATTTATCATTATTACCGACGACTTAAAGTCGTCGGCCTTTGTCTTTAAATCGCCGGTGATAATTATTACCGGCGACATGTCATCGGTAATAATGTCGTCGGAAACAATTCGTCGGTGATACCGTTGAAGTATCACCGATGACAGTTGGTTGCTTGCAATACTAAATAGCATCACCGACGACTGATGCTCCGCCGTGGTCAACGCCACAATTATTGCCGACGACATTATTGAAGAATGTCGTCGGTGATACACTGGAAAGTGGAGTTATTGCCGACGAGATTGGTCCATCTCGTCGGCAATACCCGGTGACATTTTCTTTAAAAAAAACAGGTTTTGGATTGGGCCCAATTCCAGAACCTGCACTGAAAAACAGAAACTGTACAAATACACATTCACCAGTACACACATAATTGTCCAACAGTACAAACAGCAACAATACGAAAATAAAATACAACTACACTAAGGGTCGACGAAATCTATGTTGACGAAATCATTTGAACTGCGGCGGCTACCCTGGTCTTGCTGCGACGGCGACGGCTGCGGTTGTAAAACACTGTGGAACACAGGTATCGGTGGAGGTGTGGGGAGCGGTTGTCCGTTAGTCTGGCACGCGTACATCGTCTGCATCCATGTGAACATTTGTGTCTGCTGCTCGACCATAATTCGGTGTTGCTCGACCATTGTCCGGTGCTCGGCATCTCTGACTGCATGCTGCTCGGCCAATTGCCGCATCTCCTCCACCACCCTCCTTTGCTCCTCCAACTCCCTCTGCGTCCTCTGAAGCACCGCTGCTAGGTTAGAGTTTCTAGAAGAAGTTCTTGACCCGCTAGAGTATTCCGAAGTGTTCTTCAATACTCTTTTGCCCGCCGAGCCCATTCCCCTACAGTAGTGGATATTCTTCCTAGTCCCGCACGCTTTTGCCATGATCTGAGCCGTTATAGGGCGATCAAGCGTATCGATCTGAGAGACATACTGGGTCACTTCTTCCTCCGAGCAGTCAGGATGGTCGTTTCGAGCTATATTCATGGTGACCTCTGTGATCGCATCCTCCACTCTCACCTAATTGAAAATCGAATATGAATAACGTATTATTAAACAAAATAAATTAATAGAGAAAAATAGTTTTATTAACACTTGCATATGTGAACTACAAAATAATGAGGCCAAAGACTTACCGCTTCTTCAGGGCATTGCAGATAGAACTTCTGATGAACAAAAACCAACGGGTTGACTTCTTGTTGTTTCTGCGCCCTACCCGACCAACCCAAATAGTTGAGTGAACCTGCATGATGGGACTTGGTGTTTTTCAATCTGTTCTCCCTGTTCGTCTTGGAAATCGCCTTGTTTGATAAACATATGTCAAAAAATTAGTAACTAACTATTTCAATGTGATACGATACATTAGGGTTGTAAAATATATTCAGAATGCATACCTTCACTTTGGGGTGCTCGAAGTGGGCTACCAGCCACAACCACTCGTACTCCTTAAACCGGAGTTCGCTAGGGATAGAACCTCGGCTTAGATCCTTGTATTGTGTGTAATGTTTTGAAAGCTCGTTTTTCCACTCTTTATACCTATATTAACACCAGAAAAAAATGTTAGAGATATTAAAACACTTGATAAAGTGAAAATCTAACTCGATATATACTCAAATAACAACACCCCAATCTGGCCACAACATTGGGACCTTGTTCCGCATGACGGCCCCGGCCATGCTGGCATACTTTCGCGTGGTGTTTTCTGTCTCGATTACCTCACCACGCTCATTGGCCTTAATGGTCATTTTCCTTCCCTCGGTTGCCTGCTCAAGATTCTTCCCGGTGCAGGGGCCTCAAGTCTTTCGTTTTCCATTGCCATTAACGATATTTCCTAATAATACAATGTCAAAAAATTGAAATTATTAATTAACACTATTTATAGTCTGAAGTAATAATTAAGTAATCAATCTTGTTAAATAAAATTTACCTGCATCGTCCGTTTGCTGGTTCATGCACCTCGCACTCCAAAGATACACAGGGTCGAACGGGAAGAACTTGTACGCTTCCTCCACGGTCAGGAACTCCGGTTGTCCTTCAATAAAAATAACCCACTTCCTAGCATCGAATTGAGGGATGACAAGAATCTCGTCGGGCACGAAGAGACCGGATGGCGGAGATAGATAACGCCTGGACGATGAGCAACCTGCACCATCTGCATCATAATAGGGCCGTTGAAAGGGGAGTAGGAACCGGGCCAATAGGGGGCATTCAGATGGAAGGAGTTTCTGATGCGCTCGTTGAGTGTCGCTCGCCTGAGTGTCTGGTGCCTGAAGGTCGAGGTTGGACTGAGGGTTGCACGGATCCGGATCGTGCAGCTTCCTCCTGTTCTCGCGCACGTAGTAAAATTTGTGTGCGAGCATTCATAATAGGGCCGCTGCACTTGTTGCTGATTACGGATGAGAATGCTTGACTACTGCTCCCTTTACTGGATCTAGTCCCTCTCCGTTTGATGCCCCCAAGCCAATTTGCCGCAAAACCTCCTGCACATCCAACAATTAAACATAACAGCCAAAAAAATATTCTATATGCCAAAAATAACTAACACAAAAATATATACACAAAATATCAATTAAACAAACAATCAAAAATATCATTACCAAAATCATTATCAAAAATATCATTACCAATATAATTATCAAAAATATCAATGAATCCAAATCTTAATTAACCAACACAAAAATAATTTTACAAAAATATATTCTACATATATACACAAAATGTCCTACATATATTCTACATATATACACAAAAATATCAAAGCAGTCCACTTCAGCCAAGAATCAACAGCTTTGACAGACATTTTGTTCTCAATTTTGAACTGCATCACTCTCATGACACTTCCAAGAACAGTCTTACTACAACTGTCGTACAACGGAGTCTGTTGCAATGTAATCAGGTTGTTGTACTTGTCTATACCGCTTGTGTTGACATGAGCTCCAGGTAATGGCTCGACTGGTTCAATATGGGGAAAACCATCAACGACGGGAGGGACATTTGGTGCTTCATCAGCAAATACACCGCTTTCATGAGGAAACATATCATTGATCAACATCGTTGTTGGATCATAGGATGGACTGACTCTCTCAGCAAATTTTCCATGATTATAGGATGGACTAGCCCTCTCAGCAAATTGTCCATGATCATGCGGACCTGCTAACGATGTTTCACCGTGATAAATCCAACAAGTGTACTTATCCCAAACCCGTATTTAGTCAGGTGATTCTGGACTTTATCAATGGGAAAACGAAATCGATTGCTGCAACACTTACATAATGAAGTGTAGTGTCTCCACAATTAGCCTTCACAAAATCCACAAAACTCTTAATTCCATGGTGATATCTCACATCCCATCTTTCAAGGCTCATTCAACTCTTGTTCATCCTGAAAATTCTAACAGTTCTATATATTTATGTATATACATTCACTACTAATTAATTAAAAAATCATCATTAATTACATGCATGCATCCGATTAATTAACAAAAGTTGACCCATGCATATAAAAATATATATATACCAACAATTCACAATTACAAATTAACATGTATATATATATACATATTAACAATTAATCACAAAATAAATTTATATACATATATATACACAAACATATATATTTTCATCGAAATCATCTCAAATCAACTCAAAATCAACGGTCAATCACTCAAAATCAACAATATATCAACTCTATTTGCATATCAAACCATTAATCTCAACTCTAAATCAACACATGCATATATCTAAATCAACACACATATACATCGATCCACATATATATACATACGTACCTAGCTATATAGCTTCCCGAGCGGGTTTTGGACGCCTTTTGACAATACCCAACGATTTCATAGCGTTTTCCTTCTTTCTCACCGGATATTTGTAAAATGAATGAGCTGCTGCGGCGGAGATCTGATATAAGAGTTATTGTCGACGATTCATTAAATCGTCGGCTATGGAGTTATTGCCGACGATATTCCGGCCAAAACATCGCCAACAATACAATGAAATTATTGCCAACGAAATTCTCCATCGCCGGCAATACTTTCCCCTAATTTCCGGCGACGAGGACATTATTACCGACGAGTCGTCGGCAATAATTTCATTGCCGGCGATTAGGGGAAAGTATTGCCGGCAATGGAGAATTTCGTTGGCAACGCTTATTATTGCCGACGATAAAGGCCTTTCTTTTCTCATTTCGTGGGCAATATGAAGAAATGTGGTAGTGTTGGTGTAGTTCGTGTAAGGTCAGGTGATTTGTCATTGAATTGAAAGCTAGATTGAGGTTCAAATGGAATCAAATAAACACTGGCCATCTACAAAGAGAACATAAGAATGGAGAAAAAGTGATGTCTGATGATGAAGACGGTGGGAAGAAGAGATGCACATAGGTTAACGAGGGGAAAAAAGAAGGTAAATTTGAAAAAACAGTGAGTCAAAAAATTTAAGGGAGGTGTAAATAACAAATATGAAGATGTGCAACATTTCCATGTGGATTGAATAAAAAATCTTATATATGTTTGTAATTTTCATCCCTCTAATATTCTAAATACTACGTACATAGCCATTAGAACCCAATGTTTGTTTGTTTGTTTACATTGTGACATAATATATGTACCCCACAGCGCACTAGCTCACACACTCGCTGGGAAAGTAGGGCTGTTTGTGGGTAAAAACCCTACTTACTACGATCTCAGGCCACCCATTTTTCCACACTCTCTTTTCTCTCTGTCTATAAAGCTGGCCTTAATTGGTAGACAGATTATATATTGCAGTTTAGGGTGGTCCATGTGAGTGAGACTTTGTATGGGTATGGCCATTTCCCCAGCTCTCTCTCTCTCTCTCAAACATACAAACTCAGTATAAATCTACCTAGCTAGCATGCTTCTGGTGAGGTAGAGAAACCAGGCACCACAGATGAGAATGAGAGATGTGAGATCTGAGCAAGGAAGAGAGAATTGTGTACGTGTGTAGGTCCAAATCCTGGTCATGCTTTTCCACAGCTTTCTTGAACTTCAATTCTCCGCTATCAAAACTGTAATGTTTTTTTCAAGAGTGTTAGCTTCATGTTTGGGAGCTCAAGAAAGCTGTGGGACAACATGACAATCCAGGATTTCTTCATCCTTTGCTTCCTAATGTAGCTTTGGATCTAAATCATCTTTTTCCAGTTTGCAGGTAATTCTTGAACTTCTTTTCGATATAATTCAGACCCAAGTTGTCAAAGCATTTTCTTTCAGCAGTTTCTAATCTATAAGAGCAGTTTTAATCATAATTTCTCTCATAATTCGAACAGATTTACATCAAAATGCATCTTATTGTCTACTTAGTTCAGTCTGGAACTGTTGTGGATCTGCAATTTCATATAACAATAATAGGTCATGTGCGCTGGTTCTGAGTTACAAATGTGGCTTAGTTAGTTTTCATTATTATCAGCAAGCTTTTTTTGACATAACTCTCTCTGAATACTAACTAGTACAGACTACAGAGACGAAGAAAGACTGAGTTGGGCTATTTCTTTACCTAAAATCTTTGTTATGCATATATTGACACACGTTTGAGCCATGCAGAATGGTACTTCTGTTTTTCCTAGCCTTGTTGTCTGGTACATTTAGGTGGAAATATTTTTTATGCTGAAGAGAAAATCTTCTGGAGGGGAGGTTTTAATCGGTGAAAGATGAGTTCTTTGGTTCAGAGAAGATTCCAAGGCTCTTCCTTTTTATCATCAATGATGACACACTTGTCTTCCTACATTAGGCTTTTGAGTTTGCTTCCTTCCAGATCTTCTCCTACATTTCTGTGAAAAAAGGTTTAACTTTGTCCTCATCTGCCAGTTTCATTTTTAACCAAACTCATCATTTTTTGTTTATTTTACTCTCTCTCTCTCTCTCTCTCTCTCTCTCTTCAATCACTCACTTTTATGATTCTGTGACTGTAATTGTTATGATGTGTACTTGTACAGCTGAATGTTCTCAACTACGCTTCCCCCCGATCCAAGAGACTCATATTCAAAGCAAAAAACAGTTAAAAGTTAAAACCATGATATGCCATCGACATCATTTTTCTGTTTATTAATGAATTATTTCATCAAAGTAGCATGATTCCAGACAAGTTTCTGCAGAGGAGAAACAGATCATCAAATCTGGATTTCTGGGTGGGAATGGTTGTTGAGGCATCAATAATAGCTTCCTTCTTTAATCAAGTTGTTAGATAAATGTATCCACTACAACATTAACAGATCATAACTCTGTAAAATCCAGACACTAGTTTTGCTGTTTAATTAGTTTTGTTCAACTAGATTTACCTTTTATATATGTATGCGGAAAATTGGTACGTACGTAGTTAGGTAGTAGCTTTAACTTCTCTTTCTTTTTCACTCTCAGCATTGTAATTTTCATTTTTTTTATTTTTTGCCTACCTAGTTCTTCTTGATTTGTAAGCTTAATTAAATATTAAGTAGGTACTGCCAGAGTGCCAGTAACTCTAATTTAATTAAGCTAACTGTAAGTAATGATTCATATACTGTACTCACCGCCGTAGAATTCAAACCCTGCTGCAGCTCAATCTTCTTTTACAGCCCAGTATCACTGTAACTTCAGACGTACGTGGACTCTTTAATATCTAACCGTAAATATTGAAACATGAAATAACTACACGTAGAAGAGAAGGAAAAAAAAATTAAAACTAATCTTTAGGCCCACAGAAAACATGCCAGTTGATGGAGTTGAATCGAAGAAAAAAGCCAGACAAGGAGGCATGCATGGCTGTTCTTTCCTTCTCTGCTAGCTTCTCCTTCTTCACTGCTATATATATATAGACGTAGCTGTATATATATGAATAATAATTTCTTTACTGAAAGTCATGATGTTAATTCATTTACGAGCTAATAATTAATATATATAGCTGGACGTAAATTATCAATTTCATTTTTTCTGTTACCTTGTTGTCAGCAACTGTAGAGTCCTAAGTACTTAAAAGTACGTACGTAGTGCTGATTCCTGCACAAGCAGCCATTATAGACTCGGAAGAAGGAAGAGATTCCAGTTATTGGGAAAGTCATGTCCTCAATGCATTTAGATTTAACATTGAAGTTCCTTTCCCTGAAAATCAAAGTGTTTACCTAGAGACGAAGGAATTTGATTGTGAGGAATCAAAGTGTTTAGTCTTGTGAAACCTAGCCTCAACATCTAGAATTTTAGAAATTACTAGCTACCTGAAAAGTTATATCTCTTCTAAGAAACTAATGAGATTTATAAATACCATACCAAACCCACCGGTATATGTAAATGTCAGTACGTATTATCTATACACAAAATTACATGAGATCAATCATTCAATCATTAGGGAAACCATTTGGTTGTGAAATATAATTTCACTGACAAAGCTATTGCCAAATTGATGTCGATGAACACATGCATATGAACGTTGTTGATTCATAGTTCATACACGACCAAAGCAATATATATATATATATATATATATATATTTAGCGGGTCATATATACGTCTAATTCATAACGCCATTACTTCGATACCTCTTGTAAACAACTTTTAAAAGGTAGCATTATCACGATCAAATGAAGTTGAATCACCAAGCAATATCAACATCCAATTAAAGAGAAAGTGAGCAGCAACAAACATTGATAGATTATAATGGAAACTTTCTTGACCATAACAGCTCCTATATTAAGGTCTCATGAAGAATGTGAGGATGATGATGATGATTCGCACGATCATGACATTTAAAGTTAAAGGTCACTAAATGAAACAATGTCCTGCACATAATTGCATGAAAACCCAAAAGAAATATCAAATGCCAGCAAATTCAAAAAACGGTTTACAACTAATCAAGCTCTGTTGAGAATCTGCAAGGTTAAATTTTACAGTATATAAACTATGAGCAGTTTTATGTTCCGTGTATTAGAGAAAAGTCAAACTTCGCGCTCAACATATCTCTATGAACTAGACCAAATTAAAAAGAACTATAAGTAACAGTGAATGTTGCAATAGAGATTCGGTGTTATTTGTCTAAAGTCTAAACCTTTTGGTACGTGTTAAGTAGGCGAGATAAGAAATTAGATTATACATAGGATTATGTTTTCTTTATGAAACCAAGATTTACATTCCTCATTTCATTGTATATATGAAATGTAATTGTATATACAATTGGAGTTTTCTCTCTACAAATTAAGCCATCTTCAACATGTTATATTTCGTTATGAAGACATCAGTTTACACGAAAAAGAGGTAACAAAGGTGGATCATCAATTTCATATGATCTATAGGTGCATTAAGCAAGTGCAGCGACCAAACGTCTTTGTGACAAAAGGGTTTTGGCCATATTCATTGGATGCATTCAAATCCCCGTGAAACCACAATTAGTAAATTAAACCAGCACATCAAATTCTGCTGATCGATACATGCCAAGCTAAAAAATATTCCCATCGGCCGATCTGGCTCGTCCTAAGGGCCATGCAAGCTACAAAGCTTGTTGTCCATAGTAAGCAAAAGGGAATTCGGAACTGGTTCCTAATAAGAATGTAACACGCACGTGTTCCAATTCGAATGAAGAATATGGATCATGAGTTCATGACTCTTTGGCCCCAATCTAAATTTTCTTGCCAAAGTTGTGAAAGCAAAACCCTAGGCACGTCAACCTAACAATTTCGACATTAACTCCTCCTTCGCATAGAAGTTTCAATAACAGAGAGAAATTGTTAAGCAAAATGAACTGACCGGACACCATGTGGTCCAAGCAGCACTCAGTAAGAACCAGAAAATTATACAATCTAGTTTGCTCTGCTCTGATGCCCCTCATGAAGTACTCGTACGTCTTGGACAGAGAAAAACACCATCAAACAGAACTACAGCAAAGCTGTGAAGAAAGTCATGAAACTTTGATCGATGGTGACCCCAATGGAATTAGAACAATCTGAATATTGTGTCACTTTATCAACCGACACGGTTGTATTTGTATAGGGTAGCTAGCCAAATCACAGATCGATGATTGCAAAGCTATCTAGCTAGATGTAAAATCATGAATCAATTACAATGAAAAACTCAGTGAATCGATCACATGTGCAAACTGTAAAGCAGAGCAAAACACATTTCAAAAGACCTTATAAACAAACATTCAGTAACACAAGAATCTAATCACCGGTGTAGAATATAATAATAACATAAAAATAAAATACAATGCTAAGTACTGTTCATGAATCTTAAAGTACAACGAGATCAGAGAGCACTAGTTATCCAGAAGGTTATCTCAAGCCACTAGCTATATGCATTACCATCACAGAAATAAAACCAGGAAAAAAAAAACGATGCACAATTTGGTTAACAACTCAGGATCTTCGTGAATATACCAATCAGATCTCTGCGACGAAGCGAACAAAGCCATAGAGGAAAAATTAGGGTTTGTAAGTTATAGACACCCTTATCGATCTGCCATCAGCAGCTTGAAGATAGCCGGACCTCGACCATTTTGGGGTTTTTTTTTTCAAAATAAATCAGTGATACACTAAATCCCTCAAAGAAATTAGATTTTACATATAACAAAGATAGAGTTCAAAATTGTACCAAACATATACATGATCTGAAGTTCTGAAACAGAACGAAGCTCCTTAAAGGCAGTTCGTTTTCTTGAGCCTGTTTGTATCTTCCCACAGCTTTATTGAACCGCAAATACCATATTTTAGAGATTCAAATCACCGCTGCATCAAAATGCAAGAGGATCAGAGAGAGAGATCTCATACACAGATGCAGTTCAAGAAAGCTGTGGAAGAATACAAAGAGGATCATACCAAATCACAGAGAACCAGCTCATAACAGCTCAAAAGGACCCCCCGAGAATTCTCAAACAGAAAACTGAAAGCAAAGAGAGAGAGAAAGAGAGAAGGGTTAGGTTAGGTTAGGTTAGGCTAGGCACAGAGAGAGGCCAGAGGAGGATTGAAAGGTGTAGGTTTTGGAGAGGAAGGGCTGGTATTTATAATTGAAAATGAGGATTTTAATTAATTTTGTTATAAATCTTTTATTTGTTTTTTATATAATTTTTCTTTAACCATCAATCCCAAGAAGAATATTGGGCCTGGGACTTCAGTCACAAATTACTGTACTGGAACAAACAACCCGACCTTTTCCTCCATTCCATTCAAGCCCTAATTTAAAAGGAGCTGACTACCTTTGATAAAGGTAATTAATTTTTTTAATTAATTGGTTGAATTATTTTTATTTATTTACGTTGGTATTAGCAGCTAACCGGAAAATGATCTATATTTATATTCTAAATTCGTGCGGCTATGATGCAACTTGCCGGATCTGACGGCTGCGGTTACCCTAGTGGGGGAAACGAAGCAGGACCCTTCCCAGATCTGTCTCTTTATGCTAATAGTATAACGTGAGGTGTTGCTTGACGCGCGTAGAGGGGATGTTGGTTGTGCAGTCGCTGCTGCTAATGACGTGCGTAAGATGACATGATGGACAACTAATTTGCAGGCTAATTAGGGAGTCCTTTTAGCAGTTTTGTGTTCCGTTGTAAGTAGGTTAGGTCAGTTTCTCATTACTTTAATAATAAACTCTAGTGATTCTTACAAGGTGGAAGATTCTACGATGCTTTTCGCGCTTGTTTCATGAGAAAAATAACATCTATCATCAAAAGGAAAGTTGAGGCAAAATTCAACTTGCACTTTAGGGTGCTGCACAACTAAAGTGCACTCCACAAGCTTACCAAAACAGCTCTGAATCTTCATATTTGGTTTTTTTTTAAGTACAGGTTAGCGGCTATTTTTAAGCCTTATTAATGAAATGGTATAATATAATAAGAGACATAAAACCTATACACCTTAAGAAGAGAAGTACTTGAAATACTATCAGATGACTCGATTATGTATCATAAACTGCATCATTTAGCAAAAAGTGCAACATTGGCTACTCCAATTGTTTTACATTTAAGGCAACAAAGTAACGTAATATGATAAAACGATATTGACGACGCATGAATTTACTTTAAACAACTTTCCAACTATACTGTCAAACGAAACTTTCGTCAGCACTACATTTCATCCTGCCACTAGGAATGTGCGCCCACTCGATGAACCAAGACCTACCTAGGGCAGACAAGACACTAAAGGTGCACAACCCGAGACAAAAACCCACTTCTGCCTACCCTAAACGGGTAAAAACTTATTTTTGACAAAGCAACTAAAAGCATAAAATAACATAACTAAATTTAAATTAATAAAACAAAAATAAAAAAGACCTAGCTAGGTTTTGAGCCCAGACTCAACTTCGGAGCCCAATATGCAGCATTTGGGCAAGCTTGCTAACGTCAGTCCACAACGCCCGTTCTCTTCCCTCCACCCCACCACCTCACGTGTCGCCTTCCTCCCTCACCAGACCACCAACTGCTACCTTAGTATAGAGCCACACACACACCGACTCTCCACTATCCATCCACAGCCGTCGACCCCTTGTAAACCAGCACCCACCGACACACACCGAAACATCGAAACAGTAGTTTGACAAATTCTAGCTAGGTTTTGTTTGTTCATATTAATTTGGTATTATTTGCTATCTTAGTTCGAGGATTACGTTAATATTTACACTTTTGTGAACACATAGTTAAGAATGCGTTATACTCTATTATTAGCTCATTTTTAAGAACTGTACAATAAATTACCAGTTTAATATTATTATTAAATTATGAGTTATTTAGTTTCGACAACAACAAATTGATCAAAAGTGAATAAGATTCCAGATGCGAAATTGCCGACTCATGCTCAATTTTAAAACAATCAAGTGGCTAACTAGTTGTGTTGAATGCACATACAAAGCATGTCACATATTGTATATCGAAAAATTTATCTTGATACTGATCGAAGAATTGATAAGTAGATAGACCGCAACTGTATAAGCTCTGCCTACCTGTCACGGTAAATACTTGTTTCAAAACTCAACATTTTATACTCAAACTGAATCGAGCTTCTACGAATCCTAATGCCTACATTAGCATTATAGAGCACTTGCCACTTGCCAGCTTCGACCATGTCCATGTACGTTGTCACTGGTTTAACCGTTTAACTTTACCCATTAGTTTATTTGTGATATTCCGATATGTGTTCACATTAACACACGCGACTAGACACACGCGGTTGCCACTGCGAATGGTTCTGTCCGTCGACCTGTTATTAGTTAACCAAACCAAAATTAAGGTAAAAAGGTAGCAGCTCTTCAGAGGGATGGGGAGGGTCTGTGGGACATAGGGCGAATAGTGGATGACTATAAGTCCTATTTGAAGTTTTTTTAATTTATTCACATTTGTCATCTTTTTTGGAAATTAAATGGTGTAGCACATAAGTTTGCCCATCTTGTTAGTTCTAGTGACTTTGATGGATTTTGATTAGACAAAACGCATGTTATTATTTAAAATGTTTTCGCGAAGGATAATTGTTCTTTTCACATTATTGCTCGGGATCAGGTCATATCTCCTCTCTGATGACAGACTTTAATTCTATTGATAATAATAATTGGAGTGGGGGTTAGCTAGCCCTCAATCCCCTCATCCTCCTTTAAAAAAAAAAATTTACGGTAATTTTTTTTCTTTAACTTAAGGGGGTGAAGAATTATTACGGTGGAGAGTCACATGGCGGCATATGGGTGAGCGGGTCCCACCGGAACCGTGGGAAGGCGTGACAGTACACTCCCGTATTTCCCGGGACGGAGGTCGCTTTGTCGGGGCTGGTTTTGCGGACCGGATTTGCATAAATCCCCAAGCCCAAACCTTTTTCTCAGCCCCTCACCACGGCGTCGTTTTGCATGTGATTAGTGGAGATTTTAGGTAGCTGGCTCGCCACTAATTAACACAAACTTTAATCATCATCATCATATTTCCACTAATAATTCATATATGCTATTATGCTTTATATATGCATCATTGTCGATTTGTCATTTTATCTGATTTGACTTTTGATATCACCCCACTACGCGAGACCCTTTCATTTCAGATGTGAATTGGATCTGCTTCCATATATATGTCACAAAGCTATTCCAAAAATTATTGTTATTTTTGCTCTATTATAAAGCCATGCATAAAGCTTCTAGCAATATGGTAGGGGATGAGAGAAAATGCAAGATCGAGTTCATGGAATAGGTAAGTGCGCGTCTGGTCTTTGTTGGCCATATATACATTGGTTTAGAACTTCCACAGTTCCACACCAGGTAAAATGTATAGGGTAGTTCTCATTGTGGCGGAGCTAACATTTACGGGTCAAGAGGCACCCAACAATTTGGGGAAAAAATAGAAGGAAAAAAAATATATCACCTAAAACATGGTGAAATAATAGAAGAAAAATAATAAAATCATCGTAGAGATGTCGAGCAGGTTCAAACTCTACACCTCTATACCTCTAGAGTACTAAAAGGAACAATTACCACTCTGCTATCTCCATGTGCACGAAAACAAAATATCACCTAAGCTATTTGTACACACAATCTAAACGGTGAAAATTAGACCGATGTATGATTCACTGAGAAAAAGTTCACCTTAGTTGTACCAAATGTATAAGCCATTCTAAGCTATAGACTATATAGATGGCGAGTAAAACATTGGTCTTGATTCGGCACTATGGTTTTGTCTAGCTAAGGTTAATCGATCTGGTGAAGGGCAGAGGTAGTCAGGTCTCTCGTGTTGTGCGCACGTGTAGTAGGGACTGAACTAGGGTTTACGGCAGCGACAATTGCATGGAAATGCATGCATTTCGTTTGTCAGTATATCTATCACTGACTGACACTACCATCCACCAACACACATGCATGCCCGCCTTGCTTAACACAACACGATTTAACCCTCATTTTTGTCTATCGATTTAACCCATGCTAAGTCTTTGTCCATCTCTTTTCCTTCTTCTTCGATCCATTCCCCAAAAACCCAGTTCCATCTTTCGATCTCATGGATTATTCTTATGTATATGTGCATATATGTACGAGAATGTATACACGTGTAGGGTTTAAATGGTTTAGTTATGAAATAATCTGTGTAAGATTACAAAGACCCTACGATATTCTACAATGAGCTGCAGGGGCAAACTAAACATATAAAAGAGTTTGAGACATCATGGATCAATTATATAGCAGTGAAGTCGATCATGAAGTTATGAACTACGTGAGAAGGTAGAGAATGCGATCGATCAGCTGGCATGGCTAGATTTTATTATTTATTTAAGAGAAACAGAAGTAGCTGTAAGGAAACAGCTCTTAACCCACGATGCCACAAATTATATGATCGATAGGTGACAGCCCTACAAAATATTTTTAAAAAATAAATACAGTACGTACTATATACAGAATTGAACAAAGAAAAAGGGAAGTGCATGGGGGACATGTTTTAAACTTTAAGAAAAGCTCGAAGAAAGATGACAAAGACCTAAAGCTCACTGTTCACATACATATACAATTATAGTGGAAAGTCAAGTTGCAATATTATATGATGTTTGAACTTTGAAGACAAAGAAAATATGGGAAGTGGCGAAATGAAGTTTAGAAGATTGTGTTGATGTAGTAATAAGCGAAGACAATAACATTCGACTATATAGTTGATCGATCTAGTTTGTTCCTCTGACTTGTGGATCATGCATGGGACTCTTTTATCAAACACGAGAGGGAGAGAGCTAGCTGGCTAGGCTAGCTAATTAAGGTATTCTAAAACTTCCAAAGGTTGAATTCCCTATTGTGAAACGCCAAGGAACCCCCAATTTAATTAGAGTGTTTTTAAGCACAAATGCATGGACTTTTAGAATCATATTATATGGTAAATGTGCTTAATTAAGACCTCGACAACGGGCTAGCTAGGGTTAGTTTTTGAATTTGATTGCTCGTTTTAACGTGTGAGATGTATAATATATTAGAATAAAAAGAGGTCTGACACGAAATTTGTCTAAACTACACTGATTATGTGTGAGGTATAGCAACAATTACAGCCAAAGTGTGAGTATACGTGTAATTAGGGCTGCGAATAGCGATAGAGTATATATGTACAATCAAGGTCAAAATGTGAAGTATTTGTGGAGAAAGTGCCCAAATATGAAAAGTTAATGTACAAAATGTGCCCGAAGAGTCCGTCCTTGCCTAATTTGCCGATTGGGAAATGTTGAGACGTATATGTGGTCAAGTTTTCACATATTCTATGCATAAAATTTGTGTAGAGTTGAAGGTTTGGATGAACTTTAGTTTGATAAAGTATCTGTGATTATTTATGATGCAGTCTTAGAGGTTATTGATAGTTCGAGTTCATCTAGTATAGTTCTTTAATTATCATTCTAATCATAGTATTGATGTTGTTGGTTCTATTTCCACTAATGTTATTCCTTGTAGTTCTAGAATTGATGTATTCGATGTTTGTATGAATCGGGATTAATCTAGGTATTATGTCCCACCGGAACAATATGTACGTATGTTCTTCATTAATAGATATTAAACGTGGGGATGAGACACCTGCCATTGCGTAGGCATCAACCCCCGTTTTTCAAAAAAAAATGCGTAGTCCATGTAGTCAGTGGCTACCGGTCGTTTGGACCTTTTGACTTGGTGGTTGCCAACGAATAAAATCACTAAAGTGTTGGTGAATTTACACTGGTTTGGGCTGGTCAAGGTTGATGGGTCATTGTTTGGTCTCGACCTGTTTCATTCTGGTTCGGCTCAATTTGGGTGTTTAATTTTGGACAAATTAGACTGAAATGTTGCATCCTTAGAGATTGGGTATCATTTTTATCCAAATGTGATAAATGACCGGATAACTAGTAGCTTGTGAGATGATCCGACTACTCCGAGTAGGGTTTCCTTTCCTCGTGGTCTGTCCGAATATCCGATTGTCCGATTGCCATCCATGTTCTACTAAGAGGTTTTAAGACTGTTATGGCATTTTTGTTACACCTTTTTAGATTGCTTATATAAGAGATAGTTAGTATATTTCTTATATTAGGGTGTGTTAATTTAGGAGCAAGATTTTGAACTCCTTATACTTAGACTCATTACATAAGAGATAATATATTTCTTATATTAAGGAGTGTAATATGAGGAGCAAATTTTTGAGCTCCTTGTATAAAAAGGTAAAAATAGTGGTTTAATCACTTTAAGGGCTTACATAAGCCCATTTGTGACATTAAATATGAGATTGGACTATTGTTATAATAAGAAGATGTTACAGACATATTTCAGGGCTTACATAATCTCATTTAAAATAGTCTTTTGTAACACCAAACATGAGATTTGACTATTTTTTATCATAAACCAGAAATTCTAATGGAAGAAGGTATAACAAACATATCCATAAAGAGCAAAATTTACAGTGTCACATGGTAAGGACATAGGGTTGATTCGTTAAAATTCCTTGGGTGTGTAGGTTGGATGTAGTACTCTCCATCCAAATGGACAGATCACTCCTAACTACAAAAAGGAGTCTGTATTGCCTGGATGCTTCTTTCACCATTGGGCTACAATCCTTCTGGGTCTATGGACACACCAATTACCTATATGGGCTGCAAATGGTTACATGAACCCAACTCCCTTGGTTAGCTCTTAGTTCTTGTTGGCCCAATAAGCGTGAAGGGGAAGCTCAATACGTCTCGTTTCAAACTCATGGGTCGAAACAAGGGATTTCTAACGTGAATCGAGAACAAACTATACACAATATTAGTTTGAGAAATATCATAAATCAATAGTCAAATTGCAATACGTTTGCTGTATTCAAACCAGTGTAGCACCGATGTTCTATTTTAGTGTCGTGTCACGTGTCTGATATTTGACGACACTCTGACATTTAGAGATGTTTGGGAACATCGTATCTAAAGTGTCACGTGACATGTCCCAAAATATTGGTATTTGAACACTTGGGGACACTCTTTAGACATTCGGGAACACTCTTTCGACATTGGGGTCGTTTTAATTAGCAAGTCAAATAAAATATATTTTTATATTTTCATATTCCTTCTAACCCATATGATATTGTTGTCTTTAGGTTCTTTTACGATTAAATGCGTGAGTTTTTATTTAATGACATAATTTTTTTTTAAAAATATGTTCCAGAATAATTTTGATTATTTAACTTAATTTTAAGTTATTATATATTAAATTTTAATATTTATATTAGTTTAATCGCGCTGTGTCCATGCAGTGTCCTATTTGTTTTAATTTTGTTGTATCTCGTGTATCTGTATCTGTGTCCGTGTCAGTGCAACACAAGTTCAATGTGGTTTTTCTTATTATTTTATATTTTAAAACCTAATCCATTTTTTTTGTTAGAGTTAATCCGCTACATGATAGCCAATCGTTTATTAGACAAATTATCCAAAACATTTATATAATAAGGATTTGTTAACACCGAATTTCCATCCGAAAATTAAACAAATACAACAACACCTCGTTCACGCTTAACCGCTGACGTGGCCATACCACGCCATACTTGCCTCCCAAATAACGACCCCACTGCCTTGTCTACTAAGAAAAAAAATCACCCAATCTCTCTCTCTCTCTCTCTATTCAAATCGGAAAAAGCACACGATGCAGGAACCGGAGCTCCACGACCTCTCCGACGACGCCGATTACGCCGCGTCAATACAACACGTAAGCCTCTCTCAACTCTCGAAATTCATCGTCGTCGGTTCGATTCCCTTTTCAGTACAATTTGGACCGGTTTTTCTCAAATTTGTTGGTTTTTATTTGATTTGATTTGATTTGATTCCTAGGGCTCGGCGAGCATGATGCGAAGCGATAGCGGCAAACACAGCTCTTCGAGCGATTACGACGGCGCCGAAGTTGTTTATATGAAAGATAATGTGACCATTCACCCCTCCATGCTCGCAACGGAGAGGATCAGCGGACGGTTGAGGCTGATCAAGCAAGGCTCGTCTCTGTTTATGGTATGAACTTGATCAATTGCGATGGTTTTCTCATCTGATTCGATAATTTTGTGAGGAAATTGAAGTTGAATTGCAATTTGTAGACCTGGATTCCATACAAAGGGCAAATCGCAAACGCCAGGGTTTCAGAGAAAGGTTTTGAAGCTATAGACTCTCCGAATTTTTTTTTTTTTTAGCTTGGTTGATTTGTACTGTAATTACAGTTTTATTTAATTTTAAATTGTGGTGTTCTTTGTGGTTGTGATGGTGTAGATAGAGTTCTGTACACTATAAGGGCAGTGGCGTTGACAGAGGTTAGGTCGATTCGTCGCCACGCTCCACCACTTGGATGGCAGTACATCATTGTCGTTTTGGCAACTGGTAATATAACTGATTTGCGTGTTTGGATACAGTTAGTTAGTTAGTTGCTGGTGAAAAAATTCATCATCACTATAATCTATGTCTTCCGATTTGCTTGTTGATCTAGCTAAGCTTCTGTTTGAACCTATATGCATTCTATGTTTGTTTGTATTCCGGATTTTGGTCTAATGCAACTCTTTTTCAGGACTTGCATTTCCCCCCTTGTACTTCTACAGCGGAGGAGTCAAGGAGTTCCTGGCTACAATAAAGCAGCATGTTTTCATTATGAGGTCGGTATTGCTATATTGTTTTCTGTTTTGTGGTTTTTGTTATGCTATACATGGGGTAGATGCATCTGTCAAACCTTAAACATTAGTTTTTAGCTTATGAAGGAGAATGTGTGTGTGTGTGTGAGATTCAGAGAGGGTTCCTTTTTGCTCAACTTTTTACGGCTTGTACTTGTGCACATATGTGGTGTTTCGGATTTTATTTCATGTCAGATTATTGATGGGATGTTTTCCAGGTCGGCTGAAGATACCAATGTATTTCTTGTGAATGATTTTCAGAATCCTCTGCAGGTATTCTTTGTACCAGCAATTTTTTTCTTTCTTATAGCATACAAATGGCTTCTGTAATGCAGTAATTTGTTAGATGCTGTTGACACATGTAATTCTTCATTTTATCAAGGACTTAATGGTCCGAGTTATTCTAAAGGTTGACAAAGTAAAATTTTAATATCTCTAAGTTGCACCACCTCTTGCTTCCATGATATATGTATGGCTGGCTTGCTCGGTGGTTCCTTTTCTCATCTATTGATGCAACATTTTGGTTAACATCAACAGCATGATGTTCCTGTACTTGTATGGAATAATCTCGTTAGATCTTACTAATTTGATGAATCACCCCTGCCGGAAACTTCAAGTTTATCTCATAATTTATTTTCTACAGAAAACCCTTTCATCTTTGGAGATTCCAAGGGCACTTTCTGTCGGAAGTGAGCCATCTACATCTTTCTCGGTCGGCGAGACCTCTGTAAATGAAAATCAGGAGAGAATGAGTGAGAATGTTCAGAATGAAATGAATATTTCTCAATATAATGAGAGGCAAAGGCGAAAGTCTCATGATCCTGCACGAGATCTCTCAATTCAAGTGTTGGAAAAGTTCTCTCTCGTGACAAAATTTGCTCGGGAAACAACTTCACAACTGTTCCGTGAAAGCCATAGCAATGGGTATGGTGCAATAGAAAGGAGGAGTAATGGCCTGTCTTCCATTGACTTCTCCTCTCAGAAGGCATCCAATGATTCAAACAGAGTTCCTGATAAGAGTCCAGTGCCCAAAGATCCATTGGAGGTATAACTAATATCTTCCATTTTGTGAAACTATTATAAAGATTCACATATAAACCAGGATTCTATTTTCCATATCCAGTGTACTCACCGTGTTTGTTTTATATTTAAATTATTGGCAGTTTGACAAGATGTCTCTGGTATGGGGAAAACCTCGACAAACTCCTTTGGGATCCAGTGAGGTAAATTTGAATCAAATGAACCCGTTATTTTTTTTTCTTTTTCCCACTTAGTCCTGCAACTTACTACTGTGGATTGCGATTTTTTTACTGTTTTAGAACAGATATTGAATTTATGACATTTGCATCAATAAATAATACTGTGAATATTACAGTCATTACTCATATTGAGACGAAGTTTGTCTTGCTGTGAGTCCATTGTTCATTGCATTTTAACTTTGACAACAATTTATATGCCAAGCCTTAATGCTGATAGAAACAGTCCGAGTAGTAATGCCTGTACGGCTGTACTGGAGTTGCTAGAAATGTGTTAATGTTGTCAAATTTGTTTTGTATAACTTGATATTTTTTTCTGCAGTGGTTGACCTTCCTGGATTCTGAAGGTCGGGTCAAGGATTCAGAAGCCTTAAGAAAGAGAATATTTTATGGGGGAGTTGAGCACAAATTACGAAAAGAGGTTAGCATGGTTCTCTATGTTGGAAACTATAAGCTAAGTTTTGTTTGATTTTTCCATTTTCTGAGTGTTGATTGTTAACATTTAATTTAGGTCTGGCCATTCTTGCTGGGATACAATGCATATGCTTCGACATATGCAGAGAGGGAATATCTTCAGGCAGTGAAGAAGGCTGAGTTTGAGACAGTAAAGAAGCAGTGGCAGGTTTGTAATAATTTTGTTTATTCACTCTTTTGAGTCATCCTTCTCCACACCTCTCTTGTTTCAGAAATTTCTTTGCGGAGTTCTATCGAAATATTCTTTCTCGAGTTTATGAGTACTTTTATGGTGCACTGTCAAAATTCTGAATCTACAATGAAAAGTATAGATGTGTGTAAACATAGGAACATATTGATCTGTTCAAGTAAATAGGTTCACTAGCTTCACTCGTGATTTGTGGCTTGAGACATATCTTGGACTTCTCTTTGCAGAGTATCTCCCCGGAGCAGGCCAGAAGATTTACAAAATTCAGGGAGAGAAAAGGCCTTATTGACAAAGATGTGGTATGTTGCAAATTGCGAGATTTTTTATGAGCTTTGAACTAAAAAGAATTCACAATGTGGTTTTCAAGTCTTTTACTCTTATCTAATATAGGTGAGAACCGACAGATCTATGTCCTACTATGATGGGGATGACAATCCCAATGTGAATCTGTTGCATGATATATTGTTGACATACTCGTTTTACAACTTTGATCTTGGTTACTGTCAGGTGATGATCTCTCATGCTAAGAACTCCCATTATTCAGCTAACTGCATGAAATTACTTGGCACTGAATTATAATTCTGTCTTGCAGGGAATGAGTGATCTTCTGTCCCCCATATTGTATGTAATGGAGGATGAGTCAGAAACATTTTGGTGTTTTGTTAAACTGATGGAGCGACTTGGGCCTAATTTTAACCGTGACCAAAATGGCATGCACTCCCAGTTATTTGCTATAACCAAGGTGTCTGTCTGTTACTCTCTCACCCACACCTCCACCCACACCCACACACACCAATGCTCGGAAGGAAGCTTTTGTTTCTTGGTTATATACATTAACTTTTCCCTGAAGAAGTGTTTTGATAGTAACATTGTTATGGCAGTTGGTAGAATTGTTAGACAGTCCGTTGCACAATCACTTTACACAACGCGATTGTTTGAATTACTTCTTTTGTTTCCGCTGGGTCCTGATACAATTCAAAAGGTTAGTTTACTGATCTACTATCATTTTTTGTTCTCTATTCCGTTCATTCATGGCCTTGGTCATGGTGACTATCTCTGGTATATATCAAAATTTCCATTAACCACCTTGGCCATTGGCCATATTGCTTTGCTGATGCCAATTCAGCCATTGGCCAATGAGTAGATTGAAAAGGCTTTTGGCCGCTTGCTCAATATGCGCAGTAATATGTTCTAAACAGTTGTATATAAAACTAGGTTACTGGCTTACAGGTTGTTCAATTTCCAAGTATTGGTGTTCATGCCTGGAGTTGCTAACTGATTTGTGTGACTGTTTAAATCGTATATCATGATCTTTGTTCCTACTGACGTATATCACGATATTGGTTGATCATTTAAGATCAGTTCTCTTGTTCATTCATAATATGTTTGCTCTGTTTCTGTGGACACTTTTACAGAATATCCATGCAATTATTACTGTATCCTTTTCCTCTATATTTTCTGATAATTTGTTTATATAACTCTAGAGAGTTTGAATTTGACAAAACACTGAGGTTATGGGAGGTACTGTGGACACACTATCCGTCAGAACACCTGCATCTATATATGTGCGTTGCGGTATTGAAGCGATACCGTAGTAAGATTATTGGGGAGCAGATGGACTTCGACACTCTACTGAAGTTCATTAATGAACTGAGTGGACAAATAGATCTTGACGCTGTTGTGAGGGATGCAGAAGCTTTGTGCATATGTGCTGGCGAGAATGGCGATGCTTGCATTCCACCCGGAACTCCACCCACGTTGCCTGTTGACGATGGTTTGTTGTACTCTCAACAAGATCTAGATGAAGTATTGTAAAGTCTTCTCTGATTGACGGATGATTTGCCAGTTTAAAACTTCCAAGAAGCACATTTGGTGGCATTTCTAGATAATTAATTTATCAAGACAATTGAGCTTGTGCATCAGCAAGAGTATATTTTCAAACTAATGTGCACTTAATGATACAATCACTTTATTGCTGTTAATATCATTTTATGTGCACTTTGAAGTTTGGCTTGGTGGCATCTTGGCCTTGGGTGGATCTGCAATTCTTACTAACAACTTCTCAGGAAGAGTGGACACTTGTATATATAACTGCGGAATAAAGTTGGAGGATACAAGTCATACAGCTGCTTGATTATTCATAATGACCACTAATATGGAGGCTAGAGCTTCATTCTTTCTTCACCTTCACCACCTAACTAGCTTTGTGGGGAATGAGGATCATCAGCAGACGATAATGGCATCATTACTGATGATTGCATTCCCTCTCAGCAGAGGCAGCACTATTGCATCCAAATGCTGCTTCAAGCAAAAGAAAAGAGTCCATATAGGCAACGAAGGGCTCATCATCAAACACAAAGGCCGACGACGACAGAGATCTTGCATTGTTGTCTGCCGTTGTGGACAGGTAGTTCTGAATCCAGCTGCTGCCCGGAGGGTCTATGTCAACATAGTCGAAATTCAAGCTCTCGTGTGTACTACTACTGTGAGTACTGTCGCACATCAAAAAGGGGTGATTTGTTGCTGTCACTGCACTCATTACACTATCACTCTCTTTTCTGCCAATTCTGTTTGGTTTCTCTCCGCTGACATTGTTTCCGATCTGAGTTATCTGAGTAGCACCAGTGCTGATGACTTTGCTGTTTTTGTGACCATACTGGCAATTGTCTTGATGGTGCTCATGATCAATGGTTTTTCTTTTGTGGCCGCCCTGGCCTCTAGCTTCAGGCGCAGGGCTGCCGCTAATGGCATTAATGTTCTTGTTCAAATGGGTATTCCAGTAGTTCTTCACCTCATTATCCGTTCGACCAGGAAGCCGACCAGCAATCAGTGACCAACTACAAGGCAACAAATTACCATCACAGCTGACTTATTAAACTCCACTGTTCAAACTAGCTAGCTTGAAAGAAAACCAGATCATGGAAGTGTTTAATTAGAGCCTTAGAGGAAGAGATACTCACCGGTTTCCAAGAAGCCTGTGCATTCGGATAATGAGGTCTTGCTCCTCTTGGGACATGTCTCCTCGTTTGATGTTGGGTCTCAAGTAGTTCTTCCATCTTAGCCTACAACTCTTTCCACCCCGGTTCAAACCTGATGTAGATGATGAGTGAGGTGAACATTATTTGTATAACGTAAAGTATGAAAAATAAAAAAGTAATTAAGCTTAAGTAGTAATTTAACCTGATCGCTTGGAAACGGTTTCCCAATTTCCCTCACCATGAGTCTCCACGTACTTCTTCAGAATCAGATCCTCTTCTGGCTTCCACAAGTTCTTCTTATTGCTACAACTAGGTTGCTCCTGCTGCAAAGTCATCTTTAATACTGTTGATGTGAGTTGTTTTTTGCATATATACACACATGCATAGTATATAGAGAATCAAAGACCACTTGCTAGCTGATATATCTGATGGCATGGTACTCGTGCATGGTTTATTTATGTACAGTATAGCTAGCACTGTTGATCGACTAAGATGAGTTATGGCCTGATGGGGGCCTCGTGGGGTCTTGTATTATTGCTTCCCTAATACTTTAGCTTTTTTGTTGACCCCCCACGACTCGATTACTCAGCTCTCCTGCAAAAGCTATGGCAAATCTGTTTCCCACTTTCGTGATATTTTTCGGTACTCAGGCGTATGTCATACTTGGTTGTGGAGCCAGCTCTGATTTTACCTAGGTTTAAGTCCGTGAAAGATTTGAGATATAAAAAAAAATGTACTTCAAATAAAAAATAAAAAAAACTTCTGCCAAAAATATTTTCTCTTTTATTCATTTATGTTACCGTTTTTTGTTTTACAATTTGCTTTCGATCACACCGTTTTCCTAAAGCCACTACCTATTTGATCATTCTCAACAAAATTTTATGAGTTTTTCGCAAACTCAAGGATTCAATGCTAGTCTAAAGTATATGTCTTTGATTTTTATACTACGTAGGGTCTTTGTTATGCTTTCTCTAGTCATTTAAAGTTTAAAAGTTAGAATTTTGGTAAATTGTGTATGTGAGATTTTACCTCTTTTTCGTAGTTTATTATGTTAAAATTCGACTAAGTAACAAAAACCTTTATAAAAAATTGTGCAATGCACAGTATGGTGCCCAATTACAATTAGCTCGGGTAACAATTCAATCTTGCTTATGCCACTGGTCATACTCTTGTTTACAGTTTGAGAATTAAAATTACAATATATTTGAACAAAAATTTACAACATTTAAGATAATATTACAACAATGGCCACAATTTTTTATGATTATTTATGAATCAAGTTTACAACTTTGAAAGTAATTTATTCCAAAGTTGTAATTAAATTTTTAAGTAAAATAATTATCTAAAATATAACTAAAATTACACAAATAATAATTTAAATTATCACAATGACCATACAAATTGTTGTCGAGTGATAAATGATATTTATCGATACCTAAGAGTTATCCACGTACTGCTCGCTAGCCTGCATAGCCAACAAGCGAGAATAGTAGTTAGTAGTTAGTTACTGCTTTGTAACTATTCTTTTCTACTTCCAACAGTTCCAAGTACGAACTACTACAGTTGAAAGGATATGATCTGAGATTCTATGTGATTTTTATCAGATAGAAATGGCTGATTCCGTTTCGAGACGCATTCATGCACCCATGCACTTTACACCCTTTAGTCCTTTACAATTTGCTTTGTTAATCGTCTCATTATGTTTTTTTTTTCATTCACTTTCCCGTGATTTTGATTTCTATTCATCTCCCTAAAATTGTGAGTGTAAACAAAACTACGTAAATCATCTTTAAACGAAACTAGGAAAGCCAACCTTTGGCGTGAAAAATGTGGTGTGTAAATGTACGTTAGCTAGGTTTTGTTGCTTTTATATGGACGAGTTCAATTATATAGCTGTGACATACTCATATATCGATGGACCCTGGCCAGTTTGAAAACAGAGGGCCGGGAATAGGATGGTGCAGAATGACATGATGTATTGGTCTCTCGATCGATCAGTCTCGGCTCAGAAACCACATGGTGCTCGATCATATCAGTTTCTCTGTCTTATAATTATTCATATAATCATATTGCTTCACCCTCACGGTCAAGGCGAATTCAGGAATTTGAAACAGAGTGAGTTATATTGTGCAACCGCACAATATTTTTTGTTTTCTTTATACCCATCGAGATACTTATTCTCATAATTTAAGAAAAGACATACACGAAGGTGAGTTATATTGTACTTTAACGCTCAATTTTATGTTGATAATAACTATTTAAATATTATTCTTTAAGATCTAGTTTTTTCAAACTCGACAAAAACAGAATCATTATCAAAACTACTAGTATATAGTTTTTTTTCCATTGTCATACAGTATTCTTTTAATATAAAGACAATGAATATATATGTATGAACTTTAGAATTTAATATTTAAAAATTAATTGATGAAAGTGATCGAATGATGTAATCGGCCGAGAGATATATAAGTTATTGTTTTATATTTTAATAAAATTATATAGGTAAATGTATATCCATATTTTTTTAATTTTGTAATCAGTCAAAAATTTGGGTGGCCTGCAACCTATGGTGCGAAGGCTGAATCCGCCCGCGTCACATTTCCGTGCATTTCATTCAGCAATTTAGTGGATTGACTAGCTGGCTTAATTTCCAGTAATAGAACAATCATGCATTATGGCTGGGAATCCTGAGATGAAATCAAAACGTTTCTGCCTGCTCAATCTGGAATATATAGTGCATCAGTCTTTTCTAGTAGAGCCAGCATGTTTTTGCTTTTTTTTTTCTGAGTCATCATCAGCACGGAAAGTTCTCCACCATTTCTTGTTCTCTTTTGATTCTCTACAGAATATGAACAAGTTAATCCGACGAGCGAGATAGAACAGACAAGCTTAAGTTTTTGGTATATATATTTACAATCCTTAATTAATTAGGGTTATTAATTTGTTACCAATTGCATGGTGGATTTCCTTTATGGAGGGCCAAAGATCCATGTCTCTGATACATATCTATCTCCCCCCAGCTGGCCATGGCCTCTGTAAAAAGAATGGAATTAGTACTTTAAGAATCAACAAGTGACGAAGCCTCCTTTTTATGTCATCTTTTAAGAGGGTTTTGTGTGGAACTGACTGCTTTTACATGTATCCAAAAGGTTGCAAGAATATTACAAAATGTGTAGTGACGAACCTTTTCATTTCCAAGATTTGGAAGTTAGAAATAAATATGCATCCCTAGTAGGCAGATAATCAGTCATTTTCAGCCAGTTAAAGATGCGGATTTTTTCGTTTTACTTCACTTAGATATTAAATATTGACAATCAAATCACTCATGTTATTAATCCTACTTCAACTAAGTCACTTATAAAATTTGAGTCAAATCAGTAATCGTTTGGTAATTTAATTCGTCATTTATATATAGTCAATATTTATTCAACGTTTCTTATTTGTGTATAATATTTCATCATTTTAGATGACCAAACGATTATCAAATTGGCTGAAATTTTGTAGATCTACTCCTTAAAAAGATACTTATAACATCAATGATTTAAATTGATGTAATCAAAATATAAATTTATCAAAATAATCAAATCTGCACCATCCGCACGATAAAGATGTCTTTACCTAATAATCTATGGGTAGATAATATATATTAGCAATGAACTTGTCAACACTACATAGGTGTATCGTTGTTATGTCTAATTTTTGTTATGTTAGTTATCACGTTATGTAAGTTTTTCAGTTGATGTTAGTAATATAAATGCAAGAGCATCAAGTTGAAGTTGAAGTAGATAGATAGATTTGCACTTTTAAGGTGGCATGGCAAACTGCATGGCAAACTGGCATGTAGGGGTTTGAATTCAGAATATATATATATATGCCGATTTCGTTTCCTCTGTCTGTCACCCTGGATTCCATTATTTGCACAATCATATACCACCTTTCCTTCTCTTTATGTGAATCATGCAAATTAATAATGTGCTATCATTCTACACCCCAAAGGAAAAGCAAGGCCTCCAAATATTCTAGCATATAGAGGAATCAAAACCCTACCACCTCATGCCTCAGCAGAATGAGCATGTTTTTGGCCAATCCAATACCCAAATTTCTACTACCATGACGACTTGACCATATCTCATTACATGACAATTCAAAATCAAACTTTCCGGTTCGATGATGCATGGATATGAGTATTTTTTCTGGATTCTTTATTTGCACAACAATGGATCAAAGACGGAGTTACACACATGTTACGATGGACTACAGTCCTCCTTAAATTTAAAAAAAAAAAAAAACATCATTGTAGCTTAATTTTTAGTGTAATTTCAAATTTTAAAACTTAGCCCCTCTATATTTGTACTCTTAACTTCTAAACTATTCGTAAACTTATTTGTGAAAAATTTAGCCTCCTTCATTATAAAATTCTAGTTTCGCTCTTGTGATCAACGGTTTTTATCAAGAATTAGCTCAATAATGAAGAGGATGAACTCTTAAGTCGTCGAGTCTTAACAAGTGAAATTTTTTACTTAAGAAACAAGTGAAAAATTAAAACACTCCTTCCTCAAGATATTTTAAGGCCAAAAAGCTTTTTTGGTCGATCAATTTGCGCCACAAATTAATATCCAACAAAATATTATAGCTTCATATCACCAGCTCAGGTGTATAATTCAATAATTACATTAAACCAACTCCAACATAGGAACGCATAATGTCAGAGTACAAACTATTTTCCGGGTCTTCATTCTTCAAGGTGTTGTATACCGATTACCACAAATAATTGGATGGAGAGCTCGCAACTTGGGCTCAGTCCAGAAAAAGCATGGCCATGATTCCTATTAGGCATGTATTTGATCACAGTAAAACTTAAAAGGTTAAATTGAGCCCATGGCCCAAAATGGTATACGCTTCATTCAGTTCACCGGGGTATGATAACACTCTATGGCCACTTCTTCTTAGAGCAAATGTACCGCTCTTGTCTACCGGTAAGAGGCAAAATGGTCAACTAGCAAGTGCACATAATAAAGTGTTATGAGCTCCACCATTTATCTATTTGATTCGAAGGCAAAATTTGCATGTTGACTTGAATATTAGGAATATAATTACAAAGAAATTTAGTTTTGGTTTGGTTTGGCAAAAAGCACTGCGCTGTATTTGTTCTTAGAGTTCTTGATGGAGTTTGAATTCGAAAATTTTATAATGCTTCGGAGTATAAAAATTTTCAAATTTTAGAGTGTTTGATAATTTTTGTGGTCTCCACATTTGAAGAAATGAAGTGTGATCTAATATTCTAAAACTGAAATTTTTTAATACTCCGAAGTAATTTGAATCTATGTGCATTTCTAGTTTATATATATTCCACCGACAAAGCATGACATACATGATATATCCATAGCACATGAGTCAGAAAAGAAACTTATTACAGTGAGGAAATTAAATCGTTTTGCCAGTCTTTATACGTAATTGAAGTGACTGAGCAGAGAAGCATGCATATATAAAGGCATATGCATGGTTTTGGAGGTCGATATCACTTAATTGCTTATGGACCTAAAACCGACAGTGAGGACTAAAAGTCGCACCGGCAGCAAACCACCATATTTAATCATAGCAAAGAAGAAAGACGTCGCAAATGTTCGTCTGTCAAGAGCATCTGTATTGGTGAGCACCTGTTGTTGTTTGTGCAGACTCTTCATACTCTCGAGCGAACAATTTTTGTTTGTGTAGCTATTTTTTTAACACGATTAACGTATTATTTTCGACCGAATCCGTCATTTCTTGCCTCTATTCGTGCTATTGCAAAGCACAGGTACAGGTGCTCTAAGCTAAGCTGAGCTAGCCCTGGCATGCATGTTGCTGCCTCCGGATCGAGTGCAGCAAAAGCATCTGTCTTGTTGAAGTTAAACAAGAAGTCTATCCCGTATTTATATCTGAGTTGACAAATTTAATTACAAAGTGTGCTCCTTTTTCTTTGACATGTTTATATTATCAGCCGGTTTCTGACTTTTTGCAACATATGTTCACTTTACAAGCGAAAAGATCAAAACTTGTTTCTCTTATTTGAGTCAATTGAACAACCAACAAATACCATGCGCACATGTGGTAGAGTTGTGATCAGCTCGTAGTTTATCAAACATTATGAAATGTATAACACACTTTTAATTAATTAGTCATTAATTATTGGTTCTTTTAAAATTAATTGGTCAAGACCTATAATTTTTGATAGAAAACTACTCTTTTTATGGTTTCTAAAGTTGAGACAACTTCATGCTTGAGAGCAACTCCATTGATTTTGATCCCATGACCATGAAGATTGAAGAACATTTCCCCACGAGTATTATGATTTAGGTATCTAATTGAAAAATGAAGAACTAGATATTTTGGTGGAATTATAGGAAAGCATGAAAACAAAGTATATATATGAAGATTCTTGTGTGAATTTGTTCAAGGTGAACGCTGTCGACTAAGTTATATATTTTTTTGTCATTTTTAGGTATAGGGTATTATACCAATTTTTTGATTATATTTTACCATCTTCACCGTTCAGATTTTAGGTCTTAAGCCTGTAAATTTTCAGTCAAAATGGTGATCATTAAGGTATTCAAAATTACAATTGAAGTTTATAAGTATGAACGGTTCAGATTTGACAAATTTGATCTATCCTTTGATTAAATCTAGTTCGATACCTTAACGATCACCACTCTGGCTAAAAATTTACAGGAATGACCTACTCATATAGACCTAATAATTGAATAGTGAAAATGTTAAAATGTGATCAAAAAATTTGTATAATATTCTATACCTAAAAATAACTAAAATAATATACCTCAGTGAAAAGACTTATATATATGTATATACAGTGGATGATGCTCTCAATCTAGCTCGAACACACGCTTGGTTATTTATCTTCGATCTAGCTGGCTACTTCGATCATATTCAAAGTCCTGACCAAAAGACAAAAAATCCGATACTATGCAAATAGAACAAAGTATTTATGGCTTATCCGTTTGTCCTCCTAGCCGTCTTGCTCTTAGGACATATGCACCTATGAAATAGAGAGAAAGTCCTATTTTGAGGAAATTCTATCGCCGATTTAAGGAATTCCTCTTCAATAGGAAGTCATATTCATGTTTTGCGTGTAGCGGTATCCAAAATAAGACTTATTACTATTTAAAATAATTTCCTTTTAAATCCGAATAATACTTTCACCCAATAACTAGCCGACACGTGTCATTCCGGATCATATGATTGGTAGCGGATTTCCGACCAGTAATTTTGAGACACGTGTCATGTCTACGTGTCGGTGTCGGCAAAATTATTGATTGAAGATATTCGGTAAGATTACAAACCAATGAGAATGGGACACGTGTAATGTCTACGTGTCGGTGTCGGCAAAATTATTGATGAAGATATTCGGTAATATTTTCAACCAATCGACAATCGACATGTGTCGTTGCCATTTTTTCCCACAAAAAATAAAAGATTTAGAAGAGAGATGGAGAGAGGGAGAGAATGAATTTTTTGTGCACAAATTGGTGTGAAAAATAAATGAAATGAATGTAGTATTTATTGAAAAAATGTAGGGGGTCATTTGCAATTTTTTAGAATTTTTTTGTAATTTTTTGGGTTTTTTTATAATTATTTCGTTTCTGGCCGAAGTGGCTGTTGCATTTAAATATTGGCCGTCGGATGGCTCATATCCGTTTGAAATGGACGGCCCACATTAACTTAGTCGTTGATCTATCCGTTGCTCTGATGCTACCACGTGTCGCCACGCGATTGGCACGTTATTTTTTTTTAACTTTTTAACCGGTGCATGTAATATACGCGTCTAGTAGAAAGAAGAAAAAATGACGTCAGCTTGGCATCACCCGCGTGAGTGGGGCTCACCAGGCGGATGATCTCGAGCTCTTCCTCTCCAGAGGACGCCAACGAGGAAGTCACTCGCGTCAACATCCGGTCTTCATGACTTCCCTCCTCTGCTGCACCGATCTCCATCGCCGGACGTTTCCAAAATCCGGTGCCGCCACAGCTGCTCTTAGCTTAGCTCCCATCCTCCAGTCCACTAGATATAAATCATATGTACACAATAATTAGATAGTCGATCACTTTCATCATTCTTAAACAACTAGCGGAATTCCCATTCGAAGCCTAAACAAATGTTCTTAATTAAGACAATTAATTAACCATTGTTTTGTATATGAGATATAAGTGAGATTATATTGAAAATTTTATAATGCTCTGGAGTACAAAAAAATTTTAATTTTAGAGCATTGAATAACTTTTAGGGTCTCAAATTTTAGAGAAATAAAATTATCTAATATTTTAAAATTGACAAATTTTAATACCCTGGAGTACCGAATAGAAAGAGCATTCTACACCAATCTCACACATGATTAATTTTAGTATACAGGGGAGTAACAGAGCATTTCATATCCGATGATGCGTATCAAAGGGGATAGGATATGATGGGATTAGATAGGATTGGATTTGAGAAGTTTCCAGGAATGGGGACTTCTTTCGATCACGGACAATGTCTTCATTATTCCCCTGTCAAGGTGAATCTTTAATTTTACTTGGCTAGATTCGTCGAAATTGAATATCACAAGATCGAGCATCAGACAGACCCCCATGCCAAAGACTTGAATACTTTGATCATCATTCATGCATCGCCACGAAACATAAAAATCTTCTACGACTTGGATTGAACGTCGTCATGCATTTCTGTCTTGTAATCCAGCGCACGCATGCAGTAGTGATCAAAACTAGTTAGTGATCACGTACACTTTGGCCTTTCCGATCCCTACAGCAACGTCGTGCGCGATTGACTTGACAGTACTCCACTGGCTCCAACAGTGGTCACACGCACACACACTTGACCTCCCTGGCTCCCTCGTGTGTTGGACCATCGCTCACATGGGTTAGCTTCCTTAATTTGAACCCTAAAATGGTTCCATGCATGAGACTAGCCGACTGGCCATATATCCCAATCGACCACAGTCTCCGTCTGAATAGTACCTTATAAATTTGTTATTCATTATTTTTATATTTTATTTTTTAAAATTATCATTTTAGTAGGTTAATTTATTGATTTTTTTATAAAAAATTATCAAATTTTATGGGGTAAATTTTTAATTTTTATTTTCTTATTCTTCTTTTCTTTCCCTAAAAAATTAATATTTTTTTAAATAAGTTAATAATGTTATTAACGGCAGGTACTGATCTTAAATAAAGATTTAAATATAAGGTACTGATATAATAATTTTCAACAATAAGATACTGAAGTGATGAGTGACCTATTTATTAAATAATTTGTGATAAAAACTCCTAAACTAATCAACAGGGCACTGGCACGCATGCAGCTTTGACTGGGCGATACAATGCATATGGACATATGGTGACAAAAAAAATAATGGACCTGTTTGAAATTGCTTCCTAGAGCTCTAGAAGCACTTCACAAAATTTTCGAAAGTGCTTTTAAAATAAAGAATAACCTATTATGTGCTTCTAAAATACTTCAAAGTGTTTTCAGAATTCCACTAAATCATTTTCTTATTTTTTTGATTTTATTTTTAGTTAATTATTTTTAATAATCCAAAAACGCTTTTAGCTATTCTAAAAACAATCTCAAACACACCTAATATCTAAGATGAGAAGTATATATCAAAGGAAGCTAAACTAATTATGTGCATGCAACTATGCAAAGCTTGGTTTCACGTCTTCGATAGCGAAGCTAGGTTTGTCCGATCAGCAGCATATAGCGCTCGGTTGTTGGAATGTAAGCGACACCGTGCGGGGTGTCTTGGTCGAGCCCTTTCCGGCGATTCACTTGACACCGCCGGTGACCGATCCAAGTCTGCCTTCAAATTTTCAATGGTTCTTGGAGACTCGACTGTGACTAGACATAAAACTAAGCATTTAGAGACTGCATGTGCAAGTTAGATTGTTGGGGATTTCGTAAACCATATAATTATAAGTCACTCTCTTCTAAAATGACCGTACAGAAACTCAAATTAATTGAATCTTAATTCCATCCTTAGCTTCGTCGTTGTTCTTGGTATATATACATTCATCTCCCAAAACATGTATGACGGAAACAAAGCACATAGGGAACATATATGTGTACGTTTTGTCAATTTTTAGTACCACTAATGTAGTAATGTGTATTGTTTAGGTCTATGATTATCTCTTTGGGATGTATATGGATCACAAACACGAACATTTTGGTGTTCGTTGCATGCATCACCTGTCTATTATTATATGAAATCAAAACGACGAACAGAACCCATATGTTGTTTCCTTAATCTTTCTTCCTTTGGGAATGAAAGCTTAATTATTGTTAAACCTCACAAAGAGACGGTCGTTACTAACCCACTAACCTAGCTAGTGTATTCTTAATTAATTAATTTTTTGAACATGCACTAAAACTTGTCTTCATATGTGTTTCTACCGGATTACGCGCGAGACGCAATCTAGCAGAAGCAAGTACGAGTAATCTCCTTCTTCTTGTTCGTCCGAACGTTCGGGCTGTTCGGATGGACATGCGCTTCTTCCCCCTCGGGTGTTCGGGTGTTCGGGTACACGGGTTCGGGTATGGCTGTTAGAAGAATACAACGACAAACAGACAGTCAGGGGTCGAGACAGGGGTGGCTTGCCTTCAACGCTCTGATGCCTAAGTTAGAAGATGTATTGGATATAACAGTCAAGCGAATGTGCGAGTGAGTAGTGTGGAGTGTTTTGTGCTTGGATTCGATGTGTTGAGATGATCTTACCTGTAATAAGTACCTTACATATATAGGTGGTTGAGTTTGGTGTTTGATGGTGTTCTTCGATGTGGGACTGGTCTGGTTCTGTTGATGTGTGATCCGCACATTCGGGTATGCACCCCACGGGCGCGTGCGCGCTCGGATGGGGTCGGTCTTGTGAGTGAAGTCGAAGCCTCCCTGGTGGTCTTTCGAGTGGTGGGGTAGGTGTTGATCGCCTGCTAAAGTAGATAAGTATATTTAATCGGACAACTAATGATGTTATACTAACAATATGTACCATACATCAAGTATTTTAAATCAAACATCCAATTCTGTCTTTAATTAATAGTTTCAAAGTACACGTGATTTTCTACGAGCATGACATATTTGTTTCTCTCTAATTGTAATTTCTAAGAATGAATGCTAGCATTTTATCGGACTTAGGGCCACGAATTTAACGATGATTTAAATTCGTTGTAATTTTTTTTTATCGAGAAATTTAAATTTTTAGCGACATAATTTAATCGTCATCACAATTTTTTTTTCTTATAATGACTTATGACTAATGAGAAATATTACAACGTGTGAAGCACAAATGTGCAAATAATTAATTCACGATTTAATTACTCTTTTGCGTTATTCATCTAAATTTAACATAATTGTGTTTTGCATATTATAAATACGCTCGTGATGATTAAGGGCATCTCCAATAGGAGGTATTAAACCCTATAATTTTGGGGTTTAAAAAAAATTGGGCTCCAATGGTAGTTTTGTGAAGTCCTAAACCCTATATTTATAAGACTTGGTCTCATCCCAAGTCTTATTTTGAGACTCCATATGAGACTTGGTCTTATAATTTTGGGTTGGGGCCACTTGGTAGAGGGGAGAGAAATTGAAGGGATAAGAGCCCATTATAAGACCCCTACCATTGGAGATGGTTGAAGTGTTATATGAATAGTATCTAAATAAGGTTTCAAAATAGGTATAAGACCTCATTATAAGTCTTCATGATTGAAGATGCCCTAAGGAATCTAAAGCTAGTCAAGATGGATCCTTCTTTACATAGTTGTAATAGTAATAGATAATTGATAATAAGAGTATTCATGGCGAGTAAATTTTAAGTTCGAATCCGATCGACCTTGGAATCTTTTGCTCAATGTCATCAATATGCAACTTCTTGTCGACTCGTAGAAGAACACAATAAAAGTCGATGCTGGATCAGAGTTACGTGAAACCCAGCCTCAATTGCTCAAAATAGTAAATAGAACCAAATGGTGTTGGAGAGAGAGGTTCAGAAAACAATGCAAGTAAACAACCCCGCCCGGGCAACTGGGTCGGCCAAAAGTGGAACATTGACACGGACACCTTGGTCCAAATGTCTCTTCTTAGCCACCGCCACAACCTTCCGTCTCTGTATTTCTTGGTTTCCGTGTCCCTCTGTGTCCCATGTCCCTTACAGTCCGACTCTCAAACTTCTCCATCTCTTTCGTCACCACCGTCTCTATGTCTCTATGTATTAAAACCCTAGCTAGTCTCATTATTTAGCAGCAACATCAAACCCACATCCCTTGAACCCCAAACTCTCTCTCTCTCGTTCTCTCTAGCTTCATTTTTATATTGAAGGAGCTTTTGTTCTGTTCTTGTTGGAGTTTACTAAGTAAGCTATGGAGCTTCAACTCGGTCTCGCTCTTCCAACTAGTAACAACAATTTTCCAAGCAAAGGCGGCCTCGACTTGAGCATCAACGACTTTCTCTGCCGCCCTACCGTCACTGATTGTAGCAACAAGAACACGAAGCGTAGCTTTTCCAAAGCTTTCGAGCCTTGGTTGCTATGGAACAACCAACCAAACGAGGACGACGACGATGACACCAATCACATCGCTGATGGTTTAACCACTATGATCAAGTACGTACCCTTCTCTACTTCCATTGCTATTCCGTCTCCTCGCATATATTCAACATTGTACTGATATACACGGCGGAAGTGTACTCTATAAAAATAAAGAGTTAAAAAAGAATTTAACATTTTTTAAATATTTTTTTATCCAAATCTTATTATTTTTTATTGACTTTACACTAATAAAAATTTGTTAAACAGTGTAAATGCACTGTTGTGTACTTCCCGATATTATCATACATATAGTTTGGTTTTCTGCTACAGAAATGAGGAAGATGGTTTGGTTGGTTGGCCACCCATTAAGTCACGGAGAAAGGAGACTTGCTTCCACGTCCAAGGCGAAGAAGGCGGCGGCTGTCGTTGGACAGTAGCGGCTAACGGTGGCCGGGTATCTACGTTTGTGAAGGTGAAGATGGAGGGAGTCGGAATAGCAAGAAAGATTGACTTGAGCCTCCACGACAATGTTCACACACTCTTAAGGACCTTGATGCACATGTTTGACAAATGTGAGATAGATTCGAACAATTACAAGCTCACTTATCAGGACAAGGAAGGCGACTGGCTTCTCGTTGATGACCAAGACCTACCTTGGAGGTATATACACATAAATCTTCCATTACTAGTTTTTAATCAACTGTGTTTAATTATATTATAGCTCTGTTTTTTGTATGTGTTATCTAAGGTGTGTATGTACTGATGATCTAATTTGGATATGCAGGACCTTCGTGCAGTCTGTGCAGCGTCTCGAATTGCTGAAGAGAAGTGATTGATAAGGAAGGGGACTATTTTGCTCTTGTAGCTCGTTAGCGAGTAGGTGCATGGATTTAAGGGAACTAGTGTAAAATATAGTTTAGTTCGTGTAGAGGTTCCTCAGCGAATTAAGTAATCATCAGTATATATGGTCATTTTAGGCGGGGGCATTGCTTATATCTATCGCTTCTCCAAATCAGTACGTAATGGATGTATGGTTATTCACTTATGCTTCCTGTTATATATGTACGTTATTTATGTACGTGTTCTCCACTTGGCTTTTGTTTTTTCTTTTGATAAGAGTTATGATAGCAAGTGCGATGTTATGATGTTAATTTTCGAATTCTGTTCCGTTCTGGTGGTCAGTCAATCTTATGATAAGTCATAGTTAGATTTATATATAACGGTGAATAATTAAAAAATAGAATATAATTTAATATCATTTGTTGAATGCAGATCTAACGGTAATTGACTATCTGACTTCAAAATTCACTGACCACCAAAACATGACTCGTTAATTCTCACATTCCCACAACCAATGATAATATTATTAATATATAACAGTTTACATCGAGGCAACATACGGCCTAAACCTAGAACTATAATAAATAAATAAACTACGATCTTCAATCCTCAGAGAACATCTCAAATTCCCTTCCAAAAAAAAAAACATGTCGAATAATAACAATTTTCTCCGATCCAATAACATGTTTGCGAAGCTGATGATTAAACACATGCAAATACTTGTTATTGGGCCTTCAAAAGACTCTTGTGGGCTAATGTTTGAAAGCACACTCCAATGAAATTATTGTATTAGAATCAGATTAGTAAACACTAAACAAGCTTATTTAGTACATTAATCATGAGTGGATGATATTTAATGACTCCCAACACGGTCGGCGGTGACTCCCAAGCTCCACCATCCTAGAGTACCCAACTCATCGCTCTCTTCTCTTCACCACACGTCCCCTTAACCCCTTAACGCAACACGTGTATCCCTTCTAACTTGTTCTTGCCAAACTGCACGAATGGTATCGCCGTAGAGAACCGCAGCCAATAAATCCAAAGACGTGCCGCTTTCTACGGTCTTCGTCACCATCTTCCTCTCCCTCTATCCTCTCAGAGCTTCTCTCCTTCACTGGCTCACCCCCTCGCTCTCTCTCTCTTAACGGCAATGTGTCTGCGCCAAAATATCTTCGTCTGCTGCAACTTCAACAAAGTCAAACCTTTCGTCCAGTAAGTATCGTACCTTCTTCATCCTTCTGGAGATTTCAGAGTTCTAATTTCGTAAGCTCGTTTTTTTTTTGTTTACTCTAGTATTATCTTTCAATTTCATTTCTGTCCTAATAAGTCAAACCTGCGTTGACAATTTTTGACTTCTTGTTGAGCTTGGTATTATTTCGGTGAATTTTTGACTTGTTGAGCTACTGTGTATTTATAATTGTTGTATTAATTGATTGAGTTGCTAATTAGGCGTTAACATTTAAGTAGATGTTATGAGCTCGTTTAGATTCGGTAGTTATCATCAATGTTATATATAAATGGAAAATAGATTCACCTTTTCTAGGTTTCGTTTTGAGATTTTTTTTTTTTTTGCTTACGAAAGTGATCGATGAACAGTTGAAAACTGAAATCAAACCCAACGACTAATTTAGAATTTGAGATTGTTTTTATATTTGAGAAGTTATTGGAAAAATTCATGTCTATTTGAGATTGATGAGTCTTGATCTGTGCAAAATCTATGAGTTCAACTGAGATCTGTGGTTTGTAAATGTGTTTTTGTCGATTCTTTGGAGGTGCTCGTAAAAATGTCTCAAAGTGACTTTGGGTCTGGAAAGCAGAACATAAAACTATGTATTTGTGTACATTATGTATCAGACTACATGGTCAATAGTTCATTTCATTGATTCTGTATATTCCAAGGAACATGAACTACAAACTTTTCTTTTTGGTTACCTGGAGAAGTGAGATTGCTGTTTTGCTTATGTTTTAGTGGCAATATGATTCAGTAGAAGTTTGATTTGATTTGATGAAAGGGAGTTCTGACATAATGTGTCATAAAATCAGGCTACTAGAACATTATGTTTTGGCTAGCTTCTAATCCAGTCTGTTCCAATCTCTGTTAATTTCTTGCAGGTGATCAAGATTGTTAGAGCAATGATTATACTGGCAATTGAATCGGGGAAACATGTTGAGAACAACCCCTCTCAATAACTTTTCTTCAAAGACACAGCACCATGGTCTCTTCGTTTTCCTGCCAGACGAACACCACGCAAGTTCTTCTGTCTCTTATTGCTGATAGTTGTGCCTGCATGTATATTTGGACTCTATACAGATCACCGGAAAATTACATATTTCTTGCGACCAGTCTGGGATAAACCTCCATCTCCATTCATATGGCTGCCACACTACTATGCAGAAAATGTAAGCATGGACCATCTTTGCCGCCTTCATGGCTGGTCCCTACGTCCTGCTCCACGCCGTATTTTTTATGCCATCATCTTCAGCAATGAATTAGATCTGCTTGATATCCGGTGGCATGAACTTTATCCATATGTCACAAAATTTGTCATTGTAGAGGTGAATACCACTTTTACAGGGATCCCGAAACCTCTCTTTTTTGCTTCAAATCGAGACAGGTTTGCCTTTGCTGAGGAAAAGATTGTCCAGTATATCTTTCCAGGCATGACTTTACACATGAAGACCCCGTTTAAACTCGAGAGGAAGCAACGCATAGCTATGAATACTTTACTTCGGCGTGCAGGCATTTCGTATGATGATATCCTCATAATGTTAGATACAGATGAGATCCCTAGCCCCGGACTTTAAGATTGTTGCAATGGTGTGATGGATTTCCTTCTAAAATGCATCTTGAGCTGGAGCACTACATGTACTCGTTTGAGTTCCCAGTGGACTATAGCAGCTGGTGGGCAACAGCTCACATCTATAACCCCAATACCATGTACCAGCACTCTCGGCAAACCGATGACATGCTATCTGATGCAGGGTGGCATTGCAGCTTTTTCTTTCGGCACATTGACGATTTTGTGTTCAAGATGACGGATTATAGCCATGCAGACCGTGTGAGGCGGAGAGATTTTCTGGACTTCAACAGGATTCAAACACTCGTTTGTCGAGGGGATGATCTTTTCGATATGTTGCCTGAAGAGTACACATTCAAGGACCTGATCAAGAAGATGGGATCGATTCCACGATCATCTTCTGCAGTTCATCTTCCTTCGTATTTGATAAAGAATGTAGACAAGTTTAGATTCCTTCTGTATCAGATGATAGATCGAGAATCGAAGATTGGTAGCTCTTCTAACCCTTTCAAGACAATGTAGTTATTCTGATCTTAGCTTTGTATAGAAAATCCAGATAGTACAATGCAAAGTTAGTGAGGTCGACGTCAATTACAAGTTATGAGAGAATCAAATCCACCCCTTACATGTTTGCTTCATGAGTACTCAAAAAGGACTGAAAGCAAAATTCTTGAAGAACCACTTTAAGGTTTCAAATCCTTTTTTTTCTTAGCTAATTGCAAGCTGCTTGCTAGAGATGGGTTGTATAATTTGAATAAGATATAGGAGACCCAACGTGGAAAACAAACTTATGCCATTGGAAGTCAGAATCGTGGTCCATAAGCTGAAGTGTTGTTCGAATTGGAAAGGATAACAAGAACACGTAACCAAAACCAACTGACCACAGGCAAGTTGTCTTGGTCTGTGGTTGAATAGTTGAATTACTTCGTAACAACGACGGCATCGACGTTCTTGAATTTGACCTTCAAAGTTATGGCACGTAGTCACACTTGCCCCCATATACCATAGTACACGTACATTTCAATCACTTACCAAATGTTGGAAACGAGTATGACATGCTTTCACAAAAAAGATGAGATAGATGATAATGATACGTAAACACTTTGTATACGTGGAAGTGATTACGCTATATGTTAATTCACTAATAATTATACAAATCTTTACTATAATAAAGTCAAATATTTGGTGTCATCGGCCTTATCAAATTATGAAGTTCCAATATGTTCATATATGATGAAAAAATAAAATTATTCAATGAAAAAATAAAATCACCCAAAAAACTAAATACAAAGGTACTGTTGTAAATCGAAAAAAGAAAATGATCTAATTATTTAAAACGGTTGTTTAACACAACGAATACATGGATAAGAAGGCTAGTAATGAATAAGTTAGACATGTCATGTGACACATCTCTCTTCTTCACATTACATTTACGGTATCATCAAATTGGAAAGAGTAATATAAGTCATACCTACTCTCTTATCTATCAAAGCTTATGATGTCTTATGCCAAAACAAAAACGTGCTAGTCTAGAGAAGGAATATAAAAAACAAACACAAAACGACTGTACGTATAAACTGTAAAGCAAAACTGAGCATATATAAGCAACGAGCCAACGAGTGATGCAACCCCGAATCGGTAGAACTTCTGAGCAATATTGAAGCATCCACGAAAATTCCGTCGAAAATGACATTAGCTAAATGCACAAAATATTTATAAGCTAGCCAAGTAAGCCAACTTGGTCTTTCGATTCGTTGTACCTGAGCTTCATACATTTTCTATAATGGGGCCAGTATACGGTTTTTTTTTTTGTTGCCAAGGGGCCAAGTATATGGTTGCCTCACTCAACATGTATGTGATTTATTGGACCAGCATCTTCATTAGGTCCTTGCTTCGTCAGATGGGTAGTTGGTTCATCGCACACAATTCATTCGTCGTCTTTTTAGAGAATTGGTATTGTAAAGTGTTTATCGTTTCAAATGTTAGATACTGTATATATATTATAAAGGTAAGTCTAGAGCGTTGGTACCATCAATTAACTTCAACGTACTCGATGCGCAACATATAAGTCAATGTAACTTCGAGAAAATATCTTGTTTGATTAGAAAAATGCGTCGATTTAAATTAAGTAATAACTAATGATGGAAAAATACTTCAATTGGTCATTTCTCAAAAGAAATGACACATACGAAAAAAGAATTAAAAGAAGAAAATTAATGGTAGGAAACAATAAACTTCGAATGAAAATTTGAAAACCTCTAATCAAGATGGTATCTCTCTAAAAAAAGAAAGTAAACCAAAATGGTAATTGCGTCCATGTATATGACCATCTCATTATTGGCCGGTTAGAAAGGCGTCCCCACATTACTTTCGGTGCGGGTGCGAGCAGGAGATAGTAGGCTTCCCTTTTCTAGATAAATACAAAGTGATCTGATTAGAACCGTTTAAAATGTCTTTCGTCAGTCTGAACTGACGTGTGGTTGTTACCATCCCACGTGAAAACGACTTCATTTTACATCTCGCGATACGATAAATAAGAGACGATAAATTAAGTGAGTGATGAAGACTTTTCTTCATGTGGCACTTTATTCTATGCATTCCTCACAACAAGGCATTCGAGTTCAGCACGCATTCAAGTGCTAGACTGAGTGCATTCTTCAAAATCAAAAAGGGCAAAATGAAAAATATATAAAACTCTCTTTTTCAAAATAAAAATATAATATTTGACGATTAAGGATAGCTAACTAAAATTTATGTCAGTAAAATTTTGAAATCTCAAATAGAGCAGCTTTACGATAAAAGAATCACAGCTTTATCCCAAAATATTTTATTATTTTAAAACTAGAAGAGCGTGTCATGTCGGTCTTAGAAGCGAGTAGTTTTGCATAGCATCTTTTGTACTAATACTAAAAATAAACTGTACAATATCGATGGATATATAAGATGGAGAAGAAGAAGAAGAGAGGGAGAACTCTTCAACCTCGTTAGTTTCTTTGTAAATCTTTGTAAACATTCTCGGAATCAATAAAAAAATTTAAGTTCTTCAATCTTTATTCTTCAATCACTATATATATCATATCATACCCATATCACCTAATTATTCATAAAAATTACCTTGCATGTTTAAATCTTGATCATCATCCATCAATCTTTGTTCATAATTCAACATCACCCTCAAAAACTACATCAAGTGCCGAAAGTTGTTCATATTTTGTAGTTGTTTATCATCCATGCATGTAAAATAACAGCCCATATCAGTAGTAGTCCATCTTCAGTACTAGTCCACTATCAATAGCAAAACATCCTCAGTGGCGGTGCATGTTAACTAGTAGTTGTCTATAATCGTAGTGGTTCATCCTCAAAGCAAGATCATCACAACACTTGCATGTTTATAGGCTGTTCATAACTTACTATCCAATAGCGGTTCTTGTCTTGCATGTCCAGTATCACCTCATACCTTGCATATTCAATATCGGTGCATATCCAATAGCAATCGATTACTTTCAAAATCTTGAAGATTGCACAAATTTATATGCTAGCACACAACGGTAGACTTCCTCAACCTTTAGTTTTCTGGTTACTTTAGACGACTTATTGTCTAAAACAAGGAAAATTGGAATAATTATGTGATCATATAGCTAAATTGACGATCTTATTTTCTTCGACAACTTTCAGTTATAATTGCATGCATGTCAAAATAATTGTTAGAAATTAAGCCAGGGGACATCTGAGTAAAAAAACCTACGATTCTATTTTTTGTAGCCTTTGATTTGGCTTTTGTTACAGTTTTAAGTTTTTGACCATGTTCAAGATCGAGTTTTTGATGATTGTTTTGGCCTTACAAATATAACCGAACCCGCGTATCAAATTTGGCATCAGAGCCAAGTTTGGCTTTATTATCGTATAGTTATAACAGTAAAGTATCTTGAGGACGGAAGTCATAAACACAATCAATGAGAAAAATTGATATTTACTCTTGTATGTTCTTGCACGTTTGATTTCTTTGTTGCATGTGCTTTTATCTTTGTTGCATGCGTCTTGTTTGATAATTAAAAGAAAAACACAAAAATTGTGTATCTTTGTTTTCTGGATTTGTATGATCGATTACCTTAATTTGGAAATAACCGAATATCAGGAAAAAAAAATAACTTTGGATCAAAATAATTAAATTTGTTATTTTCCGCAAAAGAATCACAAACATCTTTTACATAGTGAAGAATTTTCTATTATAAATAATATCGTTGATCTCATAATAAGTCAAGTTGAGCATATAAAGTTTGAGCAAAATAAGCATAATACTACTTTACAACATATTTTGGAACATTTTCAGAAAATTTCCTCACAAATTATCCGACAAAATTTGAACTTTATCTCATCGCAATTAGAAGATAATAATAAAAATATACAACGTTTTCCTAATCGTAAAGAAATTAAAGAAATTCTTGATTTCATTGATAGCAAGCCGAAACAAGTTGAATTACAATCTTTGGAGATTATTGAAAATCTAAAAGTTGAAGTAGCAAAAATACAATTAATTAATACAAAAAGATTTAACTGAGCATGTAGAGAAGTTACATATTAAAATTGATCATTTATTGGTTTAGTGACCAATAATCATAATTCTTTACAAGTACTTAAAGAAGTTGGTAAATTTGACGATGATACGGTAGGATTTTTGAGCATCACAACTACTGTTTCAGGCAATAATATTCATATGAGGCAAAATAATACTATTATTCAATTACTAATTAATTTATCAGAAAAATTAGATAAAATCGAAAATCAATTAACAGATATTAATCTAGCATTAAATTCAGCATTATCTTCTATTCCAATATATTTTATCAAAAAGTTAGAAAAATTGAGCATAAATAATCCACCAAGAAGGGTAAGAATTAATCATTTTGATAACACAAAATGGAACTTTCTAAACGAAAAGAAAAAGAAATAATACGACCAGGGGATATTTATCATAATGAAGAGAAGCACGAGATTTTTTAAGAAATTGATTTTTAAGATCACAAAAGAAAATGCATATTTCATATCAATCGGGAACATTTGAAAATTGTAATAACATTGTTAGTAGCATCAACCAACACGAAAAAAATTGTATTGATAAAGAAGTCACTTTAAATTTATTGAGCAATTGAGCAACTTAAAAAGCTTAATTATTTACAAATACATATTGACACTATAGTAATTGGCATAGCAGGATTAACTCAAGCACAATTTGGTACAAAAGCATTAATATACATATATGATGATAGATGTGATAACCATCAACAAGCAACAATCACAATAGCTAAAGTTGATTTGAACACTAATTTAGCTATAATTGGTTGCATTCCGAATTATGTAATAACAACTAAAGAATTTGGTAAGCATATTAAAGTGAGCATTAGAACTAAAAATTATAATATGAAAGGAGATTTTAAAAATCTTAGTGTAAGTCTAATGCATGTTAGTAAAGTGTCTGATAAATTTAATTACAAGTTTAATTTTGAATTTCAAAATTTAGTAAAACTTTTTGGTAGTAAGCATGTTAATATGATTGAAGCAAAACTTGTTGATAACAATTTTTTAGAAGGAACTCAATGGTTGTTACCTAACCTACAAGGGTCTAAAAATAGACAACCAAATAATGTACAAATTTTTGAAAATTATTTAGGAGGAGCATTTGTAAGATTTACTAATTATCGTCAAATAGAAAATATTATCGATGATTTGGAAAGTGAAGCAGAAATAAATATGACTTTTGATCGGTACATAAATATGCACCTCTATGTTATTTACTGATGCTCATATACTTATTATTTTGTTATTTATTCAGAAATATTAGTTTACTTTATTATTTTATAGGTATTTTGAGTCCATAGGGAGAAAAGAAGTCGAAAAATGAGTTTAAAGCTTAATTTGGAAAATCTGTATGTGCATGACAGTCAATTTTGACAGAGATCTGGGAACAGCTCAAGAGGAACCAGATGATGATCAATATATTCATAAAAAGCCCAAGATGTCTAGTTTCCAGAATATCTTCTAAATTGTGATTTGGATATTTCTAGAATAAGTTATGGTTGATTTAGTACATAGAGGTCAATATGCTTGAAAATCCGACTTTGAACGAGAATTTATGTTTTGAGGCCCAATTCACATCGAGAAGCTTGTGGACGAATTTGTGATAAATATTACCATTTAATATGAATTTGGTTGACGATAAGAAGTCATAAAAGTCTAGAGCCAATAAGGAAAAGAGGAGAATGACTTTTCTTCCAAGAGTCTCAAACCTACAAGGAAGAGGATTCAAGAAGATATAAAGGCTATTACACATAGAAATCAGTCTCTTCTCTCTTCCTTCTCTTTGTCATGTCTCTCCTCTCTCTTCTATGTTCTTTTTTCTTTCTCTCTATATTTGTAATACGTTTGTTTAGTCTTCTTTACTTAAGGGATGATCGAAGCTCTAGATATATTTCGATTTTGAACCCCTTGTGATTTATACAATTTTGAATGAGTTTTATTTGACTGTTTAATCATTAATGATTTCTTTCATATATTTCTTTGGTTGCAAACTTAGATGCATGTGGTAGGATCTATTGTCTTGGATGTGTACATGAACATCTTATCATTGCATATTCTACAGAGATAAAAGCAACACGATTAGTTGTGTGAAATAATTCTTAGGTGATGCAAGAGCACCCATCATAGTAGCTCTAGAAGTCTTGTTGTTTCTCAAACACTCTATAAAACTTAATGACTTAGGTTAGGTAGATTTGGACCCATCATAGTACCTTGTTTCCTAGTGTAAGATCATGTTAAGCAAGATAATCAATTCAGATAACATGTCAAGTAAGAGAGTGTAATATGTATGTGACTTAATCATAGCTCATGCATGAGAAATATTTATTCATTGTTGTATGAATTAGGTTTGGGGTAGATTGAAACTATCTAGGGTGGAGAGAAGTGCCTAACGCTTTAGTCCATTTAATTTTCTACAACTTTAATTTCTTGTTTTTGTTTCGTAATTCATGTTTGTCAATTTAGTTTACTAACCAAATCATCTTATAAACCTCTTTAAATTTATGTGGTAGTCCGACACTGTGTATATTTTTTTTTGTGTTTTCTTGTAAATTTAGGTAATGTATAGATAGTTTAATAAATTAATTCTTCATTTATAGGTCGAGTCCGTCAGATTTGTGGTATTAGTGTATCGAGTCTTTTAAAGTGATTAGTCTTATCAGTCCTCTGCGGGAATGACCCCTACTTCCATTGCACTATATTGACATCTTTTGAGCATATTTGGATAGTTAGTAACGACTATCTTTGATAGGTGATTTTCTGCCTATCAGCTTTTGATAATCTTGAAATAAATATGGTTGAAAATAATTTTGATAGCATTGTTGATAAACTAATCGAACATATTGATAAATTAAGTGAAGAAAAATATATTAATAAATACAAAACTTAAGAATTGAGCTTACATCGATCGATTAAATGATGAAGAAATGAAGCATCTAATATTACAAATTGGTCTTGAGCATATATTATGAGAAAAAGAATACAACAATATGTTAGTCGAAATTGAGTGTATGCCTGTCGAAGAACAACAAAATTCCACTGAAGCTTCTGGTGTTCATTCTTCCATAGGAAGATCTAAGCAACAAAATATAAGACTCACTCATGAGTCTTATACCAAGCAGAATACTACTCATAGTAATTATGAAGCAGCTATATCGCATAGAAAAAAATTGAATTCCTTATATAGGAATTAAGCATGTGAGCATAGCCGAAAACATATTGAATATTGATCAAGTAGATCCACAAGATTAGGAGAAAAATATAGAACAATGGGAAAAATGATGTGTTCATACTGCAATCAAGTTAGATTTTAGCAACACAAATGATATGTTAGACTATTTTGAGTATACTTTGGATGGTATGGTTTTTAATATCTTTTAATCATGGAAAGCAAAAAATCAAGAAGGTTACTGAGCAGCAAAATTAGATTTCAATGTTGATACCTTTGTTAAACTCATTAAATTTGAGTTTTTGGATCATAATCAACTTGATGGAAGAAATGAGCAAGAGCAAATTCGAGCAATACATAATTTAGAGTAATTACAAATATGTGATTTAATATTGGTGAATATACTTATGATTTCTTTAAATATTTAAGTATAACTGATAGAATAAATGATGTAAATCTACTAAATACTTATATGACAAAAATAAAAGGACATATAGGAGAAAATATATGGAAAGAATGACAAAACCACCCTAGAAAAAATGATGAAGCAATTGGCCATCGAACTCAACATGTATATGATATATTACGAGAAAAGTGTAGCCAAATTAAAGCAAAAAGATAAATAAGAAAGTAATTTTATATGAGCTGTAAAAACATTGACTTACCTAAACAATATGGGTGTCATAGAAAATAAAAATATACTAAGAAAACTAAGCATTATAAGAAGAGCTATAATAGAAGATATAAGCCGTATAGGCCTTATAAGCAATATAGAAGGTTTGATTTACGACTTTCAAAAAACTTTAAAAAAATGTAAATATATGCCTGAGCAACTTAAGAAATTGAGCAGTAAACTTTGGATGAGAAAATATAAAGCACCAAAAAATAAGAGCACTTGTAAGCATTATTTTTGTGGAGCAGCTGGTCATATAAGACCAAAATGTCCTAAACTAGGAAAACAACATAGAGAAAAAAATTAATTACTTGAGAAATTTGATTTGAAAGAAGACGAAGATTTGTAGAGCATTTACAGTTTGGATAACTTAAGCAATATTGAAAGCATCTATAGCATCGATATATTTTCTGAATCAGAATCTTAGTGTTATGATAGTGTTATGATAGTTCAGAGAGTGAACTAGAAGACATATATATGTCTGAAGAGCAATAAGAATTTAAATACATAAATTTGGGATGACCACAAGAATGTAATAAATGTAAGAAAATAGTAGTAGAAAAATATTATACGAGCAAACTAATATTTTGTAAACCTTGTTATAATAATATAGCATTTGAGGTAAATTCAGTTGAAGAAGAAGTGAGTAGAATACAAAGTCTTGATATTGAAAAACAAAAAATTAGTTAATTACAATTAATTGTGAGCTTGAACCAGTTCGAGTATCCCAATGGGATTCAAGAACTGTACACATTACACATTGCCTAAACAACATACCTCTTCAAATTGAAAAACAACAATTTAAAAGTTTGCAAGGTTCTTATCCATTTATTTTGAGGTTCAACTTTCTAAAAAGTTTGCAAGGTTGTTATTATCATCTGCCTGATATAACGTTTTACAAAAAAGCTATAACTACTATAGATCAAAGAAATCTATTGAAAACATATAATAATTTAAGCATAGAAGAATCAAAAGAAAAGCATAATGATTTTGTTAAAACTACAGAAATTGAAAATCTTGAAGAGAAAAATATTGAGTACGATGAATGAATTTTTAAATTAGAATATCCAAATCTTGAAAAAATAGCATCTTTTGAAATCGTGCATTTTGATAGACCTAAAACATTGGAATAATTATTACAATTAGCAAAACAAACAAGGATTATTGGTGAAGATCCACAATTACACTGGAGAAAAAATAAAATATTAGCAAAACTTGATATTATAAACCCAGATTTAACAATTAAAACAACACATATGCCTTGTAATTTGTTAGATAAGTAAGAATTTGAGCAGAAAATTAAAGAGCTTTTAAATCTTAAAGTAATTAGACCATTTAAATCAAGACATCGATCAACAACTTTTATTGTTCGAAAGCATTTTGAGCTTAAAAGTGGAAAAGTACGAATAATATATAATTATAGAAGATTGAATGATAATACTTATGAAGATACTTATAAGCTACCTAATAAAGATGAATTAATCAACAAAATTCAAGAGAGCAAATACTTTAGCAAATTTGATTGTAAGTCAGGTTTTTGTCAAATTCGATTAGCAGAATAGTCGACAGAATGGACAACCTTCACTTGTCCAGTAGGACATTTTGAATGGCCAGCCATGCCGTTTGGGTTAAAAAATGCACCTTCTATTTTTCAACGTAAAATGGATCAATTTTTTAAGAAATATGATAGTTTTTGTAGTGTGTATTTTGATGATATACTTATACATAGCAAAAATAGAAATGGGCATAGAGAAGACTTGGAAATAATTTTGAGTGTATTTATAAATAATGACATCATTATTATCAAAAATAAGATAGACTTAGAGAAGAAACATATAGAATTCTTAGGAATCTATATTAAGTCAGGTACTACCCAACTACAAGAGCATATGGCTAAAAAACTTGTTAAATTTCCTGATAAATTAGAAGATAAAAAGCAATTACAAGCTTTTTTGGGACTTCTCAATTATGCTAGAAAATTTATTCCTGATTTGGGAAGAAAAATAACAGTTTTATAGAAAAAAATGAGCAAAAAAATTTTAAAACAGAAGATATTAAATTAGTACTTGGAAGGTAAAATCTCCCTCTCGTGATTCTAAACTATTTAGAACTTGGAATTTCTTGATTTGGATGAGAATTGAGGGAGAACGAGTTCGATGAAGTTGGGTGATTTTGCCGGATTCGGGTGGCCTTCTCCGGCGACTTTTGGAGTCGGGGCCTTGGGGGGGAATGTTACCCTCAACCTATAGATGTTTTTGGTAGAAGGAATTTGGGTTTGGTTGCCGTTTGAAACTCGCCGGAATCTCACCGGAATCCATGGATTCCGTGAGTTTTGAGCTCAATTCCGGCCAGTGAGCTTGGAATTGGGTCTCGGTGTAGAAGAGAAATCTGTTGGGCTTGAGGAGGACTTGTGATCTAGAAATTTTGGCCGGGATCCGTCACTGTTGAAGCCGCGGCGGCGGCGGTCAACAGCGGAGTTCCGGCAACCGTTGACTTCTTTGGAAATATGTCGAGTTATATGTCGTTTCGCTTGTATTTGCGCCCCGATCGTCGCCTTGAGGTTTTCGAGTTGATTTGGGTACCAGATTTTTAGTCGAGGGTTTGAGTGGAAATTTCGGGAATTTCGTCGATTATTTTGTACTGCATTATATATTTCCGGAAACGGTTGGTTTCCGAGGTGTTGTACAGTGTTGTGAATTGTGATTTTGATCAGATATATTTTGTGATTATTCAGGGGATCGAGATCGTGCTTCGGGCGAGGGATCTTCCGCCGGACCACGTGATTAGCGCGAGTGCGCGCTTTGCTCGTCTGTGAGTGGAGCTTTCTTTTCACTGATCGATTGCGAGTCTTTATATTACATTTTACGAGCATGAGCATACGTTTGTGATTATGACTTATACGAGTATGTGCTTTACGATTATGCATTTACATTATGCTTTATAGGTATGCATGAAACTATTTATGATTTGATTTACACAGAGTACAGTCTTAGTATATGTGGTTGTATCGATACACTTGCATCCCGGCTGATCCCCGAGGATGTGTACCAGGAGGGGACTGTACCTTGTGCTGATGTATTTCTGGGTGGGTGCAGATTTCTGTTCCTTGTGCCGATGTATTTCCGGGTGGGAACAGATACCCTGACCTGAGGCCTTTCTGGCTAGAATCACGTGTGGGTCTGGGAACCCGTGATTCGGACTGTACTAGCACGGATGTGTCCATGAGTGACCCCGTGAGATTTTTCTATGCATGCTCTGTACGCTGGAGGAGTTTGGGTTCGCCTCGTGTACTATATCATATTCACTCATTTTGACTCGCATATGTTTTTATTATTTATATTATTCGGCGAAAGACATTTAATTTCGTCCACTCACTCTAACGGTTTTCATGTCTTTCCCCTGGGCTTTTCGGTTTTCCGTACCCAGTTTGCAGTTCGGATTCTGTTGTCTCACGTCGCGGTAGGAGGCTAGTTGTTTGAGCTACCTTTCTTTTCCAGTAGGTTTCTTGTTTTGCCTACTGTTGTATATTTTGTATATATATATACACTAGAGGTCGCTCTGATACGGTACGATACTGATACATGTTTTATGTGGTTTTTCCCGGATTTTCTATATATTACAGTTATGTTTACTGTTTATTGATATTGTTATGATATTGAGAAATCTGGATGGGATTGGTGCCCACGGTTTGGCTTTTGTGGCATAGGATGAAGTGTATTTTTTCGGGTGCAGGTTAATGGAAATTCCGCGTTAGTAGCGTTACTCTGCTGAAATTTTTATGTTTTTTGTTGATTCGTGTTTTCAAAAGGGGTTTGATTCCGGTTTAGGAAACTAAATCGGGGTTGGGTCATTTCACCTTTAGCATTACTTTTAGATAAAAGATAAAATAGTTGAAACCGATGCTTCCTCCCTTGGATTGACAAAAATTTTATACCAGAAAAAGAGCAATCAAAATCCAATGAGCAAATTTGTAGATATGCTTCTAAAAAATTCAATAATATTCAATCTCGATTACCGACAACTGACTTGAAAATCTTAGGCATCATCAATTCTCTTGAAGTATTTTCTTTATTCTTGCATAATGAAGTGTTTACTATAAGAACTGATTGTCAAAACATTATTTCTCATTATGATAAAATTAGTAGCAATAGACAAGTAACACATATATGAGTTAATTTTATTGATGCAATTATTGGCAATGGCTTTAAACCACATTTTGATCATATTAAAGGAAGTGATAATATTTTAGAAAATATATTGTCTAGACTAATTATTTGAATAACTTTGTAGAAACGAATCACATAGGAGCATCTTTTTCAAATCTTAGAAGGCCATGGAGCATTCCTTCAAACAGTTTGAACATGAGCATACCAGCAACGCCACCCATAAGACCCGTGATACACACTTATGGGAATATCCATATTCAGGACGTCATAAAGTTTGAATATTGATATAATTCTTGGCAACAACTTTGGCCAAAGCAAAATGCATTGCTTGACAGCTTATGGAGCCTAAGGAATCAACCTCCTCAAATGAGCATAACAATTGAGAAATTGGTAAAAGCATTGGAACATGAATTTATGGAGTATAATCTGATAGTTGGTAACCGTATTAAGCAACTACAACCTTTACAAGAAAGTTATGCCCTACTATATTTTGAACGTAATACATCGGTAGACAAACTTACTACTTTGGAACAACGTCACGAAAGATTGATCAAACTACATAGAAATTTGCATATTAATTATGTAGCACTTCAAGAGAAGTTAGAGTTTGAGAAAAATAGAGCAATTAGCACACATGGTTATATTCCTCAGTATAATCTTTTAGTAATTAAACCTATAATTGAGCAACAAAGAATACTTCCTCAAAAATTGAGCATATATTCTCCGCGTGTTCTTATAGTGAAGCTATTTCATAGTCATGAAGCAAAAGAAGTGTTTTGTCTCTACCAACAATCAAAGCTTATTTCTTTACAAAAAGCAATCCAAAGATTTCTCTTTGATATAAGGGAAAATCTCCAACTTGGAATGAGCATTATTAGCAAAGCAGAGCATCACCTTCGTGATAAAAAAATGAAATATCAAATCCTTTTAGCAAGCATGGATATGACAACCTATCATGAACTACATTTTAAGCATGAAGGAGTAGTTCATCCTCTTACTCCAGTACTCTTGTTGAAAAATAGTTTTCTAGTACATCTTAACATGAGCATGAGTAATCATATAGTCATTCCCGAGTAATTTTAGAGAGAGCATAATACACTACTTTGAAACTCTAAAAGGTAGTTTTCTTCTAAACATTAACAACATTCCATCAACAAGATTTAGCAGTAGTTTGAGCAATAATCCAGCCCAACATAATATTATTATGGAGCAAGCCATCTATGTACCTGGACCAGTAGGACCAAATGTCACTAGAATACCTAATCCTGAAGACATTAAGATATATAGAGGAACACAAATGGCTTACCATAAACTTTGGGAAGATACACATTTAAACCTGGTCAAGCAATCCAAAGATTATAGTATGTACTCAACAGGAAAGACCAGAAGATTAAAAAGAGATGATCGTCACCTCCGCATGAGCTTATCCACCGAAGTTGCTTACAAACACTTTCGAGCACAAGAAACAGCAAGGATATTAATGCTGCAAGGAGATGAAGATGAAGATATTCACTGGTTAAACTTATTTGATGTTGAACTAGATTTCTCTGATCCTGAACAACACAACATAGAAAATATGACGGAAGGATAAGTTCTCAAACAATGAAGGAACCCATGGAGTAGGAGAAAGAATGAGCAAGAAGACGAATTTTCAACTCAAATAGCCGGAAGACTTTGTCAAAGTTTTCACTTTAAAATTAGAATATTTGTATAACACAATAAGAGTATTAGAGTCTTTTCCCATCTAAAAATGTCCTTAAACGTAAAGTATCTTTCAAAACGTCATTGCCTTTCATTCTCCCATAAAAATATGAGTGGCATACAGTAAGAGCTCATAGAGACAAAATGTAAGGGTAGATGCATGTCAATTGTGTGGTACAATGAAACAAGCTATTATTTTAAAAATTGTCGAAATAGTTTTTTTTTTTATAAGGGGCTGTCAGGAGACTCGCCTTTACCTCTAATTAGTATTAATGGCAGAAGAGTACAACGAGGGGGACACATGCAAAAGTATAATCATCCTCGATGAATACAAACAAAATAATATATGAAATCTCGTATAACCAATAAGCGTCTAAACTACTAATATTAGCAGAGCGAACAAGTCTATGTTGAAATAATTTGTTTATAAAATTGATAAGGAACGATATTTTATATTTTCTTATTTAAGACAATCTTATCCAATTGCTTTGAGTTGAATCTAGAACTTAAGGTGTAGTCCTTTATTGGGTTCACTACTTTAAAACTTATTGTTTTCCATTTATTATAGGATCGTATAATACTAGAACACAATGTGTACGTTGACTAAAAATAATAAAGAAAAAAATACTCAATATTTAGTGACTATTTTGTGATTGCGTTAATTGCGGCAAGTGCCACACATGTCTCTAGTAACTTTACTCCTATGGTTTACGAATTAATGGAGCTAAGAATGAGGTTTCAACTTGCAGTCTTTGAATACATTACCAGTGATTGTGTGAGACGACTTTGTTTTTTAATGTTCAGACTGACAAATGACAAATGTTGCTGGGCATAAGCATGAGATTCGGTGGAGAAAATTAATTCTCTACTTGGCCTTGTGAACATAGATCTGGTCCTTTTTCAACCTAGAGAGTGCAATATATATGATCGCCTAGAGAGTGCAGTATATATGATCGTTCATAGTTAAGCGATATTCAAGTTTTCTGAGAATAGATATTTCTCATGTATTAAGAGCAGATCTAACTGGCTCATAGATTCGGTTAACTTTTAAACATCTATATGTAATCCTTAGATTTTAATGAAATTTATTCATTTTATGTTAGCAAAAGTATTTTCGATCCTATTGCATTTCCATGTAAAGCAAAATTAAATTACATAGTATAAGATTTTTTTTTCAAAAAAATAAATTGAAATAAAGTAGCCAGCCACCCTACCAATCTTACCTATGAAATTAGGATTATTTCCCTTTCACGGGTAGGGCGGAGGGATGTGGGGGCCATGGTGGGCTTGGGCCCCCCCCTGAGTTTATGTGGAAAAAAATTAGTATATTATTATTATATAATATAAATATTATAATTTATTTGAAGTATATTTAAACTTCAATGACACGTATGAGTGCATTACTAATTCAAATTTGACGACTTTGTAAGAATATTATTATATATTATTTCATTAATAAAATCAAAATATTAGGTCAATTATGATTTAATCTCTTACCAAGTTTATGATTTTATAATATTTTTTTCTTTATAAAAGCTTTACCGTTCCTGAGATTAAAATACAATCCTTTTTACTAAGTTTATTAGATATGGAGAGATACTTAAAAATAAAAATAAAAAATCCTCTTCTTCTACTCTAACATCAGATGAGAAACCAGCTACGAAAATTCAAAAGAAGAATAGTAACAATATGAAAAAGTCTCGTGTTGGAGATATTACAGAAAAGTATCCATCGGATCCCGCTAAACGTCCGCCAATTTCAAGTTATCATCCTAACATTCAAGAAGAAGTTCGAAGATATTATCTACAACAAGACTCTTGTCGACCTAAAAGTCATACTTTTCCTTTTACAGAATTTGGGGAAAAAAAGAAGAAAAAAAATGTTTATTCGTGATTGGTTTATTGAATTTTTATATTTGTTAGAGTACAGTATTAAAGAGAATGCTGCATTTTGTTTATGTTGTTATCTTTTCAAACCAGCTATTGGAGAACGAGGCAGTGATGAAACTTTTGTTGGTACTGGTCATGGATTTAGTAACTGGAAGAAGAAGTAAACGCTAATATTATATTTTGGAGGATCAAATATTATTCATAATTAGGCTACGAGTAATTGTGATGTTTTATTAAACCAAAAACAACACATTAAGACTGTTTTGACAAAATATACAGATCAAGATCAAATTGACTACCATAACCGAGACTATTTTTTAAGTTTTTCATTTAAACCCCCCTAAACCGAGAATCCTGGCTCCGTCCATGTTCATGGGTTATATTTGTGACTAAAATTTCGTCTTTTAATTCTCTATAAACATAGAAATAATTCTTGTCATGCATTTGATATGATTTGGTATAAGTTGTCTAAGTATAGTTTCACATATTACATGAAAGAGATGACGAATATTATCAAGAAAGTAAATCGCAAGCTCAAAAGGACGTATTCAAAATTGTTACCTTTTTCTATTTACAAATTCAGCTAATATTAAAAAAAGAAACCCCAAAAATCCAGGGGAAAATAAATCATCATCCAGCGTTAGAAAGGACCGTATAACCTCACTCCCTTATCACCTAATATAAGCAGAGCTCCGCCCCGAGTTCTATGTGCTGGTCGCCTCATATATATAAGCACAAGCACTTATCTAACAGCTTATCATCGCGGTACATCTCATCTCATCTCGTTCACTCGCTCACGCTATTTAATTGTCTGCTACCATTTCTCTCTCTCCTCTCTTCTTCCAAATCCCTAATCCTTCTCTCTTCTCCGTATAAATACTCGTGAGCTCCACAAAGAACAAACATATAGAAAATTAGAGAGAGAAAGTAGAGAGAGAAAGCTCTCTCCTCCGATCTGAGCCATAGGAATCATACATACAACAAGGTAACCCTACCTGGACTCTTCTTCTTCTTCTTCTCCCTCTCAATTTTCTGATTTAATTTTTTTTTGTGTTCGAATTTTTATTGCGATTGAATTGTTCGAACTGGAGCTGTGTTTAATTTCATCGATTTTATTTCAATTTTAATTTGTTTTTGATTTGATTTAGGGATATAAGGGGTTTTGCGTTGCTCTAGTATCGTTGAAATTGAAGCGCGGAGGTTTTAGATCTTTGACTGAGAAATTTTAGAAGGCTTGGCTTAGACGACGAAGATGTCATCGTTGAGCAGAGAGCTCGTGTTTCTCATACTCCAGTTTCTGGATGAAGAGAAATTCAAAGAGAGTGTTCACAAGTAAGGCCTTACTATATGAATTTTCATGTATATACAAATTCAATTGTATGAACTGCGTCCAAAGTACTCCAATTTGTATACATTTCGATTTGTGATTCTATAAGTGGTATTAATTTTACAAAAAAAAAGTCGAAAAGTAAAGAAATCAAGTAGTTTTGGACAAAGTTTTATTTCCATATATGTATCTGCTTGTTTTACCGTGTTAATTTACTGGATTGATTTTAACTTTTACTCACTGTAATTGTGGATGTGGAGGTTGGAGCAAGAGTCTGGGTTTTTCTTTAACATGAGGTACTTTGAAGATATGGTGACAAATGGAGAGTGGGACGAGGTGGAGAAGTATTTGTCCGGATTTACTAAGGTTGATGATAATCGATACTCGATGAAGATTTTTTTTGAGATACGCAAGCAGAAGTACCTCGAAGCTCTAGACAAGTAGGTGGTTCAGTTTATTTTTTGTGTGTAGATCATGGTTTTCTAGAAGTTGTTTCACCTTGTTTTTGATTAAAATTTGGATCAATGTAGGCGAGATCGAGCAAAAGGTGTGGAGATTTTGGTGAAGGACCTGAAGGTGTTTGCAGCATTTAATGAAGAACTTTTTAAGGAAATTACACAGCTATTGACGTTGGATAACTTTAGGTGAGAGAAATTGCTTTGTAGAAATGTTGGCAGGTTTGCGGTTCTGTTATGTGCATGATAAGTTACCGGTTGCATTGCTGTTTTCAGGGATAATGAACAGTTATCTAAATACGGTGATACAAAGTCTGCAAGGGGTATAATGCTTGCTGAACTGAAGAAGTTAATAGAGGCTAACCCATTGTTTCGTGATAAATTTCAATTTCCTACCCTGAAGAACTCGCGATTGCGGACTCTTATCAACCAGAGGTACTTGAGAACTCCTGCCTTATAGCTCCGATACTCAATACAGTTTGCCTGGCTTTGGTTTGACAAGACCTGATTTCTCAACTCTTGTGTCCTTACATTGCAGCTTAAACTGGCAGCATCAGCTTTGTAAGAATCCAAGGCCAAACCCTGATATAAAGACCCTTTTCGTAGATCATAGCTGCGGACAACCAAATGGTGCGAGGGCTCCATCCCCAGTTACTAATCACTTAATGGGGGCAGTCCCAAAGACAGGGGGTTTCCCTCCACTGGTTGCTCATGGAGTAAGCTATACATAAATATCATTTTTCTCTGTAGCAAGTGATCCTTGAGTTGAAGTTTGACTCTGTGTTTAAATGTATGCAGCCATTTCAGCCCACACCTGCTGCCCTTCCAACATCTCTTGCCGGATGGATGGCCAACCCATCACCTGTGCCTCATCCTTCTGCTTCTGCTGGGCCTATTGGTTTGGCTGCAGCTAACAATACAGGTATTTTGGTATTACTGGCTCTTCCTAGATGTGTTGGTGGAATTAAAATGCTTGAAGTACCATAGTAGAAGATTTGGTATGGAGCCTTATCTAGTGTTTACTCTTTCCCGTCCTCATTAAATCTCTTTTATTCTAAATATGTTCTACCCCTTATGGTACTCCCTTGGTACTTCATATGACGATGTTTATGAAAATGTGATCCATTTTCGTCTATAAGTCATCTTAGATAGAAATTCTGGTTATTCTTCATTGTTTGCTTTTTCGCTTTTGTTATTAATGGTTTGTACTCACCATGGATTTACTTATCATGATAGGAGCCCTATTAAAGCGCCCCAGAACTCCTCCTACCAATAACCCTGCTATAGATTATCAAACAGCAGATTCTGAACATGTAATGAAGAGATCAAGACCTTTCGGAGTAGCAGATGAAGTATAACTTTTATCCAAAAACTATTGCATATTATGATTTATGTGGAAGTCTGAATTATATTTATTTTGTAACAGGCCAATAATCTGCCTGTTAATATTATGCCCGCTGCATATCCTAACCAGATCCAGATCCATGGCCAAAGCTCCTACTCTACAGATGACTTGCCCAGGGCTGTTGTTATGACTTTAAGTCCAGGTTCAGCTGTCAAGAGTATGGACTTTCACCCAGTGCAACAGATTCTACTACTTGGTAAGCTCTTATTTTTGGAGGGATTTGATCTCCAGTATTATCCTAGTAAATTATTGCTCATGATTTTTTTTTCATAGTTGAAATTCAGTTGTCATGCCTTCCTTATGCTGATAAGTGATTTCATCCTTTCAGTTGGAACAAACATGGGTGATGTCATGGTATTCGAGTTACCAAGCCATGAAAGAGTTGCTATTAGGATCTTCAAAGCCTGGGACCTTGCAGCATGTTCAGTGGCTCTGCAGGTTGATTTTTATTTTGTATTTATCCGTGATCGATTATCATGTGTATACTTATTGTAGATATCATTACTGTGAGTGAGTGAACATGTGTGTTTCATTGTCTGGTAGGCATCTTTGGCCAATGATTATACAGCTTCAGTCAACCGTGTGGTATGGAGTCCTGATGGAACTCTTTTTGGTAAGTGTAATACTTATTCTTATTTTGTGAAGGTGACCCTGCTATTTCAACATTATCGAGAAATAGGAAATGTTAATTCAGGTTTCTAGTGCAGGTGTGGCATACTCTAAGCATATTGTTCACATATACTCCTATCACGGTGGTGATGATTTAAGAAATCACCTAGAGGTTCGGTCCTCTATCACTCCCCTTGCATATAATTATCTTATCCCTTACTTTCAATTTTGTTTTATATATTTATTCCTTATTATTTTCATGTTGTTTAATTATTCATAAACTGTTATAGTTTGAGATCGATTCAAGCAAACTTTTATCCTTTTCAGATCGAGGCACATGCTGGCAGTGTTAACGATCTTGCTTTCTCATATCCAAACAAGCAGCTATGTGTTGTGACCTGTGGCGAGGATAGGGTTATTAAGGTGTGACAGCTTCTTTTACTTTATAGTTAATGCGCTTCTGCATGTTAATTACAGTTACTCATGTGCTCAATATTTTGCAGGTGTGGGATGCTGTCACTGGGTCTAAGCAGCATACCTTTGAGGGCCATGAAGCACCTGTGTACTCTGTGTGTCCTCATCACAAGGAGAATATTCAGGTAATATAATATTAAAAAAACCTTCATTTTATTCTGGTCTCCCATTTTAAGCTATATATTTTGAACGAAAAATAGATAATGAAAATTGACGCGATCCTTTCCGTACCCCTCATATGGAGAGTCTGGAACAGCTATTATCTAACATCAGAACATCACTGACAACAATCTCTACTATGTGTGTACACACCTCCTCCCAGAGTTGCTCCTTTGGATGCACTGATGGAAGAAGCCTAAGGCATTTAGAGTAGAATATGTGTTGATAAATAATATTTCTACAATGAATTTGCGGTTGATCCATGTTAGTCGTTTTCACAGAATGGGGATATGTTGAAAGAATTCTATTAGTAAATAGAACAAACAATAGGATTAGGAAAATTTCACTAGAACAGGTCTTCTGTTGCTTCAAGTTTAAGAAAGAGTATCAATTGTGGGTTCTGCGTCCAAGTTTCGGCTTTTTACTAATTTTTTCAGGTCCAGTTTATTTTCTCAACAGCAACTGATGGGAAAATAAAGGCATGGCTGTATGATAATATGGGCTCAAGAGTTGACTACGATGCGCCGGGCCATTCCTCTACCACTATGGCATACAGTGCTGATGGGACAAGGTTGGTATAATTTATGAATGTTTTACTAAGTCTGTCATCCATTAGTGATGTGATATATGTTTTCTTGCTTAAGATAATTATGGATGTCTATTTATGATCTCTTCAAACAACGCAGGCTATTCTCATGTGGGACAAATAAAGAAGGGGATTCATACTTGGTGGAATGGAATGAAAGTGAAGGAGCTGTAAAGCGTACCTATCATGGTCTTGCGAAGCGGACGGTTGGAGTTGTGCAGTTTGATACTACCAAGAATCGATTCTTGGCTACTGGTGATGAGTTCATGGTTAAATTTTGGGACATGGACAATGTCAACCTTTTGACAAGTACGGATGCAGATGGTGGATTACCGGTATGCATTACAGTATGCTCTTTTATTTTATTTTTCAGCAATCGTTCTTCTGTTTAATCATCATGGTCTCGAAATTCTGCAGGCCTCTCCTTCGATTAGATTTAACAAAGAAGGTATATTGTTAGCTGTCTCAACGAATGACAACGGTATTAAAATTCTAGCAAATTCAGATGGAATTAGGTTGCTAAGAAGTGTGGAGAATCGTACCTTTGATGCTTCCAGAGCTGCTTCTGCGGCTTCTGTGAAGGTAGAGTTCCACTATGACATATCTACTTTTTTGCGAGCTTTCTTTGGTGTGTTCGAATTTGTGAGCATCTGCTTCATTTATGTGCAGGCCCAGGCACCTTCAATAGGAACATTTGGATCTTCCAACATTACCATTGGAACAAGCATTGGAGAGCGAGCAGCTCCAGTGACAGCCATGGTTGCACTGGTGAGTGTTGATTACCTCTTGCATGGGGGACTTAAATGCCAGAAGAACTAAATGAAACCATGCTAATATACAAATTAAGTTTGAACCTCATCATAGTGCATGTGTATTATGTTGATAACATGGTAACATAGAAACTGTTTTCTACTGTTGAGTGTTTTATATATCTTTCTCCCTGTTTGTGCAGAACAATGACAGTCGAAGTTTGGTTGATGTGAAACCGAGAATTGTTGATGAGTCGGTAGAAAAATCCAGGATCTGGAAACTGACTGAAATCTCTGAACCATCTCAATGTCGGTCACTGAGACTCCCTGATAATTTAACACCAATGAGGGTATTTACTCTCTCTAACTGTCAGATTTTGTTGAAAAGACTAATTCAATTAGCTTTATTTTGTAATTTGACATTTGGTTGTCTTTCAGGTTTCTAGGTTAATCTATACAAATTCAGGACTTGCTATATTGGCATTGTCATCTAATGCTGTACACAAGCTCTGGAAATGGCAACGAAATGACAGAACCACGATTGGCAAGGTATATAATTCCTATATGGTTTATTTTTTTTTTCTTTTTGGTATCCTTGAGTTTTGTAATTCACTATTAGTTTTCTCTTCTAGGCTACAGCTAGTGTTGTACCCCAACTTTGGCAACCTTCAAGTGGTATACTGATGACTAATGATATGAGTGAGACAAACCCAGAAGATGCTGTCGCATGCTTTGCACTTTCAAAGAACGATTCTTACGTTATGTCAGCTTCAGGGGGGAAAATATCCCTGTTCAATATGATGACATTTAAGGTATGGTAGCTTCCAAATCTTTCTCATGACTTCCAGGAAGTAAAAATTAGTTGTGTATGGAACTTTTAGTGCATTCATTCCAATCCCCCACCACCATTTTACTATTATTTTTTTCCAAATTGAAGAAGCTGGAGTATTTAACTACAGTTTCTTGTATACAGCGTTTACTTGAGATTAGATTTTCTTCTATGATGTTGTGCTTCCTCTATTTTTGCGGACAATGAGTGTGTAGGCTCATGTTATAATAATGTTACCTTTTTTGGATTGCAGACAATGACAACATTCATGCCTCCACCACCAGCTGCCACATATTTGGCATTTCATCCTCAAGACAATAATATCATCGCCATAGGCATGGAAGACTCGTCCATCCAAATTTACAATGTTCGGGTTGATGAGGTCTGTTGACTGAACTATAGATTTGTCAAGTGTGTGATAGCTGCAAAATGGATTATTTTACCTAAATGCTCCTTTTTACAGGTTAAAACTATGCTGAAAGGTCATCAAAAAAGAATAACAGGCCTGGCCTTCTCACACAGTCTCAATGTGCTTGTGTCATCAGGAGCTGATTCTCAGGTATGAATAAACTGTCTTGTGTGGATGTATGCATAACGGTCTGTTACTGCCAAGGCTAAGCTGGTACCATACAGAAGGCCTGGCATTTCATATATCAACTAATATCAGAAACCAAACCAAAATGATTAAGCATAGTTTCTAGGTATTTTGTATATCGACTTCGTAGTGAGCTGATCCTCCGCCAATTTACACTTGCCATTAGAACCAACTATTTTAACCAATTTTGCTCCATACTTTGTGGCCAAAATATCAGTTTATCTGCTCCAATGCTTTTCACTCATGTTACCCTCTACTTGCATATGCAATAGAAGCTTGATCAGCTTTACTGGATGTCATCAATGTCTTTATGTTTGCTCTCTGCAGCTGTGTGTTTGGAACACAGATGGATGGGAGAAGCAAGTGAGCACATTCCTTCAGATTCCAAATGGTCGTGCTGCTCCCCCTCTTGCAGATACCCGGGTTCAGTTTCACTTGGATCAGACACACTTGCTGGTGGTGCATGAAACACAGATAGCCATTTATGAGGCCCCGAAATTAGAATGCCTCAAGCAGGTGGATGTTCCTACTTTATTTCACTGTAATTATAGCTTTGTTTGGAAATCTGTTTGATGCTTTTACAGTGGATTTAACTCTTCATTCTAAAGTGTTGTTTAATGATTCAATTATTGTCCTTGACGTTTGTGGATTTGTGTTCCTTATATAGTGGTTCCCCCGAGAGGCTAGTGGTCCAATCACACATGCTGCTTATTCATGTGATAGCCAATCTATATATGTGAGTTTTGAAGATGGAAGTGTGGGAGTTCTCACGGCTACAACACTTCGGTTGAGATGTCGAATATTACCAGCTGCTTATTTACCTCCCAATCCAAGGTATGTATTCTTGTCAACATGATGGCTATAGTCCCATCACTGCCACTGCCCAAAATATATTCTTTTTACAAATTCCTTCATTTTGATAGGATAGTGCTGAACACGCATCTTCTTTTTACAGCTTACGAGCGTATCCTCTCGTTGTTGCGGCACATCCATCGGATCCCAATCAGTTTGCACTAGGTCTTTCAGATGGTGGAGTTCATGTACTCGAGCCATTAGAATCAGATGGAAAATGGGGCACCTCCCCACCAACTGAAAATGGTGCTGGCCCTAGCACCACTTCTGGAGCAGCAGGTTCGGAACAACCCCAAAGGTGACAAATGCATGTTCATCCCTCGCCGACAGGCTTTGAGTGTATGTATCCATCCGTGTTTTCCTTGTCTCGCCATATTTATTTTTTCTTTGTTGGGAAGCTGCGGATATAGGAGGAGTTTATAGTTTTAGGATACATCAATTGACCCAGTAGAATTGGTTATAGTGACATTCGAAAGTAGGTCGTGTGGGGCAATTTCCTCATCTAGGATTAGGTTGAAGAGAAGTATGAATTAGTAGTGTGAGTTTTAAAGAAAAGCAGTGCCTTCCAAATCAGACGATGAGGGGATTCAGCAAGAAATGTTAGTTTATTGCTTCCGGGCAACTGGTCGCCCATTCTGTTTTTCTTTTTCTTTTTCCCGGAACTGTTCTGGATATTATCCAGTTTCTTTGATCGTGACCAAATCAGACTTGTTTTCTGCATCTGTTTATGATAGTAATTTCTTGTATTCTAGATGATTATTTGAAGCTATGTAAAATTGGGATGATTTGCATCCGTTATGTACTTTTTATATGAAGCTTTGTGGACGTTGCAATTGATTCTTTGTTTCCAAACAAGTTCTACGTTTACACCCACCCAAATCTGATGACTAACAACTGCTGCGAAATTGGCTTCACGCCAATAAAGAGCCAATAAGAGAAGATATATTCGTGTAGGTTTATGAAAGGGCTTTTTATTCAAGGCGTTGGGTATATTATATAAATAAGTAAATAGAGGCCGGCCGTCAGATCAAGGTCGATACGGAGTCTTCGAGACGGTTGAGATAGTTGAATCTGTGAGAAAGAGAAAGAGGGATGACGAGGAGGATGATGTGCTTGTGATCCTATTAAAACATAACAAACAAGCATTTAGTGATCCAGGTAAGTTTTTCTGATATGAAGAGAAATACATGAAAAACCCCATTCCACTGCATCAAGGTTGTTGCTTTCGGTTGTCTCATCGTCAATCATGACAAGCACCTGGATGATGGTCCTGCAAGTCCGGAATCAATCCAACAGATCATGTCGAAGAAAGTGGTGAGACTTGGGATAGATGAGAAGAATGACTCGTGCTCTATCTCTTTCATACCTCTTCTTGTTGATGATGCAAATGCAGATGCAGGTCATCATCTACGACATCTCACTCGTTTGCCCTGTCGACACCTTTATCACAAGGATTGCATTCGGCCATGGCTGTAGGAGCGTGTCCCATCTGCCGATACAAAATGCCGACTACTCCCTCTGTCCACCGCTTATGCTGATGATGCCTGGCCTAGTTTTGTATACTAAGCCAGGATATGAATTTAAGAGGGGCCTAAACTGAAGAAAAAAAGGGAAATCGACAAGAAAAGAAATAAAAGGGTATGATACTCTAGAAAGGTAAATAGAGAGTGACCATAAAAAACTAAATGAAGGTATAAAATGATATAAGGTTAGTAAAATGGATGTCATGTCATATGGGGAAAAAAATGAACATATAAAATGATATAAGGTTAGTAAAAGTGATGTAATGTCATATGAAGAAAAAACTAAATAATCTCTATCAATTAAGGGAACCAGCCTTACGGAGGTTGAGAGGGCAGTTAAGGTAGAACAATCAAAATGCCATAATTTACCCTTTCTTTATCCAACTCAACAGCCACCAAAACCAAACCGTATCCACATTTATGAAGAGCAATCGTTATTGGTGCTTGACGGTTTATTGCAGTTCAACGGAGCCAAGCCCTCATAACCTCCTCGGTCCTCTGTACTGTCCCTCACCTCTCACATCACTCAAATCTCTCTCAAACACCAGAACCCCCAGCCCTCCGCTTCCTCCTCCGGCGATCAGAACCTTCAGCTTCTTCTGATCGGACGGCTTGCATGCAACACCACCAACTGGTTTCTCTTCTCTGGTCGCCACCGATCAGTTTCGTCTTCCTCTCTTCACCGATAAGTTTCTCTTTTCCTTAGACCCTCTGTGGGATTCGCCGAGTCCGGCAAGCCGTGCCTCCCGGAGTTCAAGTCAGGCCCTCTCGTGTCGATTGGAGTACGGTTGGCCGGTGTTCCATTTGGGCTCTTCGAATTGGTAAGCTCTGTCCCTTCTTCTTCTGTTCGATTTGGGCTCTTCGATTTGGTATGCGTTACCTTCTTATTACTGTTTGCTCTATGGGTTTTTGTTTGCAACAATTTGGAGTACGGTTGGCCGGTGTTTGATTGGTGGCTTCGATTTGGTGGCTGTGATTTGGTGGTTGGAGCTCTGGATTATGAGTATGATTCTTGATTAAGGCCGGAGCTTTCGATTATGCTGTGTATAAATGACCCAAGAATCCAAGATTGATTAGTCCGCCACTGTGTCCAAATCAACTCGATAGGGCATTGAGGTAGTTTCACCAAATGAAAAGGTTATATGTTCATATTGTGGTTTTCAGAATTTGCTTTGTTGATAAAGATTGTTACGGGTTACAGTGAAGTTAATTGAGATGGTTTTGTGTTTGACAGTTTGAGTATGAGTTTTTCTGATTTTGCTTTGTTTATAATTGTTACATGTTACCGTGAAGTTAATGGAGTTGGTTTTGTGTTTGACAGTTTGAGTGTGGGTTTTGTGTGCTTGGGTAATGTGGATGGGTAATGTGAGATTCATGAAGGAAAGAAGTTAGTTTTGTTGAGGACTGGATTCTCTTGCAAAGTTGAAAACTAAAAATTGTTTCTTTGATGCTCTGTATTTGCCAGTTCGCTCACAGAGATTGTATACTCAGCCTACAGCCCTCCTGATTTGCAGAGCAACATAACCCAGATATTTGGGAAGCTTATTAATATATATAGAGGTGAGACTCCAATCACTTTCTGTAAGTTTTGAAATGTTGCATTTTGGTTTTCTGAGTTGTGAAGTTTGGTGGTTGTTTCATGTGGTAAAATTAAAGCCTTGGGAGATGACCTTCGATCGTTCAGCTATTTCAAGGCCATACCGGTTATAGAGAGGTTGCTGTTCAAGATACAAAGCCAAGAGCAAGTTAAAGGCTTACCCAACATTGGGAAAGTCAATGCAAGAGCATGTAAGTAAACAAGATTGCCTCAGCTTTGATCTTTGCTATTGGTGGCTTCTGTTATGGTTTAGGTTTGCGTTACTAACAAAAGGATTCATTAGCTTAGTTTTGATCTTTTGGACTAATTTCAAGAGCATGTTACCAACAAAAGGATAGTTGAGACAGAATTAATTTTAGTTACTATAAGTTGTAATCAGAATTTTGTATAATTTAAATCGATCTTTCTGTTCTATAAGCATGCATAATCATCTACTTAATTATTTTATCTATTTGATTATGAAGTGTTTTGATTGTTTCGGCAGATTCAAGAAATATTGACTACTGGGAAATTATCCAAATTGGAGCACTTTGAAACAGATGAAAAGGTGTTGGAATGGTTCCTAATTTTGTAGGGATAAGTTTCGCTAATTTTGTTACAAAAGAGGTAAATTTCTTTTGGCCGAGGATTACTTTACTTGCATTGTATTGGAGATAGCTAACTCACGTGTTAGCATATCAGCATTTAGATAATGTTGTAAAGCCTAGATGTAGTCACTGGAGATTCTAGAATTTTCGTAGTTGAGTTCCTGACTTCCTGGTGTTTTTCTTCCAAGTATTATTCTCTGCTTTACTACTGCCTGAAATCTATGTTAGAATCTGATTTAAAACCAGAAATATGAAACACCAGTTATGCTATATGCTGCTACTTTTCAACTCTGTTGTTTCACTATTGCGTTTTAAGGAAAAGGAGTAGCTAGAAATACCAATGCCATGCAAATTGCAATCTTATTCTCCATGACACCAAACTGCTGTTTTTTTTTCACATCAAGAGTCAGGCCCAGTGGGGCTCTGATACCAGATTATAAGAGAGATTAAAAGCTTGAAAAATGAGAAAAAGTATTAGAGATGAATGAATATGTTTCAGTTTAGAAGAGATAATATGATAGTCCCTTGGGACTGAATAACATGAAGAACTTTCCCCACACCCTAGGGTCAACTTCTCGGTCAGGCTGCCAAATCAACAACATCATTACAAACAATGCAGTGACTTCATAAAGAAAGGAACTTCACAGTTTCAATGAAAAATGCAAAAGAGAACCCACCTTAACCAACAAAAATGTACGCAGGCAATCTTTACAGTTGCAGTTGCCACAGCAAAACGGGCACGCATTCTCGAATTCCTCTCTCGATTTCCCAGGGTACCTACCAATATACAACAGTGCATCAAGTGATCAAACAAACAACACATCCAATACACAATTAAGTGACTAATTCGAATTTGAAATTATTACTCACCATCTTTCAATGCACTCGAAGCAAAACCGCTTCGATTTACACTGAGAACAGTGTACAACACCACTCTTATCGTTTCGCTAGCATTGGTGACACATTAAACTCATTCCCTGTTTAGTTTTCTTAGTATTAACCTACAAATATGCAAGCCTCATTACACACATGAACCTTTTCAACCAATTGAGCACACATAAAACATAAATCAAATTTCTCACCTTTGCCTCTATTAATTTACTCTTCTTCAGCAAATTACCAGAATCTGCAGGTTTCACTGAGCTTTTACTACTATTACGACCTTTCACCTTTTCTTTCGTTATCCGACTCTTCAACTCGAGCTCAAACTTGGACTCACTCGCGCTCGAGACATAAGCATTGATAGTCAACATAAATTTATTTGCAAATAACTAAAAGTTAACTTATGTTTTTTACAGTTCTACAAAAAACGTAAAAATTTAGAACAAATTGATCAGGTAATTACGTAACACATTCATGTTCAACCTATACATGTATGTGACCTTTTATTCATTTGTTTTAACTCTCCTATATTTTATTTGTAGTTGGAGTGACAATTCGTTCTACATGGTGATTAATGTGGTTGGACTTCGTTGGACATATCGACGTCAACATAGTTAAAACTTTTGCTGTTTTTTTAAATAGTTTCTATTCGTGTGTTTTTTGTTCTATTTTCATATGCACTAACACTGCATTTATTATCAGTGATTGATCATTTTTTACATAGTGTTGACTTAATATGAAGTGGGCTAATATTATTTTACAAATTTTATCATCAATCATTGGTAATTCTTCTCACATCTCAATTAGATCTGTGTTCGAATAATAGAGATCTCGATTCGATCAGTATTCAAATAATAGAGATAGGCCTGAAAGTGCACGATAATCTCTGTCATGAGCAATGGACTTAAGCAATTAAGTGAAAACGATATAATTGCACACTTTTAAGTATGCCACCGATAAATCACACGCGCGAGCGCGACGTCTTTCGCACGCGCATATGCGCATGCAGGAAGGCTAGTATTTAATATTATATATTTAACTTAAAATTAAATATTATATATTTAACTTAACTTTATAATAGTTAATAATAATTGAAGTAAAAAAATAATAAGTTATATTTAATATTTTTTAGTTAATAATAGTTAGAGGTATAACTTGTTGGAGGAGGAACCATTCATTGATATGACCCCAATGTTATTTGTTTGCTGCTATTCTCGTGTTATTTGACTTATTTCCATGTTCCTGCTCTTTTCAGACCAAAAAAAAAGAAACTGATTTATATTTTCTTCTATAACTACACGATTCTTTGCCTGAGAGACCAAATTTGAGAACCTCCGATCTGTCTTTGAGACTGTTATATACTTTGGAGTTTGGAAGAGACCGGACAGATTGAATTTGTCATGGCACTACAGTTTTGATACGTTAAGCAAAAACTTTACGAAACTCACAAGCCACCAAAATCTTAAAACTCATTTTGTTGATAAATTAATACTCTAAAATGTGGGACCCAACCAACTCAGAAAAAAAGAAGTTACTCTCGGCGCCTTTTTCTTTCTTCAATCACCGTTTGCCTTTCTTGCTGAAACAAACAAACCACCGCCTCCGCCGCCACCACACGAGTCGACGACTCAGCCAGTCCTCGACGCCGCCGCGATGCTCTTCCTCCGAGTCCACTCGGTGGACACAAACCACCCCGTCAGCCTCGAAGACGCCGAGTTCACCACCATCTCCGCCGCGAAGTCCGCCCACTCAAATCCTAGCGCCGCCTCCCTTAGATTCAGCGAGCGGAGAGGCGTAGCTCACCTGTTCCGTCACAAAGAACGGTCGTCGCTGCCGAGCCACGGCTGCGTCGCTCACTCCGCTCTCCTCTTCATCGTCGCTGTTCCTAACTACCTCTCCTTCAACGACTTCATCCGCTTCTGCGAGACGCGCCTCGATCACGTCGCCGAGCTCGTCTTCATCAGGTACATCGGAATATTCCAAACCCTAGAACTTTCGGCTTTCGAATACTGAAGGATTTTGTTTTGCGTTTTGTTGAGGATTTCGTACGGTTTTTACTGCTGAGTTGATTTGTAGTTCTGATTAATCTTTGTATACTGTGTGCCTTTGCTTTGAAATCAGACTAAAGACTAAGCTAGTGTGTTTGTTCGATTGTATTAGGAATGACGCCATAGAAGATCGGTACAGTGTGGTGATTAGGCTTTTGAATCCAATGAAGGCCGATGAGTTTTGCGGCAGTTTTAACGGAAAGATGTATTCGCCTGGCGAGGTTTAGCATTTTCGTTCAGTCTTATAGTTATGTAGTGTTATATAGGATTGATGTGGAGCTCATATGTTATGATTATGATTGATATGTGTGTGATTCTAGGCCGAGGTGTGCCATATTCTGTTTCTCGGTTCGGTGGACTACACGGAGTCAGCTGAATTAGCTAGGACTCCTCCAGAAAATTATACTGAATTGCCTAGTTGCCCAGTTTGCCTCGGTGGGTTACTAATTTATGTATTGTTTCTTGGAGTTGGGGGGACTTGTGGTTTTAGTACTCTTGTGCACGTGTACTTATGTCTTTTATGTTTCAAATGTTAGAGAGGTTGGATGCGGACACTAGTGGAATAGCAACTACGCTATGTGATCATTCATTTCAATGCCCCTGTGTTTCAAAATGGACTTATTTGTCTTGCCAGGTGAGCTGGTTCTCTCTACTGGAATTTCTTTATATCTGTTTAAGGTTGCTATAGTGCATAGTTGGTTGAGAGCATTTATGATTGCACGAGTAATGTTTTCATCATGACTTGCATGTACTATTACACTATTATACTTCATCAGTTGACATGCAAAAGCAGCCTTCTTCTCTGATCACACTAAAAGAAATTTGAAAATCCTTAGTTTGATTTCAGCCTATGCTAATGTAAGGATGATCTTGACAAACAAACATCAATACTAACAACTTTCTGGAATACGTATTGTTAAGTTTTTTTCGTTCAGAGGCAGAGTTGAGGTGTATCATTTTCCTGGCAGAGTAGAATGAGAGCTTTCATTACAACTGTATGGTTTTGGGATTCAGATTGATTTTTTCTTGGGTTGGCATTAGGTTTAATTAGTAGAGAATCTATTGTCCTACTATGTTAGAGTAAGCTGCCGTAATATTCAATTGTGTTGACAGGTGTGCCGATTGTGCCATCAGCTGGATGAAAATCCTGCTTGCTCTGTCTGTGGAATATTGGAGGATCCTTGGGTTTGTGTAATATGTGGCTTCGTAGGTTGTGGAAGGTAAAGTTGCTGAATTTATTTCCTCACTTCAATAGCCTCAGTCTTCAGAGCAATAGAGCAATATAGCTTGCCTTGGTAATTTAGCTATTACTGTCTGGATATTACCTTCACAGAGAATAATTCATATATCTTTCTTTTGTTCAAAGATATAAAGAAGGCCATGCTGTTAGACACTGGAAGGATACAGAGCATTGCTATTCTCTTCAGTTGAAAAGGCAGCAGATCTGGGATTACCATGGTGATGCTTATGTTCAACGCCTGAACCAATCAAAAGTTGATGGCAAGCTAATGTCTGACACCAATTCGCGTTGTATGGCATTGGAAGGAGATTGTGACAGTTGTGAGTGTAGTGAGGATTCTGGAATTGGTGGAGCTCTATATAATAGCAAAGTGGAAACTGTATGTCCTTCAAATTGTTCTTCTGAACTCGTACAATTTAAATTTTACTAAACGAACTGATTTAAACATTAATTTGTGATTTGTCTGATTCGTTTTCTTACATATGGGAATTCATCTTAGATCTTGTATTTGACAACAGATTGCTGATGAGTACAATAGACTTCTTGCAAGTCAGCTCGAGACTCAAAGACAGGTCAGATTTCTTTCCCTTCCCTAACTTGTACCTTCTGTTCCTATAATTTCCACCACTATTGATACTGTTGCATGAAAGACTAGTATGCCCTATCCTCCTGTAGAGTGTAGACTAGTATTTCTACTCGACGCATCTACATTTCTGTGTACTCCCAAATATCATTTGATATCCTCATCTTATGTAGCTTTTCTTTTTTCCCCTTTATTCCATATTTTCAGTACTATGAGTCTCTACTAATGGAGGCCAAAAGTAGAGTCGAAAGTTCCATTTCAGAAGCAGTGGAGAAAGCCATAAATTTAAAGATGCAGGATATTCAAAGCAAACTGGAGAAAACTCTCGAGGATAAAAAAACTGTTGCATCTGTGAGTTTATTATCCACTTATTTTATAGTTACTTGGAGTTCAAGTGATTCTATAACAGATTCTTCTGACAGCTTATTTGATTACATTTTTGACTGTTTGTATGGTGATTTTCTGTGTTCTTAGATCCATCAGACTCTCATTGAGGAGCAAAAAACCTTGAGCACAAAGTATAAAGAAACTGAAGAGAGGTACATGATCTCTTGCTCTCCCTTGATAGATCTCTTTAATGCTTTAAAATATGCCGGTGACCAACTGTGATGCATTAAAGTAATAAACTGGCATTTAGTTTCTGCCAGAAAGTATATATTTCTTCCTGCATGGCCAGTATTAAACCATGTAGACTAATGTCCCTGATCTTACAGTGGTATATCAATGTATGAGTTGTGGTGCTTATTGGCAGTGAATATTTCTACCATTAACCATCAGGTGTGACATGTTCCTTAGGGAAGCTACGGCGTTGCGATTGAAGGACCAGAAGATACTTGATCTGGATGAACAGGTATTGAGAATTACGAGATTCTGCCTGTCCGCAATTTTCTTTTTTCGTGTTATTTTTCCTTCTGGCAAATTAATTGTTGGCTTCCTTACAAGTTTAAGTAACGTTGGTCACAGATTAGAGATCTCAGTGTCTATATCAAAGCCCAGAAATCAGTGAATGATATGACGAATGGCGGCAATGAAATCAAAGGGGGAACAGTCCTACCTGTACCTTCCAGGCAATCTTCTTCGGCCAAAACAAGAAAACAAGCAAAATCTAGCAGAAGACGGAATTAGATGGTTTTAGAAAATAGAACAATTGAGGTTCAAGCTTTCCCCCATGAAACATAGGCATAGCTGCCAACCGATTTTGTTTTCCTACTGTAGAGATACCAGAGCAATAATGTTGGCGTACAGAACTACTAACCTACGAAACGAATACCAATGTACTGTTAGCTTGCTCCTACTTTATGTTTTGATAACTTGCTTGCATTCGGATTGTAAGAGGTGTTTCACCCTCTCACTGTTTTAGTTCTTTCCGATAATTACGGATGAGATTTGAATATGTGATTTTATCTACTACGGTATAACTATAACTTATGAGTTCTTATTACTACATTATGACTCACCAACTCAATTTGTGTTGTCAATAAGTAGAGTTTTTAAATTATACTTTTTGCTCCTAAATCCCGATCATTCCTTTTTTTCTTTTCTAAAATTCTAAATTATTTTGGTTGAAAAGTTGTACAATTTACTACCCATTTAAGACATCGTACACGCTTGGCAAGACATTAGAGCATCCGCATCGGGAAAGGAATTCCTCTGGTGGGACTCAGACGAAAAATAGGAATTCTTGGGCGATCGGGGCGTGCAGCGGTGCAAGGGGAGGGGGTGGTGGGGTTAGGGGGGACCGGACGTTGACGGAGAGGAATTCCTCTCCGGCGTTATGAAATCAACCGGTATAGAGAAATTACTTCTGGCGGAGCCTACGCACGTGGGTGACGCCAGGGCAATATTTTTTTTTCTTCAATTTGGCTTGTGTAATATATGAGCTGTTAAAAAATAAATTTTTTTACCGGGATTTATCAGCCAATGACAAATCGTCACGTGGCTGGTTGTCGGCCAGCACCGAATCCAACGGCTAAGTGCATCTGGATCGTCCATTTTGAATAGGAAATTGAATCGGATGGTCCTAATTCAAAGACAACGGCTACCTGTGGTTCTGAAAATTTTAGAACGGCTACAAGGCAAAACACTCCGAAAAAAATCCCTAAAAAATTCTAATGACCCCCTACTATTTTTTTATAAATACTACCTTCATTTTTCTAAATATTTCACACCAATTTGTGCATAACAAATTTATCATCCTTCTCCCTCTCTTCTTTCCCTCTTCTCTCAATCCTTTTAGTTTTTACAAAAAAATGTCTACCAATTGGCTTATTTTCGAAGATGTACAATTGTGCATATCTTATTGTCCTCAAAGTGCGTGCCCTATCTCCGGCAACAAACAAAAGGTCGACAAATTGTGAGAAAAAATCTATGCTGATTATCAACAAAATTGGGTGATGAGTCAAAGTGAAGTGAGGGCGGAACCTAGGACCCAAAATGCAATTACCTCCTGTTTTGCTAAGTTGAAGCCAAACTTGTCACAATGGAAAGCGACGCTTGCATACGCAAGAAGGAATCCGAAATCTAGCGAAAATTTGCAAGATGAGGTAATGATTTATCTATGTTGGTCCTCTCAATTTTAATTAATTTTATGAAATATAAATTCAATATTAATATGTTAATTTCTTCTCTTTTTTTTGTAGTCGATGAAAGCTCAAACGTTTTATGTGGACAAAAAGAAGCAAGAGTTTATGCACTTTGCGTATTAGGAAGCGGTCAAGCATCATCCTACTTTTAGAGTCGTCGAAATTAGCACTCCACCTTCTTACCATTCCAACTTTGAAGCTACTCCTCCCATAAGTGAAAAGCCTCCTAGCGTGAACTTGAGTGAGGACGATGTGATTCCGACACTACAAAGCAACCTCGAAGGTACCTCAAGTCCGCCTAAACCTCAAGGAGTGAACGTGGCCAAGGAAGCAAAAAGAAGGGGAAAGAAGCCGATGACACCTACGAATGAGGTTAGAGATGAAGATTTGAAGAGCATTGCGGTAAATCAAAAAATGTTCGCCGATTGGCAAAAAACAAATGAAGAAAAGCAAAGAATGCTCGATGAGAAAAACTACTGTTTGAGGGCACAAGAGGAAGAAACAAAGATTATGACAATTAATTTTGAAGCTATGACCCCAAATTCAAAGAAGTACTTCTTGAAAAGAAAAACGAAAATCCTTAAGCAAGTGGATGACGATGAGGAAGAAGTTGGCAATGCAAGTTTCACAAATTGTTATCGCCCCCACAACCTTAATTTTAGTGATCAATTTAGTTTGTCTTAATAATAAATTTATGCCTAATATGTCATTGTGTAATTTAAATTTTCAAGAAATAAAAATGTACTTTATTTATGTTGAACTTCAAACACGTTACATTAAAACATACAAAACAACACATTACAAAATAAGTTTTTATAATTGATAAATAGTAATAAAAATTCTTATTTGTAACATTATTGCGTAAAAAATTACGAATAAAATATTTTATTTAATAAATAGCAAGAAAAATTCTTAAAATAAGAATTCCTAACAACATTCACTCAAGACCGGAACCCGTCAAAAAAACCCCAAAAACACGATTAAAGTAAAAAAAGAACTTCTGACGCGCTTGTCTCACACAACAGTCACACAGTCCTCCTCTCTCTACTAACCACTTTCTACACATTCCTCAAATGCCTCCTCCTCCTCCTCCTTTCGCTTAACACCCAAGCAATCTCTCTCTCCGATCGTACGGACACCATCTCCACCGTCGGATCCCAATCCAGCTACTCCGATCATCTCTCTTGAATTGTACATAACTATATATATATATATAAAATGGCTCCGAGCACAATTCGGAAGGCGATCGGCGCCGTGAAGGACCAGACGAGCATAAGCCTCGCGAAAGTCGCCGGAACCATCGCTCCCGACCTCGAAGTCCTCGTTGTGAAAGCCACCACTCACGACGAAGACCCTGCCGACGAGAAGTACATCCGCGAGATCGTCACCCTGACGTCACAATCTCGCGGCTACGTGACGGCGGCGGTGGCGGCGGTGTCTCGGCGGCTGGGGAAGACGAGGGACTGGATCGTGGCGCTGAAGGCGTTGATGCTCGTGCACAGGCTGTTGATCGACGGCCACGCGCTGTTCGAGGAGGAGATCGTACGCGCCGCCAATAGGACCGGGATGCGCGTGCTGAACATGTCAGGGTTTCGCGACGAGGCTCACAGCAACGCGTGGGATCACGCGGCGTTCGTGAGGTGTTACGCTATGTATCTCGACGAGAAAGTCGAGTTTGAAGTGTGCGAGAGGAGATCGAAGGGTGTGGATAACAGACTTGATGAGAGAGAGAGAGAGAGTGAATTTGTGTATGGAGTTAGTAGAGAGAGAGAGAGCAAGACTAGTACTCAAATTAGGGAAATGAAACCGGAGAGAGTGTTGGAGAGGCTCAATGACTTGTTGAGGATTCTTGATCGAGTTTTGGCGTGTAGGCCGTCGGGTTTGGCCAAGACTAGTAGGCTGGTGATTGTTTCACTATACGGAGTTGTGAAGGAGAGTTTTAAGGTGTACGTTGATATTTGTGAGAGTTTGGGGGTTTTGTTGGATAGGTTTGGGGAGATGGAGTATGGTGATTGTGTGAAGGCTTTTGATGCGTATGTGAATGCGGCGAAGATGATTGATGAGCTGTTGTTGTTTTATAATTGGTGTAAGAATACGGGGATTGCGAGGACATCTGAGTATCCGGAGGTGATGAGGATAACGGAGAAGCTTTTGGGGACGATGGAGGGTTACTTGAAGGAGAAGAAGAGTAATGGGGAGAAGAGTGGTGGGACTCCTAATCGGAGTAGGGAAGAGAGGAGGGTTTATATTGATGAGGAGGCGAAACAGGGAATGAATGAGATCAAGGCTCTTCCTGCGCCGGAGAGTTTCAGTCCTACTCCTCCTCCGACACCGCCTATGGTGCAGCCTAAGCCGGTGTCACAGGCTCCCAGGGCGACGGATGAGTTGGTGAATTTGAGGGATGAGGGAGTTACGGCTGATGAGCAAGGAAACAAGTTGGCTTTGGCATTGTTCTCTGGACCTCCTACTACTAATCTGAATGGGGCATGGGAAGCATTTGATTCCAATGGAGAGGCTGAGGTGACCTCAGCGTGGCAGACGCCGGCTGCTGAGAGTGGTAAAGCGGATTGGGAATTGGCATTGGTTGAAACGGCTAGTAATCTGTCGAAGCAGAAGGCTGATTTGGGTGGTGGCTTTGATCCACTGCTACTGAATGGCATGTATGATCAAGGGACAGTGAGGCAGCATGTGAGCACCACACAATTGAGTGGTGGGAGTGCAAGTAGTGTGGCAATGCCCTTGCCGCCAGGCAAGGGTTCTACACCCGTGTTAGCTCTGCCTGCGCCAGACGGAACAGTCCAAGCCATGGGGCATCAAGATCCTTTCGCGGCCTCCCTTTCTGTGGCGCCTCCTTCCTATGTTCAAATAGCCGACATGGAGAGGAAGCAACATTTGCTCACGCAGGAACAGCTTCTCTGGCAGCAATTCGGAAGAGACGGGATGCAAGGGCAAGTGAGTTTGGCCAAGCTTTCCGGCGGGTCTGGCTTCAACGGTCCTCAACCAATGATGATGCCTTATGGAATGCCTCAACCAGGCGGGTACTATGCGCCCTACTAAAATTTGGCAGCGACCTTCTTGATCACAATATGCAAATAGCTACCTATAATGTTTGGATAAACCCTTTTATCCAAACTTATGTGGTTTTTACCAGTCTTTATTTCTATTTCTATGGATTGTATGAGCTATATACAGGGAATGTAAATAAAAATAAACTAAACTAAGTTAAAAAAAAATAAAAAATAAAAAGGATGCAAGAGTCTAAGTGGTGCAGTAATAGTTTTGAGTTTACAGAAGTAAAACTTCATCTGAATAAGTATACCAAACCCCATGAGGAGCCTCACCAATTGATCAAACTGGCATGGGTGACCCAAATACTATTCCAGACCCCCATTATAAGGATTTGGATGATACAAACACTCTGGAGAGTGTTGATGACCATAAGCACCTTCACAGTAATAGAAAAAAAGACGATCAACACCAATTGCAAGGTCATCAAATGGAAGTTGTAACCCGTCTATCTCATACTGATCATAACCATTCCAGTTCCTCCTCTCATTCCTTTTATATTCTGGATGAGCCCTTGTGACCTTCACCTGCTTCTCCTTTAGTTTTTGAAGCAGGTTCTGCTGCTCATCTAAGACATTGACGACAGTCTTATCTGATTCAAAGGTAATGAATCCGAAGCCTTTCGGAGCCTTGGTTTTCTTGTCACACATAATGATTCCATTTTCAACTGCACCAAACTTTGCATAGCAGTCTATGAACTCCTCTTCTGTCAGATCATCTGGTAAACCCCCTACAAAAATCTTTTTTGGGATGTAATGTTCTTGATGATGAGTTTGTTGATGTCCTTGGTTAAATTGGTGCTTCTCTCTCCTTGGTTCGGATGGTTTCACCTCAATCTACATAACCAAAGTGCGGATACACCACAAAGATATTCTACGAGAATTTGTTAAAGTAACTTGATTTGAAACTAACCATTATGCATGAGACAGAATGACATTCTTTTAAGACTCTTTCAGGTCAGTGAATATAACAAAATCAAAATCTCTAGGTTGACGAGTAATTTTGTCAAAAACGATCACACACTCTTCTACTTCGCCATATTTGCCGAAATATTCTTCTAAAACATTTTTATCAAACTCCAAGTTATCCCGCCCACAAATAACTTTCTCTTCTATCTTTCATTCATGATCACAAATAAAATTTAAGCTCAAGAAAGAAGAATACGTCACAGACAATACCTCGACTCTCACACTTTATAACTTTCGTATACTAACTTTACATTCTACTAGTCACTTCGATATTCTAAAGACTTAAATACCAATAAAATTACAATCCCTATAATAAGTAAATAATTTCTTTAGATTCTTTTACGGTTACAAGTACAAAAATTTGCTGTCTTACTAATATTTATATATAGCGCTCAGACCAAAAACTCTAAGCAGACTAGGAATAGCCGAATAGGTATCTCTATTTAGATAAAAGTTATAATTTAAAAAAGAAGAAGAAAAGAAATTCATACATAGGAATATAAAAGTACAGCAAGTATTAAAAGCCTAAACCTCGCGCCAATTCGCGTCAGCTCTCTCTCTTCGAGCCCATGGACCTAACCTCCGCGGCTACCTCATAAACCCTGACCTCCAGCGCGAGATCTGGGCCCACCTCTTCTCCTCGGTCCCTTCAGCGTTGACTAACAACCTCAATGTAATGGACGAGACTTTCCTCATTGATGCCGTCAAGGAGAAACTCTGCTTTGTCTCCATGAATGTACCTCGCGACCTCCAAATCGCAAAGTAACGTCACTCTTTTTCTGTGTATTTCGATGATTTTAAGTTGAGTTATGTTTATGTTGATTTTCAGGAAGCATGGTAAGGAAAATGCTTACAAGTGCACGTATGTGTTGCCGGATGGTATTACACATACACAAGGTTTTATTAAGAATCCGGATGAGGCGAAGAGGTACTTGGCTGTAGGAGACGGTGATTCTCTGCCACAAGTGGCTGAAAAGATGGATGTGCTGACGAGTTCGAGGAAAGGAAGAAGATGGATTTGAGCAAGAATGTTAATGTGTTTCTCACCATTTTTGTTTTTTGAGCCAGACTGTTGTGTTTTGTGGTTAATCAATTTTTTGAGTTGTTTCATGTTTTTGTGTAGGAATTTGACTTGACAAATGAGAGGTTCCTTGTGCCGGAGATGTTATTCCATCCTGCTGATTTGGGCATGTCTTAGTAAAGCTGGTTCTGTAGAATCGCTAGAACGTGATAGAAACTTATGCGAGATTGTGTATTTTACAAAGCTCAAGTGCTGAATCAATATGTTGATGCAGGAATGAATCAGGCTGGACTAGCAGAATGCATTGTTAGAGCTGTCAGCTCATGCCATCCTCATCTTCACCCTCTACTTTATGAGAGGTGACCTGAAAAGCTTAGCATTTTTAAGAAGCAGAATTTATTTTTAATACTGATTAGTGTGACTGAGTTTTGTTGGCCAGCATCATTTTAACCGGTCCATCTAAAGTCTTGTAGGATTTAATACTAAAGCATTCTTCTGGACTAAAGTTGTATTGATATTGCAGAGAGAAAGAGCTGCGGCCTCTTGTTCCTGATGACTATCAAGTGAAGATAACTCCTCAAGAAGAGTAATATTTTCTCCCAAATAACTAACATCACTCCATTCATGTTTTTACCTTCAATTTACTAAAGGTACTTCCATGTTTGACCAGCCCCATACTAGGCATTTGGCGGGGAGGATCAGTTTTGGCATCTAGTCCTGATTTCGAAACAATGTGTGTCACCAAGGCTGAATACGAGGGGCTTGGATCTGCTCGATGTCGCAAGAGATTCTTTTAATGGCTATTGACAGTCTTGGCCAGTGTATCTTCTGAATATGCATATCCACCTTTCATAGTGCTTGAGAAGACACTGGGCTAGACAAGTATGCAGCCGAGTATCTTCTACAACTTGTGTTGTCATCATGAAGATCTTGTTTGGGGAAACTGAGACCCTGATTCACCTTGTTATACATCCACATTCTTCCGACCCTCGCTCCTTTTGGGTGGAAAGCCTTGAGGAGAAGTGACTTTCAAGTTTCAACCCATTAGAATGACATAGGGATCTGCCTTTGTAACCACTAAGATGTTTGAGGAATGAGCGAATGCAAGAAAAAGTGTACAATGTGAGGACTGTATCTGCATTACAATGCAATCAAGATTTCTGTGTTTGCTTACAGCGTGGAAATGCTGTTTTACACTGTCCATTTATAAAGCCACTATAAAGAATGATCCTAGTAGAGGTTAAATGTATGTTCTACTGCCACAATGGGAACCCCCTATACTTCAAAAAAAAATTTAAATATTTTTTACACAATTACACGTCGCGTAATGGTCACAACAAGAGAACAAACTTTCGGAGCTTATCTCACAACACAGCAGCAGCTCCTAATATATGATTTGAAACTATTTTCCTCGTTCTCAGTAGAATGAGAAGATACTGGCCGGAGTATACATCCTTCTCAGGTTATCGAATATATCACAATACCAAAATCACAGCAAATTGCTTCTTCCCCAGGAATCCAGCAAGACCATCATAAAACTTGGGGACATTGTCAACGCTCAAGCTGTGAGTAGTTTTCCATTCAAAATGTTTGCCTGTTCTCACATAAATACAGATACAGTGCCCGGATTGTAACGGAGTGGCATGGCAACGGTGCGCGGTCACTCAGCAAACGGTTGCAAGTCCATGCAAAGGTGCACCAACTTTCGTTGGTATTCCCCCAAATATTCACCAACTGCGATAACATCTTCATTCTCAGGACCCAAACCAGGCAGGTTAGGCAGCTTGTCCTTGCTTGAAGAATCAGTTTTATCACCATTGTTTTCTAATTCAGAGATGATGGTGGCATGAATTTCTCGGCAAGCAAGAATGAACATAGCGGCTGTGTCAGGTTGTTGGGCCTCACGAAGTGCTGCCAATGCCCCTTGCATTGCACCAGCTGCAACATACAAAATCACAGCCCTGCATTTGCATTATCAAGACTTAGAACATGCCTTCATGAGAAAATGAACTGCAAGAAGTAAAATGGCATACCTCCATATGTTGTGTTCAGCACGGAGGACGTGTGCAGCCCATCTTAGCAACACCCTGGAATAACAAAAGAAATTAACCAAGATACCCGAACCACATGGAGGACAATCTTCACAAAAACATTTTGTTAACCAATAACAGAATAATCGAGTCATCATTCGATTAGATTTCGAAATCAACTAGTCAGCTAGGAGAAACAACCTTGCATAATCAGATCCTTTCAAATGTGTGGCAGCTAAAGTAGCAGCATCTGTCCAGCACCCTGCGTCTTGTAACTGCATGGAAGATGACATCAGAATCAGTGAAGGAAGAAAGTTTCAGTCGCTGCATTAATTTTTTGGTACATCAAGACGTCCTAAGCTGAGTAGATTAACAGGTGATCATTCAAAGATGTCACCCTATACAAACTGATGTTAGCCACATAAAGTTCATCCAAGATATAATAGGATGAAATGGGTAATACCTGGGAACACGCTTCTTGATACCTTCCTACAGCACAAAGAAGATGAGTACCCGACAACGACCTGTCAGTCCTGACCATGTTGGCTGCAACAACCTGTATAATAGAAATAAGTAGTTAAAATTTATAGGTAGACCAATTTATTCCAATTAAGAGAATATTTTCAGATTTTTAGCTGGTCGCAAAGCACTCACCTTAACAGCAAGTTCAAGAAGAGACTTGGACACAGCAGAAGAAAGAGCAACCGCACGTAATGCATTAGCAGAGAAGTATTTGCTCTCAGGAGGAGTAGAAAGCAATAAACTAACTGCAGCTTCTAAGTTTCCAACCGACACAAGCCTAATTGTCAAACATATGAAAGTTCAGACCATAAAGTATAATCGATAAATAAGTATTATTAAGAAGTCTCACATCCATCTTAACAACCATATTTTCAGAAGAACGAGAAATTACATGAGGTTAAGGCTTTTTTTTTAAAAAAATTCGTTTTAAGCATTACTATCTGGAAATAAATTCCCAGTATACTCTGCGAAAGCTTGAGACAAGTCTTTGAAGAAGAAAGATACACAGCCATAAAATAATTATAAATATTTTGGATTCACCAAGAGATATATTCATATTTTAATAATTGAACTGGCCATTATACTCATGTTTATTGACCAGATACTGAGATACCCATTCAACTGATAAATTAATAAAATAACTAACAATAATTATAATAACAAATGAGATTGATATGAAGCACTCACTCATGTACACGATTCTGAATAGCCTCTTCTCCCTCTAGCTTCTCATGCCATGGAATACGTTCACTAGCATTTGCCCACAGTTCCTCTTGTTCAAAAGCCATTAACCTGTGACCTTGACTCTGGTAACGATAAAGGCGATTAAAGTAGGACATGTATGTTTTTATCAACAAACCTAGAAGGATACTAGCTGAATTTTTTTCCTCTAAAAACTTTGATAGATAACATTTTGAACATATGACTTACTGTTGCATCATTCTTTTCTCGCCCAGACACTGATTTTCCTTTTGAAGAAATCCTACTCAGCATCGCTACCTCATCAAGTTCCGGACTCAATGCTGATGCTGATACTGTGGCTTTTTGTGGTGACTTATTTGTGGACTTATTCATCAAGTGGTTGAGAGCATGAGGCAGCTGTAACCAGAAGAGAGCTTCTGAGGATTCACCAAATATTGCAGCAGCAAAGGCAAATCTCACAGAACAGCCTTTTTTCACCACCTTTGCATATAATCTAGCCCTCTCGTCATCCAGTATGCAGCCTTGGAAAATGTGACATGAATGAGATATTAGAACATCACATTCAACACAGTAGCCGCATGTAAGCTGCTACATGAGTAGAAACATCCAAGAAAAAAGAAACCCACCCTCTTTCCGATAAGGTTCCAATACTTTAAGTAGCAATTCTGGTACCACGGGATCACCAACGGGTGGAATATCGAGCATGTAACTACGAAGATCCTCACTGGACCTGGGAGTTCCCTGAATTAGGTGAGGCCTCTTATCTAGGGTTGTACTGCAAGTATTGAACCAGGAGGGTTTTACACCCAATTGTAAGATCATCCGCAGTGCCTGTAATAGAAAAACAAACAATTTTTCAGTAGGTCAGTACTGAATGTCAATTTTATATCCAATAACATATACTCTGTTAGTTTTTTGTGTGTAAAATCCGATTCATGGGTCTCTTTCCTTTTACTCCAATATAGATCAGTACATCGAAATAAATAGCTTCACTGTAGTATGTCATACAGGCCTCAACCTCCCAAGGTAAAATGCATTATCAGCAAATAATCAATACAAGTGTAGCACATAACAAATTGCTTAACAACTATTCAATAGAAAATTGCAGTTACCAGGGCATGTGGTGTCGGAAGCAGAATAGGAGAACATAAAGGCATGGGACGGAACCTTTCTTTTATAGATCTGGGGTGGTGTGCAAAACCAAGTCTTTTGTCCATTCTGCACAAGGGTTCTATCATTAAAGCACGGAAATAGACAACCCAAACAGATCATGAGCATATCCCCACCCCCATAATATAATTTTTCATGAAGTCAACAAAATCTGACACTTACAACTTAATCTCGACAAGGCGAAAGCTACTATCAGCTCCAGCTATGCACAATAACAGTGGATCACTTTTGTCAGTTCGCAAAGGCAACCAATCAAGTTCCAAGACAAGGGTTCCAGGAAATTGAGGCTGTAAGAGAGAATTCGCCATTGGGTCTGGAGAATCCTGCGTTTTAGTTGGACAAAGAAAGGAATGACCACGGTCACAAGAAAAAACATCTCTACAAGACTAGCCTAATCACTTTTTGACAAAGAGGTGTTGTACTTAACAAACTTAAGATTCATATAACTGTGTTTTCTCCAACAGTATATAACAGGTATACTTGCATATGCAAATGGTAAGAATACGTGTTAATTCAGACTTACAAGATCAAATACGGAAAATGTATTGTCATAAAAAAGTACAGCTACACGCCCTCTACTGTGGTCTCCAGGAACAACAGGTGAGAATTTAATTCTCCGGATACCTTCTCTATGAGTGTTAAATGAAGAAGAATGTCCAGTAGTTACATCCCACCAGCGAATGTTTCCTGACCTGTCCCCCATAACCTGAGTTGATTCAGAGAGCATAAATTTTGGAATAATTGAGATTGATACAAACACAACAGCTCGTATGAAGATTGTGATACATACCACATGAGGCAAACGGTATGCCATGGCTGTAATTAGTCCTTCAGATGAGACAAATGAGGAAGAAGGCCATTTTGGTCTAGAAAACAAAACATATACATTTATCATGAGGAAAAGTGGAATTTTACCAATCCTCTTATATGAGTTTATACTTAATTATTCAACCATTGATCTTTTTTACACTTGTTGTGTTCTTTATTCAGGACTCAGAGAGTGACTGTGTCAATATACAAAATCCAGAATGCATCAGTCATATGATAAAGTGAACTACCTGAAGTCACGGATCCTTCGCCCATGAACCTCAAAAACACCAAGAGCACCATTTGCTAGTGCAAAAGCAAAGCTTTCAGATGTGTCATCTTGAGATCCATCTGAAGCCTCTACATTATGAGAAAAATGACACATTACTTTTGTTTCTTGAACAGTTAACGTTTCAGTAGAAGAAACTATAAAACATAGCCCAATACATTAATGTAAGGTTAAGAAGTAATTGAGCTCACTGGAATCAGATGAAGATTTAGGGGAGGATGTCCCATCTGATGCCACAGATGTGTGATCTTTCGAGGAAAATGGTGATTGCTTAGCAGGTGCATTCTGAGGAGGGCGAGGAACTGTTGGGAGAGTCCATTCCAAAACCGTAAATGGAAGTGCTAGAGATCTAAGCTACATGAGATATGGAGCATAAAAAATACCAAGATGAGGGATCAAGAATCTTTAACCCCATTTTCCCTTTTAAAGTGGAGATGCTGAACAGTATTATACACGAACAAGAATCGTTGAGTTTTTTTTTTCTTTTCCAAAATGTTTAAAAGTTGTAAATTTATGGTTAGATTATGGCATCACTAAAAACAACCAATTTCTTACAATATTTCAGGTCGGAAGAAAGACGAGCTGAAGTATTGAGTAGTAACAAAATTACCATAATAGGAGTCTTTGTCATAGCCCAAACCTCTACTGGTGCATCACGGAGCAAAATAAGAAGGTATCTGGAATAAAAAGAAAGTTATGTTGAATAGCTTGTTCAGTGTATAGACAAAGATAAAGAAGTATTAAATTGAAATAGACAACCAGTCGAATTAGGCCACCAATAAACAGAGTATTAATCATTAAATTAATGAACTATGTAAACTATCCACTGGTACAAACCTTCCAGAGGAAGAAGTCCTTATAGCTCTTATGGGTGCACGTTCAGGCTTTTGCAAAACCCGAAATGGTTTATTAAGGCCACTTCTAAGACAGGTCACACTTAGCCTGTTGATAAAACCTCCAGTTTTTTCACTTACCTAAATCAACAAAGGTAATGTTACCTATCTGGAAAGTATAAAAACCTTTTTATCAAAACTAGAGATTATAATGAACACATTCATTTTCTAATATCCAATAAAAAATGTGCCAGTAATCATAAAATTATGCAGATAATCACGATCAGCCAGCAGACTAGTTTGATACACCAACATAATTGATGACATTATAATTCATATGCAACATACATACCTGAGTATATGAAAATGAAACCAGTCTAGAATTTCCTAGCCACCGTAATCCTCGAACTGTACCATTATGAACAGAAAAACTTGCAGCAACTGCATTGGCAGAAACATCAACAATATCCACTATCCCACTTTGAGTTCCCAAAGCAACCAATGGAACAGCCACAACAGGATAGTTTCCCCCACCTTTACACATTGTCAATTTACAGGATATCAAAGTTTATCCAGATGCTAAGTGCTTAACCTTTAGGTTATAAGAAAATCAACTGTGCTTTAGGTTTATGAGAGATGGAACTCACGGCCCAAAGTAGCTGTTGAAGAAGGTGAAGGTACAGCTAGCATAGTCACTGCTGAAGAAAGAAGCTGAAGCTGTCCAACTAAGCTAGTCTGCATGAGTAAATCAAGTTCAGAATGATGCATAAGTCAGATTGGTAGGCAGTGTGACTTTATATGATTGCACAACAAGAACTCAGATAAGCAGAAAAATAATCTTGAACATCTTAAGTTTAGAGATTTAACTCTTCGTTTGCAAATAGCAAAAATTGGTACTATCTGTTACCATTGGAGCAATAACACATTCAATGGCAAATGAAGTAGCAGTTAGATGAATTGAATTTACAGCTAAACACTCTATACACTTAAACCAAGTCTTCTTTAAGCTACATACCATAATGGGATGCAAGGTAGGTTGTGTGACCAATCAATACCTTAATTTGCTCATAATACAAGGGGAAACCACCATTCAGTGATCTAAATCACATCCATTTTTCACATATTACAAATCAACCGGTGAAAATCAGATACCATTAAAATCGAGATAAATAAACTACAAACCGACCTTAAGTGACAAATCTGTATGGCTGATGGCAGAACTCGAAGTTCGACTTCTACTGCCATTTATCATTTCTGTTTGCTTACTCGGTTTTGAGTCAACTCCACCAGTAGAAGAAACTACTGTATCTGTCTTGGTATCAGGAACTAGCACTTCAGTGGCATCAGTAACCGCACTGGAATTTGTATCGTCCTTGCGACTCTCTTCGGGCCCTTGAGCAGTCAAGAGCCAGTTCCATATTTTCCCATCGTCAGAAATGGAGATCAAATGCGTCTTAGAAACAACGACAGGTTCATCCCAAAAATCAAAAGGATTATCGAAATCCACAGTAGAAAAAGGAGAATCAGGTACATCTGTATACAGCTTCCCAATGTGTTGGAGGGTCGAATCCGATTGGGAAACGGCCACAGCAAGAACCGAAGGCGAGGGGACAGTCGTGCCAATCGAAGGCAACAACTCCTCCATCGAGCACATTACGTGCACCTGTTCTCCTCTATCCCATAATCCAACACAGCATAGTAAGGACCATTCCCACAACTCACAGATACATTTCCATCACAGATCATACTACATTGCCATTATACATTATGATTCAAATTCCGAAATGTAAACATTGCATAATCAATGAACGAGGAAGAACTCACTCTTTTCGGCGCCAAGTGCTGAGCCTGCCGTCAAGATGAGCACAGTAGAGAAACTCATTATTCGGATCCGGCAACACATCCAGAAACTTGCCGCAGCCACGTGGCAACGCCGCCGTAAACAGCGGCTCCTCGTACTGTAAATCGAACACCACCAGCTCCCTAGGGAACGTCACAAACAGAATATGTCTCCACTGCGGCGAGAATGCTGACCTGGCAACGTAGAGCGGGAACGCCGCCGCCGCCGAAGAAGACGAGCTGCTGCCGGAGACGGTTAGGTCTCTCTCGAGCTTCTGCAATTCGCTGGACTCGGTTTTGATCCGAAGCTCCTTGATGACGACGTCGTCTTCGGTCTCGCCGAGGACGGTGACGGAGAGGAGGAAGCCTTTGAGTCCGACGACGCAGAAATGGCGCGAATCGAAGGGATCGCGGCGGATGCAGGAGAGGATCTCCGGCGAGGCGTCGTATTTCCAGAAGCACCGCCCCGTGGCGGAGCTGTAGAGCGAGAGGGAGGAGAAGCCGGAGATTGCGGCGAGGAGGTAGGAGTCGGATCGGGACTGGACCCAGCAGAGGTCCTGCACGGCGGAGGAGTCGGATTCGAACCAGAGCGCCGGCGACTTGAGGCGGAGGTCGAGCAAGGCGACGCGGCCCTGGCGGTCGCCGGCGGCGAGGAGGAGGTGGGAGCTGGAAGGCTCGGTGGAGAGGAGGTCGCGGCCGAGAGGGAGTGGGGTCCACCGGACGGAGGTGACGAAAGGGGAGAGAGATGATGATGACGTGGCGGAGGAGGATTGGGGAGGAGGCATGGGGAGAGTGAGGACGAGTTGCATAGAGCGAGCGTCGAGGACGGAGATGGAGCTGCCGGCGGGGAAGGCGAGGAGGCCGGAAGGGCTGACGTCGACGGATCCGAAGTTGTTGCGACTAGGTGGGCCAGGGAGCATGCAGTCCCAGCAGTCGTGGTGGACGGTCGACGACGACGATTGATGACGTGGGATCGACATTGTTATCGTTGACCGTCAACGGAGAGAGAAAAAAACAAGGAAGGAAAATTCAGATCATCACTCTCTATCTGTGATCTGCTTTGCTCGTTCTTCTTCTTCTTCCCCCGCGGGGTCTGAAGACTGAGCTTACGCTCTGGTTTGTAATACAATTAAAATTAAAATTAATATTAAAATTGAAATGAAAATGGAGGGGGTCCATGGAATCCATGTTGTTATGGCCGAGCTGTATTTATTTCATTTTTTTCTCCTAGTAATTCAATTCAATATAAAGTGATCGTAGAAACGTAATACCCAACCCAAAATAATGGACTCAGAAGAATTATGGTCGGCCTATAGTTAAGCCCATTTATGGTAGTCGCTCTTTTCCTACGATGGAAAGGAATCATTTCTCTTAGTGGAAAGAAGGAAAAAAGTCACCTACAAAATCTGAGTTTTCGTCGATGTATCAATATGATGCTCAAACTTCAAAAACTATCAAAGTGATATTCAAACTCTCAAAACTATATTTACGTGATACCTAAAGTAATTTTCCGTCACAGTACCGTTTATAACGATGATGTGCCATTTTTTTTTCAAAATAGAGGGAAAAGACTTTAATACCCTTACTCTTTTTTATTTTTATTTTTAAAAAATGTATTTCCTTTTTTTCCCTTTGATAGTTTGAGAGTTTGGACATCACTTTGATAGTTTTTAAAATTCAAACATCATATTGACGACTCGACGAAAGTTTAGACCCTGGAAAATGACTTTTTTCCTAAGAGTTACTCTCCAAAACGTTATCAATTAACTAAGCTTATTATCCCGTCGGAAATATCGCATTCTCGAACTACGTAATTTTTGAAATCAATCGACCCGAATTTCTAGAGGTTTTGAAAGTTTTGAACCTCTCTCTCCAAATTTGGGCCAAAAAAAGAGAGATGAGTGTTGAGGTTATGGAGAAAAGATAGAGGGGACTGAGACGAAGAGATTGATACCCAACACTGCCATTTTGGTAGGTTCGTCTCCGGCGAGCTCGACAACGTCGAGAGAGAGAAAATCAGAAGAGAGAGAGAGAGGGAGAGGGAGAGGGAAAAATTTGAAAAAAGAAATAAAGAGTAACAAGCTTAGTTAATCGATAACGTTTTGGGTGGTTCGTCTCTTGCAAGCTCGACGACGAGTGAGAGATGGAAAGAAACTCCCATGAAAAAAGTCACTCCCGGGGTTTGAACTTTCGTTGAGTCGTCAATATGATGCCCGAACTTTAAAAACTATTAAAGTGATGTCCAAACTCTCAAACTATTAAAGAGAACAAAAATAGAAAGAAATAAATAAATAGGAAATATTTTTTTTAAAATAAAATTGTAAGGGTATTAAAGTATTTTCTCCTCTATTTTTGAACAAAAAAAATTCACGTCATCGTTATAGACAGTGCTTTGACAGAAAATGACTCTACGCATCACGTAAATGTAGTTTTAAGAGTTTGAGCATCACTTTGATAGTTTTTGAAGTTCGAGCATCGTATTAATACATTGGTGAAAGTTCAGACCCTATGGTTGACTTTTTTCCTTGTAAGAATATAGAATTATTGACTAGGTGGATAAAGCAGCTCTGAATTTTAGTATCTTGTTAGTCGTTTGCTTTTAGATGGTAAAAGTTAAGGTGATAATCGGTCTGAACGGTTTGGTTTTTGGTTAAAATCAAAATCAAAATATTTTTCGGTTTGGTTCGATTTTTTATTTTTGCAAATAAAAATCGCGACTATTTGGTTCGGTTCGGTTTTAGTTTTGCTCCTGATTTTTTTGGTTTTATTTTCTTCATAATGCTTAGAAAAACAAACTGTTCAAAAAATAACTAATAAGTTGTCTAAAAAGACAATTTTTTGAGCCACCTTGCCTTTTGACTAGTCTATATGACAGAACGTGATGAACATTGTGCATAAAAAAATTATGATTTTAGGAGTTTAGGGTTTTTATTTTACATATATATAATATATTGCAAAATGCCCAAAACGACGGAATTTTTTGCATACATCAGTTTTTCGGTTCGGTTCAATTATTTTCGGTTCGATTTGTATCGGGTTTTATTTTTTTCGACACGGCTCGCTTTTAGGCTACTTTTTTTAAATTTTCCGTTACAATGTCTCATCCCTAATAAAAGTGATGTATTCTATTATGTAGTCACAATATCGGTTTTTTTTATCATCGTTATGAATATCGTTAATATTATTATTATTCGGTACACTAGTTTGCTGTTGCTCCAATATGATCCTACTTACTACGCAGAACAGTTGGACGGGAGCTAGCCTGTACTGCGAAACAAACTTACCCTTAAACTTTGTCCTAGATGTCACCAAACGCATGCTTCACTCTTCAACTGAGTTTGTACTAGCTAGTGCTAGCCACAAGTTGGAAACTTGGAATCGTTTGGACAAGAGGGTCAAAATCAAGCAAATTTGTTTGAAATAAAACTATTAATAATGCACTTATTAAAGACATGTCCTACGTAAGTCCCATAATGCTTAAATGGGCGAGTGAGGTGGGCCTCATGAACGGCCTGAAAATGATACCCATTAAAAGTTGAAACAACATACGTGCCCGAGTAGTAAAAAAAAAAAACTGTTTGAATTGGCAAAATGACCATGGAGTAAAACAGCCATGGCTTACCTGAATTGCGTCACGTAACAACTAGCAAGGATAAAAAGTCTGGTTCACGATCTGTCATGAAAATTTTGATGTTGGATAGCTAAGGTTAGATGACAAAATACACGAATGATGGACTCTATTGTTGCATCACATTGGATTGGATTGGATTGGATTGAATTTGATTGAATTAGACTAGACAATACATACGATTCATGTTTAAAAGTGAGAAGAACATAAAATCGGAAAAAATGAGGAGAGTGTGATCAAATCTAAACCACATTTTTTCAACAATGAGCACATAATAAGGCAAAACATGGTAATGCAGTTCTCAGTTGGTCCATTTCCTTCTGATGAGTCCGATTACCAGGTGTTTACTGAGTAAAGAATCATAAGGTGTTCAATAAAATGCTCTAAACACGTAGTAAGTGTTAGGATTTTGAGCCCCTATTTAGGTTTGAACACATCCCATAACATACCATGATAAAATAAACAGATAAACAAAAATGAAATACAGTTAACACGAGACTTACGTGGTTCGGCAAAAATCCTACCTACGTCCACCCTAAGATATATATTCTTCACTATCGAAATAATACTAATACAAAACACATGAGATAAATCACATAATTTAAAGTCATTGTACACCCCCACTCATTAAATACTTAAGACTCAAATATCTTTCTAAGAGAATTTTCCTCTTAGCATTTTTTTCCTCACTCTCTCATGCACGACTCCAAACACTCAACTTCAATGCTCATCAAATGCTTCATATATATAGGCGTAAACCTTCTCATGTGAATATAAGTAACAACAATTGAAGACCGTACTATCTAATATTCACCCACCATTGTTGATCAACTCATTCACATACATCTCATTTTACTTATTTTTCACTCCACAAAACATGACTTCATGTTTCCTCCTCCACCAATGTCAAAATTTGGTGGCTTACTTGTTGTTCATTACCTTTTTGCATGAGAATGATCACCAAAACTCAACATTAAGCGCTCTATATTACATTTAACGATGTCCCCTGGCCTAAATGTCATTTACCAATTACAAAGATCTATCATAGTCATATCACACACACACACATACATATGTATGTATATATCCTGACAATATTGATTCCAGGTTTCCAAGCAACGAAGTAACGTCTTTATCAGTATCAGATAGACGTACCCACGACGTCCGCCAGCTTGGAATCATCTAAGCCGAGATAGCTAGACAAAGCAAACGCCAAAAATCTTCCAAGAGAATCGAAACATCAAACACACTTGTACTTCCAAATCGCAAGTACTGTATACATGTCAAACCCAGCCAGCTGCAACGTTACTATAGCTCAGCTTCCTTTGAGCTTTCACAGTTTCACTCCACTTTCAACTTTGGCTCACTCATATATAAAACTTCTTGCCCTGCATGAATGGTTGGCTACTGTACACGCTAGCTTCTGTACACGTAGAGCCAATTTTCAAGAGAGGACTAGACATATGCAAATGCAGTGCATGCATGTCAGCAGGGGTGGTGTGAGTACTCAATGCAAACTTGCAAAGAGTACTGCGTACAACTTTAATTAGATGCTGCAGAAAATGTACGTATGTCGCTCTGCTTTCACTTATTGAAATGCAAACCTCTCCAACACTGTGAGCTTATTCAGAGTTTATGTAATAATGTAAACGAGAAATTTATATATAAGAGATGGATTCTGCATATGTGCAGCAAGTGATATTTACACCAGTTAGTACTATGACAACACCTTGAGCTAGATGCAAGGACAGCTCTCTGGGAGTAGTACTGTTTAGATGCGTCGATCTCATTAGCATCGTCGAAATGAATGCATCCAACGTCTATATGATTATTTTTTGGACCACCAAGAGCTCATGAGTTCTTCGATTGCAATTTTAGATCATACTCCTACTCGATCGAGTGTAATTTGTTTTCAAAAATCAGCTCAATTATAAGAAATGTGCTAAATTAATCTGTTGTATTCCCCTGTAATCGAGATATTATCCCACTCCAAATATAGATTTAACGATCACAATTGACCACGAAATAATTGACCAAATTAATACTCACCCACTAGCTACAACAAGTCCATTTTTAGAAGTACGTACATTCATCACAATAGAAAATGTGAAACCAAGGAAACCAATTTTCGGTTGAATCATCATTTTCTTATAAAGATTATGGATAGTTCTTAAGAAAATCAAATTTTTCCGGGAACCAAATCGAAATTCGAAAAAATCACAACAATCAACAACTGTCCATTTGATCTGAACGATGAATTTTAAAACTAGTTTACAATGTGTATCTAGTTCCATACTCAATTTAAAATTTGGGGATGTCAAAATTCCATAGCATGATTCGTAATTAGTTTCTTACCAGCTAATTAGGGCATCTCCAATAGGAGGTCCTAAACCCTATAATTTTGGGGTACTAAAAAAAATTGGGCTCCAATTAATGGTAGTTTTGTGAAGTCCTAAACCCTATATTTATAAGACTTGGTCTCGTCCCAAGTCTTATTTTGAGACTCCATATGAGACTTGGTCTTATAATTTTGGGCTGGGACCACTTGGCAGAAGAAAGAGAAATTGGAAGGAGAAGACGTGAGAAGAGACGAGAGTGGAGAGAAAACGCGGAAAAAGACAAAATTGAAGAGAAAAGACGCAAGTGGACAAAATTCAATTTAAAAAAAATTATAATAAGATAATATTTATTTATCATGTACAAAAATAATTTACAAATATAAATTATTATTAATTATAATACAAAATAAAGAAAAATCAAATATATAAAGTGAAGACTTTGAATTAAAACCTCTATCATTGGAGATTGTTAAAGTGTTATATAAATAGTGTCTAAATGAGATCTCAAAATAAGTATAAGACCCCATTATAAGACTTCATGATTGAAAATGCCCTAATAATAGTTAACCATGAAAATACAAATATGGTAAAAACCCTTCTAAATTATTGGGGGAAGACAAGAACATTGGAAAGCTACCCTTCCTCTCTCCCCATGTAGTACCCAGCCAGCAGCACCAAGCACAGTAGTGTCTCTTTGCACAAACTTAGAATGAATGAGAGAAGGTAGCCAAACAGTGTCAAAAGCGCGCACACAACTAAAACCCCATCACACACTCGAGCAAACCCCGAAGGCTCAATTTTTGTTTCCCCACAAAACCAAAACAATAACAAAGCTTTTGCTTCTTTCTTTCAAACCCCAGAGACCCTTTTTGCTCTCTACCAAGATGCCAAGGCCTGGTCCGAGACCTTATGAGTGCGTCAGGCGAGCTTGGCATAGCGATAGGCACCAACCCATGAGAGCTAAAATCGTTCAGCAGATTTTCAGGTTCTGGGTTTTCTTTGGTTTGTTGGTTTCCTTGTTGTAAAGTTGTGTGCTTTTGTACATTTCGTTGATTTGGCCACCATTTTTTGATTAGGGTCGTCAATGAGGTTCATAGCTCAACAACGAAGAAGAACAAGGAGTGGCAGGAGAAGCTGCCCATGGTGGTTTTGAAAGCTGAGGCGATTATGTATTCCAAGGCCAATTCAGAGGTGGAGTTTCTAACTCTTGAGAGTTTTTGTTGTAGTTAGTTTTAACTTTTAAAGATGTGCCCTTTTTTACTCATTGTGATTAGCTTTTGTTGGGTTAGGCTGATTATGTGAATTCGGATACACTGTGGGATAGAGCAAACGATGCCATTAACACAATTATCCGACCAGAAGAGGGCACAGAAACCGGAGAGCTCTTGCCTCCGTGTGTTGAAGGTAACCCATTTGCCCTCATGTTATTTGCATTTTGTAGTTTGAATTCTGGGAATATGGTTGTGGGTTGGTCTTGTTTTGAAATGTATCGTAGTTCAAGCTTAGTTTAATTTGGTAGCATAGTTTTTGTGCGAAATGAATACATTAGAAGTGTGATTTGGTATGTGTATTTTTGGTTCCTCCTCTTCATGTCAGCTGCGCTGAATTTGGGTTGCATTCCAGTAAGAGCTCCAAGAAGCCAACGTCACAGTAATCCGAGGAGCTATCTCATTCCGAGACCACAAGAACCACCTTCTCCATCCACTAGGATTTTTGATAGAACTTCAGATGAGCGACGCCCTCAGTTTTCTCCACATCACCCTAGCAATCACAAGAGCTTTAGACCTTCAAGTGGGAGTTCTGGAAGTTTGGTCCCAGAATCTCACAGGCATGTCAACCAAAGTAGTGATCTGGCTAGCCCTTGGCATTACCCAATTTCACTTGAGAATGCGCCTGGTGGCCATAACCAGTTGAACGTAGGCTCAGTGTATCCTTTGTATTATGGATCTCATTATCAAACTGAAGTGATGCAGTTAGGTCCTCAGGTTCCAGATGATGCACATTCGAGGACTATATATGTTGGCACACCTGTTACATCAATCCAGGAGCCTAAGAAGCAGAATATATTTGCCTCTCAAAGGGCAGAAAATGTTTCATACAGAATCCCACAAGTAGATGTCATGGACACCCAGCAGAAGCCGCGAGAAGCAGAATATGATTTATCGTTGAGGTTGGGTCTATGTACCGATGGAAGCTTGCCCAGAGAAACAGAAGATATCGATTCGTGCAATGCTCAAGAGGGCAGAAAATTAATTGAGTTTTCACCATCTATAAGTAAGGAGTTCTGTTTCTTTCCTACAAAGACAGCTTATGATCCCGCTGAGTCCACTTCAAGTATGTGGAATTCAGAGGGTGAAGATCGGAGTTTGGAAGCTACTTTAAGGAAGCGCAAAGCAACTTTTAGAAACAATGAAGAGGAAGGGCAATTTTTCAGCCAGTCACCTGGCCAGCCCAACCGGTTTCCTGGTCGATTTACAGGGCCAGGTTTGTAGGCAATCTTTTCTTTTTTGTAGTACATATGCTTCAAAGCTCAATATCTCAATAGAAAGTTCTGAATCCTTTGATTAGAACTCTCTTCTTATGTAGCTCTGATTGCAAAGTTTCACAAGTTTATGTTAACTGCTCCTTCTATGAGTTCATGCTACATGATCAATGTACAGGTAGCATGGCTGAATGTTGAAACATAAAACTTTCTGCATATCTGAAAGAAACTACTGAGATCAGTCAATTTCACATTAGAGTTTTGAGTTTTCTAAGTTGGGTGAAAATACGGAAAAACAATTTGTGTACAAAAAATACGAGAAGTTCTGGTATGGTTAAGGTAAAAGCAAATAGGAACTTTAATTCAGATGAATTCACTGCAGTGCTTGGGTTTTTTCCTCAGAATTTCCTCTTCCCAGAACCAAATCGAATTATTTGTTATGAACTGTTGTTTTTTCATTTATACTATTGTTTTTTTTATTTGAATTGTTATTATAGATTAGATGTTGAATATTGAGATATAATCATTTTATTTTGGAATTTTCCTTGGCATTGGTTGTGTTATAGGCTCCAAGAGAAACCTTTGTCTTTTTGCTTGTTTTATGATTGACTGTAGATCTACCTTGTTATCAGCTCATTATGAATCTGGTGAGAGAGATGATTGTTATTACTTTGATTATTTCATATATCATATTTCTTTGGAGGTCTGTAAAGAAATCATTTGTTGTCTGAAAATGGTCGAGAGTTTTATGGTGTACACCATGGTTATGGGGAAGACAGGCTTGGTTGGATCAGGGAGGTCCATTAGCTCCTTATAGCGTTTGGTTTAGGTGGAGTGAGTAGTCCATAGCCGAAGGTAGTTGGTCCTTGTATAGTAAAAGACACCAGAGTCTCAGGTTTGCGTAGTCTGTTTGATTTCACATGTGGGGTTGTTTAACTATATTAGTGAAAGACTTTGATATGTCTAAGAAAAGACACTGAGGTGGTATATAAAGTTTTGACACTGAGTGACCAAGAAGAGATACTGAGTGGGTAATTGTTGTGACCTGTTCAAAATGTAGACTTTGATGTGTTTGACTATTTATTGCTGCATATGACAAGACTACACATGTGTAAGAAAAGAAAGAAAGAAAAGACTAGTCTGGAGATGACCCCAACTAAAGAGACAACATTGCTAGTGAAAGATGAACAAGCCTAGGAGCCTTGGGATGTTGTGGTGGCGATGGCAGAGCAGCAATTGGAGTGGAGGTGTAGGGGAATCCAACAGTCATAACGACCTTCTGGTCTGGATTGCAGTTGCCACCGCCACCGACAGTGGTGATCAAATAGCAATTACCAGTAGAATTAAGAACCGAAGTGTCTCTGATGGTGTTCTCCCTTTAGTGTCTTAGGGAAACAGATGTGTCTTGGCTTTGCAAATGAAGGTTATGATGGGAGAGACTTGAATTAGAGGAATGGGATTCTCCTGAGAGACTTGTATTACATATTGGTTTAATAGGATAATTCCAAGCATTCTGCAGTAAACTTCTTAATGGAGCAGTTTTATTAAGCAACTGGGTCGGTTCAATTCAATCTTCGATCCAGCGAAGATCTGGAATATGAGCAGAAAAGATAAAGCATTTTTAACTTGGCATTTGAAGTTGAGAGCAATTATGCAAGTATGTAGTACAGAGTTTTATTTATTTATGTTTAATCTGATCAGTACCATGTTCTCTATCGAAATAATACAGTAGTTACCAGCAACAGAGACAATACTGTGCTATTGCCCAATTGTGTGCAACTTTATTACTTTGATGACATTCTACTATTTGATGCCCAAAGAATTGTACAATATATAGTGTTGTTCTGATGTAATGACATAGCTGGACTTGATGACAAAGAATATATGAGATCAAATCATCACATGTAAGTGCAGAAGGAAACAGCTAGTGTAGAGATGATGAGCCCAAGTAAAGAGGCAACAGTAGCAGGGGCGCCTGACGGAGCAGATGTTGGTGAAGAGTTTTCAACAGTGATGGCCAACTTCTGGCCTTGCTCGCAGTGGTCGCTGACAGTGCAGATGTAGTACTTGGAGCCGGTAAGTGTCACCATTACCGGGCTAGCTATCCATAATCCCGGGTAGCTGCAGCTGTCATATTCTTCCTTTGATGCTTCAGCAACAGTATGATCTCCAGTCCAGTTGAATGCTGCAATACAGATGATCAAACACTCAGTAAAGCTGTAAAAAAAAAACAAGTATACATGGATAAATTAGCTCTTTGAGGCCAAGAACTTACCAAGTACATCGCCTATCTGAAATGTCTTGGAGGCTGCCCAGTCTGAATAAAATGTGGTGTTGGGAGGAACATTCCAGCCCAAACTGTCACCAACATCATATTGTGCTGCTGTTGCACCCTGCATCAGTCCCACCATAACCATCAAGCTCAAGCAAGCTATCATTCATATTCATATTCTTGCTGCTGCCCATTTTCACGTAGCTCCTTTCTCAGTTTCTCTGGAGAAGATCAATAGCTGGAATTGAAAGTTAAAAAACTCAGATTGTGTTTGATGGTATTTATAGGCAGGTGAGAGTTATGGCAATACACGACTCTTTAAGATCTTTGAACAATCTTGAACATTTCGGCCGTGGATCGTTGAACATTTCGGCCGATGCCACAATACCTGGTCACTATTCTTCACCATTGAGGCGTCATGACCTATATATGCCTATTTGTATATACTCTGCTACCAATAAGAGGCCGATCTTATCCCCAGAATTTACTTTTCTGGTGTCAAAAAGTTTACCGACATAATAAATATGCGATGTGAGGAAATTAACACGTTAAAAATGAGGAAAAGAACACACTTGTATTTGAATTTGCCAGCGTTAATACTCTCTGGCTATGATGCTCGGACACCTTCAACTTCAAGATGTGTTAGTTAAGCTAGCCAAGTGCCATGGTCTGAGTTCAAGCTCAGCGCGCAAACCAGAACGTTCCAACCTCAGTTTTATCACTTTTATGCAATACACTTGTACCCTTATCTATACCAAGTGACAGGACTATTGTTTTCATGAGTCAATCCTAGCATAATCCACCTGATCGAAGATTCTATAGTGTTATGTAGTATAAAAAATTCATTAGTTTTGGAACGTTAGATAATTTCTGCGATCTCCACTTTTGAAGAAAAAAAGTGATCAAACGCTTCAAAACTGAAGAGTTTTGGTACTCTGGAGTACTGTAGAAAAGTATTTCAAGGAGAATTCAAATGATTTCATTTATCTTAATTTTGGGATTAAATAGAGCTTTACAAGTGGTATCATAATAGGAAAATATTTACACAATCCTATCACATATACATAAGTTAATTATAATTACAATAGGAATATTCTTTCTAACACTCCCCCTCAAGTTGGGGCATAGATATCAATCATGCCCAACTTGTCAATCTATCTTATGAATGCTTGGTGTGACAACCCATTAGTGAGTACATCCGCCAATTGTTCTTCATAAGCTATAAAGGGAAAAGATATAACCCTCTTATCAAGGTTATCCCTGATGAAATGTCGATCAATCTCCACATGCTTGGTTCTATCATGTTGTACATGATTTTATGAGCTATCTCAATTGCAGCAGTATTGTCACAAGGCAAATCCATGGCCTTATGAAGTTTGAAGCCTAACTCTTTCAATACATTTATGATCCATAATAGTTTACACACTACTTTTGTTTTTTCACGGTGTTCAGCTTCAGCGCTAGAGTAGGCAATCACATTTTGCTTTTTACTACGCCAAGTTACTAATCTTCCACCAATAAAGGTCAAGTATCCAGAAGTAGACGCCCTATTAATCTTATCACCCGCCCAATCTGCATTAGTATAGCCTATAACTCCAAACTCACCATTCTTTGAAAACAATAGGCCTTTGCTAGGCGCAGACTTCAAATATCTGAGAATGCGCATTATAGCATCCATATATTTTTCACTTGGATCATGCATGAACTGACTAACAACACTTACAACATATGCAATATCAGGTCTACTATGTGACAAGTAGACCAATCTTCCTACTAACCTCTGATACATGCCCTTATTTTGGAACTTGACTAGGACACAACTCAAACTTGTGATTCATCTCAATATGAGTATTAGCAAGTTTACAATCCAGCATTTCTGTTTCAGCAAGAAGATCAAGCATATACTATCGTTGTGATAAGGTGATTCCCAACTTGGATCTTGCAATAATTCCCAAGAAATACTTCAATGGACCGAAGTCCTTTATCTCAAACTCTTGGGACACAAGTTTCTTCAATTCTTTTATTTCAACTGGATCATCACCTGTGACAACCATATCATCCACATACACAATCATAGCAGTAATCTTACCATCCTTGCGTTTGATGAACAATGTGTGATCAGAATTGCTCTTCCGATATCCAAACTTCTTCATAGCTCTAAAGAACCTCCCAAACCAAGCTCTTAGAGATTATTTCAAACCATACAAAGGCTTCTTCAGTCTACAAACATTTCCAATATCACATGGCCTACAGTTGACACCTGGAGGGATGTCCATGTACACTTCTTCTTTCAAATCTTCATTCAAGAAAATATTTTTGACATCAAATTGTTGTAATGACCAATCATGTTGAGCTTCTAAGGCAATGAGAATGCGTACGATACCGATCTTTGCCACTGGGGAAAATGTCTCATGATAGTCGACTCCATGTCGCTGAGTATAACCTTTAGCAACCAGACGAGCTTTATTCGATCAATGCTTCCATCTGCCTTCAGCTTCACTGTAAATACTCATCTACATCCAACAGTCTTCTTTCCAGGTGGTGCAGGAACATTCTCTAATAGTATCAGGCTCAATTCAGAACGCAGCATCAAGATCGCTTTGCTATGTAGATTCAAATCACAGTATCAGGCTCAATTCAGAACGCAGATTCGGTCGCAGTATCAGGTTCGAATCAGACCAGAGGTTCGATCGCAGTTTCTGGCTCAAATTAGAACAATGATTTGATCACAGTTTCAGACTCGCTTCACTACGAAGATTCAATACGAGGTCCAGGCTCACAATTTTAGTCTCGATTCAAAAAGGTTTACTCTGCTACTGCATTTTTTCTACTTAGAAATCGTTTATTTCAGTAAGTATGCAATAGTATGCAATGCCTAGCCGTCTCATGTTTGGCTAACTCAATCGAAAATACAAGTAGCAGATTTCAATGTATTTCAATTTAGTAGCAGATTACAGTTTGTTGAAAAAAGTAGTAGCAGTAGGCTGACCTTTGAGTTGACGCGAGTGAAGTGCTACGATGGCGGATGCGATACGAGCCGAGGGGCGACGACAGAGTTGGCTCGGTTAGAGTGAGGTGCGGTGGAGGTAGGCTCAAAGTTTAAGACTTCGCTCGTAGGTGATTTGTCTCACTACTACTGCTCTTGGCTAGGACGAGATGCGTGAGGCCGAGCCACGAGGTCGAGGAGCCTGAGACGATGTGCAACAATTCGACGTGTGCGGCGACGCGATGGTGACAACACTTGGTGGTGAGACTTCAAGGCTAGGAGGTGAACGCTCTGAGGAACATAGAGGTGCGAACGAGTGGACGACGATGGTGAGGCTGCGATCCATGGAGCTCGACAATGGCGGGGATGATGGCGGAAGCTTCAGCGCGGAGGTGCCGACGAGGAGGGGTCTATTACTGTATTTTGGAGAGAGAGAGAGAGAGAGAGAGAGTTGTAAATATATTTCGAATATAAATAAGAGGGTAAAAACATAAATTTGTTGCTACCACATGACAACTTGAAGAGCATTTGTCTTTATTACTAAGATTTTGTCATTTACTGTCCAAAATAAAAAAAACATTGTCCTTTAAGTGTATTTGACACATCTAAACACTACCACATATTGACTCATTGCCGGCGACTTTTAAGTCGCCGGCAATGTTTTTGGACATTACCGGCGATTTTTGCTGGAAAAATCGCCGGTAATGTTTTTTTTTTTTTAACATTACCGGCGACATAAATGAAGTCGCCGGCAATGTCTTTTTTTTTTTTACATTACCATCGAGACATTGCCAACGACATAAATGTATGTCGCCGGTAATGTTAAAAAAAAGAAGACATTACCGGCGATTTTTCGGGTAAAAATCGCCGGTAATGTCCAAAAACATTGCCGGCGACTTAAAAGTCGCCGGCAATGAGTCAATATGTGGTAGTAGTGAAAGTGTCCTTAAGAGTTTTTTTTTGAAATCATTATTCAATTATTATTTTTAAACTCCATGTCGTTATATGTTCTTCAACATAAATTTAGGCTACAAGATTTTGAATAATATTTCATAATTTTGTATTTTAATACTTGATTTAATAATTGAAGTTGGTAAAAATTACAGGTATATATACCCAAAGTTATCATAATACTTTATAGCTAAAAATAACTCAAAAAATGTATACTTCAGTGGAAAGGCTCTTTATATGAGATTAAATCATCGATCACATCATTAATTCACATGTAAGTGCAGAAGGAAAGAGCTAGTAGTGTAGAGACGATGAGCCCTAGTAAAGAGGCAACAGTAGCAGGGGGGACTGAAGATGGCGCCGCGGAGGAGGTTGATCCAACAGTGATGGTGACCTTCTGTCCTCGCTCGCAGTGGCCGTCGGTGATGCAGATGAAGTACCGAGAGCCACCAGAAGTAAGTTTTGGGAAAAATGTTATCCCGCTAGCATACCATAATCCCGGGTTGGTGCAGTTGTCATATTCTTCCGTTGATACTTCTGCAACAGTATGATTTCCAGTACAGTTGAATACTGCAATACAAATTTAATGACTTAAAACACTTGGCAAAAGCTGTAACACTAGTACGTACGTATACATGGTAACATATATATATATATATATATGGGTAACCAACAACTTACTAACTACATCGCCTTTCTGAAATGTCCGAGAAGCAGCCCAGTCTGAATAAAAGGAGGTGTTGGGAGGAACGGTCCAGCCCAAACTGCCACCAACAATATATTCTGCTGCCGTTGCACCCTGCATCAGTCCCACCATAACCATCAAGCTCAAGCAAGCTATCATATTCATATTCATCATATTCTTGCAGCTGCTCATTTTCATGTAACTCCTTTCTTAGTTTCTCTAGAGAAGAAGATCAATAGCTGGAATTGAAAGTTGAAAACTCGATCGGTGTTTGATGGTATATATAGCTAGGCTGTAATACACGACTTGAAGTTGGTTAATGAAAACATAATGTCGTCGCGTACGTGCTGCTAAGATGTTTGAATATTCTAGCCGCTGAGATTGTTGAATATTCAGCACCTATGAGACTCGGATCCTCTCCTAACCTGTTTTGTCTAACTTTTTGCCTAACCAACAAATCTCGGGGGAAATTAAGATAAGTCAAAATGAGGAAAAGAACACGTACTTGAGAACACGTACTTCCATAGAATGAATTATCACTAGCCAGGGGATGATTAACTATGGCATTCAATTGATCATCAGAGGTGATTAATTTGCCTGTTTATCGATAGAATTAGTTCCTACTTTTTTTTACGACTAAAAATATGAGGCAATAAATTGATTAATGCGAATTAGTTCATTCTTCATACAAGACTTTATCAACAAATAAATAAAATTATATTCAAAATTTGTTCTACACGTCAAAATTGAAGGGGGCAAGCGTTTCAATAACCAACCAAATAATTTTGCCAAAGGAATACAATAATTATATATGAAAGAACTCGATGAACCAAATCCAATTAAAATGTGCATGTACAATCAAATTTAGTGCAAGTAAAATAAGACCGCGGCGGAGATGGCTCAGACAAGGCAGTACCAATGGTGAGAGAAGAAGCACCGTTATATCTCCACCAGTCATCGTCGTCATCACTCGGTGTACGTAGATTGGCCTGTTCCTCCCATTGTAATGGCCACCTTCTGTCCCAAAGTGCTGCAGTAATTATCTTCGGTGCAAATGAAGTACCGAGTACCATTAAGCGAGGTCAAAGTAATTCTCGCCGGGCTAGAATCATAGAGAGCAATAGGGGTCGACTTTGAGCAGCTCGAATAATCAGCTTGTGTCACTTCAGCCACCGTGTGCTGTCCAGTCCACTTAAAAACTGCAAACAAAAACCAAACAAAATATTGGGTGAATCAGAAAAAACTCCTTGCAACTTAATTTTTATAAGAAATAATCCAATGTTACCATTTTTTATAAGAAATAATCCAATGTATCATTTATTATTAGGAAAAAGACATCATTAAATATGACCATATTAAATACTAGAAATAAGATATATGAATATCACAATTCAAGCAAATATTACCTACCCTGCCATTATATATATCCTCATTCTTCTAACTAAAAAAAATACAGCAATTATTTGATCAAATGTAACTTTCTTGCTGTAAATTGTAGGTAAATAGTTTGTAAAAATAGGTAAATTTCTTGCTGTAAGTAAGTAATTATATAGGTTAATTGTTTTGGTTTAGGTAAATTGTTTTTTGAAAAGTAGATAGGTAAATTATTTGTTCTAGGTAGTTTGTGAAAATAGGTAAATTCCTTGAAAATATTAAATATCTTATCGATCAATCAGCTTTGATGCCATACGTTACGTACACAACAAACAACTTTTCGTGAATTGAATCACTAGCTAGTTAATGAGTTGCTTAATTACCTACAACATCGCCAAGCTGAAATTGCTTCGAGGCGGCCCAGGTTGAGTAGGCGACGGAGCCAGACGGCGGAATGTTCCAGCCTAGATCGATCTTCTCCGACGGTGTAACTTTCAGCGGTGGTGCCCTTCAGCAAGGCAACGACTACGAAAAGAAGCGAGCATCCAATCAAGCTTAATTATGTGATGACTACTGACCATGTTTGAAATATAGGAATATTTCAGTGTCTAATGTCTAGCTATGGAAATGATTTTCGGTTGTGAATGACTGAATCGTTTAGTATTGAGTACTTATACATAAAGGATTGGTGCCAATCGGCCAAAGCTAGCTAGATTTTGATTTAATATTATTGTACGTACCGATGGAGCGAAATGCCTTACTTTCAACGTAGGCGACTAATTAAAGGTGCCAACTTCTAGAAGAAGCTCGATGTTGTAAGCACGATGGACCATATTTTACAATTTACATCGACTACATATTCGTTTCTCTAAGGAATTTTACGTGGTTGTTCTGGAAGCAAAGATCTTTGTGATCGTTTCCGAAGCTTCAAACCCTTTTGATTGAAGACTGTAAGTCACGTACATTTAGTCTATAAAATTTAGATCCAAGTAACTGTTCCTAATGTGCACTAACGGTTCCAAAGGTATTTCCATGCATCTTATTCTTCTTCTAGAGCGAGACCCATATGTTTGCAGATACTTTTCTCACCTCGGATATTTTCCCTACAGATCGAGAGCAATGTTTTGATGAAATCATTTCATGTCACAAAATCTGAAAATCAACTCGGTGTTCTCGTACGTTCATATTTAATCAGTAAATATATTTTTTTTTCGAATTTTCCTTATCTTCATATGTCTTTGAGATTTGGAGCACCGCACCTTAATTAGATGCAAAGATTAATTAAAATTCTATGTACATCCTGGTCTTCATTCTGGATTTTAGCCAAGAAATCATACGGCGGTTTTAATAATCGATCATGAATTCGAAGATATTTATATGCCTAATGAGCTAGTCAGCTAGAGAGCATTAGTACGTTGTGACAAACTGATGTTGACATATAGCTATAGCTATGCATGCGTAAAATTACTCGGTAAACTCTTTATGGTACGTATATGACAATGTGGATGTTGTTCACTGTGAAAGGTAAATGGTTAGGTATATATGTGCTTCCTTTTCTTTGTGCTCTGATTATAGAAAGTGTGTTATAGCATAAACTTCTAATTTTAGTTATGAGGGATGGGCAGTACTTTCCACCTTCTTCCAAAGTTGGTTTGTTTTTTTCTCCATTTACAAACGATCAAAGCTATATTATTCCTTTGTTAAAAGATATGTTAACAACCAAGATTTTGACTCTGTGGCATCATGGACAGTGTAGTTTATTTTTGAATCGATCCAATTTCATTTTGATAATGGAAGAAAGACCCTATTTCTATTGAGGGTCGTCTTTGAATTGATATCGAGTGGCCTTTCTGGATGTTTTCTATTGTTTGTTTTTGGGGTCCTGTCTAAGATTCAGTGCTCAAACGTGTCAAAAAGACAAGCTAGATCTTGCACCGTGTCAAACTCAAACGTTTACAATTTTCTACTTACGGGGGCCAGGTCAAGCAAAACCAAACAAAGTCAAATTGACTGGGAAAATGAAGGCAGAAAAGACTGAAACCAAACGATGTACGTAATTTAGCTGAACTGTCAAAACCAGCTTCAATAATTATCTTGAAAAAGAAACAAAAAGAAGAAGGATGATAATCATGATATCAATCTGTATAAGCACAGGAAGATCGTACTCACACTAGCTGTGGTCGTTTAAAATGAATTACACACAAATTAAATTAACTTAATTTATACCGTTACATCTACTTAAAACATGAACAAAGCTACGGCAATGGACGAGCAGAAGGCGGAGATGCCGAGTGATGTCGCGGCACTAGGTGATGGCGGCGGCGTAACGTTGCTGGCGGGTGCAGGGGTGGAAGGAGTGGTGGTGCCGCTCGGTGGGGTTGCGCCGGTGGTGCTTGGTGGAGTGGCACTTGGGCTTGGTGGAGTGGCACTAGTGCTTGGAGTAGGGCTAGGGCCGGCTGAGCCGCTTGGAGAGGGTGCGGGAGAGGCGGTGGAGCCGGCGACATTGATGGCGAGCTTCTGGCCATTGCTGCAGTGGCTAGGGAAGGTACAGATGAAGTAGTTGTCGCCAGTTTTGTTGAGTGTGATTCTGACGGGTGTGCTTGAGAAGTGAGATATAGGGTTAGCAATGGTGCATGAATCGAAGTTTGTCTTGGTCACCTCAGCCACGTCGTGTGTTCCGTTTATGAAGTTGAACACTGAAATATTAATTAATCATGATATTAAGTAATGAACAACATTACTTATATAAATGTAGCACTTTAATTAAGAACGCTAATGTGTACATAGTTTTTTGTCATAAAATTTACCTAGAACGTCACCAACACGGAAGGTCTTATTACGAGCCCAAACGGAGTAAGTGTCGTTTCCGAGGACGTTCCATCCGGCGGTGTCTCCCACGGTGTAAGTGGTGGGTCCCACAGCGGGGGATGGTGCCGGGGCAACCGGTGCCGGAGGACTAGCGCTGCTGCTAGGCTGTGGAGCAAGATTAACCGGAGCAGGCGAGGCGGCGGTAGACGAAGGACAAGGGGCTGGGGATATTGTAGCTGGAGCGGGAGCGGGAGAAGTGGTTCCGGTGACGTTGACGGCCAACCTCTGTCCGGATTTGCAGTGGTTACCGTTAGCGAAGGTACAGATGAAGTAGTGCTCTCCGTAGGTAAGGGTGATGTTCGCCGGTGTGGTTGTCGTCAAGGAAATGGGATTAGTTATATTGCAGGCATTGAAGGCTTCCTTGGTCACTTTTGCGACGTCGTGTTGTCCGCTCGCAAATTTGAACACTACAAAAAGCCATGATCAAGAAATGTACAAAATTAGTTATAAGTATATATGGTGCTTAATTTCAGACATTATTTGAAGTATAATGAACGTAGTAGTATGGGTTTTTTTTTTGGCTTACCAAGAATGTCACCGTCGTGGAAGGTTTTGTTGCCCCAATTAGCATACGCGGCATCACCACCGGGAGGAACGTTCCAACCCAAACCATCACCGACTTCATAAGTCGCTGCGGACACCGAGCTAATTACCAAAGCCATTGCTAGGGCTGCGAAAGCCGCCATGTTTAAGTTCCTTGCCATTTTCTGTATGCCTTGTGTTTATCTAGGTCTTCAGGTCGCCCCTGTTGTTCTGTTTGATAGTTTCCTTTGAACCCTTTAGCTTGGTTTTGATAGACAAGAAGAGAGTGGGAAGAAGGGTTTGGTTTTGCCATTGTCATGCTCTGTTTTGCTTTATATAGGAGAAAGACTTCTTGCAACGTTCCACGTGATAGGTTCGATATGGGCCGTTGGATGGACGCCACGTATTTGCATGGGTGCGTTTGTATAAACGTTTCAGATCTTGCAATGGCTTAGTCTGGTCCAAGCCGGCCATGATGTGTGACTATGGTCACTTTCCAGAAATTAGGTTTTCTTCACGCGGAAGAGGCTGAGAGAGGAGCTAGCTTAGCTGAGCTCTCCAGGTATGACAGTATGACTAGTCCAGAAATACTAAATATATTGTATGAAAAAAGGGAATATAAGTCTTGGTCATCCTTGAACATATTGGCAAGGGAATATAAGTCTTGGTCATCCTTGAACATATTGGCAAGGGATTCTTCGACACGTTAATTTCACAGAGAAAGTCAGAAATGTCGTTAAAATTTGAAGACGATGAGAAATGGTGAAGGAAAGACGTCTACGTACTACTGGTGAAGGTAAGACGGATATGCCAAGAACTTGTCCAAAATGAGATTAATAATAGAGGTTTCCAATGTTATGTATATTTGAATGATGGAAGTCGTCAAACTTACGACTGTAAACAAACGAGCATGGCATGGGTTCGTTAATGAGACTTGTCAATTTACCAAAAGAAAAATAAGACACTTTATAACAAGCACCAAATGTACGTCTTAAGCTTTCCTGCCTTTCCTATCCTACCTAGTGTTAGTAGTGTACATATATAGCAAGATACAGTAGTATAGGTGTAGCAATATAGATTGTGCCACCAGTCCGAAAATCGATTGAAGCGAAGTCGTCGCTTCAGCACCAAACTCGTCGCTTCAATGCCGAAGCGACGAGATGCCGTCGCTTCATTCTCGTCGCTTAGATTTCAAGCGACGAACATTGAACACATCTTCGTCGCTTTGTTATTTCAAGCGACGAACCCCATCTTCGTCGTTCAACAACTACCGACAAACATTGAGTCGTCGCTTGAAATTTCGAGTGACAAACATTGTGTTGTCTCTTGAAATTTCAAGCGATAAACATTGGGTCGTCGCTTGAAATTTGAAGCGACAAACATTGGGTCGTCGCTTGAAATTTCTAGCGACAAACTTGGGTTCATGGAAGCGATGAAGTTTGGTTGTCGCTTAGATTTTCATGCGACAAATATTGAACAATTTTCATCGCTTTAGTCAATGTTACAGAGCAGAAAAATAGGTTTGTGGGTCTGGTTTGAACTAATTTCCTTCGCATCCTAATAACACAATACGTACATTCAAATAACATAAAACACATATATAACATAGCAAAAACACACTACATTTTATAAATACGTAGTATTCATATACAATATGTTTCATAATAACATTAATTGGTACATTAATCTAAATACAAGGAAAATGAAGGGTCCTAGTCTTGGTCATCCCCGTGAATACCTGCTGAAGCACATAAGGATTTATCGCCTACAAAATGAATTACTGCGGCGGCATTGTCACCCGGATTGCCTTGGGCTGAGATGACATCATTGAGGGAGGTCTCCAACCTTGTCATACGTTGCTTCATCTCTTCTTTCTCCATTTTCGAGGCTTTGCACCGCTCGGAAATGTCCACTAGTTGCCTCTTCAAATTCCCAACCTCCGCATCGTTGCGGGGCACACGTGCACCGCCTGTGGATTTTGACGGGCGTCTTAGTGCACCCCCTAGACCTAGAAAATTGGTAAAAAAAAATAGTCAAATTAAAAACCATGTGGTATTTAGAAACAAAAACATAACACTGTGAACAAACTAAAGTGTATATACGCCGTCAACAAACTAATCACACTCTTACTAGTGTTGGAACCCCTGGCTAGTGTTTGTATCAAACTAATCACACTCTTACGATTAGCACTCAACAACCATGAACAGTAAATCAGTCACCTACAGTAAGCATCCTCTCCAGAAGCTACCTAAGAATCTCATACTTCACAGTTCACACTAAAATACAAATTTTTAACAAAGAGAAACAAGGGAATATATGAATAATAAAGAATCATGAGTACATGGCTACCTTTCATTACATGAACTTTTGTGTTTTACACTTCCTAATTCCCCACTCTACAAATGAAATGAGCTAAAGCTCCTTCATTGTAATTCATTCCTAACAGCCTAACTCACTCACTTGTTTCCTTAAAAACAAAGAACATTAATGGATGTGAATAATCATCAAAGCAAGGTTTCACAATTAAAGTATGCTAAAGCATTAACAATGAGCAAAAAATGATTCACCATTAATTAGGTGGATGGACAAACAACACCTTACTCTCTCATATTCAACTAAAACAAAGTGAATTAGAGGATATTAACAACTTTGTGACAGAGATATAAGAATCTATTAGTGAATAACAGCAAATTGCAACTTATTTGTACCAATTAAATAAACTGACACCAAGAATGATTGTGAAGAGTCCAACTCCTTTTAACATCGTAAATACATCATGGAAGTAAATGACTACAGCCTAAGATGCAAAATAATAGCATTGGAATAAACACATAAGTTTGGAAGTGATTGAAAGCCTAAAAAATATTTTGACAAGTACATAAAATTTAACAAAATTCCTGTGACATATTCTACAAGGACGCAGAGAATTGGGATATACCGACCATATTCACATAACAAAATGCACAACAATAAAGCCACTAACACAAATTCCTGCAAGGATCCTTAGTATGTCACCTACTATAGGAAAAGGGTTAGACAATAAATTGTTGACCTTACATAAAACTAATCAGAATTTTCACTAAAGCCAAGATATATATCTCGTAATTAATTAAATTCTTGATTAAATATGTAGCCAAACTATGTAACCATATCTCCATTATGCCCATAAATAAAGTTTAGGTATAATGTTTCACAAGCTACTAAAACAACAGGAAGGCATATCTATAGTTGCAGAAAGCGGATAGCTATTGTTGTTCTTTTTTGATATCTTGCTTGACTATGATAAATAAGATGGCCAACAAAATTGATAGCACAAGTATATTGTAACATGCACAGTAGATCCTACTTCAAGATCAATTTTCACTCTTATAAATAGTTATTTTTGAATTCACAAGTGAATCTATAGATAATAATTATACTCAATGAGCTTATACTAAAAAATACATAAACTAAATACTAATGATTATGATCATAACAGTATAGAAGTAATTGTTAAAGAAACAATAAATCATTAGCAATGAGATTGCACATCAGGGAACAAGATCAAGAAACCAGCACCATAAAACAAATTTCTTTTATCAACTACAAATCCTGAAACAAACAGAACGTACCAATATAGTGAGTGCCTCCTTGACAACACCTGCTATCGTTACTATGACATCACTGGTTGTTGAGACAAGAATGAATTATGTTCATGAGTCACTAGATCAGCTATTGCTAAAATAGGATCGTGTTGAGCATTCCTTCCAACAAATTAAGGGATAGAAAATGACAGACCACGTCGGATTTAGCACACATCTAAAATACAGAAAACTCTAAAATTGAAAAATTAACCGGAGAGAGAGGGAGACTTACGAGATTGGGGGTTTGGGGGTGAATTTGGGGGGTGTGGGGGTGAATTTAGGGAGAGAGAGGGAGAATTGAAGTGGGAAATCTTGGGGATTGGTTTTGCACAGAAGAAAGAACATGAAGGAAGAAGAAGAAGAACGCGAAAATGAGGAAGAAGAAGCCTAAAGTCCAGATATATTATTTAATCTGAAGCGACGAACATTGTGCAAAAGTCGTCGCTTCAAATCGGTATAAGTTAGCGACGACAATAATGCAATATTCGTCACTTCAGATCATGTGAAGCGACAAAGTTTAAACTCACTAGGTTACCTAGTGAGTCCAACCTCGTCGCTTCATATCAGGGTTTATGGTTTATGGTTTCTCTCTAGGGTGTTTAGGGTTTAGGGTGTCCAACTTCATCGCTTCACATGATCTGAAGCGACGAGTTTTGAACATACGTCGTCGCTTTACATTTAAAGCGACAAATATGGACCATATTTGTCGCTTGGATTGAACTTAACAGATTAGTTATGGCTTTTGCATATGTTTCTAGTTAATAAGAATATTGTAAATATTGTTCAAAATAACAACATAAAATATTTATCATCATCATATTGAAACATATAACATAATAACTAGTAGTCTTCCTCTTTGTCATCTCCACCATCATCGTCTTCATCTTCCTCTTCCTCATCGAATTCATCGACGTTGATATCATCTCGGCCATCACCGGTTGATTCTTCATTCTCTTCGTGTACTTCTAAATCGAGTTGGACATTAGATGCACCAATATGGTAAAATTGTATTAAACTTAGTGTGTCATCTTGGTAAGGCTCTATGATTTGATTCCCTGAAGGAGACCTTTTATCTTCTATTGCCAATAATTTGGTATTGTATACATTTCGGTGCGACATTTCTTGCACCACCTCCCAAGTACCACCCGCCACAGGATCGTCTAAGTAGAACACTTGTTTTGTCTTCATCACAAGACAAAATGGTGAATTCTCATAATAACTAGTGTTTGTATACACTGATATCAGGCCATGATCTACTTTGACGGTGTCAATTTCTTCGACATCTAGATCGTCAGTGGTGTTGTGCCATATACCTTTGAACAGCACGACCGACATATTATCTGGATAACATACATCAACTACATAGTCAAGATGGCCATAGAAGTTTCCAACTTTCGTTCGTCGCTTCACGTTCTTTTCAATCTCACTTTCTTCTAACTTCTCCTCCAAAAACAGATGTAGAACCCGACTACATCTGTAAACCTAAACCTATATATACAGGTTGCATTTAAGATGAAGTACAAAGGCAGATGAAAAAAAACCTAAGCGACGAAGTTTGACCAATGTTAGTCGTTTCGTTTATACTCGAGCGACAACATCACTTACCTTTGTCGCTTCAAAAATTCTTTAGCGACGAAGATTGAATGTTGTCCCAAAACATAGTTCTGGGATAACCTGAGGCAACAAACTATGAATATTGGTCGCTTCAATACTTTTATAAGCGACGAATATTGAGCAATATTTGTCGCTTCCTGTTTTTTAAGTGACGATATCAATAGTCGTCGCTTAGATTAGTTGAAGTGACGAAGTTATGTTTTCCTTGTCATTCTTCATCGCTTGAATTAAGATATCCAGTAGTGTGCAGTTTATTTTCATCTATAATTTCATCTCTAATTTTAGTTTAGTTAATGTGAATTCCACATTGAAAATGATAGACCTTATTAGTTGGATTCAAATTACTCCGGCATCATTAATTGATTTTGGTTGTCAACGTTATATTACTCGTTCTATTATGGTATCAGAGTTAGGCTCTTCCACGTATGATGCCGAATGGATCACACGTGCCTTATTTGATCACATGAAAATTTTCAGTTTGCAGTAACTTTTTCCTTCTGCCTTCACGATTTATACGTTCCCGAAAATAATATGCTTATAAATATTAATTAGTTTGCTTAGCTTGACCAATTACTCGTAACAGTTGCTTATCACCTGTGTTTGGTTAACGTCCCGATCGCCTCCATAAATACCTTGACTTGTGGAAAATAATTACTTAATAATGATCGATCTAGCTATTTTGTTTTTCTGCATAGCTAGGTAGTCTTGATTTTTATTTTTTTAAAGTGAATTGCACTAACGTGATCAATAAACGGAAACCATAAATAAATCAAATAAACTCAATACAGCCAGTTCTCTCATATACAGTATGTACGATAAACGAACTGATTACAAATGAAAAATATCAAAGATATGGATCTAGCAATTAAGTAATCAATCAATGGAAGAAAGCCAGAGCAACGAGCAAGAAGGTGATGAAGTAGCCACTGCCTTTAAGGTTGGATGGGGCGGAACTGTATGGACCAGGAGCAATGTCCGGTGAATGAGCTGATTGAGCCAGTGAAGAAGGTGCTATGGAACTCGTCGGAGACTTGCTCGGTGTTCCCGTGCTCTTTCCGGTCACGTTAATCGCTAGCTTTTGTCCGAATTCGCAGTGATGATCGTAGGTCGACGTGAAATAATGTTCGCCGGCCGTGTCGAGGACGATGATCACGGGGCTATCACTGTAAACGGCAATGGTACTATTGGTGGTGCAGTTCTCGTAAGTAGACTTGGTCACGACGGCTACATCTTGTGTCCCATTGATGAAGTTGAATACTACAAAAAAATAAAACAAATACAATGAATTATTTGAGTGAGCTCCTATTTGAGTTTAGTGTAGAAAATAACGTGGAAGCTATAATTGCTCCAAAAGTTTTATAGTACTCTAGAGTATAAAAACTCTCCAGTTTTTTAGCGCTGAATAATTTTTGCGGTCCCTATTTTTGGAGAAATGAAGTGATCCAACGCTCTAAAACTGAAATTTTTTGATACTCCGGAATATTGTAAAACACCCCAGCTCTATGTATTAATGAGAGAGAGAGAGAGAGAGAGAGAGAGAGAGAGAGAGAGAGAGAGAGAGAGAGTTAAGTTGTGAAAAATACCTAGAGCGTCTCCAACCACGAAAGTCTTGCCATAAGCCCATGCGGAATAAGCATATTCACCAGCAACAAACCAACCGAACTCCTCACCAACGGTGAAAGCCACAGCTCCTCTAGGAGCAGGAGCAGGAGAATAAGCAGGGGAAGCTGAAGGGCCATCACTATTTGTTGTAGTCACGTTGATGGCTAGCTTCTGACCTAACTTGCAGTGCTTGTCCATAGTTCCAATGAAATAGTACTCTCCGATCGTATCCAACGTGAAGTTGGCCGGACCTGTAGTTTTGATCTCGATGGGGCTTGTCGAGTTGCAGCTGTCGAAAGCTTTCTTTGTCACCATGGCTACGTCTTGGTCGCCAGTTTTGAAGTCGAACTCTGAAATTGAAAAACAGTGACAAACAAGTAAGATTCATAATTCATATTCATCATACATATACTTACCAAGAATAGTTTTGTGTTGTATATAAATAAGTACGTACCAAGAATGTCACCGACGGAGAATTCATGTCCGGCAGCCCAAAATTCATAAGCGTAATGACCTCCGGGAGGAACGATCCATCCGAGTTCATCTCCGACGACATGGATTTCTTGTGCTACTGTGGAGTGTAGAGCTGCCAGTGTTATGGCTAGAACAGCCAAGTATTTGAGTTCACTGCCCATATTTCTCTATAATGAAAGTCTTGATTCTCTTGTTTGTATGTTAGAGCTAGCTTGTGTGTTTGTGAGTACGTATGAGAATGGAGATTGATGGGGTGGCTTTTATAGAGGTTTGGTTGGTGGTGGGAAGAAATTGTGGGGGAAGTTTTGGCGATTGAATTGATAATTCTCTATGGAACCTATGTGTTGACCGTTTTAAAAAATTGATGTGGACGCCTAGCTACGTTGATAGGATCAAATATTGCATGAGGAAGATGCAAAAATGTCATCGTTCATGACATAAAGTCTTCCTTGGTTTTGGTCGGCTATATATGGAAATCATCTGATCACCTATTAATTATCAAAACGGATATCATGTACAAATTCGATTGCTATTGTTACATCACGGAACCCAATTTTTCCATCGATAACTGAATGATGGGATTAATTTATATTGTCACAAATATACTCATTTTTATCACTAATATATATTTTTCTCATTAATATATTTATTCTTGTCACAAATATACTCATTCTTACTACCAATAATGTGAACAGTATTTACTTGTCATCCCCCTATTAACCACAAACAACATAATTGTAGTTACATTGGTTCACAAACTAATTTTCCTCTAATATTACTTTGCCACCCCCTATTCGGTACATTTGAGTGTGTGCCTAATGATGGAGTAGTGCATTGTCTTACAATTTGATAACCACGTACAATAAGCAACGCGTAATTGACCATTTTCATATCATTATCTAAGTAGAACTTTCGATTTTGCGTAGTACGCGTCAAATAGAGTGTGTCAAATTGTTATATTTTGTTTGGGAAGTACTGATTTAACTTTCGATTTACACTAGATATATATATGTGTATCAGTAGTTATATATATATATATATATATATATATATATTATTTTAGACCCATCGCAATAAAAATATAAAGTCGAGAAAACATAGAACCATTGTCTTTGAACATTATCAATTGATATATAGAAAACCAATTAAGCTGCGTACGTGAAACAGAAAATAAAATTTCGAATTAGTCAACTTGGGAAGTTGGGATAATTAAGTAATTAATTAATATTCAACACCACGTAGAAGTTTTCCAAATAACTTATTGGCTCCATTCATTTGATCACCTTCAAGTCAAGTACTACTAGAAAGAACCCGCATGATCGATATGAATTTTTCTCGGCCAGGCTTCTAGAAATTGTACAGAAATAACATCATAGATATCGATGTTCCATATATACTTCCATGTTAATTACATAATAAATACGTACCTTTAAGATATACGACTTCTAGAACAACCTAGTAATTAGTTGAATCTTTCTCAATTTGTTTTGTAGGTCATCATTGTCATGCATGTCTTTCAAAAATCATTTTCTCAGTTTTCTTGTTTATATTGAGGAACCTTCCTATCTAGCTACTAAGATGACCAACGTATCTTATAATTACTAATAAATAGCTCGCCCAAGTTTTTAAACAAAGGTGGCTAGCTTCATGAGTTATTTATCAATGTTTCTTTGCATCAACGTTGTGCTCCATTCATGTCGACGAAGTTAATTATCTCAAATCAAACTTTGTTAGTACCATATCTATGTCGTCATATAAATATATACTACGTATTTGCTTTAAGAAAGCTCATAACCAGTCCCTACGTATACGTATGATGTGTCAAATTTGGTTCACCCATGTCATGCACATGATTATGCATGACATGGAAAGCTATAAACTATCTAGCGTAAATTAACAAAGGGCCTCATTAACAGATTGGGTACTAATTATATACATGAATTTAAATTATAGTTGGTAGCGCGCATGTATTATATTGAATCATTATGTGGTGGCTAATAAATTATGTGGTTAGTCGTGGTCAACTATCGTTAGATCTGTATTTAACAGTAGATAATTAAAAACAGGTAGAAGATAATTTAATATCATTAGTTAGATGCAGATCTCACAGTAATTGACCGCGACTGACCACATAATTCACTGATGACCAGAACATAACTCATATTATATATACATAATGTACGTGCGTTTGTGAAATGTACGTGGGTAATACACCAACAGCATTGCGCTAAGCTAGTTTTTTCTCTCTTGAACGAAATGTGGTACGTTAGTGCTCGTAGCAAAGATATATCGAGATCATTTTAACATAACGTTACTTGTTTTATTCCACATTAATTCATGACCACATCGATCTATAACTCATATAAAACAGGTATCAAAGATATTTTGTATGTATTATTGATCTCGACAGAATGTTTACAATATATACATGAAGAGAACTTAATTGCTCCTTGATTCTAGCTAACTACAAGAAGGAAAGAGGAATATATGATATACATGATATGTTACAATAAAGCAAAGACAACTAGCTACAACTAATTAGGATAGGATCTCTTAGATGTCTCAATACTCCCCCTCAAGTTCTAGTGTATGTTGATTACACCTAACTTGTTTAATAATCCAAGGAACTGCTTTAGCTACAAAGGCATAGTGAACATGTCTGCAGGCTGCTCTGCTGTTCTAATGTGAGCAGTTTTAATAAGCCCTCTTTGTAATTTCTCACGAATAATATGGCAATCAATCTCAATATGTTTTGTTCGTTCATGAAAAACCATATTTGAAGCTATGTTGAGAGCAACCTGATTATCACACAAAAGGAATGCTGGTTGCGTACCTTTCACACTTAAATCCTTCAAGATGTTCTGCAACCAAGTAATCTCACAACAAGTAGAAGCCATAAATCTGTATTCATCTTCTGCATTGGATCTTGAGATAGTTCCTTGTTTCTCTGTTTTCCAAGAAATAGTTGCATTACCAAGGAATATACAGTAACCAGTGACTGACCTTCTCGTGTCTTTGCATCTCGCCCAATCTGCATCGCAGTAGGCATTCAATTATAATCTTCCAATGGAAGGCAGTAGCAAGCCTTGACCTGGTGTATTTTTTAAGTACCGTAGCACCTTATGTGCAGCTTCGAAATGTGGTTCTCTTAGCTTCTCCATGAACTGGCTAAGAATGTGGACATCATACACAATTTCTAGTCTTGTGATAGTGAGATAGATTAATCTCCCTACCAATCTTCAGTACTGTGCGGGATCAGATAACATCTTTCCTTTTCCTTGTTTCAAGGCGGTGTTGTACTCCATAGGAAAGGTGGTGGGTTTTGCACCAAGGAATCTCGAATCTTCAAGTATTTCCAACGCATATTTCCGTTAGCTTAAAACAATTCCTTGCTTAGAGCGTGCAACCTCTATTCCAAGAAGTATTTCAACACTCCCATGTCTCGTAGTTTGAACCTATCAGATAAGTATTTCTTCACCATAGTTATGTCATCAAGATGACTACCTGCTAGGATGATGTAGTCAACATATACCAATAATACTGTGAAGTGACCATTGTAATTTCTGACAAATAAAGAATAATCTGACCAGGATTGTTAAAAACTAGCCCCCTTGAGAGCATCAAACAACTTTATAAACCATTGTCTAGCTAGAGGCTTGTTTGAGTCCATACAACGATTTGTATAGCTTGCAAACTCTTATCTCCCCCTTTCCTCCAAAACTAGGAGGAAGTTTCATGTAAACATCTTCATATAAGTCTCCATGCAAAAAGGCATTGCTGATGTCAAGTTGGTGAAGATGGCAACCTTGTAAAGATGATAAACTGAGAAGGATGTGAACTGTGTTAAGCTTGGCAACAAGTGCGAATGTTTCATGGTGTAATCAATTTCTTCAATCCGACTGTAGCCTTTAGCAACAAGGCGAGCTTTTTATCACTTAATACTACAATCATGATTATACTTAATTTTATAAACCCATTTGCACCCAATATGATGCTTGTTTGCTGGTAATATTACAAGAATCCAAGTACGGTTGTCTTGTAGTGCACGAATTTCAGTTTTCATAGCATCGCGCCATTTTGGATCAAGTACTGCCTGTGAATAAGATGTAGGCTCTTTATGCAAGGTTAGAGCATTAGCGAAAGCTCTATGTATAGGAGAAATTCTATCATAAGACAACACATGCGATAGAGAATGAGTCGTACCTGAGACCTCGGTCGGTGATGATGGTGAGATAGTACGTGAGGGGAGAGCCACCTTGATGTGGAAGTCGTGCACTAGGCTCGACGTGCCTGTAAGTCTAGTGGAACGACGAAGACTTTGTGGAGGAGGGACAGTGGACTCGAGGGGATGTTGTGAAGTGGGAGATGTAGTTGACGCAAGGGGTTTTTGTGATGAGGACGTTGTGCCTGTGAATAAGATGTTGGCTCTTTATGCAAGGTTAGAGCATTAGCGAAAGCTCTATGTATAGGAGAAATTCTATCATAAGACAACACATGCGATAGAGAATGAGTCATACCTGAGACCTCGGTCGGTGATGATGGTGAGATAGTACGTGAGGGGAGAGCCACCTCGATGTGGAAGTTGTGCAGTAGGCTCGACGTGCCTGTAAGTCTGGTGGAACGACGAAGACTTTGTGGAAGAGGGTGTGTGGACTCGAGGAGATGTTGTGAAGTGGGAGATGTAGTTGACGCAAGGGGATTTTGTGATGAGGACGTTGTGTTTGTGGGAGGAGATATACTTTCAAATGATTGTGCAGCAGAATATTATGGATGAGGGACAAAAGAAGAAGTAGTTGAATGAGATGGGTTTTCGGCAGGAGGACTTTGACAAGAGGTAGGTGACATGGTGGCAGAATTATGTTGGGCAAGTGAGTCATTCTCAGCAGGAACTTGTGCATGAGAATTTTTACTGTTTATGTAGTGCACGAATCACGCACAGACGTTCCAAAATTAATGGAATAATTTGGATGAGATTCGATGGAGTGATTTGAGAAAGATTGAGGTTGTTTCAAGGTAATGGAGGGATAATGAAAATCTGTTTTGAAAAAGATAATGTCTCGAGAGATATATGCTTTCTTGCCTTTCAAGTCATAGACTCAATAGCCCTTTTTACCATTCGGATATCCTAAAAAAATGCACTCGATTAACCGAGGATCAAATTTGCTAGGCTTGTATGGATGTGTGGAAATAAAACACCTACTCCCAAAGACTCGAAGATGATCATAAGTTGGTGCTTTGAAGAAAAGTCTTTCGAAAGGTGTTTTACCATTTAAAAGTGGTGTTGGTGTTCTATTGATGAGGTAACTGGCTATCAAAATGGCTTTCCCCCAAAATCGTTTTGGAAGATTGACTTGAAAAATGAGTGAATGAGCCACATTTAAAAGATGTCAATGTTTCCTTTCGGTGACACCATTTTGTTGGGGATTGTTTACACATGTAGTTTGGTGCCCAATCCCCTTTGACGAATAAAACTCATGCATAGCAAATTCAGGACCATTATCACTCCTAATTATCTTGACACATTTATCAAATTGATTTGACCAAGTGAATAAAACTAACAAGGAGTGAACGAGTTTCAGATTTATGTTTCATGAGATAGACTCATGTGCCTCGAGAATAATCATCAACAATTGTTAAGAAATATTGTGCACCAGTGAGTGAAGAAACATGATAACCACCCCAAATATCAACATGAATTAATTCAAAATAATCTTTTCTGGAAGTAGTACTTAAACGAAATGGTTGTCGAGTTTGTTTAGCCAATGGACAAATCAAACAATTATTTGGTGCACAATTATTTTTGGAAAAAGGAAATAATGAAAAAACTCAATTTGATGAGTGACCTAGCCGTTCATGCCAGAGATTCGATGTCTGAGCTCGAGCCATACTGCAGGTTGCTTCCTGATTGGTGTCGAGGCAGTATAATCCCTCATTCTCAGTTCATATCCCAATCATCCTCCCTAATCATAGGTCCTGCATAAAGCAAACTTGTTTCAAAAATACTGTGACATAAAATGAATCACGAGCCAGTTTGCTAACAGATATCAAGTTCAGGTAGAATGAAGGGATGCATAACACATTCTCAAGTCTAAACTGTGATGTAAATTGCACAGTCCCAATGTGCGTAACCCGTGCAGAGGAACCAGATGGTAATCTTATAGCATGATGTATGGAAGGTCTCAATGAAGTAAGTAATTGTATATTACAAACAATATGATCAGTTGCACCACGGTCTATAATCCATGTATTGGCCAAGGACTCAGCCTTACCAGAAAGCTCTTCATAGTTAGGCACTTTACCAGCTTGATTCACTGATACAATGTGTCCACTGTTCAGTAGATCTCGTAGACGAGCACATTCTTCTTGAGAAAAAGGAAAAGAGGCTGATCCTCCTTGGATTTCACATAATGTCGAGAGATTATTTGCTCAACTTGTCCCTTCTCCTGCTTGGAGTGCCTTTCGCTTTTTGCATTCATCATAAGTGTGTCCTTTATAATTTCAAAAAGAACAACACAGATGTGCCTTACAGTTCTTAGTTGATGATTGTTGCGGCCACACTTTTCACAACACGACCATCTCCTTCGTTGCTGCCTTAACCGCGCGCAGACCTGCGCGAGTATGCCATAAGGGGCTCGCTGCTTACCTTTCATGGCATAGTGCCATGAAATAGACCTTATTGAGTGTTGGCAAAGGGTCCATCCCTATAATGTTGCTTCGAACCGTTGCAAACTCATATATTAATCCCATGAGAAACTTCATGATTTTCTGGGTTTCAATATAAGACTTGAGTTCCTCTCCTGCTTCATAGACACAAGAAGGAAAATTGCAAAGAGCTTCCTTCTCATCCCAAAGGCTTTTCAGTTGCGTGAATAAATAAGTGACAGTGGAGGAACCTTCTACACAATCATGGATGACATTTTTGATATGGAAAAGTTGGACAATGTTGGTTTGTCCAAATCTCTCGTACAACTTGAGCCAAACCATTCTTGCATTCTTGCAGTGAGCAAAACTCTTTGAGATCTCTTTGGACATTGATGCTAGCAACCAAGTCTTGACCAGAATATTGCAATGATTCCATTATAACTGCTCGTCTAGATTTTAGACAGGTTTAGTGAGGGTTACGTCGACAAACCCGATCTTGTTTTTGATTTAAAGCACCATGTTCATGCTTTGTATCCAAGCACTGAAGTTGTCCTCCATCAACGGTTGTGCAACAAGGATTGCTCCTGGTTGATCCGAGTGATGGATGTATAGAGGGTGATTGGAATTTTTCCATGCCAGACCCTTCTGTGATGAAGAGGAATCCTTTTGGGTTTTATGTTCTTCTCTTATCATCGTGTCGACAAGGTTTTGAGGTTTGTGTTTATAGGGTTTTCAGGAGCACGGTGGCTCTGATACCATAAAACAAATTGGTATCAAAGATATTTTGTATATATTATTGATCTCGACAGAATGTTTACAATATATACAGAAGGAGAAGTTAATTGCTCCTTGATTCTAGCTAACTACAAGAAGGAAAGAGGAATATATGATATACATGCAGTGGCAGAGCCAACATTTAATGTCAGAGGGGGCACCCCAAAACGCCGGAAAAAAATAGAAGAAAAAAATGTAACTATCATCCAAAATTTGGGAAAATAATCAAAGGAAAAATGGAATAAGACCAAAGTACAACTACAAAGGTTCGAACTATTCACCAATTGGATATCAAGTACATTAATTATCACTGCACCAAACTGATTTCTTGATTATTCAAAGTCAGAAAAGTTACTTATTTAAATCTGAGGGGGGCCATGACCTAGGCTCGGCCTAACGTGGCTTCGCCCCTGTATACATGATATGTTACAATAACGTAAACACAACTAGCTATAACTAATTAGGATAGGACCCTTAATGTCTCAATATCATAAATGCATGCATACATACATATTATTCAATTCTATTAGAGTACGTATATGAATAACTATCGATCAAGGCCAGTTCCCGTTGATCTTATAAGACACAATTTTGGCAGAAAGGGTGTCAGCCGGAAAACGTTGCTCAGTCGATGAATATGGACATGGACCGGGACTTGGAGCCGGCATAGGGCTGGGACTCGGAGGCAGGGCAGCACCGATGTAGATGGTAATCTTCTGGCCTTTGCTGCAGTGTCCGGCCAAGGTGGACGTGAAATAAAATGTGTCGCTGTCGAGAAACCGAAGTGTAACTGGTTCCTGGAATAGTAACAATGGATCCGCTGTGTTACAACTGTCGTAGTCATCCTTGGTTACCAAGGCCAAGTCTTGTTCGCCTTCTTGAAAGTTAAACGCTACACAAAACAAACAAACAGACAACGTTGAAATTAACATGCATGTGTATAAATGAAGATTGATATCACAGATTATGAAGTAGGATGGATATGATCGATCGTGGTCTCACCTAGCTCATCGTCAACTACAAAGCTGTGCTCGGCAGCCCATGCAGCATAAGTGGCAGCACCATCAGGAGGAATAGCCCAACCCAAGTCGTCTCCGACTGTGTATACTGTAGCTTCAGCGCCATATAAGAACACTACAGCCACTGCAACAAGAACTATCACGTTCATGGTTTTCATCTCGGTATTAATCCTCCGCCGCTTTTGCTGTTGTTAGAAGGAGATGTTCTGAGAAGATATATATATATATATATATATATATATAGAGGGAGATGTTTTGTAAGTGATTGAAACCTGCCAAGTTAACTTCACATAGGGCTGGAGTTACATATGTTATGTCATATGCATTGTGTATCATCCAGCCATTGCAAGCTGTGTGTACGTATGATGCAATTCGACTAGCTATGAGCCAACTGTACGTCGAGATTATCAAAATAATGGAAATTTAAGTATTCAAATCAAGATTGAGAGTCGATACTAAATATGTCCCCAATGAAAATCAAATTTTAGAATGTACGTATATATATGTTGCATCTTTAACCTTTTCTTCTTTGTTTAATTAATTTACTCAATATAATTGAAATTTAAGTAGTCAAATCAAGAATGAGAGTCGATCGATACTAAATATGTCCCCAATGAAAATCAAATTTTAGAATGTACATATATATATGTTGCATCTTTAACCTTTTCTTCTCTGTTTAAATAATTTACTCAATATAATTGAAATTTAAGTAGTCAATCAAGATTGAGAGTCGATACTAAATATGTCCCCAATGAAAATCAAATTTTAGAATGTACGTATATATATGTTGCATCTTTAACCTTTTCTTCTTTGTTTAATTAATTTACTCAATATATACAACAGAAACATGCAGGCCCTAGTATGACTAGCTTCATTCGGCTGGAAATTGCAAGGTAGCTCCATAACTAGCTAGCTAGCTAGTGCAAATCTTGTCATTCGATAGTAATAATAGATTTGACTCATTTGAGGGACATTGACGGAGAGTAAGGTGCTACATTGACGGTGAGGGATGGCAATTAACGAGGGAGAATTGACGTAAATTAACATAGGATCGATGAGAAATAGCTCATACGTATAGATGAGAACTGACGGAGGGTGACGGGGATTAACGAGAAATACATGACAAGAGTTAGAAACTTAATTAGATATCCCACTTTCTAATCACTAAAACTAGTTTTGTGTAATTATTAGTAAGATATTTGTGACTCTGATATTATTTTTATAGGCTGAGAGGGAATGAGAGTTTCGATTCCACATAAAAATAATTTTCGAAATGAATTTAACTTTATAAAAAAAAGTTAATTAAGGACGGGGTTTGAATCACCACGTAACATAATTTTGGATTTGAGTATTTTTATTTTTATTTTTCAGTTACTTACAAACAACCACTTTTTTGTGTCGTATATATGTTGGTTCTTTTGATTAAGCGGCAATTGCATATACAGTAATCTTAACTTCATGTGGATTATGAAATATAAAATATATAGAATGTGCCTTATTGAACAATATACGTAACTATATGTGGCCGGACCGGATTACATGCATGCACGTTTAGAAGATCGATATTCTTTACGATCGAGTAGCTTATTGATCAAACGACTTACATGGCACAATGCTACTTGTTAAGACAAAAACAAAAAACAAATAAATGACTTGAATGATCAAAAACTTAGATGGCCCCCTCCATTGTTAGAGACACTTTCTTCAAGTTACCCTGCAGCTTGTGCTTGTTAACTCTTTTAAGCTTGTTAACTCTTTTAGACAGAAACTTAAGCGGTAGGGCAGAATAATAAGTTTCTGCAGCTGAGCTTGGACAAGGAGCAGGTGCCGGTGACGGCGGTAAAGATGAGTCGACCCAGTTAACAGCAACCTTTTGGCCTTTGGTACAGTGACCGGCGAAAGTGCATATGAAATAGTATGTGCCGGGTTGAACAATCCCAACTTCAGCTGGATCCGTCGTTTCCCATATCGGATCTGTCGTGGTGCAACTGTCGAAGTCCTCCTTTGTCACTAGAGCTAGGTCTTGTTCTCCCGACGCAAAATCAAATGCTACACAAGAAGAAAACAGACACCATATTAATTAGCTAGTTTCACATCCTAAGTTTCCATGCATGGTCACATGTGAACGTAAAAAGAACTTTCTAGATACTCACATATGGTGTCGACGTTGACGATAAAGGAATACTTGGCAGCCCAGGCAGCATAGGTGGCGGCGCCACCGGGAGGAATAGTCCAACCCAAGTCGTCTCCGACAGTGTAGTCTACAGCTTCGGTTCTGTATAACATCGCTGCCAAAGCTATCACAGCAACCAAAACATTCATGGCTTTCCCCATCTCAGTTTCCAATTAGCTTCACCGTGGTCTTGAGCGTTCTTGTGTGCAAATTGGTAATGATGACCGATTGTGTGTAGTTTAATACTTCAATATATAGGGCTGGAGACCGCTCGGATTTTAGGGATGCGATTAGATGTCACAGCGGTTCTAAAAAACGGCCGCCTAGGCCGCCTAGGCACCGACTAATCGGAAAAAACCATCTTATCGCCTAATTTTGGTCCTGGACGGGATAGTTAGGCGGGAACCGACTAATCGGCAATTAGGCGGGCGACTAACGACTAATCGGCAGAAAAGCACCGCCTAGGCGTTTTTTTTTTAAATTAAGAGGTACAACGCAAAGGAATGAATTTTAAATAGAAAATCCAATCCAATTTCTTTCGCGAAACGTCGTCTCTCTCCCTCTGCAAACGCCGCGACTTGGACGCCGCTCGCCAATCACCGCCACTTGCCGTCCACCGCCGTCATCCTTGTTTGTTATATGTTGATAATTTAATATGGTTAAATGTGGGCAGGAGCATAGTGTCTATGGCCATCACACAAACAAAACTTGATTCCGTGAAGCTTTATGTTTGAATGGTATCCATGGTTTCAAGTTTATAATGTAAGTTTCATTGTCATAAACTTATAATGTACGTACTGTGATTTATGAATTATCAGATTCGAAATAGATAATTTCATATTCTTAGGATTCTTGTTTATGCACAATTATTTCAAAAAATTGAGATGGATGGTTAATTGGATTTCTTTATAAACTTAGTTTAGAATTTTTATGATATTTCTTTATAATTTTTACTTTATGTTTCAAATTACAATATACCATATAAATATATAATTAATTAAATATATATAACAAATGATCCGCCTAATTACCGCTTAATTATCGATTAAACTCCGCCTAAACGCCTAGGCGCTAGGCAGTAGCTCCACCGCCTAATTCCCCCTAACGCCTTTTAGAACCTTGGTCACAGCAGAACTACATCAATTAATGAATGCCTTGTATTTGACACCCTCAATCAGCTAGCTGTATCGATGCTAATTATGTCAATAAAATACAGAGTATACAATTTCAGGTATAGTTAGCAAAGTTAACGATAGTTGGCATTTCAGTCGGAGATCAAGTACGACGTTAATTACTACGACATTATAAATTATACTTGCATTACTTGCATGTAGGCCAAGGGTTCTCGAGCAAATGTAGTACGTATCAATATGTCATATCAAAACAATTACAAAGGGTGGATTAATTGACCATTAAATGTTTGGTCACATTGTGACAGTCACCGTATGATCATCACTGTAGACAAACAAGTAACAAATAATGTTAATCGCAGAAAAAGATGTTTACTTAATATAATTATGTGTACAAATGTTGTTTTTAATTAAGTATGTCTAGAACAAAATTGGATAATTTGTGCTACGATACATATATTACAATTTTTTTTCCATTATTTCGAATTTGACATTAAGTAATAGTGTAAATGACCTCTTTTTTATTTTTATTTTTCAATCTCGTAGACCTTCTGATCGAGTCTACCACATCTTTACATATCCTTCGTAGATCGAAATATAACAGATAACAATTATAACTTTTGCATTATTGAATTTACAACTTATGAAAACGTATTAGAATCTCCGACATGTAGCTTTTATTCATGAAAGTGGTATGTGAATGTCTGCTTACCGTCTAATATATATTTAGACTTTTCTAGTCTAAATTATAGTATGAATTCCAAGCTTAATTTGCACACATTGTTCCTGAGAAATCTTTCCTCTTAAGTTGAAACACTTTGAGAGTGTTCTGTTTCGGTCACAAGACAAATGTATGTCAGACTCATAGGCTCATAGCACCATTGAAAAATCCCGTAAACATGTTTCTTGCAAAAACTCAAATTTGAAAAAAATAAATAGCTCACAATTTCGTTTCGATCGCCTACGTACTATGAATCATGAATTGAAAAGAATAATAATTTGATCGTATATATTCGATCATCTGTCTTATTCATGGTTTTTTGTATCACATGATCGATACACCATATGATCAGGACTCATGGACTTTAAATTTATTCAGGTCTAGGTCGTCGACTTTTGCTCATGCACGTACGTACTTCAGGCCATTGTTAGAGAATTAATCATCTTCCTGTTATTGATACTCTTCTTCTCCTTCTTTGCCGAAACAAACTTGAACGTCTTGGACTCCGAAGATTGAACACCTTCAGTACCAGCAGATGCAGATGGACAAGGACTTGGACTTGGCATGGGAGGCATAGGTGAAGATGCGAAAGTTATAACAACCTTTTGGCCGTTAAGGCAGTGCTGGCCGAAGCTGCAGGCGAAGTAGAATGTGTCGCTCGCCATAACTGTAAGTGCACCCGGATCTGGGAACTGGGCCAATGGACTAGCCATGTTGCAGCTCTCAAAGTCTTCCTTGGTTAGTACAGTGATGTCATGCGCACCTTCAGCAAAGTTAAACACTGCAAGGAGAAATCATGGTCAAGAAATTTAAACCTAACTATAATTAGTTGGAAGAACACAAATGAAGTAGTAATGCTTCTTCACCTATGGTATCGTTTACTACGAAGTAATACTTGGAAGCCCATTTCGCATAGTAATCGGGAGTGGGAGGAACCATCCAACCCATGTCGTCTCCTACGGTGTACTCTGCGGCTTCTGCCATTGCTGCAATAGCTATGACAAGCACGATCACATACTTCATGTTCATAGCTACTGGTGAGTACGTTAATTTCCAATGATTTGTATGTAATTGGATCTATTAACTCTCTATGAAGTTGGTGATGGAATTTGAATGTGGTACTGTCTATTTATTCATGAAGATCTTTTGGATTTTAGGATGTGGTGTGTGAGATCGATCCTCCAAATTCTACATAGAGATGTGCCTTGTGTTTCACATTCGGCTCTGCCGGAAATTGCAATTCAAGCTGCAGTGTCTGTACGTATATGTATGTAGTGCATTACTCGAACCGAAATTAATCTATATATATGATACATATAATTATCTTAATAGCTAGGGTCGATATTTGTTATGTAAATTAATAAACTAACCTACTAATTAATCAGGCTAGCTATTTTCTCACTGATTAGGTTATTTTCTGGAGATGGGCTCAGATTAAATATTCGGTAACCTTTACACTCTATCCGAAGTAAAATGTTTCTTACAAATTACATCATTTACATGCAATATTATGTGGAAACGATTTAGTCAACATTAATCTATTATTTTGACCGTAACCAGCCCACAACTCGTTTCCCAATGAATATATATACAGTGGTAAATATTAAAGAAAAACTTTGAGATGAATGGTGGTCTATGGATGAAAATGAAAATGGTAGATTACAGAGAATTTACGTACTGGTGATCCAATTTGATCAGACGAATCCTCTGAAGTAACTTGCACTAATATAGTTCAAACAAGCACCAAAATACAGCTAAACAGTACAGATATAAAGCCTTCAATAAAATAAAATAACCTGATCGCACACCCTATCTAACTATGCACCTCAGAACAATAAAGCGATGAGGTTCCGCTCCTTTACTTTACATCCGATGCCCGGTTCCCATTTCCAGTGCTAGAAGTGTCTGAACAAGCTCACTAGGCCACTCCAGAAGCCAGAACAAACCCAAAGGCATTCAAATAGAGAAGCCCAGAGGCAAATGACGACCTGGGCCTCACAGAAAGACCAAGGCCCATTCCAATCTCTAAGCCCTAGTCGACCGGTCGTCCAACTCCTGCGACGACACCGAAACCAGACAGTGAGCACCGCCGCGGCCGGCCTGTCTCTGCCGTCCCCCCCCTAATTAATATTTATGCATTAGTAAATACTTAATTAGAAGCAACTTGTTACGAGATTTTCCACAAGTGATAATGATCATATTTTGATAAAAATGAAACATAGCTAGAAATGAAACATCATATCAAGGCATCGATATATATATTGATAAAAAATCTCGTTACAAATAATACAAGCTGTACCCAGCAAATAAATTAAGCAATGCATACGAGCGAGGGAGAAAAATATAAATCAATACATCAATCTAAAAGAAGCAGAAGAAAGCCACTGCAAAGGCCATGAAAACAGTTGAAACTAGGGCAACACGAGAAGAGCTGGCTGTAGAGCCCTCTGGTGGCGGTGCTGTAGTGCTTGTTGTGCTCGGCGGTGGCGCCGACGTTGAAGTAGGAGGAGGAGGAGTTGTGGCTGTAGAAGGAGGAGGAGTTGTGGCCTCAGAAGGAGGTGAAGATTCTGATGTGGGAGGAGTACTAGTAGTACTAGGGGCAGGGGCAGGGGCAGGGGTAGTACTAGGTGTAGCACTTGTTATGGTGATGGATAACTTCTGTCCTTGGTCACAATGGCCGGAGACTTGGCAGATGAAGAAGCGGTCACCGGTGGCGCTGAGGGTGTAGTTGGCTGGTCCATTGGATTTCGGTGTACCGATGACCTCGGTGGCGTTACAGATGTCAAAAGCATCCTTTGATACAAGTTCAGCTACGTCATGTACTCCTGTACTAAATTGGAACACTATACACAAAAACAAGAACAAAGATATCACAGCCTGAGGGCAGGCAACATTGAAAAAAAAGCATATATGGGATGCAGAATCACAGCCATGGTAGTTAGTAAATTCATGGTCAGTCGGGATCAGTTACGTTAGAGCTGCATCTAATAAATAATATTAAATTATTTTTCAAGTGTTTTTTATTTATCTATCATTGGATGCAGATTTAACGACAGTTGACCACAATTGATGACCATATACGTCACTAACCACCAGAACATGACTCAAAAGCAAACATAGTTGGAAATGTATAGTTACGTACCAAGAATGTCGCCAACTTTGAAGGTCTGGTTGGCAGCCCAAGAAGTATAAAAATCGGCACCAGCAGTGTTGCTCCAACTCACGCTGTGCGTTTCGGCTTCTGCGGTATGTAGCGCAGCTGCTATAACAATTACAACCACAATTGTAGTCACACTAAGTATCTTAGCACCCATGATCTTAAATTATGATACTTGAGAGAGCTTGTGTTCAAAGGTTGCCCCTAGCTTAGCTTAAGGTATTTGGTATTGTGATGTTCCGTGTGGCTTTCTCTGTGAATGAGGGGAGCTGTATATATACATAGGAAGTGAGAGTTTTGAGGGAGACCTTGCAACTTTGAATTGGTTTAGTCAGGGGTTGAAGTGACCAGTTAGATCGTGTAGTAGTTTAATTATGAACCTCAACATGTGCTGCCAGAATTGAAGTCAATAACTGAAAATTTAATCCATTAGTCGACAAAGATTAATCATTTACATGCATGCATTATGCACACAACTAATTGGGTAATGAAAGTGGAACGAGTCTTCTGGACTTGGCAGCATTTGCCATATGTAAGCTGCAATATTCATAGAGATCGATCAAGCTAATCTGCTTACAGATTAAACTTTTAAAGAAACAAAATCAGTGAGAGCTAGATTTGCTCGCATTTTAATTACTAATTATGATATTCAATCTTTCAATCGTGACCTTAACAATTAAGACCAAATCCCCTTCCAAACAAAAAAGAGACTAAATCAGTGAGTATGATTGCAGCAAATACGCGTACCTCAGTATAAACAAGTCATGAATCTTCTTAGTGAGCATATAAAGCCCGCTACTTGAGAAGCTTCTTCTTCTCCACTCTGTGACTTTAGATATTATGTACAGGTGTTTTCCAAAAAATATTGTTGAAGGCTACCTGTCGAGTTTAAAATGAAAAATAGAATTTATATTTACATTTTCTCTTTCTGGGGAAGGATAGTCTGTTTTCATAGTCAAGATTCAAGAATGAACAACAATATAACTTATCAATGCAATCTCGTGGGCTGCTTCTACTACATGAACATCGTTTCCCTTTCGTTACACTCGAAGGTAAATAGCAGTAACAAGACCAATTCAGTTCAACAGCCAATCTGTTTCGACTATCGACAAAAATGTACTATGAAGCCTCCAGACTAGAATAGAATCAGAATCAGAGCTGCCTTACAAGACTGATGCTCTGAGAAAATAAGGATATTATTAAGTACAACAGTTGTAAGAATCAAAACTGATATACATTTCCTTGGATGGATAAAGTTTACAGCAGTAACTAGCATATATTTCAGAAACTCTAGCATCGATTTTAAGTTGTTTGTACTTTGAAGACGACATGATGACTGATCTCTCAACTCCGACTGGTGTGTGCTGGTTGTCATTAATTATCTACAAAACAGAAGCAATGCTACCATGGAGATCGGTAATAGAAAGTATTGGGACTGTGACCACGCTTGAACTCTACTAGCCTGTAACAATACAGAATAAAGGAAACCAATGAGACGAGGAAGTAGATTCAAATTTTCTATAACAATATTTTAAGCTAACAATGTCTGAAATTGCAAGTTAGTACTAAAGAGAAAAAGAGGTGAGCTTATGGGGAGGATATAAAAAATGACATTGTGATTATATTCCGCATCTCTTCTCGATGAAGATGGTGAAGCTCGATTTCTTACTAAGGTGACTAAGTACTACTGTTATGACTAAAGTTCATTCTATATGCATAGCATCTAACCCTGCTACTAGTACTAAGTTACTTTGTTGGACACTGCAAGACCAAGATCAAAGGGAGCAGACGACAATCCAAGACGAAGTAGTGCACTTTTTCAAGATATTTTGATTACTTTCTAGCATTACTTCACAATAGTGCAAACCAAAACTCCAAGACAATATCAGAGCATTCAAATGTAACTTAGTTCAGGGAAGGTGAGGAAACTAGTACCTTTAGAGATGGAACCAATGATTCTGCAGATGATGATACAAGTCCATGAAACCCAATATCATATGCAATGGTCCCATCAGGCTTAAACAGACCAAAATTTCTCTCCGAAGTTGGACCGGGTTTCTGGTTCTCATTGAATATGGCAAAGACATATGCCTTCACTACAGTATGTGGCCGGAGAGGGGTCCCTTTCTTCTTCGCAAGCCTTTTACGTAGGTTATAGTTATATGTCCTTGCATTCTGTACTGTAGCTGCGGCTTCACTGTCATCTCCACGTGAAGCCCACCCTGTCTCTGTAATAATAACTTCCATCTTTTTCACACCAACATCTTCCAGAGCTGAGTAGGATGCATCAATCTGAGCATCAAGCATATTATCATAATGAAGATCATTTTTTTGGTCATAGATCCCCTGCGTTTTCTGAAACAGCGCATAGTTGATATCAATATTCTCCGGATCACTCATGTAGGCCAGGAATGGGTAAGCATTTAGACAAAAGGGGGAGTCAATTTGTGAGAAGAACTCCAAAAGGGGCTTCATGTACTGCTGCTTAACATTATCCCTAAATATACAGGAAGAGGGAGGGAAGGAATTAGAAAAAACAGCCTGCGAATGTGCTGTCGTAATCTGAACTATATCATCTAATTTTAGCATCTTTGTCGCGTTATAAATGTTTTTGACTGCACCCAAAAGTGCCGCCCACAATTCCAAATCACCCCCGCCTAATATTTCATTACCCACCGCAATCCCTCGGATGTGTGTATCAGGAAGAAATGCCTGCACATTTTCTTTAACCCACTCCAGAGCGTGATCCTGATTGGAACTCATATCTTTCACGTATCCATTGGGAAGACCGACCACTAAGTCCAGCCCAGTCCCGCTAAAAGCCTTGAGAACACTGTGATCAGCATCATATATCCTGATATTCTTTATCTTTGCTGCTCTAAGAAGTACAGCAACTTTATCAGGTGAAGGAATGTTATCTGCAATTCTCCCATAATTTATTCCATAGGCTCCGGTAAATGCCACTGTGGAGGCTGAAAAAGAACAGAACAGCACCATCAACCATCGCTCATGTGGTCACGAAAGATAAGAGTAACATGACTAACATCTAAGTGCCATAAGACATTTAAACTAACATACACCCTAACAACAGACCACTCAACCACAGAGATTGATAAGGAACTATTATAGGTTTACTTCACCCAAACGACACTCTCCCTTTATTGTGAGAAGAGATATCAGTTCACTTCAATTGCACAAGAGCAGGAAAGAGGACCAGTTCAAGGAAGATCATCAAATTAAGAGCCTTTACTAGCACATGAAGAAGTATAATACCTTCAAAAGTTCTTAGCTTCTTATAGACCGAAAAAGACTGTTAATGATCTATATACTTTCATACCAACTTCAAAACATAATTGTAGGTCAACTAGCAAATTCACCAATGGCTCATTACACAGACTAAAAACTATATTATCTGACAGAGAGCCATAGAAATTAACATCTTACATAGACTATGGCTCATATAAATAAACTCATAAGAAGACCGCCATGTATAATTTTCCAAGCTATCATGCTATCAACTCAGTACCAGAACCAGGCTCTACCCCTTTTATTTTTTATTTTTTTATGAAACAAATGAAATAACACAAACCCTGCAGTCAAAATCTCTACTACAAAAAATAAAAACCACTACAGATGCTGATGGTCAATAAAGGAAGAAAATTATACACCAACCAATTCAAGTCAAGAATCCACTAAAAGATGCAAACCCAAATCCCAAAAAGATGAAACTTCCCCACTTCACATAGCTATACAATGTTCTATGATCACCCAATTCATCAAACCCACGCAAGAAACCAATCAAAACCCAGTAACCAAATCACTTCAACAAACAAAAATCCATGAAAATAAAAAAAAGAGTATTGGGGTAGTTACCAATTGGAGAGAACAAGACCAAGTAGGCCTGAACAAAAAGGCAGAAGCTTCTGGTTCTCATCATGGTCTCTGAACCAAAACCAACACCAGGGGATTCAATCTTTGGTAAAGATCCCAACTTTCAAACCAAACAAAAGGCAAGACCGGCAAACTCAGAACCTTGAATACACAGTGATCCTTGCTCCTCAGGCATGCCATATAAAACAATGGGCAAGAAACCCTTTACTGGTTTTCTTGCATATTCTCTGTAGAAACCAATCTCAGACGAATTGGTTTTTTGGTGAGAGGATCAAAGATTAGTTGTTGAGGGGTTTTTGGGTGTGGAATTTATTTGTGTTGAGTTCTTTACTTTGTGAGTGATGCTTGCTTGGTCGGTTTTTGTTTTTGTTTGCGCACCATTGGTTGTGACTTTAACTTTTCTTTCTCAACTTCGTTGGTTTTGGTTTTTGGGCTGAAACTGAAACTCACTTTGACTCGTGGAGTCCACGAATTGGAAGATGATGACATGATTTGGAAAAGTTTGAATGAAATGTGTGTGGTTGGGTGTAGTGTAATTTTGTGTCTAATCTGACGCTCTTGGCTTTAATCTGAATTGTACGCTCTTGGCTCTAATATTAGAATTTTCACTTTTCTCTTTCGCAGTTGTTCTCGAGCATTAATGAAATCGATGAGTTATAGTCTAATGATAATGATTTATATCGTGATTTTTTTTATTACGAGTTTCAATTTTATCAGATACTAAATTTTATCGGTCAATTAAAAAAGACCACAATATCTTGTTTCTTATTTAACAAGTCGACTTAATGAATACTCTAAAAAGACAAATATTTCCACCAACTTTAATAATTGCAGACAAGAAAACAAAAAAACCAGGAATATCATCTTTCTTATTTGACAAGTCGACTTAATGAATACTCTCAGAAAAGACAAATATTTCCACAAACTTTAATAATTGCAAACAAGAAAACAAAAGTAAAAAAAAAACATATTATATGCCACTGCCTCATTAAATTTCCCTTATTCATTTGCCTTTGTTTTTCTTCCTCCTTATGTGTAATGACAGAGACTTCTGCCTCGTCGACCCAGGCATGTAGAAACGACCACTAGCCCATTAAGGAGTGGTGCAACTTAAGTTTTGAAGCCCTCTCGTGCTACTCTAGTTTGTTAGTCTAGATTCATTGTGCGTCATGTTGTTATCCAGTATAGGTGTACTTTAAAACTTCTTCCTTTAACGTGCCGAATAATCCGGTAGAGTTATGTATTCCTATCACAAGTTCTAAGTGGATATAAAATTTGTGTCCTTTCAAAAAAATAGAGACTTCTGCTTCTGCACTCGTGGATTTCATATCGACAATGTATATGTTTTACATCAAAAACTGAATAGTTGGAACCAATAGCCAATTCCTAGCTTTTATTATACCAATGGCTTTTGTTATATTAAACCAAAGAAAGGAAAAGGATCATAAAAGTAGAATATGGTTTATAAAAGAAAGGGAAAGAATTGCCTACATGAATTTTCTTTTCTTTGGAAGTAAAGAGAGTTTCACAGCTTTAATGCTGAATGTTCTAACATGTTGAGGCCCCAGATCGACACTTTCATTGTAAAGTCCCCAGAATGGAAACTGAAAGTTTAAAGGTAGTTAAGAAGCCCTGAACCCTCTCCCAACAGTGACAACTGAGTGATTCAATTGAAACAATAGCATCGGCTGCAAAATCGGCTTCTCATTCTGGTATTAGAAGTTAGATGCTTTTCTCTGAATCGTAAACCCAAAAGCCAATTCCTAGCTTGTTCGCTGATACAGATTTTGGATTTTTAGATTATATTACCTGCAGTTATGCAACTTGCTAAATTACATGTAGTCATATGCATAATATGATAATAAACTCTAAAGCTATCTGCATGAGGAAGCATAAGGTGAATTACTTAGATGACAAGAGAACTTAGTATCCCTTTTCAGTTCTTTTCACAAAATAAATCGATTCAAAAGCCAGTCAGTTAACCAACAGACCAGTACTAATCATAAACGCGTATAGAACTACTACTATATATATGATCCCACTAATCTGCTTCAATATTATTGCATAGCTGACAAGAGAGGGTTCTGTATAGAGCTGGTATAAACTTTTAAAGAGAAAGAATTTTGTCATTCTGGTAAATGCAAAGTAACATTATAACAAAAAGTAAGACAAAAAGATTGCTATAATTAATAAACAGAGAAGAAAGTTACTTTAGGCATACCCAACTACTATGATCCACGTTTAGGGAATCTACTTTGTCATCCACTGTTTAAATGGAGAAATTTAATAGTCATGGAAATGGCTGGCTATCCTTTTCAAGTTCCGTGCTAGTTTGATTACAGCTGGGAAATGCTTCAACCTTCAGATCCCAATAAGCCGGTATATAAATGAACTAGAACGAATATGTAAATAGATGTTTAGGTAGGAATGATTTGAAGACTTCGAAAATAAGCTCTAGATTATATCAACACAAAGAATAGGACTTGCAAAGCTTGTGTTTTGACATATTAATATTGAATCCAGGTATTGGTATCTTAGCATGTCAGAAATTACCAAACATAAGAAGAGTAGATTGCAGCATGGCTGAAGCCATCTAAGTTTAAAGAGCTGCAAAACATCAGTCATCAAAGCCTACACTCTGTCACTTCCATCTTCACAGAAGTGTACTTGTATTTTCTCTTGATACGATAACTAAATTTGAGGTTGATGTTGGAGGTGAATATGATGATGCTTTTGAAGCAAGTTCTGTGAAGACGAAGATGGAATGCTGGCTGTGAAGATCATGATGGACTGAGCATGCTGGCTCTAGCCTCTACAGCTCTACCTCCTGACCTGAAAGCCATTATTCAGCAAACAATTAGGCCAGACTATAAGTACACTCCAGTAGCTTCCTGTTTTCACAAATGGTGACTTGTAATGAGCTAATTGGCGCACATCACAAGTAACAAGTCCAAATAATCATAAGTAATGACTAATGACACTATGACAGTAAAACAATGGCAGTTGATTTGGATTTTACAGAGTTACCAATATCTGGTCAAGTAATCTGAAATATAACTCTATCGATATTTGGATTAGATGGCATACGCTTTGGTACAGCCAAAATGCAGCATAAATTTTTGATCATATCAGACAGAAAAATGAAGAAAGGAAATGACTTACAGTATATGTGTCACATGCCCGCATCACTGCCTGTTTCAGGTGAAACTAAGGTCTCAACATATATGGTTGTATTCAACAGATGATCCTCATGAGTCTCAACAACAGTTCCGAATGTGTTTCCCCTCGGATTGTATAATACCAAGACATTTCTTTGAAGATACAGAAGAATTTCACCATTCTCTAAGATGCATAAAGGTCTGAAGTTCAATTGAAAATCTACAGGTAAAACCTCTCGAGGAACTTTTATGACTTCAGACCAAGATTCTTTCACTCCATATTGCTTCATCATCCATATTCTCAAATTGCTGTCAACTGGTTCAAAGCAAACACACAGACAACCTCCCATAGCCCCAACTTCCACAGATTCGTATATGTTGCCAGCAGGGAGATTGGGGAATGGCACTACCTCCTCGAATTTCTCCTCTAAACTAAATGACAATATATTTGGATCAATTGTGTATCCCATCTCATCATATTCGTGATGTACCCAATGCAGAGATTCATTTACTAAGCATCCCTGCCCTAGCGCATGGACGGATTGATTGACGTATTGCCTCCATAAACCTGTTCTCACAGTATAGACCTCATATTTGGCTTCATCATCAGAAATGGCAAGATTAAATTTGTAACACTCTCGTATAACTTTGTAATCTTTCTTTGTGGAATCATAGCCAAATCCGTAAAACCTCGCACACTGATCATCATAAAAATGTGAGGCTTCTGGTAACAGCTTGGCATTCCTGGTACCTGGGTTCCACATAATGATCTTGTGGTAATCAATCTCGAGGCATATCAAGCCATTGCAAGAACCATAGATTTGCTTACTTGACTTAGAAATCATGAATGGAAAATCAAGCTTTCTGCTTACAACTTGGCCAATGATTAGTTCACCGAGTCCTTGGTTCAGTACTGGATAGTCAAATTTCTCACTAGTTAAGTGAACACCGACTTCCTTCAAATACTCCAACGATGAGTTGTAATCCACAGAGTACAAAGGACAGTTTGGGAGAAGTAGTTTGACACTGTTGGTCGACCTGTCCATGTTCATTAAGCGTAGCTCCCTAACAAAATAAAAACGAAACCTTTGACTTTCTAGTGTTGTTCTACCATGAAAGATAAGAGATGAACAAAGAGTGCAAAATATTATTAACAAAAGTAGCACCAAGATGCAAAAGCTGAACTCACAAAATGGCAAAGTCGTAGGCATAGTAATGAAAAATTTAACAATTTCACCACCAGTCCATTACAACATAAATAAAACAAAACACACTGAAATACTGAATTAGAGAACATTGACAGCAAGAGTGAATAAAAGACTCACCATGTCAATTCAGTGTCACGGCCGGTCTCCGGTGAAACTAAGCTCTGCACATAAGTAGTTGTATCAAATTGAATATTCTCATGAGTCACAAACACAGCTCAGAACTTCTTTGTCTTTGGACTATACAATGCCAATACGTTTCTCTCAAGGTTCATCAAAACTTCTCCACTCTCCAAAATGCTCAAAGGCCTCGGCCTCATCTCATAACCTTTAGGCAAAGCCTCTCGGGGAATGTTCACAGCTTCAGTCCAAGACTCTTCGACTCCATACTCCTTCATGATCCAAATACTCATACACTCGGCTCAAGACACAAACATAGACAATCTCCAACCACTCCAATTCCCTCAGAGTAATAACACTCGTCGCTCTCCGCGAGTGGATCAGGACACTCCACCACATTTTCCCTAAACTTCTCCTCATCTAAATCAAACGAAACTATAACCGAACCAACAATGTCCTCCCAACCTTCCCACCGCGACTGCACACTCCCTCGAACCACCTTGAAACCATACATATCCGCCCTCTCCTCACCGCAAACCACACTCTCCGGCAACTTCCTACTCTCTCCAATTGAAGGGTTCCATATCATCACATCCACACCATCAAACTCCAAACACACCAACCCATTCAATGAACCGTAAATCTGAATACTACGTTTCCGCTTCTCCCATTCCGACTACTCATGCCTATAAAATTCAACATTCCTGAGGTGAATAACCTCGCCGAGATCTCGGAACATTGCTACAGGATACTCGAATCTAAGACCTTTGCGAGTAGTGTCACGAGAAACACGGAAACAGTCGAGTGATTTTGAGTATTCTATGGATTTGAGAGGTCAATGAGATTGAACGTGGTTCTGTTGACGACGCGGCGGAGGTGTTTCGCCACGAAGTATTCGTCAGACATTATAGTGCGCCATGATTTGCATACGCAGCGGAATCGTACGAGGGATTTGACGTAACAGTATCTCGGTAATCACATCCTCGTCATCAATGACCTCGAAACGACAGCGTTTCGGTTCACCGGTGCCGCCGTCTGTCGTTTCTATATGAGTGTATCTATAGCTGCAAAATGACTCAATCTAAGAATGGAGCTCCGTTTCGAAAAACTTAAGCAAAGGTTCGATACCCTCTCAAAAGAAAAAAAGCGGAGTTGATCAGCAATTTAAATTGTTTATTATATAGATTACAGTTAAATAATTATGCTTACAGAAAATTAACCCTGTCAGATATAATTGTTTATCCTCACATTCAAGTGATTCAACTTCTAAGTTATGTCGGACAAACCGGATTGAGTTTATTTTATGTAAGCATGATTATTAGGTAGTAATCTATATGATAAATTTGCTTTATTTTCTTAAAGTGGTGTTCCAGTCTCTCGATCTATGCGAGGAAACGCTGAAGTGTTTTTTCTTTCTTTCAAAAATTAGTAAAATTGGGTATATGCATAATAATATTAATTATATATACATAAATAAATAATTTATTTATGTATAATAAAAAACTAGCATTCCTGCACGCGCATATGCGCGTGCGGAAGAGCATCGCGCTCGCGCGTGCGCTTTATTAGTGTATTTACTGGTATTTCTATTATTTTACGCAGTCTATAACTCAACTACTATCAATTATATTGTCCTAAATCTATGGATTACAATTTGTCAAAATTGATATATGTGTTGCTATCAATGAGATTACCAAAAGAAGCCTCCATACATCAGGTCGCATATAAGGTGGTATGCCACTCCAAGCCAATTCACGCAACTTCTCTACACAAATAAACTTCAAACTGTCAAAGAAAATCACAGTTCCTATAAGGCAATATTCTGAAGCAATATATTTACAACAAAGAGTGATGGTTTCTTATACCAAGTATATTTAACAAATGTGGGGAATTGTAGTGTCATGGAAAACAGGGTTTTGTGGTTCAGATGAAATAGGAAGATTTTGTAACTATAAAGCATTGTATCAGATCTAGCAGCTGGTTATTTGAACTCTATATCATTATGTAATTCCAGCTGACATATACATCCATGGATAGGAGGGAGAGATATGAGAGGGAAGCTAACATACCTAATATGACTGTTGTCCCTGAAAGGACCTTTGTGAACTTCATAACTCTAGCAGAGTCGGTAGCTCTAGCTCCAATGATGGATTTCGAAGCTCCTTTGGAAATATGCTCAACATTCGACGTTGATGAGTTTAACTTATTTACATTGTCATTGGTGTTCGGCTCACTTGGGCTCTCAAATGCTTCCTAGTTTAGTAGTAAAGAATCAGTCTTCTGATCAATTTCCTACGTTTCCAAAATATATTAGACAAAAAGCATATCAAGGTAAACCTCTAATGCCTTGGCAATGCTATCACTTGTTTCAGCATCATTGTAGGAGAAGCTTCGCGCATAGTTTAGAGAGGGTTCTTGTGAGTTTGAATTATATGCCAGCTCTGATCTCCTAGTCAGCAACACTTTACCCGGCATACTACGACCTTTAAGCAACCTAGACACCATAAAACATACCATCAAATTCATATCAAACTTACACAACAAAGAAACACACTTAGTTATCCAGTTGCTGGGTGGATAAAAAGTTAAACCTGAGACATTGTAATTACATCAATAATTCATAGCTTATGGCAATTCAGACTATTATACTGTCAAGTTCTTAACCAATCAGTAAATCTGATGCAGATATCATATTCAAGTTCACATACATCACAAATCAGAAAGCTTTTCTCACTGATCTTTATCTAATGCATTAGAAATCGGCGAGGCCCATATTCATTGCCTCAACATATTACAATTTAGAAACAAAATGCAACCTTTAGGTGCTGGACATTCGAATCAAATACAAAGACAGAAGCTTTTGTTGAAATGGGATTCAAATCTAATGAAAAGTGAAATCAAATGTGAGTGAGATATGAGAAGTGAGATTTGGGGAGAGGGGAATTCGTACCCTTGAACATTTCTGAGGGTTTGGTTGAATCTAGTTTCAGGGGTTGAGATGGAACTCTCTTGAGAGTGATTGTCTTCTGGGCCAGAGCTTTGATTGCTCTTGTTGTTCTTCATGGTTGTATCTACAATGAGATCATACTACTACCCTTTTGTGATTGTTGGTCCTCTCTCTCTCTCTCTCTCTCTCTCTCTCTCTCTCTCTCTCTCTCTCTCTCTCTCTCTCAGAGCTTACCCAGAGAAATATACGATCTTTGAAAGACAAACACAAATGTTGTAAAAAAAAATATCAAAATTGTTACTGAAATTTGACCAAATCGACAATTTAATCCCTAACACCGTATTAATAACATCCATCCTACTAAATCAGATCTGCATGACCTCTTGACCAACAAAACCCGAAACGAAATATACGGAATACGATCGGAGATAACAGCAAAAACATTCGATTAAAATAAAAATTAAAAAAAAGAAGAGAGTTTTGTACCTGAAAGAGGAGAGGAATTGCAGAGAGAAGAGGGAGGGATTGTCAAGACCGAATGCAGTGTCGCCTTGTGTTACCATTCAAAATCCCTCTCTGAATAACCTCGAGCCCGCGCCATCTCAAGTCTCAACCTCTCTAGTTCTCTCTCTCGCGCCGTCTTCATCTCTCTCACTCTTACACGTTCCTTTTTTTTTTTGTTGGTTCTGTATTTGTTGGAAGTAGATGAAACTGCAAAGTGAGTGATTACTTAAATGGGTTTTAGTTCAATTTTAATCCTTCAAAAATTAGAGGGTAATTTTTGGTATTTCAAAAATTTAACCTTAACCACAATTTGCTTAATTAATAGAGATTAATAACGTAAAACACTAGTAGAATTTATTTATGTATAATTATATATATTTCTTTCTAATATATAATAAAAAATTAATTATATATACATAAATAAATATAATTTGATAAATAACGTAAAACACTAGTAGAATTTAATTCTAATTTGATTGTTTTCAAACAAGTATATGCATAATAATATTATTCAAATATAAAAATTACTAAATTTCTCTCATGATTTTTTGTGAAATACGATTTAGGGTTTCTAATATAAAATATTATGTTTCTAAAAAGAATATATTTTTAGAATTGTGTTTCCAAAATGGTTCCAAAATAAATATTTTTAGAATCCTACTTCCGAAAGCTTCCGGCGAGCTTCGAAAATGGGAAACGCCTTCACTTTGAAACTTCCATGCAACCTAACTCGGTAGAGATTACATATAAATCACTTAGAATATCAAATGAACACTAAAGTAATTTATAAGGGCAAATTGGAAATTATGCTCATGAAAATCGACTGGATGGAGAAGACTGAAACTTGCCCTGCAACCTTATCCTGAAAAATTCTCTGTCATTTGCAAAGAGACCTCTGGGATTTTCCCACCAGAAAATTCAAGATTAAAAAAAAATCAATCTTTGAATCAAAAAAATGGCCACAGTCATTCTCTCTGCCTCAAACACTTTCCTCTCTACAACAACACTCAGGAGACAATTGACTCTCTGCAAGGCCATCAGTACTGGTGACTCATCATCATCATCAGTAGCATCAGCTGGTTCTGCAATTGTGACCAAGAGAGGGCTCTCTATCAGTTTGGCCTGCAGCTTTGTGTTCTCATTGGTTGGTGGGAGCTGTAACAAGTCCAATGCAGCTATTTTGGAAGCTGATGATGATGTGGAGCTTTTGGAGAGGGTTAAGAAAGATAGGCAGAAGAGGCTTGAGAAGCAGATAGTTATCAGCTCCTCCAAAAAAGAAACAGGTCAAATCTTTGTTACCATTTTCTTTGTATTCAATTATTTATGAGTTGATTTCGTGTCCATGTCTTCTTGATTATCTAAGAACTGTTTGATTGTGAACCTTATAAAGTACTTAAGAACTGTATAGTGTGAAGTGTGAGTCACGATCTTATAAAATCAACGTAATTCGTAGGTTCTCTTTGTGTCACTGATTTGTGTGGTTCTGTTGATGTTATTTCGCATAGATAGCCGCGAATGATGTTTTGGTCACATGCTCAAATATTACCTAAAAATGAAATGATCTGTTGTTGCAGGATATCTGCAGGAACTGGTGTTCAGGCTGAGTAAAGTAGGCCAAGCAATTGATAAAAATGATTTTCCTACGGCGAATTCAGTTCTCGGGGATAGAGATTGGGTTAAGAAGGCCAATCTAGCCTTGAATAAGGTTATTATCCTTTAGTTTATAAGATCAGTTGACACAAAATGAAAAGCATGTTCTTTATAACAGCACCATCATTATTGGTTATTGTTATGCTCAATATAAGTGTATAGCTCTCTGACTGTTTTTCTATACATTGTGGAACAGCTGAGCTCTAGTCCTGAAGAAACGACTGAGGTGGATGCATTCAACTCCTCACTAGCTTCATTGATATCTTCAGGTCTGCTACTGCATCACCGAAACTTTATTTGATAAGCTTACACTTAATGCTGTGCTGATGAATTTCCACGTCAAAATGTTGCATCCATTTTAGGTGGCTTTGAAACAGCATTGAACGTATTTCTTCTTGCATAGTTGAAACATGATGTTGTTGTGCTTGTGTGGCTTACATGAGCTCTTGTCTTGCAGTTACAAAGAATGATACCGAATCCTCCAAGCTCGCTTTTGTGTCGTCTGCCAGTGCATTCGAGAAATGGACAGCGCTAACGGGGCTAGGTGGCCAGCTTAAGGGACTTTGAGCATAGGTTACAGCAATTTTCATTAAGCACACTTTCTTAGTTTTCAGTTTCACCATTCTTTATATACTGAATTGTTGAGTGGAATTTTTCGTTTCTGTATAATTTGCTCACCGGCCTGTGCAAAACTCAGCCATGAGAGGCAGCTGTAATTCATATAGAAACAAATAGCAAAGCTTTTGATGAAAGAACTCTTCTGATCAAGTAAACAGGAATGTCGAAGTTAACCGACTTATTAATAAGATCACCTGCAGTAATATACGACTGCATAGTATTATTACATCACCAGTATTTTACACCATAATATTACAGAGGTTACTGCGTGCTACATTCTCTCTAGTACACAACGGACGGATGGTACATGCTCCTTCGTGCACAACAAAGGATATGGTACAGCCTAATCTACTGCTCTATTGTCGGATGTTTCAATGAACAATCAGATAACTAAAATTAACAACTGTGAAAACTAAAGATACTCAGAAATGTGAGGGGGTAAGGATGATGGAAGACAAACGAACTCAACAAGCCACAACAGCTAAACCTTCACAGCCTCATTGCAGTTGCTGCCATTTTCAGTCACTCCTGCTTCAATCTTCTTGCTCACCTCATGAACACTGGAACTCTTATGCTCCTCACCCTTCCCTTGTGTGGCTTCTTTCTCCTTGATTTCACTTTCGCAATGTTTCTCTTTTCCCTCTCGTTCTCCATTAGCTTTGTCCTCACTTGCAATAGCTACCTCTACCTCAGGCTCTGGTTGCTCGACCTTTTCTTGTACTTTTTCTCCAAAATCTTCCTTATCATTTGATTCTCCAGAACCAGACGCATCAACCTCCTTCCCATATTTGGTTGCTTTTGACTTTTCTGCTTCTACTTCATCGAGTACTTTAGCTTCCTTCTCAACTTTAGCATCTTCAGCTGGTTCAGCCACTTCTGTCTTGGTTTCTGCATTTTGAGTTTCCTTTGCATCAGTCTTTTCCATCTCAGTATCGGCATCCTTCACAGCTTTATCAGCTTCTTGCCCATCACTAACCTTTTCCTCCTTGCCTTCCGGAGCAGCTTCCTTTTCTTTGCTATCCTTCTTTGACGCTGATGTTTTTTTGCTTCGCTTCTTTGGGGGATCACTTTCTGGTGATGGAGTTGCCTTCACCTTCTCACTTATCCTAGCCGATCTCCTTGGGGTCTCACCAGTGCCCCAATCAAATTCTGACACTGCAGGGCCACCAGGGTGTGCTTTCAGGTATTGTTCCAGCTGTCTTTTGTTGGTGATCTCCTCACCAGTTGGAGCTGTAAATATGATCTCGCTTTTCTTGGGAGTTCCACTCTGCTTCGGCACAAACTGCATATCAACACAGACCAGGACCATGTTACATAGACTTAAGAATCTGGCAGAATGATAAAGAGGCATCAAAGAGTTACACTGTCAGAAATTCTCTGAAAGAAACTCTGACGCATGTTGAGATAAAGAGAGGATCTTTAGATATGAATTTATCGCTATTGCTTGCTAAATGATATTAAGCCCGGTCTGAAGATTGCAGAGGCTGTGCTTAACTGCTCATACATGTTTAAAAAATCAAAAGCACCAACACCGTATTGTTCAAGTCTGCCACTCACCCAAATTGAGACTCTACTCTAGCATCATCATCATAACATGCTAGAATTTCTAGCGAAAACAAAACAACTCTAATTACAAAATTACTCCTCATGCACCAACATTGTATACTGTCATCACAACAATTAGCACGAACATTGTATACAAAACTACTTCTCAACCGATCCCAAACTTCACGCAAGTGAATACAGAAATACAATTTAGTAAATAACTCTTCACAACTGTGATAACAGAATCAGTAATTCCCAACTGTATGTAACTTCCACACTTCTGATGAACATTCCTCTATAAAATCACTATTCTAGCATATCATGCAAGTGTTCTTCAAACATTTGACCTAATAAACTATACACAGAAAGCTAACACAATTACTGAAAATTCAACACAAATTGAGGAGAACCCTTCACCAAAATCATCAAATTCAATTGAAATTCAATCAAATAAGCTAGAATTATACCAAATTAGCTAGCATATAAATTAAACATCTGAAAATCCCCAAAATTAAAAACAGAGAGGAAGCAAATCACCTTCTTAACCCAACCAGAAGGGGCTGGTAGCTCCACGGACACAACCTCCTCCTTCTCCACTGAGCTAGCCATTTTCACACTTTCTCACCTAACCAAATTTCACAAACAATAAAGATTTGAATTTCTATTCCACCAAAAAAAAAAATCGAAACTTTAAAACAAGTTGAAGAGTTAAAGTTTCTTACTTTGCTCTGAAGAAAAACAGAACCAAAATTTTGAGGGCTTTGAAAATTGGGTGAAGAAGAAGAAAAGGGTTAGACACTAAATATGAAGCAAAGGCCAACTAACAGTGACACGTTGTTGAATCAGAGCATTTGTGCTTCTTCGATCTCCAGGAGGACAGTTCTGGGCTGTGATTCTACTTACTGGGTATTTTTGAACCGTCACGGTTCTTCATGGGGGTGACACGCGTCCTTTATCGGTTAAGATTGACGGCTCCGATTGTGTCAGTGAAAAAGTGGTTGGATTTGACCTTTTGGGATGGCTGTGAGTCACAGCCATGGGCTCGTGTCGACGACGCTTGGGCTTTTGCCTTGGTGATTGCTTTGGAATCACAACCATACAATATGATGAGCTCTTTTGTCTTAGAGTTTTTATTATTATTATTATTATTGTTTGAATGAAGAGTTTTAATGTTGTAGGGTTGGGAGATCAAATTGCATTATGCATTTTAAACGATTAAAATGGTGGAGATAGATACGTATTATTTTCAGGATTTGAATATATAAAATGTTTAAACTCGACTCGAGTTTTTTTTATATTATAATTTGAAAAGAGGAGGTGGGGATGGACTTTTGGTTGCCACATCTCTATCTTAGTACTATCCAAAAAAACGCCTACCTTATCCGGATGGAGCAGATCCGACGCGGTGCTTGAACTGCCGAACCCATTTTTTGCTTTTGGACAAATTCAATTAAATAAGTTGATGAGCAAAGCTTCTCTTTCTGGTCCACACTCATAAGGAAACATTTTGCACCACAATGGAACCGAACTTGGGCATAAGTTGGCTACAAATGAGTTTGGTGATTATGGGCCTAACTTTATCGGCCCATACTTACGTGCTGAATCAGAGAGGCCCGGCCTGCCGGTGGGTAACAAATTACGCTTCGTCTTCACCAAATTTAGTTCAAGACTCTCTCGGCTCTCTCGCCAAGCTTCTGATCATATCATCTGTTTGAAGTTTGAACTGAGCAGTCGTTCTCAGAAACCCCGCACGTGGGACCCAGCACCATGATGTTCATATAATTGGGGGGTAAGGGGAAACAGCATTGAGAGCTTTCACATGATTGACATGAAGCTCATGGCTAGCTAGAATTCCTTGCTTGGCTTCTCTAGCTCTAAGACTCTGAACAAAAAATAATACTGACCAAACTATATAAGGTATGCTATTGGAGGGATAGATGTTGTACGTGTTTATATATATGGTCCTGCATTTTGTTGAGGGTAATGCACTAAGTTATCATAGCTGACCAGATCAATGCCTGCAGCAGAGTTTGGTACGTCGTACATGTAGTTTTTGATGAGAATGTAACAGCCCTCGATACGCAGGTTTTTGGTCTGGTTATTTCTGGGTGTCTTGGCCGGCCAAGTACTACGTACGTTAACAACTTTCATGGATCGAAGATATATGTGTGTATTAAACTCGATTTGCTACAATAATCGACCCACCTGTGTCTATATGCATGTGTGCTTAGCTTGACTGGTTCATTGTTCAAATCTCAGACCCTTCAAATCATAGAGAGAATACTTCGTGGTGCAGAGACAGGCAGATCTTTCGCTTTGGCTTTGGAAATGAACCATTTCTGTGTACGCATATATCCAAGAAGAACTTATAAACTAATAGGATTCGATCTATGAGATATGGTCATATGGAGATTTATATCAGCGGCTGATCTATGAGGAGCTGGCCTGGTTATATATACGTACATTTATAGTTGGTGAAATCCCTAGGCCTTAGCTTTAAGCAAGTCAAACCATATAAGACTTATGTATCTGCTACGTACATTGATGTATGATTTTCCAGTCAAAATTTATCGGACAAGACATATCTCCATCTCCTCCACGGAGCAATGGGTCCACCGGAATTGTCTGGAACAATACAGCCATTTTCAAACCGTATGCACAAACCAATTAAGATTTTGTGTGTTTTTGAGTGTGTTTGGATCTTTGTGGCGCCTATTCACGATCAAACAAGAGCCATATATCTTATGCATGCATCCCATACGCCCTATCAAATATGGCCGCTCCAAAAGATCTTAAGTAACTGCGGGAAAGAGAAATTCAAAAAGAAAAACTGAGCAAAATTTTCCATTTTTATGGTTTACATGCATATAGTTACTTTATTAGTATGCTTCTTAGTTAGTAATGTGTGTATATGCATACATGTATACATGAACGTACAAGGCGTTGGTGTTGTCGAGGTGCTAATTCCCCACGTCAAATATTGTTTGCTTTATTCTTATCCCACAAATATATACTATATATATCTTTATACGTTCAAAGAGCTAGCTATATATCTACGTAGCGTTCATATGTCTTTCTCAATTGGAGTACTTAGAACTCATCGTGGTAATGTATCCGGACTATGTAGTCGCATGGAATGTCCAAGTCAGACACTCCAGATCGAAGACAGGCAATGCCCACTTGCCTATATACATGAGACTATTTGATTAATAAAGATGTGACATAAATATGTAATGTCAATTTTCATGGACGCAAAAGAATTTGAAATCTGGAACCTCACCATACATTTATAGATCGATTGACGAACTCTGTTTTTGTAGTGAATATAGAAAGAAGAAGAAAAATGACTTTTGTTAATATTTCCATCTAACTAGCTATGATCAACAATCTCAAGGAAACTTTGATGTAATTTTTTTTTTTGGACAGACGTTAAATAAAATGAATCTTTTATGATAAATTGATTTTAATCAATCAAATGATCACTAAGCAAATTATCTTTGCAATCAAAACCTGGAAAATGAGAGGACGATGGTGCACGCACGTGATCTAAGTAAGTCTATCATAAAAGTAAAATGATATTCCTGGCAAAAAGTTTAGGGTGTATGAGAAAATATATGTCATCCTCATATGGCTATTTATTATACGAGAGAGCTAGTGAGAGACATAGAAAGGGACACGAGCTAAACAGCCATTGCATAGTACTTTATGGAGTTGGCCAAACCGACAAATAACAAGATCTTAATAATGTTTCGATTCTAACAGAGTTTTGTCCACTTCGATACTATATATGTAATGTAACTAATTTCAAGCAGCTAGTTAGCTCTCTACCTCAAATTTCAAGTATACTTTGGACCAATATAAGATTTGAATCATTTGATGCTCTCAGTAAAAGAATATATAATTGATGCTTCAAATGCAAATGTCAACAACGTTACCTAAAAAGATGAGACTAGATCCTTAACTCCATGTCAGTCATGGTTTTGGGTATGATCCCAGCTGTGAATTGTTCTTGGGAATAAATGTATAAGTTTGTAGTAGGTCGGCTTAGGCCTTAGGATTTATTTCTTGAAACTAGAGGCGTAACATTGTGCGACAAGGTTACAAAATGCTTCCAAACCAGCCAGTACGTATATATTTTTCAAAGTAAAAAACAGTCTATATGTGTTTCAAAAAAATTAGCTACACGATTGACCACCTGATAGTACTTTCATGGATTGAGAGGTTAGAGGTTCAATTCTTCATAAAATTGATTTCCAGGTGAATTGAATTAAAAACAAAACAACAAAAATGAGTTCCAAAAATGGATATCTATGTAGCTATAAAGATTCGTGATTCTTGAAGTATTCTGAAAAGCACTTCTATAATATATCCTCGAGGAAAAAATGAGTTGCGCGCATACTTGCATGTAGTGTGTATATATACATTAGCTAATTGGATGTATATGCAGTATATATACTCTCTTCTCGTGTATATATAACATTAGCATAGTCGCATAGATATATATACAGGTGTGTAGGGTTGTACGTACACGGTTTGTATGTACGTTGCCGGTAGCCGGCCATGTGCGACACGACGGAATATATATACATGGATACGTACTCGACGTAGGCCTAATTGTCTCAATTATGCTTCGAGCTCAATTATGCATGTCTATACGAGGTTTAACATGCATGATTATAATAATAAAGATACGTATGATTGCTAAATCTTTGGGTACGAATGGTAGAGAGAAAAATGGCTTTGACACAATGCTCCCCCTTCCTCTAATTTCTGGCGTCTGCAAACCCTAACCCCTCGATCTCTCAATCAATCCCTCCTCACACCCCCCACCCCAGATATACAATTATACATATCCAGATTCCAAATCGCTCTGAGAACCCTAAATGGTGAAAATGTGGAACCGCATTTGTGTCCAATAAAACTCGTAAAAACCGCTTTAATGTCTTTCCCTTTCCGGACCCCATCATTCTTTTTCACCTGCCCTTTGGCTCTCCAAATTTACCCATTTTCTGTAAATTATTTTACACTAACGGAGTCCAAGACAATTTGAGGTATGAAAATGCAAAAATTTGATACTTTTAGAATGATATTTGCAAGTTAGGGGCAGCTTTTGTAATTAATCCTGTATAATTTTTTTCATTACAGTATACCTAGCTAGTACCTTAGCTCTCTTTACCTCATCACTCCGGCCCTCCTTAGAATCTCTATCCGTCTCCCTCTTTCTCAACCTAGCTCTCCCTATATATGTACGCCCTACATACATAACATAACCCATCTCATAAGCATAAGAGGAAACTAAAAAGCTTTGGGGCTTTAGTGTTCTTATATTGCAATTTGCAACTAGAGCTTGCCGAGCTGATCTTGCTCTCTTTTATTCTTTAGTTTCTTGTTCTTGTTGGTTAAAGAGTTTCTCTTCCTCTTGATAATCAGTTGTCAAAGATAGACAATCATGTCTAACTGCATCGACGCTGTGCCTGAGCAACTCTGCTACATCCCCTGCAGCTTTTGCCATATTGTTCTCGCGGTACCTCTCTCTCTCTCTCTCTCTCTCTCTCTCACACACACACACACACACACGCATCATCATATTGATATGGAGTTGAGAAAATTTGCTTTGATCAGCTTTAATCATCAAAACCAACTCACTCATTTTATGATTGTTTTCTTCTGGTTTTACATTTGGGGGAGGAAGTTTAATTAGATGCTGAAAATTGAAAAAGCAGCTTGATTTGTCGTGATCAAGTTTTGGTGGTACTTGTTCACCGAAATCCAGCTCCTTCAATTTATTATTTTCCGAGTTTTCTGTGATTTAGAGTTGTATAGTCAGGTCTCCATCGATGGACTTTACTTTTCTCATCTTCTTTTGCAGTCAAGAAAAAGTCATAACCTGAGAAGGTGCTTGAAATCAAAGAGAGAGATATAGATAGAGAGATTTCATTGGTTAAATGAGTTTGTGTAGTAGATATAATGTGAATCTAGATCCCTTTGTTTGAAACCAAACCTCAATAACAAAGCTAAAGAAACCAGGTTGATGATGACCAGTCCTTCACCCTTTGCTTTCCTCAACCTAGCTATATTGCACTACCAGAGCCTTGGTCCAGCCTTAGCTCTTCTTTTTTCTCATGGGAAAAGCTCAAATTCATCTTCTCCTCACTTGGCTTTATCAATTGCCATTTTTAGGGTTTCCAATTGTACTTTCCTTTTTCTTAAAAAGCCATACCAAAAATGACCTAGTCTTGATTCATCAAGGAAAGATGACAATAGATAACCTCAGAGAAACAACGAACCAAGATTAATTAGCCAGTACCTGGCCAGTTTCTACATAGATCTCAGATTCTCAGATCTTCTTCTATATTCTTATTAAGATGAACTGATCGATCATGGATATCTGTGCAGGTGAGTGTTCCATGCAGCAGTCTTTTTGACATGGTGACCGTCCGATGCGGGCACTGTACAAATCTGTGGTCCGTGAACATGGCTGCTGCCTTTCAGGCAATGTCTTGGCAAGATATCCAGGTCATCATCATCCAACTAATTTAATTTAATTCACTACTACTGTAATGTAATTTAGGGCTAGTTCTGGTTGGTTCTGGGTTACATGATCCTATTAAATTAGGAAAATTGAAGACTTGAAGATTGAGCATTTCAAGGCTCTGAAACCCTAGATAGCTAGCTAGGTAGCTAGCCTGCAGCCGCCATGATCTGGAGACCCACAATATTTTTATTAGCTTTATCAGGAGGAGCTAACCCTATAGCTGCGCCCTTTTTCATCTTGATTTGATTGACATGATAGAATGTTAGGTTCTAATGATTTCTTTTCATGGTGTTTGTCTTCTACTGTGCGAACACAATCTTATTTTATATCCTCCTTAAAAGCTCTGATGTTTTTCAACAACTGTCTAGCTAGCTAGTTAGCTATCTGGGTTCTATATGATCTAATTTTCACAGTATCTAGCTAGCTGATACTGTCCTGTCAAAAGCTGGTAGCTAGCTGAAGAAAACCCTCAAATTATTATTTTGACATAAAAAGTAATTAATTTTCTGGTTCCTAATTAATTATCTCGGTTAAGCTTTTTAAAGAAATGAAGTCATTTTGATTCTGATTTTGATTCTCTTAATGGTTTTTTAGGCACAAAACATCAGCCATAACGCGCTGAATTACCGGATCGATTCGGGTTCATCATCCAAAGGTAACAAGAGGATTGCATCCATTGCACATCGTCATGCTGCTGAGGAGAAAAGTTCCAGCCGCGGTGAGTCAATTTAAGCTTTCTTAATTAGTTAATACTTCGTTGATGTTAGGTCATATGTCATTTTAGCAATTTACTGAGTTGCTGCGTTATTTGTACTTCTTGTTTCAGCTCCCGAGAAGAGGCAGCGAGTACCTTCTGCATATAACCAGTTCATTAAGTAAATACCAGCTACTGTCCATCAACTTATTTACTCCTTGATGCATACATATCATTTCTTTTAAAATGTGCATGTGATGCTGTGTTAATTTTAATTTGTAGGGAGGAGATCCAAAGGATCAAGGCAAATAACCCTGATATAAGCCATAGAGAAGCTTTTAGCACTGCTGCCAAGAATGTAAGTGATGTTAAAAAATTTATAGTACTCTGGAGTACAAAAAATTAATTAATTTTAGAGCGTTGAATAACTTCTGCGGTTTTCATTTTTTGAGAAATGAAGTGATTCAATGCTCAAAAACCGTGGAATTTTGGTACTCTGGAGTACTGTAGAACACTCCTTTAATTTATATATATATGTGTAATATTCCTATGACAGGTTTCATTTAATTAGTCTAGTTTCTTTCTACTTAATTTGGGGATCCCTTAATTTGTAGTGGGCGCACTTCCCTCACATTCATTTTGGGTTGATGTTGGAGACCAACAATCAGGCTAAGCTGGACAATGTACGTAAGTGTCAAGCTAATATAAACAAGTTTATGCTCCATATTACAATAAAATGTTGGACATGTGTGCCTTCACTATTTAAAGACAAAATGACAAATAGAAACTTATTTACAGGGATCTGATAAACATCTTATGTCGAGGGCTGCACTACTGAAATGAACGTGATGATGATGATTCCGGCCATCAACAGTGACCGATCGACTGATATCAAAGTTCTTCCGTCATACGAGAATTACGTACCTTTGACTCTCTTTGTTGTTTTTATGAGTATTCAATGTTCTTCCTTCTTCTTCTCAGTACTTATCACTTTGTAATGCCTACGAGATTGATTTCTGATTTCGATCACATGTACTTTGACTTGAGAGTAAGTATACAGAATGTACTATATTTGCCATCTTGATTTTATCAATGATTGTTTTTATTTCCTAATGACAGAAGGATTGTATTACATTATCGACATTTAACGGATTTCACAAATATCATAGCTATAAGATCTCATTCTTCTAGAATTTAGAGTTTTTGCGTTTAATTTCCTCCATAACTTAAGTTATTTGTGAACAAACATACAACAAACATTGCACTCTCATCCTATGCACGTAAAAATATTAGAGCAAGTCTAATTAATGGTTATGTCAAAATTTACCATGCCATGATACTCTTGGTAACTTTTGACCAAACAATTTAACATTTTAGCTTCTCTAATCATAGATGTTTTACAGTACTCTAGAGTACAAATTTTTTTCAGTTTTAGAGGGTTTGATCACTTCATTTATCTAAAAATAGGGACCGCAAAAGTTATCCGGTACAACGCACCAAAACTAATCGAGGAGTTTTTTGTACTCTAGAGCACTATAGAATTTTCGCTCTAACTGATATGTCAAATCTACGTGGATGACATATCTAACCAAGAATATTAAATTTGATATCAAAAATCAATATGTCAAACCATCTTTCTATCTCTTTTTTTTTTTTACAATTGATCTCTTTATTTTGATATTTGTCTCTTTATTTTGACATAACCACTAGACTTGAAATTTGACAAAAACCCTAACATATTGCCTAGTCAGCCTTCAAATTTAAATTGGACAAATTTAATTTGGATAATCCATTAAACTTGCTCTTAAAAGATTCAAAATGAGAATTAAACTCAAACTCAAATTAAAGATAAAATTGACTATCCTTTCACTTCAAAAAAAAAATTGAACCGAATACATGCATGAAACTCGTCATGATCGTTATGACTTTTCCCTTTCCATATCTCTTTTGAGCGTTGACTGATAGGCCGGCCTGGTTTAAGCAATTTCTGTACTGAAAGCTCGACTCTTGTCTTGCACACCCTTGCTAGAGGACGCAGGATTTCTGGGTAAAGATCTCTGAAAAAGAAAAAGGGTAATTACGCATCATAATAAGACATACATATAAACACGTACTACCTGAAACAGTGAAAGTTAGCCACAACCGATCGATGACATTATATATGTTATTCTAGGCCATGTTAAATTATTGAATGCATGCGATGTGATTGAGGGTAAAAAAAAAATCAATTCCTTTCTTCTTTCACAAAGAAAATAAAGACAGCAAATATCCAAGAAAAGCCTTTGTCTGTCCCAAGTCCAAGCATAGACCGCATAAAGATACGTACATACATATATAATATATAATTTCTATCAGTGTAAGTTTTCGTACTAAAACTTCTGTGTGAAGTTGTATTTTACACAAAATCGACAATGTGGTTTGATAATTGAAGTCAATCGTCTTTTAAATATATATATATATATATATATATAAGGATTGTGCATGCAAAAATGTCAGTTTAATCGAAGATGTTTTAAACATTTGATTGTCGCATTGTTTAACAATGCGCATAAGTTGTCTGATATAGCTCAAATTTTGAGTGTGATCAAATGGTCAAAACATCTTCGATTTGGCTGAAATTTTGTAGGCACGATCATTCCATATGTATCTAAATGGTGATTGATTCCAATGATCAAAAATTATTTCGTCAATTTTATATAAAATTGAACTTCATATCGAAGTTTCAATGCGAAGCTTCGCACTTGATAAAATCGGTATATATATATATGATCGACCTGCTCAGCTCTCTGTGAAAAGAGAAAAGAGGAATTCATGGACCACCATTAGTATTAGTCTTGGCTCTGAAGAATCATCATCCCTGGATTCCCTGCAGTGCTGCTGCTCACAAAAAGCGCCACTAGAGCTAGCATTAAACTAGAGCAAACTCTTTTTGCAGAGCAGTTTGGTCGAGTTTCATCTTTGCTCTAAATACACTGGTTCAACATAGTGAACATACATGGGTGAGAACTGAGAAGGAGGGAAGAGAAATGTCCTCCGGATCTTGAAGTGGGTTTTGTAGTTCGATCGAGCTAGCTAGGTAGATTAGAAGAGCTGTCAAAGTTTGTTAATTTCCTTGTTTTTGGTAAAAGAAAAAAAGAAGAAGAAAATAAAAATGAGCTTAGCTAGGGTTCTGCTTCTGCTGCTGCCGCTTCTGGTCTGACACGAACACATGCATGCATTCTTGTTCTGACATTTAGAATCTGAAACGTCAATTTCACGTCTGTTAACGCATTCTATGTTCATATTTCGATGTCATTTCACCAGGCTCTAGCTAGCTAGCTCCGTCGTCTACTCTACAGCCTCTGAGTCTCTGACTCCCTTCTCTTCCGCACTCTCGCTGCCTCGCTTTGAAGTTTGCCACTTTGGACTACTCGATCTCTTCTCTTCTTTCTCTCTCTAGGAATGTTTGTGTCCTCTCGAGGTGTTCCTATACTTCAATGGCGTGGGGCACATGCCCCATTCTATCAACTTGACCTAGCATAGGGCCCTTGATACCCCTCTTCTAAGGACTAAAGTTTGGTTTATTGTTATGAAGTTTGGGGCAACATGTGATTCCATTAGCATCATGTTCTCTGTGTCCGGTATTGCATTTCTGTCTAGATCACAAATTCTCCAATTTTTTTCAAATGTGCTTGCTAAGAAACCGCGACGCGTTACGTGGTCCTTCACTGGTTTTTTTGGATCACAAATTCTACCATGTTGAGTCACATTGGTGTTTATTGAATCGACAACAGTTACCAAACGGCTGGCGATATATTAGCACTGACTTGATCCTTCTTAGATTGACAGGGTATGAAGTTGGGGGGTTGAAGTAGCATGCTCAATAGATGCTATATAAACACATATTAGTAAGGTAAGGTAATGTGCTCGGCACCACTTCAAATGGAATGGCATTACCTTCTGTCACGCACTCACAGCACTTAAACTGGTTCTCGAAATGACAAGTAGCTTTGCACTGAGCACAGCACACATCCATTACTGCACTCGTGCAACTGAACAAGTGATGCTCTCTCCACTATGATAACTAGAGTTGAAAGTTGAAACACAACAGAGGGCATACATATATGTGCTAAGAAATTTTCTGTAAACTGGGAAAAATCACCTTGACTAATCTAAAAATTTAATAACCCTGGTCCTCATTCGAATTTGGGGGTAGAATGAGGCTCGGGTTGAAATACAATGGTTGACAAACTCTTGACAATAATGTTACACCTAGAGATGAAAAAGAAGATGAAACCTGCTAAATTGTTGTGTTGGTTAATGGCAGATGGCATCTTTGAAAGACAACCTTGGCTTATCTGATCCAAAGCTGAACTTAATATCTGAAGAATCATTCTGAACTGTGTTGCTGGTCGAAGGGAATGTAAATACAAGACGATCAGACTTCTGGGATCCAAAACTGTATGTAGGAACAGCAGTATCTCCATCTTTCGGCTGATGCTCACTGGTAGCCAAGAAAGATGGAGTAATGGACGGTGTGGGTGGTTCAGAAAACACAGCACAAGATTTAGGCACCGGGAATGTGAAGGAAGAGCCCTTATCAGAAGATAACTTCCATGTTGGGTCGGGCTTGTCAATAGACATAGAAGGAAAAACGCGTTTCGTTCCTGAAGGTTGGAAGAGGGGCTTCTTTTGTTGGTTTAGTACCTCTGGACTGACTGCACCTGGGGTGGTCTTTGGGAAATCCTGCAAAGTTTGTTTCATTAGCCACTGCATACCCTATTCACAACATTTCTTAACACTTTAATGGAAGAGCTAGACAGTTGTAATTTTAGAGGAAACGCACCTTATCTGTGCTCTTGCCTGAAAATCTTCCATCACTCCCATCACCAGCAAGACCATTGCTTACAATATCAGTAGCTTTTACAGTAGTCTTCGATAGTGTCTCCTTAAACAGAGAATTCCACTTTTCAGCGTTCTCAAGAACCGGTCTTTTCTGGTTATCATTACGTAAACTGGAGCCTCGTAAAAGTGAGCTATCATCTCCATTCTGGAGGATTGGAGGAATATCAGAAGCCGAGGGTTTCTTCCATGACATGGTTAGCTTTAATTCTTCTGACTTATCTTTAGGAGTGGGGGAATTTCTATTAATGTGCTCCAAAATTGTCCTCGCAATCAGACTTGATTGTTGAGGAACACCCACTTGAAAGCTGGAAGGTTTCTTATTTACTGACTGGAAAAGGGAGTTGCCACTCGATCTTCCAAGTTCAAAATTCTTCTTGCCAGAAAGCAAAGAATCTTTGCGGATGTGAGAACTTTCAGCCTGTGAAATTCCAATGGAAGGGGAATTAACATACGGAGATCCTCTAGGAGGAGTTGCTGTAGCAACCTTATGTCGTGTCCTGCGAATTGGTCCTACTGATCCACAGCCACCATCCGGTGCATCACCTCTTTGTTTCTCGGATGTCTGAAATGCAAAGAAATAAACACTCATCAATCAAGTCAAAAAAGTGGATTCAACGTTTCATGCAAAAGTAGAGATTGATGCTCAATTCATTCTTAAAATATATTCACAAATAGATACCGATGAGTTGGCCATTACTTTATGCCTAATATACAAAAGCTATCATCTCCACATGTCAATAGAAACTATGTGGTATTAGAAGAGCTAATTATTGACAAGCATACATTCTGTGATGCCAAAAGTAAGCTCACTTCAATTCTTAGTCCATTCAGCAATAGATTCCTAGTAAACTATGTGCCGAGAATTAATGATCAGACTAGAATGCTAAGGCTAGTGAAAAGAGTCACAACGTGTATTGTATCTCAAACAATACCCGTGAGAGTTTCAACTGTGTATCATTAACAACTTCCACCAACTTTCGCAACTTGATTATGCACCAGATATTGCCAGGAACAACACATGGAAACTAAATGAGCTTGTAATGTAGGGGCTGGATCTCTAAGAAACTTTCTATACAAGTTTTTCTTAAAAGGAAACACAGAGAATAATTCACTCTCATGATCATCTTATTTTGAAACAATATCAAATCACAGAACGATAAAAGAGCCAGGAAGCAAACATGAACTAAATGACCAAAAGCACATAAGTACAATAATATGTAAATTTTTACCTGCCTGTATACAGGAGTTTGCACTTGCTTAGAAGAAGTTGAAGTTGTTCTTGGGGTCTTATCATTACCACCTTGTAATGGAGTAAACTGTGAACACGCAATACAGTATTATTATCATCTAACTGATGTGACTAGAAGAGAATTGTACAACTTGAAACAAGGATAAGTTGTGTACATACCTTGGATTTGGAAAAGATAGTTCTAGAATAAGGGGTTCGGGGGATGTTATGAAGGCCATATCTGCCTCTTACGCTCTGTGGGCTTGAATAATCACGCTGATCTTGTACCATGGAACCAGGCCAGCATGTCGATGGCTTACAATAAGATGCAGGGATAAATGGTGTAGATGTAAAATCATCATTATGCGATATCACCCTATTATCAATATCCAATGTTCTGCTTCCCATATATGCTTTAGCAATGTCTATAGGTGAAGCACCAACATCCCCCAGCATCTGCAAATGTGAGCAAAACAGACTTCCTAAAATTATGTCATGATGCTAATGAACCACAAATAGAACCAACACTATGGGGCAACATTTCACCTCTTACTTGAGAATAGAATCTTCTTATGGAAGATAAAGTGCAAATAACAGATTCACATACGCAAATGTGCTTTACAATATTGATGATTCGATGACATATATCATCATAAAGTGAAGAGGCTGAAGTAAAACTCACCGCTGACTGTGGAAGAGGGGTTGAGGCACCCCAAATAGCTTTGCTTGTATCTTCCTGGATTTCTCCAGATGACGCCTTTGGAGCAACTTGGGTAACTACAGCCCCCTTGGCTTCTCCTACAGCAATGCTTTCATGCTCCACATTAGAAAGCTCAACAGACCGTGATTGAATAATCTCCAACAATCGATTGGCTTCATACCTGATACGGACAGTGAGCTTAGGGAGGCCAAAATAAATTGTACAATAATTCATTTACAGCCAAGACTGTGCGCGTGCATGAGTGTCGTCAAGTGAATTCACAGTTACACATAAGTAGAGTCATATATGGCAGGAATGCGGCATGCGGCATGCCCGCTGCAATCTAAGAAGAACGGACAGGATTACAAAATGCAAGAATTACCTAGAAAACTTTTTCCCCTGAAGTAGCTGTTCAATATCAGAAATCCCAGCCACATTGGAAGTGTCCCTGTTTCTGTCTAAATTCTGGCCAGCAACATCAGAGCCATCTCTTGAACTATCTCCTGCATTGGTAGGACCTTCTGTTCCAGTTATTCTAGTCACCAAATTCTGCGTTGCAAAATTTTAAATGAGAAGAATGCTTTGAGCCTTTGATAAAAAAACTTTAGTGACTCGGAGGATCATAGGAGACTTCTTGAACTGCATTACTATTACGAGGAGTAGGTAAACAAACTTAAAGCATACAAGAAGCAGAAAATAAGCACCATTACTAAGGAGAATAACATAGATTACAACTCGAGCAGCATGAAAGTTACCGAAAGACATAGTCTAAGATCAGTTAACCTAGAGTGATACAATTTGCAAAAATTGAAACAACCTGTCCTATTCATTATTAGTTAAAAAAGACTCACAAAACCAGTACAAAAACTCACATTTGTATCACCCTTTCGCTGCTCGTCTCCAGTAGCATTCTGATCAATTTCTGTGTCTCTCTCATCTGTACACAACAGCTCACAAACTCAGAAACACTAACCGAAAATTTTACAGTAACTCCAATCAACCAATGCTCACTATGCCCTAACTGAATCCAATTTCAATGTTCTCAGGCCTATCCGAAACCCTAGCTGAGTTAATTAGGACTCACCGTTCTGCTGCACAGCGGGCGCAGGTAGTGCTGAACTCGACGGCGACGAGAAGACAGAGGAGAAGAGGCGAGTGGCGCCGCCGGAGATGATACGATACGCCGGATCGACGATGCTGGAGAGCCAGCGTCGGCGGTGATGGCCTCCTCCTCCTCGCTCGGCGGCGGCGGCTTTGTTCGGAGGAGGACGGGAGTAAGGCGTCGGCGGCGGCTTGCGCGACGGCGGCTTCCTCAGCTTGCCTCCGGCGCCGCCGCCGGTGGCTTCGTAGAAACCAACCTTCAACGGCGTCGTTTTGTCACCACAGTTGTTGTTGTCCATTCTCTCTCTCTCTCTCTCTCTCTCTCTCTCTAATTCTGAAATTTGAGTCTACTGAGGAGTCTGAGTAGTTTCCCTATGAAGCGACGCCGTTTTTGACGACCCAGTCCTTTCCGACGACAGGACTATTTGAGATGAGATGAGATGCGGAGATTTGACAGTTCTGGACATTTTATTAGAGAGCGAAGAGCACGTGTCATGGAGGATCACCAATTATGACTCCCAGGAAAATATTTTGTTCTTTTTTAGGAAGGTAATATGTTTTAATGATTGTATTTTCTTGTTGGGAAAATTAATCTATTTTGGTAGCCAATTTAGAATATTTCTTTTAAAGTATTAGATTTAATTTTCTTAAAAAGAAAATGTTGGTAGTCAAATCTAAGTCCTCGGACCACCTTAAGATAGGGCTAGCCGGCTAGGGACCTTAAGGTCTCAGCCACCTTCAAGTTCCACGTCAAGTTCAAGGGAATCATAACAGCCACTTCTAAATAAGCAGTATATCAATGACCAATCCTCTACTCAAATGACGCCTCTTGATCACATTTGAAATGGCTAAACCATGCATTTAGCTGGAACACAGCACCAGTGCTATGATAACCAAACACACAAATAGTAAGAAGTTTAACAGAATCTACAGATACTTGGAAAATTTTCAGCTAGTTGTGTAGTAAATCCCATATTCAGGGAATACTAACAATAACTCTGCTTTGATGGTTTTCTTCTCCAGTCATTGAGACTCAGGGGCACAATACCCAATATTGAGGCTAGGAATGGCACATATAGCAACAAGGAGCCAACGGGTTGACCCACGGGGGCATCGACAACAGACTTCTGTCCTCAGAAAGGGCATTGAGCGAGTTGAACATTTCAATGGCAACCAACACGTACAGAGAGGGAGAGGGTCATAGCCTTCACTTTGCCTTCATGGAAATAATCGCACGGGTTCTTGTCAAAGGAGATAACCTGATTTCCAGCTGTGAAGGGTGAAGCAGTAAAGTTCTGCAACGATGAGCACTGTCCCCAGTTGGCGAGTTGAGAGTATGTAACAAGGGAGTGGCCATCTCCACTGAGGTCAATACCCAATAAGGAACTTTGAGCATACCAGATGATGAATACACCAACAGTTGCGACTCCAGCATACAACCCAATTACCTGTATATATATACAAGTGAAAGTAAGAGACAAGATCAAAGGCAAACAAACTCCTTCGGAAGTCAATCGGCATGATGAGAAAAAGAGACAAAATGTTACCAGGTATCGGAACAATACCCAAACACTAATTAAGTATATCATCGCTTCTGTGTGGTGGCTTCTTCATTATGTCCTTGTCCGGAGGGTTAAACCCTAATGCTGTTGCTGGTGGTCCATCGGTGACAAGATTTACCCACAAAAGCTGGACTGGCATGAGCCCCTCAGGAATGCCCAATGCTGCTGTTAGGAATATAGATGCAACCTCACCTATATTGGAAGAGATCATGTACCTGAAATGGGGTTCAGAACAATTAACAATTTAGCTGCTTTCAAACTCCAAATCAATCCATATTGCTTCATTATACATGGAAGAATCGACAAACTGTAAATATCATCCATATCAAGTCTGCAATACCACTGTTTATGAACTACTGGGTTGTTATCAGCAAGTAATACTACTTTCCAAAAGAGAAAAAAAAATATCATGCAAACCTGATGAAGGCCTTCATATTGTTGTAGATAGACCTGCCCTCACCAACAGCAGCAACAGTTGTGCTGAAATTATCATCAGCGAAAACCATGTCAAAAGCTTCCTTTGCGACCTGTAAAATATTGGAAGGTTTATGATACAGTCAGTAAACCATGATTGGAAAATGAGTTTGCAGGAAAAACAGGCAATTGACATGTATAATATTTGTACATAGATAAACAAAGTATAATAAAGCATCGTATTACAGGACAGTGAGGACACAAGTACTTATGATTTATGTTACCATAAGTAGAAAAACCACAGCAAAGGACGTTGACAATACATATCCAACAGATCCTTCTGTCCTTCCCTTTTCTGTAGCCTCAAAAATGTTCCTAGAGGTTTCAATCAGATCTGTAATAGTATCACAGTCCACAGCGATGTCAATGAGATGTTTCCTTCTCCTTAACAGTGGAAATTTACCGCTGCTGTTATGGTCTGCTTTCTCTGAGAACCCAGCCTTCTGCATGTCCCTTGAAATACCTTTTGACCACGCCAAAACAGCACTCTCTATTTTACTCTTTTTATCTGTACTTCCTTCAGATTCTAAGAAATTCTCATAATTCCCACTTGTTCCATTCTTTTCTCCATCCATTGAGAACTTCAGGTTCAAAGATGAATCCTGTATATCTCTTAAGGAATCACTCGGGGAATCAGAATCTGAAGATTCTGCCCCATCATCACTTCTTTGCCACTGTGGTTGCCTTGGCTTGCACCTGGCTATTCGAGAGAGGTAGATCTTGCAGTGCTTGGGCCATGTGTATAAGTGAATGTTCTTCAACCCATTCTGACAACATCTAGCCCAGTGCTGCTTATCTGCAACAAGCTTAAGAAGAGCATCGGCAATAGACTGCTGATCATGGATATCAACAAGAAGACCGTTGTCAAGTACCTGCAAACAAATTATAGTTTTATTAATATATTAATATCAACAATTTTATGACAGTATGTATAAAACCTTTATCAAATTTCTATGACCAATGAGTAGGTATACCTGTTGTATATAAACAGGACCTCCATTTTTTGTGGCAACAATAGGTAAACTATATGCAGCTGCCTGTAGAACAAAAAAGGAAACAAAAAAGAAACCTTATTTGGTTTTAAGAAATTTAAAACAAAGTTAACAAATAACATACAGTAACTTCTGATAAATGTTGACAACCTCAATCAATGTCAATCCGAATGGCTCGATGAAAGCAGGATTGATGAAAACACCCTGCAAAAAGGATAGGGATTAAAACCAACGAGGGAAAAGCCTACTACTACTGGACATAGATTTGCATAATTAAATGCCAGGGGCAGAAATTACATCTATTCAAGCTGCACAAAATAATGTTAGTGAAAGATTTCTAACAGAGTTTCACATTTTCTTACAGAGTGAACATGACTGATTTATCTCACTTATATTGAATTATTGAAAATTAACGAATACCTTTGTCTTTGCTGCTAGACGATAAATCTCAGGAACATCAGATTGCTTGTGGTGTTTGGGATATGCAACTTGCCCATACAAATCATGTTTGTCAATAAGCTTGAGAACTGAAAGGACAGATGCACTTGTACTTGACATATCCTCAATTCCATCTCGGTTACCCATGATTAGTGTCTGTAGAGTAGAGAAAAACAAAAATTAAGTAATGAATAGTCTCAGCTAATATAAATTCACAAAGGTACCACCAAAATTTTGAACATACAAGATTCGCAAGCTCTCTTAATGGGCGACATTCTCCAAATGCTTTGACCAAATTTGTGAAATTCCTTTATGGATCTGGTCTAGCAAGGGCAAGAATCATAGGCTTCCGCGGATTGGTAAAGAAGCGCATTATCTGCATTACAACAAATATAGATTCACATGTGGTCAATAAGGCATTAGACATCAAACATAATCTTTGGCCATGGACTTATATGTTATAAATTAAGAGTGGAATATATCCAAATGACTTATGAGTTATTTTTTCACCAAGTATATGCAGTTCAAAGACAAAAGTACCTCAGTCCAAATAGGTGGGTCTGCAGGAGTAGGATGATGGCCGACCTTTGTGTCACCATCCATATCACCATCTAGTGGAACGATATGATGGAACTCCACTCCAGAAGGAATTACCTGCACAGAGGTACAAAATATTAAGATATATACTTATATTGCAGAACTAGCACATTACTTAGTAGGAAATGAGCATAGTATTCCTAGGTGAGCAAGCGATGAATATATCAAACTTTCAAAACAATGCTGATCAGGGAAAAACCATGCCATCTAAATCTGGACAATTCAAGTCATCTTTTAGATGGGATAGCATGAAACAATTATATGGAAAAAGGACCCGAGTACTTAACACCATGTGAGGGATGAACCTGGCATAAAAGCTCATATTACGGCTGATCCTTGCTTGAATTTTTCGCTCCAGTATGGGATCAAATCCATCATACAAGTGCCATTGCTCATCTATCTCCTGTCTATTGCTAGAGGCATCAAGTGATAACTCCTCGGCTTCTATCCAACACATTATTTTGTAAGTGCTATTAATTTCATCTCTTGATAGACGGCCTTGTTTCAAAAGTTGCTCCAATCTATCTCGGCCAAGATTACACAGTAGCTACATAAAAAAATACAGAGGTTACTGTTATCAACCAACACAGATATAATGCAGTTACTTAATGACATTAGTAGCATCAACACAGATATAAACATGCTTCTCTCTGTTGACTTCATTTCATCAAAACAAGCAGCAAATTCGTCACAGTAATTAAGAGCTCTCATATCAATTTCCTATATCGTTTTCCAAAATTGAACGAAATTACTATCACAGATACGATTGAACATGCAAAACTACGCTACCAAATCGGAGATTGAAAAATAAATATAAAAATTAAAAATGACTACCTGGTTCCAAATCCGCAAGCAGAGATTCTCCGTCTCTGCGGACGGACTCCTCGTCGCGGCGGCCTCCGTCACAACATTAATCGCTTTAGTCGCAACCTACCAAAATCAACCAAAAGTTAACCACAGAGAATCAAACTAGGGTTTGAGGGACGGATCAGGCTCCGGCGTCGGCCTGCCTCGCGGTGACTCCGCCGCCGCCTTCGCCGCCGAGCTCGAAGATCAAAGGACGATAACGGTACATACTACAAAATCTACGGTCTACGGATACTCTATAATAATCTATATATACGAACGAACGAACGAACGTAGCAGACAAAAGATTTACCGCGCTACTAGTTGCTATTACTTCTGCTCCTACTTTTACTTTTTACGTACCAGTAAAAAAGTGAAAATGAGTTACCTACCACCACCACTGGTGGATCTATGTATTGGATCACAAGGGAGTTTTTGAATGTTGATATTTTACTTATTTACTTATCAATCAATTGGTTTAAGTTTCAATTCTTATTTATGCCGGTTTTTGTTGCTTTTCAATCTTCTTTTGAACTTTTTCCATTTTCTTCTCAAAATTCTTCCCGCTTTTTCATTTTCTTCTCAAAATTTCTTCTTTAATCTTATAAAGTTTAAAATTTCAAAACTCAAAAAGACATCTCCGAACAAAATTCTTGTGCATGTTATGGAAGTATAATCAACATGTGAACGAAAAAAAAAATTATGCTCAAATTAGCCCCTTTGAGTTTATCATTCTAGATCCGCCCCTGACCACCACCATCAGCCGAAGTCGATGTCATCGGGAGCAGAGGAGGACGTGGAGTCTTCGACGGTGGCAGACGGCATAGGAGGAGGATGAGATGTAGTTTTTGGTGGCTGATTGGATCTCGCATCTTCGAACTTTGCCCAGATATCTTTCAAGTGATCCCACACTAATCAAAACAACCCTCTCAAGCCTAGACGAAGACGTTGACATAATTGCACTCTCTGATCGATCGAATGTTGCTGACTTTGGGTATTTATAGTGAGTGGAGGCGGAATTGGAATTGTGATCGGAAAAGGATCGATCAAACAGTACTTTGTTTAAGGAGATTTATTCTCCGTAACTTCCGGTGTGTGTCTTGTCCTAATTAGATACAGATTAGACAGAGATACCGAGAATCCCTATTATATCGGGACATTTATTGTAACAAATTGTATCATTCTATATATAAGGCATTCTATCAATGAAAGAGTTACAGTTTTCAGTCTATCATATATTTCTCCTAAAATACGTTATCAGGCACGCTCTGAGTTAATAGTCAGCTATCACCACAGAAAGAAAGAAAAAAACCCAACTCCAATAACCACACCTCCACTGTCGGCGACAACCTCCTTCACCGCCTCCGATCTTCACAACTCGGCCTCAATCACTACCGATCATCACCATCAAATTCCTCCTTGCTTCCAACGATCTTTCTCCTTCGTCAAGATTGCTCGACTTCCAAGGAACCACTACAGATAAGCTCTTCCTCAACGTCGTCCAAATTTTGTACCGGTTATACCAAGCATAACACCAATAGAGGTCATCCATAGAATATAAGTAACGGTCCTGGGGGAGTCATGGTTTAGAAAAAAATAAAAATAAAGGGAAATCGATTCTATGTGATGATTAATCACAATTTTTTGTGTGGTTTTTGAACCACAGTTTATTGATAGTCGATTTTGTGATCATACATCATGGATCACGTTTTTATTCATTAAAATTTGATGTTAGTGATCTTGATTTTCCCAATACTAATACAATCTCTTTATATTTTGTAGATGAGCACGATGAGCCAGGTAGACCAGAGTTTGACCTCTTTAATCTTCAAGGAAAGGAATACCATTGTTAGGTCTCTGATGTGGTTAACACATTCATCGGTAAGAGACTCAGCAACATCATTCAACCCGCTAGCCAAACGTGATTTCACCATCACCAGAATCGAAAGTTCAAGCCCTCATGTTTTTTAGGCGTTCTATTTATTCGACTCTCAAGAAGAAATACTTTAAAAAAACAAATCCCCTGGATTTGTGGGATGCTTTGAAGCAACGCTTCGACAATGTGCATGATGCACAACTTCTTAAGTTGACTACAAAATGGGAAGCCATTAGGCTTCTAGATTTTCCAAAGATCCAAGATTTTAATCAAGCGACTTTGGATTTGCAAACTGATTTAAGCGTCTGTGAGGTAGACAAGTTGGAGAAAGACATGATTAAAAAGGCTCTGACTACCTTCCCAATCTCTGTGAGCACTTATGCTAATCAATACCAGATCAACTACGAACATGGGAGGATTGTTACCTTTAATGATCTCATCAATAACCTAGCTAAAAAGAAAGGCATCATGAGATCATCCTCAATAATAACGTAAGACCAGATGGTACTAAGAAGCCTGAGAATTATCAAACTGGAGAAAACGCCTGTAAGGACGAAAAGAACAGTCGTTCAGAACCTTATAATTGTGGTGGACAAGCTTCATGTAGCGGGACAGGAGGGCATGGGTGTGGCCGCAGCCAAAATCTGACTTGGTATAGAGACCAGAACGCCAACTCCAATAATAACCAATCTAGTTCGAATAATGATGGGCAAAGGCATTTTAATTCTGGGACATTCACCTGTTATCAGTGTAGTTCAACAAGTTATATGCACAAGTAGTGCTGTGCTAGCAAAGAAATCTAGAACATCTACAATAGGCACATACAATACTTGGCTCAAGAGTCCAACTTTGCTAGAGATTTTGAGATAGATGCAGATACCAATCTTGTGCTTGCAGAGGACAAGGAGATGGCCATTGTTACTCTGAATTTTGAATAGCCTATGTAAAAGACATCATCTCTGTAATAGATTCAAGTTTTTGGTTTATTTTTGGCTTGTTTAAACGCCATTTTTGTTAGACTATTGTCTTGGTTTTTATTTGATTTTTGTATAAGAACATCTATGATGTAATCTTTGATTGTTGGTGAATAATGAAATTTTCTCTATTTTTCGGTATATGAAAGTGTTGAGAATGTTATTTTATATCAATTCAGTGTATGGTTCGATGTTTACATGAACATATGGCAAAATGATACAACGATACAGTAAAAAACAAGACATAAATGAAAGGATGTTGTCTTGATATCGAGGAGCCTTCGATCCATCGAAGACTTGTTCTTCGATCCATCTAAGCTACCCCTCGGGTTCGGTTTCTGAGATTTTTGATCCTTCAAAAATCTATTCTTTGATCCATCAAACTCATCTCTCTAGTTTGGTTACTGAAGCTTTTCGATCAATCGAGGATTTCTTCGATCCATCGAAAATCAGTATTGAAAAATTAATTTTTATTTTGGGTTTCTTCGATCTATCGAGGGTTTGTTCTTTGATCCATCGAAGGTGCTACCTGGATTGTGGTGTTTTTGATGTGTTTTACATTTGTTTTCTGTCATGTCATATCAGCACTCAACAAAGGTCACATCCCTATTCAAATATTTTAAGTATCTACTTAAAGTGTCCGTCTGGTCTTTTCACAAACTCACTTATTTACATTACTTTTGTAGATGTCTCAAGGCGAGATTTAGTGTCTTGCAAATAGTGGTATTACCCACACTATTCTGCGGAATAGGCAATTGTTTGTAGATCTTTTTCCATACAACTCCTCAGTGACTACCATGATAGGTGCAGTGTCAGTTATTAAAGGGCGTGGTTCAGTAAAATTCCTGCTACCTCATGGTACAAGATTGTTTATCATTGATGTCTTATACACGCCAAAGGCCAATCGAACATTGTTCAGTTTCAAGGATATTCGCACATTTGTTGAATGTGGTCGCAAGTGCATTTTACAGCAGTGTTCGGCTATTCATAGTGGTTTATATCTAACTACGGTTCAGATCATTAAATCCAATGTTGTGACTTACACAACTTCGTGTGACTCGAAATCATACAAGCTTTGGCATTTCGACTGGGACATTCAGGTTGTGACATGATGATCAAAATATTAAAAAATACTCATGGTCATCCATTTTTCAGAGTGAAGAAGCATGTGGGAATACATAAATCCATTGGTTTAGATGGGGCGGATGAGACTATTCCTCTCAATCCTAGCTCGGTCTCCAAGACGAGTGCAACACAATCCTGGCAACGTACCATTGTGGCGCCATGGGTTATCCCACCATATTCATATGTTGAAAAATCTGATGGACATCGCTTATTTTGCAAAGCTTGCTCTTTAGCAAAGTCGCAGTCAAGTCCTTTTTTTGCTGTTGATAACACCGAAAAAATTCTATTCTTACAAAGAATCCAAGGTGATATTTATGGACCTATCAAAGCAAAATGCGGACCATTTAAAATGTTCACACATTGTTTTGCTATCCACAAAGAATGTTGCGTTTGCAAAACTCTTGTCACAAATTATTAAGCTTCGGGTTCATCACTCGGATCATCCAATTAGGTCTATTAGATTGGACAACGCAGAAGAATTTACATCAAAATATTTTGATGATTATGGCATGTCTGTTGGGATTGAAGTTGAACATCTATTAGGTCCATAATTAAGTTCTAATTATATGCCTAACTTTATGCTTAATGCTTGCCTTCTTGGAATAAAGCATCGTTTTTAATACATTTCCTTGTTTTGCTAGGAAATGTGGAGTTGGCTCGGAAATGCATTAAAGATGAAAAATTAGAAACTTATTGGAAAAGACATATACATTTCCAAGGTTACAAGAGAATTTAGAGCAACTTTGGGAAAATGACAAAATAGCCTCACCAGAAGCTGTCGGAAGTTGCCCGGAAGTTGCTGGAATTCACTATGGTCGGCTAAACCACCATCAACGGCCCAATCACATGAAGTCCAGCCCAATGGAGGCCCAATCAATCCATTTATGCTTACCAATCTGATTTGGAGAGAAAGAGAAGAAGTTGGACCACATGATGTCACTAATTTAGGACTTTAGCCTTACAAAGCTTAAATAAGTGGATCATGGTCTCCCTAATTCAAAGCTAACCTTTATATCTTCCATCTCACCATTTTTCTATCATTTAAGACAATTAGCCTTCCTAGTCAACCCAAATTCGAGCTCCCTTCTCCCCTCAAAAACATCTCACCTCATTTTCAATTTTTCATAGTTTTACTCTCTCTCTCTCTCTCTCTCTCTCTCTCTCTCTCTCTCTCTCTCTCTCTCTCTCTCTCTCTCTAGACCTCTTATCCATATACCAACCCTCTAGCATTCTTCTACAACTCCTCCTTCATTTCTAGACCAAAATACCTCCATAACCACCACTATTAGATACCTAGCTCTTCCTTCTCTTAGGTAGAGCCGAACCTCTCCACCACATCTCCACCACTTTGGCTTAGTTTGGGTATTCCTTCTCTCATCCTCTTATCCTCACCTCCTAGGGTTTGGCTAAGCTTTTAGAGTTTAAAGGAGTGGGAAGTAATCTCTCTTCCCCTTGCTTCTTAGAATCTTAAGGGTTTACCTTACCTCCTCTTGAAGACTCGGTGCTTGTTGAAGAGAAGAAGTGGAGCTAGAAGGCTAGGAGTCACTTTGGCTTAGTTTGGGTGTTTCTCCTCTCATCCTCACCTCCTAGGGTTTGGCTAAGCTTTTAGAGTTTAAAGGAGTGGGAAGTAATCTCTCTTCCCCTTGCTCCTTGGAATCTTAAGGGTTTACCTTACCTCATCTTGAAGACTTGGTGCTTGTTGAAGAGAAGAAGTGGAGCTAGAAGGCTTGGAGTCACTTAGTGGAGCTTTGGCTAGGGGACCATTGTTTATTTCTACTCTCTTCCCATTTTGAGCATGTATCAATTATTGTATTTAGTTATGAATAGTGAGTAGTCCCATTTGGGATGCTATTTTAGAACCCTAGGGTAGGATTATGTATACTTTATGGTTTTAGTTTGTGTTGTGTGATTGTGTGTTGTGAACGAGGAATTGTGTGATTGTGGATATTTATTGTGCTTGAGCTTCATGTATAGTTTCACTTATGCATATATTTCCCCTATATAAGTTAATATATGTGTAAAGAGACTAAAAATGTACCTTAATTGAATTAGATACTCACTCAAGGCTAGATGAGCACGTAAACATGGTTAGGGTATGTTCTAAGAGGTTTATCTTGAGACTTGGTTCCCTTAGCACCTAGCATAGACTAAAGCTCCTTGACTATCAATAGACTTGTGGATATCTAGTCAAGCACACATTAAACCCAAAAGGTTATTGTGTCAAATCGTAGAATGTCTCGACCCGTAATTCACTAGGTGCGAGTTGGGGGATTCACCTAGACTTCCTCTCAGATTTTTCAATAGAGATTCGAGAAGGTAAACCTTCCACATATATCACACGATATGTTTGTTGACTTCACAACATGATATACGATCGAGATGCAAGCCCGAAAAGGCTTGGGGTCTTGGTTCCGGTTCACTAAATACTACAATGTTGAGCTCAAGTCATCTAAAGTTCAAAATGATCTAGGAACTTGGGTTCAAAACTAAGCGTTACCCAAAAGGTCATGATTTAAACATTAACTTTTGTGAACAGACTTTAAAATAGTACATAAAACGGGACAGTGTTTGATGCATCATATGGTTAGTGGGGATTTCCCTAGTCGACCATCTTTCCTTATATTGAATTTGTTTGCTATTTTTCGTTTGCACATTGTAGTGTAATCAACCAACCAATCAAACTCGTATAACTACTAATCGTAATTCAATCACTCATCATAATGCTAAGTCTCCAAAGGACTTGGTAGGGTAAGATACACACATCCACATTTTACTTTTCATTTAGTGTCAAGTTAGTATCTAGTTGTGTCTGTAGTCTGAGCGTTAATCATTTGAGTTAGGGAGTTATAGTGGTAAATCCTCGTGGATTCGACACTCAATTTCCTATAAATACTATAACTTTCCCACTATACTTGCGGCGCGGGGGGGGGGGGGAATACTTTGCATTTATGAGTTCATTATTAATTCATAAGTGTAAGGGTTTATTTCTCTTTGAACAACATCTCGTTCCTCTTATTCATTCTCATAACAGTTTAGCAGAGGCTCACATCAAGCTTGTGTCTCGCGCGTTGGTAATGCATACAAACTTATCGGTATCCATATGGGATTATGCAATGTTACACGGCAGCTATGTTTCTTCATTTTTGACTCGTAGGATGCCAACTATTCAGTGTGCACCAGTTGGTTACTGGATATGAGCCTAACATTTTATACTTGCGCAGTTTTGGTTGTGTGGTATATGTGCCTATTGCGTCTTTACAGCGTACCAAAATGTGTCATTAACGAAGATTAGGCATTTATATGCTATAAAGCTTCAACGATAGTCCAATATCTTGAACCTTCAACATGAGATCTCTTTACTGCAAGATTTGCATATTGTTACTTCAATGAAACATATACCACACAGAATAGATACATCCCTTCCTTCCCCTCCGAATAAACGCTTTAAAAATATACCCTAAAGTGTACTGCGTAAAAATAATGAACTCGTAATCAACTGTGAAAAATAAAGGTCCACTCACAAGTCTGCGGCTACTGCTGAGGTCCAGCGGAATTTCCTTCGCTACTAGAGTCGCGATCTCGATGTCCTGTAAATATGGATCATTTGATATCAAATATGCGTAAAACTATGAAAATTGACTCGCCGGAAAATCACTGTGGATGGCGGTGTGTGACCACACGCGCCTCCCGGCCAAACTACTCCAATGGGAGCGTTCGATACATGGATGAAAAGATCTCATAACGCTCTACAACTTCCACAACTACCACATTTCACGATTCGTCGTTGTTTGGCCGAAAAACGGCCTGAAAGCTCGCGTCCCCAAAAACCAGTTTCCTGCCAAATCTCTGCCATCGTCGGCCCTCGGTCCACAACACCATAGGGGTTCAATTCCTGGGTCAAAACCCAGTCGAAACCACCTAACCTCGTTGCCGAAAAATGGCCAAAGCGCTGCTGCCCATTAAACCCAAAATCCGTCGAATCAGTTAATCGATTCGATATCAAAATCGCACGAAACTCAACTAAAAATACATGAAACGAAAGAGGAGAGGAAGAGCTTTCTTTACCTACCTTGAACGTCGCTGGAGGTGGCCGGAATCGGCTGTACAGTTGGGTCGACGGAAAAGGGTCGGCGTACGAGAATACGGGTCGAGCTCGTATAGTATTTCTGCCAATTTTGGAAACTTTCCAAAAATATCATGTATTAATACACGTATACATACCTGATCCAAATAAACGATCCAAATTTATTTTGATCTCGACGCTCGCGATTAAACCAACCTTAAAATTAATTTTATTTTAATTATTTGTCGCCTAAACTTCCAATAAACATTAAAAATAGCTCACTTGCCCAATAAATTCCCCGAAAATTCTTACAAGCTCGAAATTAAATATTCTACAACTCTTGTGAGGAAAGTCAAGTCAAATTCTCATCCTGTGAAAAATTCATTAAAATCTCTAATAACGCGCCTAATCCACGATAGTGCGTAACGTGGTTCGATAAGTGCGTGATTTCGGTACGGGTTGTAACAGGGAGACCAAGAAAATCCATTGATGAGCCATCAGGTAAAATGCAAGTCATCGAGACATAAAATGATCAATTCATCATCAACATTGTAAATCTTTCACATGAGATTGTCTCTAACTACAGTTATGTCCTTAAATCACAATTGGCATGTCTAGGGGACGCCTTAGAACCTCTCGTGATGTCAGAGAAAAAAGAAATCTTACTTAGAACAAATGATGTGCGTGTTCTTATGGATAGATTTTTCATGTTAGTTGATAATGCATTTGCTTATTCCATTGCTCAAGAGATCATAGACAACGATGAAGTGGAACCTGGCTCTGTGGCGGATTGCCAACAAAGAGTAAATTGGCCAAAATGGAAGATAGCAATCCAAGCTGAACTAGACTCTCTGAATAAAAGGCAGATTTTTGGTCCAGTAGTGCTATAACTATCGAAAATTAAGCCGGTAGGACATAAATAGGTCTTTGTTCGAAAGCATAAAGAGAAGAATGAGGTCTTGCGCTATAAAGATTGACTGGTGGCACAAAGTTTCTCTCAATACCCTCAGATTGATTATGAGGAGACATATTCTCCGGTTATGGACATCATCACCTTCCGCTAACTGATAAATTTGGTAGTGTCCAAGAAACTAAATATGCAGCTCATGAATGTGGTTATTGCATATCTCTATGGGGATCTTAATTCAGAGATATACATGAGAATGCCGGACGACATTGCTTTACTCAAATTAAGTAACTCTAAACCACGGAGTGCTCATGTAATCACATTGAGACGTTCACTATATAGATTGAAACAATCCGATAGGATGTGGTACACACGTCTTAGTGACTACTTGACTGGGAAGGGATACAAGAATGATAACTTATGCCCTTGCGTGTTCATAAAAAGGATAAGTTCAAGATTTTCCATTGTAGTAGTCTATGTAGATGATATGAACATCATCAAGACTCTTAATGAGATCAATGAGATGGTTGGCTACTTGAAATATGAATTTGAGATGAAATACTTTGGTAGGACTCGATTTTGTCTCAGATTAGAGCTGGATCATCGAGTTGGAGGAATCCTTATTCCCCAGTCTGCTTATGTCCAAAAGATGCTCGGGTGATTTAACATGGATAAAGCACACCCCGTTAGCACGTCAATGGTTGTTCGCAGTCTGGACCCGAAGAAAAATCTATTTCATCCTGTAGATGACGATGAGGAGATCATAAGAGCTGAAATTCCATATATTAGGGTCATTGGAACTTTGTTATATCTAGCTCAGTGCACGCGTCCAGATATTGCATTTAGCTCTGCGCCTACGCAACATCATTGGAATAGAGTAAAACAAATCTTCAAATACTTGAAGGGTTCCACTAACTTGGGTTTATTCTTCCCTCACAAAGAGCACATAGAGAAGTTTGAAAATCCTAGAGAAAGGATGGTTGAATTGCAGCATGCTGATTCCGAAGCCTTCGATCCATCGAAGGATGCTTTCAGGTCGGACAAGAGTGATACATTCGATCCATCGAAGGTGTTGTTCTTTGATCCATCAAAGATTAAATCTGTTGCGAGCAGTTTTACTGCTATCCCTTATTCGGAAACACCGGTTAATGTGTTGGTCGGATTTGCTGATATTGGGTACCTCTCTAATCCACACAAAGGTCGTTCACATATTAGTTATGTTTTCACTATGGAAAACACGGCAATTTCTTGGAGATCAACTAAGCAAACTCTTGTTGCTACTTTCTCGAATCATTCAAAAATTATTGTTTTGCATGAAGCGGTTAGAGAATGTGTCTGGATTAGGTCAATCATACATCATATTCGAAGGTCTAATGGATTATCATCTACTACGACAGCTCCCACTTGCATCTTTGAGGATAATGCGGCATGAAATGAACAGATGAAGTTGGGTTACATTAAGGGTGACAATACAAAGCATATATCGCCAAAATTCTTCTTCAATCAGCAACAACAACAATTGTTGAATATCCATGTGAGCCAGGTTGGTTCATCGGATAATGCTGCAGACTTGTTTACCAAGTCACTACCTAAATCTATATTTGTGAAACAAGTGAGACGCATTGGCATGCGCAGATTATCTGAACTTCATGACTGAGTTTACAGTCAGGAGGAGTTACATTTTTATAAATATTAAGGGGAGTCTACGTCACATGTAGTAGCGTTTTTAGTTGATGCGTTGCACTATTTTTCTCTTAGACTAAACTTTTATTTTACCCATGAGATTTTTGTTTGGTTGGCAAAATTTTCAGTGAGGCAATAGGTCATGCATCATTCCTTAAGCCATCGACACAAGAGAGAGTGTTTAAAGAGATTTATTCTCTGTAACTTATGGTGTGTGTCTTGTTCTAATTAAATACGGATTAGATTAGATAGAGATACATATAATCCCTGTTATATCGACACATTTATTGTAATAGACTGTATCAGCCTATATTTATGGCATTCTATCAATAAAAGAGTTACAGTTTTCAGTCTATTAGACATTTCTCCTAAAACATACTTCAATTTTTGTTCATTCTAAATAAGAAAAGGTTCTTTTATGTATCCGACTCTATCAACTTGATATCTAAACTTACAAAAGTATCAATGTCATACTTGAACTTCAAAAACCATATCTTCATGGTACCCGTAATTAATTTTCCGTCAGTTTTGATGATGTGGCAAACGGAAAATTTATTCAGAGGATAAAATACCAATTTGCCCTTCAATAACCATTTTATTTCATTTTTCATATATTTTTTCTATTTTTGGATTTTGACATTTTGTTGGTCTAACCCGACCCGATTGGCGCCGTCAACGAAGTCGACTAAGATCGACCAAATGGTTGCTCTCGCCCAAAGACATGGATGACCAATGGCGATTTTGGCGTTCATGTGCACCCTTGTCCTCACCATTTCGAAACACATATGCATGAATTTTATCTGTTTTTTGCTTTCAATTTCTGATTTCTCTTCCACTTCAATTGTCCCATGGAAGCCCAAAATTTCCTACTTTAAGAAAGGAGAAGAATGATCCAAAATTTTCAAAGGCAATTGCTATACAATGAATCACCTCTATATATTCTTCACGATTGAAAAATCCAAAAGAGTCAAATGGGTAGGACTATAGCTGAATTCTTCCTGCTTACTCGGTTCGTAAGTTAGTAAAAAATGATACGCGAATTATACATTAAAAATACGTACATGTATAATTCAGTAGTTTTATATGAATAAAATTCGGCCATTAATTTTTTTAATTTTTTTTAGAGGAAGAGTTCTAGGGAACTCCAATAAAAATAATTAAAAATATATTAAAAAAATTATTGAAAAAAATGTAAAATTCGCGAATAGTTCGGCCGGGATAAAAAAAACACTTTTTTTTTCCAAATCTTACGAATAATTCAAGAAATAGACGTTTTTTTTTTCAAAAATTCGTCAATTCACGAATTTACTAACAGAGCTCGGTCCAGGTATCTTAATATCATGGCCATCTTTACGGTGGGTATTATTGGAGGAAAAAATTCGTAGGATATGGCATTTGGCTCGAATGTTGGTTATATGATCACTTGATTTATTATCTGTTTTCTATTGAGATCTAGGTTTCCTCGAGCTAATGGGAGTGGAAAATTTTGATATGGAATTTACTTAGGTTTGGGTAAATGAGAGAAAACTAATTAATTAATGAGGTTCAATGGGGAATGGGGCAAGTTGGGAATCTTTAAATAAAGCAATGATCGACCTGGCTTTGATGAACCCAGGTCCACGTCTCCTTCGAGCAGTCCAATCCCCGTCACCGTTTATCAGTGACTCGTTGGAAGAGGAAGGGCTCGAGCTTGCCAGAAATGATTCCAGTCGGCGGCGAAAGAAGCATGCTCAAAATGAGCGGGAGGAGAAGCACGTTCCGAACATTCGGCTGAGCATTGGCGACACTGTGTCATCGTCGTTGTCGTCTTCGAACAGCGAAACGTCTACATTGGAGGACGCCATGTACGACCAGGAGCTGAAGCTGAAGTTTAAGGTTTTAAAATAATAATCAACTAAATAAAACATAAAAAAATAAATGAAATTTGATATTACAATTTTAACACTTGCATTTGAATTTCATGTTACCTACGTCATCACAACAGACGGAGATTGACGAAAAATTAATTTTAGGTACCACATAAATTTGGTTTTTGAAGTTCAGGTATGACATCGATACTTTTGTAAGTTCAGGTATAAAGTTGATAGGGTCGAGTAAGATCAGGTATCATAGAATAAATTTTTCCTTCTAAATATTTATACCTTAATTTTATAAAATATCATAACCATATCCCAACTTTTTATCCTGACCTAAAAATCGTACCTACCATTACTTATTTCGTCTTACACTGTTAATTCTTATGTCATTGAAATTATGTAATTTAGAACGAAATTAGATAGAATATGTAGTGACATGTATGACTTTTGAGTTTATCTAAAGTAGAGATATGAATATTTAAAATGAGCAAAAGTTGATGTACTATTCGTTGAATTTTTCTTTAAAATAATCACCCAAGCACTTTATGAGAGTTGTACCTATTCAAAGCAAAAAAAGAGTTAAATGTAGTTAGCGATTTAGAAACTATTCTATGTTTTGCTTTTAATTCAGATTGTTATATATATTTAAATGTAGCAATACGGTTATATATTTAATGTTTAGTTTTTAAGTCATTTTTTATATAAAAATTTTAAGTCATATTTTCTCCTCTAGATAGAAGATTTAAAAATTATATTTGACTTTAGTTATAATTATTGTGTTAAAACTCATTTTAGCTAAAAATTAAAATAAAATTAGGTCATATTTGATAACGTTTTATGAAATTGATTTTTATTTTTTAAATATAAAAATACAGTGAAAATATGTTTGGTTGATTATTATAAGAGAACAAATTTCAAAAATAGAAAACATTAAAAATAAAAATTTTGGAAGATAAATTTTTTAAGTTATAAACATGACATAATAACTTTAGATGACACATTTACTATCTAAGAGCATCTCCAACAATGTCACTTAAAATTTTTCTATTTTGTTCCAAAATATAGCTCAAACATATTTTAGCTAAGCATTTGTAAAAATTTACTCCAACAATATTACTCATAATTTAGCTAAATATGAATAAATACTTTGTTTTGATTGGTTAATAAAAATAATTAACATTTATTAACTTAGAAATTGATTACATTTATAACCTTTTAGGAAACAATTAATTACAATGTTGACTTTTACATCACCTAAAATTCAAGCTTTAGGTATGGGGATAGAGGATGAAAACATGAAATATAGGGAATCCCTAAAATAGCTAATGTGATAGGGGATCTCTTGGAGCTGATTTTAAAGCAAAAACCTCATATTATAGATAAAATTGACTTTTAGGGGATCTGCTGGAGTTGCTCTAACAAAGAGCATTTACTGTTCAATTCACTGTTCAAAGGGGATATTTTGGTCTTTTCCATCTATTTTTAATAGTTTATGTTTTTTTACTGTTTTACTGTTTATTTTTACAGTTTTACTTTTTTTACTTTTTTACAGTGTTATATTTTACTTTTATTTTGCTTTTTTACTTTGACTTTTATCATTTTTTACAGTTTTTTTTTACTTTTTTAATTTTAATATTTTACTATAACTTTCTATCAATTTCTTTTACAATGTTATATTTTTCTTTTTTATTTTTATATTTTAATTTTTTACTTTAACTTTTTTCCAAACCTTTTTACAATTTTATGTTTACATTTTAACAATTCTAATTTTATTTTTACTTTTTAATATTCACACATAATTTTCGCAGTATTATTTTTTAACAATATAATTTTTATTTTTTACTTAAACTTTACAAAAAAAAATTTTATATAGATTTTGCTTAAATTCTCTGCATTAATTTTTTTTATTTTAACAAGTTTCATTTTTAACAAAATTTTCTACCTAAATCATAATCTCATTTATGCATTATTCAGACTCTTTTTAACGTATATTTTCTACCTAAATTCTAATCTCCTTTATGCATCATTTTCAACTCTTTTTGACATAAATTAGCAATACCGTGTCGTTGGCGGGAGCTATTCAATTATAGATTTTATGCCATGACTGTTGAGTTTGGGTTTGATTGGTTAAACAATGGTTATGCTTCTGATTTGATATGATTATTATTTAGGAGATTAATATGATTCATAAGAACTTATGATTCATTGGTTTCCCCGTCTCTTTCTGAAATCAAGTGTGATTTCTAGACAAACAAAAGCAGAAATTGTCTTATTTAAAGTACTTCTGAAGGAAATAAAACGACATGGAGTTTTCTCTTTTACTAAGAGATTGCTCTATGATGATGATCCTAGCGTTGCATAAAGCTTTAACGAAACTGTGTGCGTTCAAGATACTTGCAAGAGACTAATAGTAAGATTACAAAAACCAATTCATCTTCTTAGAGTCCACAAGGTCCATATTTGGTTTATGAATAGTGACGTTAAAATGCAGGGAAGTGTTATATCAGACTTTGTCTTATTAGAGGCCGGGTGCTAAATGGCATCATCATTTGATCAGAAAATACAGTCTCCATTTCTTTTAATGTACATTCACGGAACAGGTAAAAGAAGGAAGGTGATCAGAGAGCTTCTTTTTTATATATAGTATGTTTCATATATAACTTAGGTAATTAGATATTTATTTGCAAGATGAATATCAGTGGACTAATTTCATTTGAACCTCAGGAGCTCAACCTCGATTTACAGATCCCTCATGTCTAGGAAAAAGAAAAAAATTGGAGGTTGGTCTATTATCTTATCCAGGTATTATCTGTTTTGTGTGAATTGATCAAACCCAAGCTTTCATATTCCATTTGGTGCTGCTGTGTGTTTTTTATATTGCTTTTATAGTTTAGTTTTGTTTTTATTTTCTATACTTTAATCGGTCAATTATTAATAATTTATCTCTTTCCTGTAGATCAAAGAGCTTTGAGTATGCCTGTATGTGAATGACTTTTTTTTCTCTGTGAATTGAATTGAAATGAATTTCATTGAAATTGTTCATTGCTTTCTTCTCGATCAGAGGATCTCTCTTAAAAGGTAAGTTAAACTCAATAACCAGAATTGTTGAATCTATTTATTGGTGAGTCAAATTAACTAATCAAAATTTACCTTCAAGATTTTTTCGAATGTCAAGGAGACACTGAAACTGAGTATTAAAGCTTCACAACAACAACGATTGGTAAGCATTTCATCTCTTACACATTACATGACGTTTTGAGCTAAGTTAACTGATATTTTACATTGAAATGCAACTGATATTAAACGTTTTTATTTTTTGTTTTTATTTTTGTTGTAACAATAGATTATGAAGACGTCGAAGTGTTATTTGCACACTGATTATAAGAAGACTTTATTTTGACACTTCGGATGAGACTACTTCATACGGCCATTTTTTTTGGAGTGAATCAAATATGTCATTCATGTATATATTAGATAACATGTTGAAATTGTGCCAACTTAAAATTTCTCTTTATTTATTTTTTAGTTTGTCACTCATGCATATACTTTATAATGTAAAATATTTATTTTTTATACGTTTATGATCTTTGTAATAAAAAACTCCAATTCTTATCTTGCAATTCTTTTCTTTTGTAAGTTGCAAGTACTACTTTGAATATTACTTTGTAAATTGAGCATTGTCTGTCTCCAAATAATTATGTTTTGTACATTACTATCATCTAATTTCTAAATAAAATTATGCATTCAAATTAATATTTTGTTTCAACTATTGATCTTACTTCGATGACAAACCGCGCCTCGGCACGGGGGACAACTCTAGTTTATCAACAAACACAAAAACGATCGGCCAATCGGGTAGATATCAGTTGAATAATTTATTATTATTATTATTTTGTATGAACCAACTATTAGGCTATCAGCGTGGAACTCATTGGGCCCACTGGGCAAATATATTTCCTATTGTTGGCAGCCCATGTAACCTCAGTAGTCTCAGGCACAAAGCCCAAAGTAAAAGCTTCCTCTTCACACTAGGGAAGAACAATGGCACGTGCAAACCTATCCAAATCCCAGCCAATTGTTCAGGTTTTTGACTTCCATCCTATTTCAAAATTCTCGATTTCAAGTATAAAAGAATTGGATAGTAATGAATAAAACTATAGATCTAATGAGACAATTAATGAAGCCGCACATCTCATTAACTTTGATCGTGACAACTGGTATAGTATAAATAAGGCCAAATTATGTATAAGGTTACTTACATAATATTATTTATGTATAAGGTTATTTGATTTAACAAAAAATTTCTTTGTTCAATCTATTTACGGCTAATATCATCATATATAAACCAGCTTTCTCTCTCTGCTTCAAACCAAAATCAGACCTTAAATTTTCAAAATCAAATCGTGCCATAGCAGAGCTCCGTCCCAAAATTAAATAGCATCATCTCTCTCCATCGTCCTTCTCTTTCCACCGCCGTCTCTCTCCGTCACACTCTCTCTGTCGCTCTCCTCTCTAACAGTCCAAACTTGCCGCCAAACTCGTCTCTACCTCTCCAAGCCGTCGACGCAGTGCTCGCAGACGAAGAAAGTGTGTCGTCGTTTCTCATCGGAAATATTCCACTGTGTCGTCGCGTGGCATGAGTTCCTCCTCACCGACCGCTCACACCCTCCACCGAGGCAGCCCCACCAAACAGGTATCTCTCTCTTTCTCTCTTTCTCTCTTTCTCTCTCTCTCTCTCTCTCTCTCTCTCTCTCTCAGCGTTGGAGTATACTTTGTTGTAGTGTTCGCTTTGGTTTAGTTTGGTTTGGTTGTTACGCAAAATTTGTTGTGTTTTGGTTGTTACGTACGTAGTAGTGTCTACAATAGTATGTGGTAGTGTTTATGTCAGTCTGTAGTAGTATGTACAAATTGATATTCTTTAGTTTTTATGCAGTAGTGTCTACAATAGTCTAAGGCAGTATTTATGTTAATCTGTAGTAGTGTGTACAAATTGGTGTGTTGTGCTTTTATGCAGTAATCTCTTCAATAGTTTGTGGTAGTGTGTAGTAGTGCATATGTGAAACAGTAGTAGTGCATATGTGAAATACTGGTAATAGTGCATCTGTGAAAGTTGTAGTGGTGCATATGTGAAAGTGTAGTAGTGCATATGTGAAAGTGTAGTAGTGCATATGTGAAATAATGGTAGTAGTGCATCTTTACAAGTGTAGTAGTGCATATGTGAAACAATAATAGTGCATCTGTGAAACAGCGGCAATGCATTTGTGAAACAGTAGTAATGCATTTTTGATTCAATGGTAGTAGTGCATTTATGAAATAGTAGTAGTGCATATGTGAAACAGTGGTAGTACATATGTGAAATAGTAGTAGTGCATTTCTGATTCAGTGGTAGTAGTGCATTTGTGAAATAGTAGTAATGCATCTGTGAAACAGTGGTAGTGCATCTGTGAAACAGTAGTAGTGCATTTGTGATTTGGTGGTAGTAGTGCATCAGTGAAACAATAGTACTGTATCTGTAAAATAGTGGTAGTGCATTTGTGAAACAGTGGTAGTGCATATGTGAAACAGTGGTAGTGCATATGTGAAACAGTAGTAGTACATATGTGAAACAGTGGTAGTGCATCTGTGAAACAGTGAAACAGTAGTAGTGTATTTGTGAAATAGTAGTAGTGCATTGTGAAAGTGGTGCTAGTGTATCTGTGAAAGTGGTAGTAGTGCATCTGTGAAATAGCAGTAGTGCATTTGTGATTAAGTGGTAGTAGTGCATTTGTGATTCAGTGGTAGTAGTGCATTTGTGATTCAGTGGTAATAATGTCTTTGTGAAAGTGGTAGTGCATTTGTGAAACAGTGGTAGTGCAATTTTAAAACAGCAGTAGTGCATCTGTGATTCAGTGGTAGTGCATTTGTGAAATAGTGGTAGTGCATTTGTGAAATAGTAGTAGTACATTTGTGATTCAGTGGTAGTGCATGTGCTGTTAAACAGTAGTGTCTAAGTTGTTAAGCAGTAGTATTTATTTTGATGTCCATTTTGTTGTTCGGCAGAGGAAGAAATGGTAGTAGAAGTCAAAAAGAGGAAGACGTCAATCTTGGACGCTCATTTCGACTACACAACTGGAAGAAGGCAATAAAAATTTTCAAAGTCCAAGTAGTAGTGTAGTGACAGTTTTTACATTGTGTTAGGGTCCATGTTGAATGTTTTACATTATGTTACAGAACAGTAGTACTTACCATATTTTGAAGTAGTACCCTGAATGTTTTGGAGTAGTGCTTACTAGAGACAGTAGTAGTACATTGTGTTACAAAACAGTAGTACTTACAGTGTTTTGAAGTAGTATCCTGAATATTTTGGAGTAGTGCTTACTAGAAACAGCAGTAGTACATTGTGTTACAAAACAGTAGTACATTGTGTTATAGAACAGTAGTCTCCCATTGTTTCTCTCTCTCTCTCTCTCTCTCTCTCTCTCTCTCTAAAATTTTGAAGAAGACGAAGAAAAAAAAGTTAATATAAAGGAGGAAAATTGGAAAGACAGAAAACATGGATAAAAAAAGGATTTTAATTAGGATAAAAAGTATAAATGACCTGAAAAGTTAATATAAAATGACAAAATTAGAAAGACAGAAAATATGGATAAAAAAAAGTGACATTGATTAGAATAAAAAGTATAAATAACTTTATGTGTGAAATAGAATCTCTAATTGACGTTATATGTAAATTCTCATATAAATAAATGGTCCTGGCACATTAAGATGTAGAACCTCATGTCTTATCTTGTGTTCGAATGCTGGAATTAAATAAAATTTATCAAATTATAACAACACCGTACAAATGACTAATAAAAATAAAATGGGAAAATGACCCAAAACTTGACAAATTAAATTTTGAAACTACGTCATGAAAAAAACTGCGCGAATTGTGAAACGGATAATAGAAGGAGATCAATAGAGCCATAGAGGTGAATGAAGTATTTTCTATCAACATTGATCGAACCAAGTTAGGCTATTAGCTTGGAATTAATTCATTGGGCCCATAACATATGCTGCAGAGTGCTGAGATATTCTCTCTTTGCAGCCCACACTGACTAGAGACTCCCGATCATCACCAACGACTACGAAAAACTTTTTTTCTCTTCTCTTCCTCTTCTCTTCTCTTCGATCATGTGAAACTATCGAAGAGCAAAATTTGTGTTTGATTCTTTTCGCAGCAGAAGTACACTCCTCCTCACTTCTTCGAGGATTATAGCCAAAGATGTAACGGGAAGGCCGGACTGGAGATTATCAAACTTGCAGCTCTCAAACAAACCCTATTTCGGTGCTTCTTTTCGTCGTCGTCTCAAAGCAGTACTAGTTCTTTTCTTGCCCGTGCAAATAGATATAACAACTTGTCTAGGGCAGCAGCAAAGTATGTTCTGAGGTTTGTGGGTTCTGTTGTGATTGTCATGTGTTACGGCAAGTTTGAGACAATTCCTTACTTGAACCGAACCCACTTTGTGATGTTAACACCAAACTGGGATAAGGAGTTTGGAGATATGATGCTTAAATCTGTTAAAGAAGATGAGGAGAGTTTAAAAGGAAAAATATTGCCTGATACACATCCGCAAACCATTCGTGTTAGGCGCATTGGGAATAAAATAATCGAGGAACTGCAAAGAGAAAGCTCGATAATAAAAAGTGATCAGGAGAAGGATGATCAAAACAAGAAGGGCTCTAGATTCCTTGCCACTTCGCATTTGAATGGTAAAGAGTGGGTATTCCTTGTAGTGGATGACCCTAAAGTAAGGGCATATGGTATTATGAGTGCAATTGTGTTATCCACGTGGTTCCTCCATCATTTTAACCGAGACAAGGAGATTGCTACGATACTTGGTTACGAGGTAATATATATACCAACTCAATCTGTCTTTTCAATACATTATGTAAGTGATTCATGTTAATCATGTACTAATATGTATGTGTATGTAAGGGCTGCAAATTATTCATTTTTCTTCTCTAAATTGACATGCATTAGTTATCAAGTTATTTACGATCATACAAAATAAGGTGATATGTATGATTTTGAATATATAAGCTACATTTTGTGTGGTGTCTGCTAGAACACATAGATTGTGCATATCGTGGCTCGGCATACAGCAGAGAAATATTCAAATCCCATGTTGATTCTAACCCTTGAGCGATTTGATTCCAATAAACGCAATGGATATGACTCAGACGATTACTATTTCCCAAAATTGTCCAAATATTTATTTAGGTTTTTGCAAAGGTACGTTTATATTAAGTACTCATTAACCATTGTCGTCACATTTATTTTAGCTAGCATTGATCACGTTGTCTTTGTTGATATGTAGGATGGAATTGGAGGCGGATTACATCGGATGTTGTTGCTTGCTTGGGCAGGGTATGATCCTAATGTTGTACCAGCTGTGTACAAATTTTTTTATGAGGTTATTGGTGACGATCTACAGGAGGATATTTTTTTTTCACACACCCACCCGCTGAAGAGAGAATAGAAACTCTCTAAGAGCATCTGCAACGGTGGAAAAATTCTGGGAAAAAATGAGGAATTCTTAGTGGGGGCCGTCAGCGAGAAGAATTCTTCTTTGAAAATTTGATGCAGCGGAGCAAATAAGGGAGGAAGACCGGATGTTGACAGAGGAAAATTCCTCCCCAGCGTCCTTAAATCGATCGTGGTGAAGGAGTTCTTCCCTGGTGGATCCAAGCCACGTGGGTGACGCCAGGTTAGAGATTTGTTTGTTTGTTTAAGGTGCATGTAAACCACGCGTTAGTAATAAGTAATTTTTTTTTACGGTGAATTATGTACCAATTAATGGTCTACACGTGACGAGCACATCTACCAGAAAAATCCCAACGGTAAAGAAAATATGGGCTGTTGATTTCAATTCGAAAGTGTAATCCAACGGCCTAGGTTTAATTCAAACGGCTAGTGAAATATATAACGTACTGATTTCCATTTTTTGCTTAAAAAATCCTACAAAATTGTAAAAAAATTCCAAAAACAAATGACCTCCTACCATTTTTCTATAAATACTATCAAAAAATTAAAAATTTAATTTTTATAATTAATAAATAGTAATAGGAAGTATTATTTTTTGCACCGTTGCACGAAAAATATGAATAGAACTTCCTATTTGATAAATATTGATTGAACTTCCTCAAATAAGAATTTCTAGACCAATAAGAGGTCCTAAACCGGTGCGGATGCTCTAAGTATCGACAAGTACGAGCAAGATATGAGGACATCAACAAATAAGAATATGTATGCGATGACTATGGACTGCAATATATAGAAGGGGACAAATGCGTTCAACTCATAGAACACAAACCATGACAAGTGGTTTAATTAAGCATTAGGTTTCGTCACGAGAATGTAAAAGATGTTGAATCCACATGTATTGTGTTCAACCACTAGGTGGACTAAAAATAAACATGTCACGAGAAAGATTGAAATGTTAATATGTGGACTTTTTTTAAGTGATAATTTGGATTTTATATTTTATAAACTCCCATGAACTCTTTTATTGATTTTTTATATAATTTTATTGACTTGTTTAGGCTCATATCCACAAAATAAATATCTAAGTCAGATGAAGTCTCTTCGGCTTCTTCCATATCCACGATTGGTAGAAATTAGAATGACAATGTCTGGACATATATATATATTCTGAATACATAAGCAGATTCTGGTGAGATTAGCTACTTTAGTGAGACCTTATATGAGATCTCCATGGTTGAAGACTTGAAGATGCTCCTAAGCTATTAGCGTGGAGCTCATTGGGCCTATCAAATTCTGCCAAGATATTCTCTATTCTCAGCGGCCAATGTAACCCATTCAAGAATCTCACTAGTCCCACAAAGCCCAAAGTAAAACATTCCTCTGCAGCTTCCTTTTCACACAAGGAAAGCACAGTGGCACATGCAAACCTATCCAAGTCCCGGCCAACTGTTCATGTTTTTGACTTCCGTCCTATTTCAGAATGGATATCTTATGATATTGTGGATAACAAAGAGAATAATTGGCAACATGTTCATGTGTATCCTTGTACATAATCCTAATTGTAAGTAACTACAACCATCCTCTGATCAATTATCAAAAGGAATCCCCCTTTTTTTTTCTTGTCAAGTACTGTTTTTGCCTTTTTTTAGGGCTTTAATTTTACACCACTAATCTTCCTCCTCCTCATTGTATGGCTTTATATGCGTAAAAGAGTAAAAGAGATGAAAACTTTGAAGTTATATTAGCAAGTTATATCAGCAACAGAAACACAAAGACATTGGTAATGGCTGCGGTGACAAGTACCTAACTAATGTTGTTGGATCAGAGATCCCACATTGAAAAAAAAAATTAAAAATAACTTATAAATGAATGGACTAAATCCAATATTAACCGAGACATTTTGGATAAAATCTAACACCTTAAAAGTGGTTTAATTTGAAACAATATCGGTTATATTGGGGGTCCATGAACCACGCTTGTCTCTAATTCAACTTGGTATCAGAGCCAGGTTCTTCTCACGTGCTAATCTAAAGTTAGGTTGCACGTGCGGGGGCATGTTGGATTGGAGATCCCATATTGGAAAAGTGGCAAGTTGAAAATAACTTATAAGTAAATGAACCAAACCCAATATTAAACGAGACATTTTGGATAAAACTTAACACCTTAAAGGTGGTTCAAGTTAGGACAATATCGGTTATACTGGGGGTCCATGTGTCACGCTTCTCGCTAATTCAACTTGGTATCAAAGCGGGTTCCTCTCCAATCACGTCCCGAGCCTGTTGGGCTCGAATTGAAATCTGGGCCAAATTGAATTGGTTCCAGCTGAATGAATGAATTGTGCTTTCAAAAAGATATGTTGGCTCCTAAATGTACTTCCACGTGCTAACATAGAGTTAGGTTGCACGTGCGGGGGCATGTTGGATTAAAAATCTCACATTAGAAGAGGCAAGTTGAAAATAACTTATAAGTGAATGGACCAAATCCAATATTAACCGAGGCCTTTTGGATAAAACCCAACACATTAAAGGTGGTTCAAGTTGGGACAATATCGGTTATATTAGGAGTCCACGTGCAACGTTTATTGCTAATTTAACTTGGTATCAGAGCGGGTTCCTCTCCAATTCTTCAAATTCTTCCAAATTCAGAGGACTTCCTTCACATACACTTCTCTCCCCCTGAAAGGAAGACTCTGAAACTCCCCCTGAGTAATAAGGTTCAAATTCACGGAACGAGACATCTAGAGAAACATGCATCTTGTTCAAAAACGGATCATAACAGCGATAACCTTTTTGGAAGTTAGCATATGCAACAAAGATACAGTTCATAGCACATGGATCAAGTTTGTCTCTCAATTGTTTCTTGATATGTACATACACAGTACACCCAAAAACTCTTGGCTCCAAGTTTGGCATAGATGGCACATTCAGCAACTGATGCAACTTCTGATATGGATTTTGAAAACTCAATCACACGGGAAGGAGTGTGATTGATCAAGTATGTAGTAGAACGAACAGTTTCTCCCCACAAGTTTTGTTTCACATTCATACCAAAGAGAGAGGCCCGAACAACTTCCATTATCTGTGTATTTTTTCTTTCAGTTAATCCATTTTGTTGAGGAGTATACGCAATTGAAGTATGATGTCGAATTTCATGAGAGCTCAAGAATGCAGACATCTCACCATTCACATATTCGCCAGCATTGTCGAACTGAAGTACCCGGATTTGCTGTTGATACTGAGTTGCCACCATCGCGTGAAATTCAGTGAATCTGGAATACACTTAATTCTTGTGCTTCATCAAGGAAACCCAAGTCATTCTAGTATATTCATCAATGAAAGTTACAAAATAACGAAAGCCAGAGCGGGTAGAAACTTGTGCAGGACCCCAAACATTAGAGTGAATTTTCATAAAAGGGACAGAACATTTATTCAAACTTGGGGTATAAGTACTATGGTGGCTCTTGGCAAATTCACATGTATCACACTGAAATTCTGAAGCCTGTACATGGGAAAATAATTGAGGTTGAAGCTTCTGTAGATAGTGAAAATTCAAGTGACCAAGACGACAGTGCCATAACCACACATCTTCTTTAGTTTTATCCAAACTAATTGTGTTATTCGTCTGTCCTGATGATTCCAATTTGTGTGCTCCACTGCTTGTCAAATCAAGATAGTACAATTTTTTCCTTCGAATACCATAACTGAGAACTTTTCTAGTCACAATGTCTTGAAAGATATAAAAGTCAGGGTAAAAAGTGACAGAACATACAAGTGCTGCAGTTATATAACTAACAGATAAAAAGTTATAGGCAAGAGAGGGAACAACAAGAACAGAACATTTACTAATAACAGGAGATGAAGAGCCATCAGCAGTAGACACAACATGATGTTGAGGGGATGGATTCTAGGAATTCGGCTTTGATACCAAGTAGAAATGTATGTGAAGGAAATCATTGAATTTGAAAGAATTGGAGAGGAACCCACTCTGATACCAAGTTGAATTAGCGATAAGCGTTGCACGTGGACTCCCAATATAACCGATATTATCCCAACTTGAACTACCTTTAAGGTGTTGTGTTTTATCCAAAAGACTTCGATTAATATTAGATTTGGTCCATTCATTTATAATTTATTTTCAACTTGCTTCTTTTTCAACAACCAATACCTCCAAAACTGATTGTCTTTGATCTGGCAAAGTAATACATTTTAGGCAGAACATATATTCTTAGCTCCATGTAGCTTCTTCCCCACATAAGTACTATAAAGCCCATGAGTCATGATCAAACTCGATCTATAGCCATATGTATAGCACTACATCAGCATCAGGAATAATGCAGTAGATGATAGTGCAAACTGTGTAACTCACTAATGAAAATTCCTGACAGTATAGAAACAGAATCAAGTTCTTGCAAATCAAGATGAACCGAGTAATGTGATAGCTGTGGCATGCCGATAGGCCATTTTCTTCCGATCACTTCACAATATCACTAATTTGTACTCTAGGCAGAAACCGGTTTTGGCTCTCCTCCATTGAATTCCCCTTTATCTTGCTTTTAGTCAACAATGGCAAGAAATATGTTCATTATGGTTTCTCAGTGATTTGAATTCCACAAGCATTATGGTTACTATGTATCATGATTATATCAGTTGATTAAAATCTTGTCAAGTTGAATAACATAAAGGGATCAAGGACCAGAACTTTCTTTTCTTTCTGGAAAATCTTTAGTATTCTTGTTTCTAATCACCCTAATTGTAATGGTTTATATACAAATAGTACGTGTAACACCACCCATCCATTGCTGTCCCTACTCAGCATCATTTTTCCAACATGAATCAAATCCATCTATCAAATCCATTACCAAACTGGCTCCAAGCTCCAGCTAAGTTGTTCCAGTATATATAAGCTAGCTAGTTCTCTTGGGTGTTAGACTAGTTGCTATCATAGCAAACCTCAGCCATAGCTACAAAAAGCCTAGCTAAGTAAAGCTTGGAGATTCCATTCTTGTCAGAAAACACTTCCCTAAGCTCACTCACCACTTAAAATGGTGCTTTAAATGTTCCAACCAAGGGTGATTCAACATCTACAACTCTCAAAATGGAAAGTGGAGTGAAGGGTCTTGAATTTCAAAGTGAACCAAGAGATGCTTACAAGGCTGCTTACATTATTCACTTCCTTCTTGGAGCTGGCAATTTGCTTCCTTGGAATGCACTCATCACCGCTGTCGATTACTTTGGCTATCTCTATCCAACCAAGCATGTAGAGAAGGTCTTCTCTGTAGCCTACATGAGTTCTTCTGTTCTAGTTCTGGTTGTAATGATGAGTTGGGGTAGCTGCTGGGAGAGAATGAGCTCCAGGCTCAGACTCAACTTGGGCTTTTCGATGTTTATTCTCTCGTTAATGGTAGCCCCGATCACTGATTGGGCTAATTGTCACAGTACTACTGCAGCATATGGTGTGACAGTTACATCAGTTGTAATATGTGGCTTAGCTGATGGTTTGGTTGGGGGTAGCTTAATGGGATCAACTGGAAAGCTTCCAAAAAAGTATATGCAGGCTGTGTTTGCTGGCACTGCTTCTTCAGGTACCATGCAAATTTCATGCTCAATATTTAATATGTGAACTTTAATTCCCTACCAATATTTAAACTAGTGTTGTTGTTTTCAGGTGTTATACTTTGTCTCCTGAGAATTGCGACAAAGGCAATGCTTCCACAGACCCCAAAAGGACTTAAATCAAGTGCCCACTTGTATTTTATAGTCAGCATCGTTTTACTCCTATGCTGCATCCTTTGTCTCAACTTGTTATACAAGTTGAGAGTCATGCGGGAACACTGCAGTAGACTTGTTCGAGATCAGTCTTTCTGCTGCTCATCAAAGCCGAAATTCTGGGACGTGGTGCAAAAAGTCCCCGGGCCAGCTTTTGGGATGTTCATAATATATACTGTGACCCTATCAATTTTCCCAGGATTCATAGCTGAAAATCTGGAGTCCAAGCTTCTTCAAGATTGGTATCCCATTTTGCTGATCACAATGTACAACTTTGCAGATTTAGTAGGTAAATCTCTGACTGCAGTGTATCTTCTGAAAAATATCAAAAAGGCAACATGGGCTTGTGTTACCAGACTCTTGTTCTATCCAATCTTCACTGCTTGCCTCCATGGACCAACATGGCTGAAAACTGAAGTTCCTATGATTTTCCTCACATTCATGCTAGGACTATCCAATGGCTACCTGACTAGTGTTATCATGATGACAGTTCCAAACTTAGTACCAGTTTCAGAAGCAGAACTCTCTGCAATTGTAATGGTTGTGTTCCTTGGAGTTGGGTTGGTTTGTGGTTCAGTTCTAGGCTGGTTCTGGATTTTATGAGCCTCAGTCATTAGTGTCTACTTCCTGTTGTAAATCTTTCATCAGCCTGTCTATGTAATCCTAACTTGTAAAAACCATCTGTCTTTATTATTTGGAATTGGAGAAAATAAATTACAAACAAGAACCTTTAGCACAATCCCAAATAAAGATCAAATTGCTTTTGCTACTGAGAAGATGAAGATAAAACAAGTAGAATCTTATAAAAGAGAATTCCAACAGCAAGAGCAAGTTTATTTTTTCTTTCAAAGTCAATAAGAAGCATGGGATGCAAGAGACAATATATTTGGCATTTAGGCAAGCAGAGCTTTTCACACATCATGCTCCCATTGTTGGCCCCTACATAGCTTGCCTTTTGCATCTTTGTCCTGCCAAAATCACTGATATATGATTAGGCTGAAAGACTCAAGTAACAATTGTTTGTGATAATACAGCTGAGCTGAAATCATAAGTCATATATGGTTTATCTATCAAGGTAAAATTTTGTACATCTATATACAATGTGGTAAATGAGACAACAGGCAAAGAGACCCCTTCATCACCAGCGGAAGTTGACTTCTTCTTCCTCTTCTTCTTCTCAACATATGCCAAGAGCTCATCTTGGCGAGAAATCGACTCCTGGAGAGCCTTGGTAGTTGCCATAAGCTCTTGCTCCAAGGCATTAACACGGCTCAAAGCAGCATTCAGAAATTCCTCTATCTCGGCCGGCATGGTGGCTGGTTTGCTACTCAAGACAACCGCTCTGTCTTCCAACTCCGCAATGAGAGCTAGAATGGACTCAAAATCTGCATTAGAGACTGAAATGGCAGCAGCAGTCTGTAAAGCTCCCTTCTTGTTTTTGAGACTCATTGTGTTGTCGTCGCAAAATGCACTAGAATAGAAAGTCGAATCGGTAAGCTTCCTTGGCATGTTACTTGTTAGTCTGAAAACAGTCACAATGGTCATAATGAATGCCATAATAGCAGCCAACATCCGAGCTCTAAAGCCTTGATGAATTTCGCAAGCTTCATGCATTGAGAATGTACAATCTGCAGAAGACTTGGAAGAGGCAAATGTGTCAAACTTGACTCTCCCCCCTACAACGACTTGGCTAGTTGAATCCATAGATTTATCCACCATTGGGACATAATAATTTCCATGCTCCAAAAATCCCTCGAAACTTTTCGAGAAAGATAATGAACACGGTTCTTGTGGATACACAAATTCATCAACTGACATAGACACAGATTTCTTCTCTCGCGTGACATGGATCGTAGAACATTTATGATCACCATTTTGGACCATATGCATGATCTCAGGGTTACTCCATGGTCCTTTATCGGAACGCATACATCCTCCTTGATCAGCACAAGTACACGTACCTCCCAAAAACTCTGGCAACTCGCTAGCGTCGATAACTTCAAGTAGATTGCTCTGGTACTTGTTACCAAGGACATGAATCTTCGACGTTGTTCTCGGATCGAGAAAAGACTTGACTGTGCTCCACAGCATTCTGAAACCTGAGCCGGCATTGATGATAAACATGCGGTTCAAGGTCTCAGGGTAGTTTTCGCCATCGATTTTCTGAAGTCGATTAATGAGGTCCCTAGCAGCATTGTTGAAAATTTTCAATCCGACTCCTTGGACATCAAGAATCGTTGTGCTTTGATCAATGTGTTTCTTGGCTTAGAACAAGCCGGGAATTTAACCTCAAATGTTCTCTCGAATTCTTCAACGTGGTATTCTAAATAACGGTCGATAGTTGTGACTTGCATGAGCTTGGTGGTATCAATCTGTCCAAGTCTCTCAATGTACAGAGGTCTTCCATCTTTGTCTACACCATGGTGACCTTGTGGATAATACTCCATTACATCATTGAGTTCCTCGAATTCAAAGTCCTTCCTGATCGTGTCGGTCCCGAATTCCTTCCTCCATTCGAGCATGTCACACCACATTTGCTTGGTCTTTTCCATGTCGAATTTCCTGGCCATCAAGAACCGAAGCAACATGTGATAATCGTCGTGCTTTGAAGGAAGCAGCTCGTCTAATATCAATGCCTGCCTTAACTTGTCAACAGCATGCTCCTCTTCGACGTCACGCACATCTGAAATTTCGAAAGACATGACCTTGTTACTCTTCTTGCCTTTTCGTGTGAACGAGTTTCGGAACTTGGTAGATGCATTTGTGGCTTTCTTCTTAAACGAGGCGGAGATTGGTAATGGAGATAGAGAAGCAACTATGGTTTAAACCAATAGCGGTTAGGAGAGGGAGAGAAACTAAAAAGAGCAACTCTGCTTCTAGTGACAATGAGGGTCTAATAAACCATATTCAGGATTTGAGGGTCGTTAGAAAATGATGGAGATACAGCAAGGGTCTAGTTACAACTGTTTTGCCATCTTTAGGTTTTGAACCAGAACAATGCTTATTTTGCTATCTGCTATCTTTAGGACGAATCAGTTTTTAACGGTGATTTCCTAGTACTTCGTTCCACCGTTCATGAATTTGACAAATGAAACAACGTACGTACTCTTCTTCAAGCTATTTTACATGTCTCAAACTAATGGCTTTAGTCCCACTTTGACATTGTTTTAGTTAGCTAGCTGCTATATATGGTTAAAGAACATGTAAGGTGAATGATGTTACTTACAACAAACCATTTGGGCCTTTGATTTTATTAGATTTGGTTTATATACATGACTGACTACAAAACTTACAGAAAAAACAAAATGAAGAGCTGTCAATTCAGCTCGTCTCAGCACAGCAGTGAGCAGCCAGCCAAAGCGATCTTTACTACTAATGTACGTATTTAACAAAAGGTCAGGAGTACTCTGAACCAATATTTACGTGGCAGCAGCTAAGGGAGGCGGTGAAGGAGGAACTCCGTGAACCAATGTGTAATCCGGTGTTCTGTCAATGCCTTCTTGTTTCACTTCCTCCACCTCATCTTCGTCTTCCTCAGAATCCCAAAGGAATCGAGCATATGATGCTTGAACATAACTGCACCAATTGGACAATAAACCAAAAGTAAGAAACTTGATTCACAAATCCTGAAGCAAATAGGAATCCCCATTTGACACATGAACAAGACTCTTACCAATCATCAGGTGAAGCTTTAACAGCTTGATCAAAGTAAGTCTCGGCTCTCACAGCATCCTTGTGAAGCTGCCATGTCAAATCGCCATACATGGCTAGAACATTTCCATCGTTCGGGTTGGCCAAAACAGCTCTCCCACAGTACTCTTCTGCTTTCTCAAAGTCCCCAACGACCTGTAAATTGTAACAAAAACAACAGAAATTAGCACCGCTGAAAGTAAATATGGAGTTATGAACCAAAAAATTGTAAACCATATCCATATTACACCATCCAGACATGCCGATGGATACACAAAAAGCATACAACTCTCATCCTTTTTACTTTCTCTACAACAGAAAATTCATCATACAAATTACGGCAAGTTTGAGATGTGAGATCACACTATGATCGAGTCAATATAATTGCGGAATTATAAATGTGACAAAATAAGGGACAATGATGCCATGTTCTGTCTCATCAACCGAAAGAGTCATCAAACCTAAAGAACCTAAACATATCCAACAAACCATACAAGACAATGAAACACATTGAAAAGTTTGTGAAAAACCCATTGAAGATAATTACCATGTACCTAGCAAGGTGTGCAGTAAAAATTAGGGTTCCATATGCGGTAAAGATGAAAACTTTTGACAAATTTTTTACCTCTTTGAGAAACTTGGCGTAGTTACTGAGAAGCAGAGGATTCCCGGGATCAACCTCGATCATTTTCTTATAATGCATCTCGGCGCTCACACTCCCCATATCCGAATCTCCACCGTCGGATCCGCCACCTCCTCCTCCGCCGCGGATCTTGCTTCCGCCTGCACCGGCCCCACCACCATCAACCAAAACGCTCAACAATCCAATACTCTCCCTCGTCCCCATCTCACACCCTGCCACCTCCGCCAACCCTAACGACATCGTTCTCCTCACTCCTCCTCTTCCGCCGCCGTAGTCTCTCTCCTCCTCCGTTTCCTCGAAACCCGTCAACGTATTCGAAAAAGCACTCCTTTTCGTCTCTGAACCCGTCCGTGCGAGAGTGACTAGATTCTTACGAAGCTTCGACGACGAGAGTGAAACAGAGCACGGTTTGTGGATTTGGGCCACGAACTCGGGTTCCGGCGACGACCCGAAAAGGGATGAGTCTTTGGAGTGAGGGAGCCATGAGTTTAGTATCGGCGACGATGAGCTACGTAGAAGCATTATAGGGTGGCTTGAGAAAGAAAAAAAAAGCAACTACAAATCTCAGACTCGGGCTAAAACCCTAGCTGAAATTTCGTTTTTTTTTTTTAGAGAGAGAGAGAAAATATGGAAAAGGATTTATGAGGCGGTTGAGGATGGAGGAGGAAGAAGGGAGCGGAGGAGATTTTATATAGGCCCAGGGAAGAGGAACGAGTACGGACCCTCAGGCTCGGAGTGTGGTCCGTTGACAGTTGGGGTCTCTCTTCGTCTTAAGGGCGTGTTTGCCAAAGGGAGTACTTTAAAAATTAAAAAAAAGCGTTTCTGGCTTTAAGGAGTTTTGTGGCCTTGGCTAAATGTTTGGTTAGATGGAGACCCGACGCGAGAAAACTACGGCAATTTCCTAAACACTGATGTTTCCTATGTCTCTCTCTCTATTAACTATTAAGTACGGATTATAGGAGACGAATTGCATTCAGTATTTGTATTTTATATTCGTTCAATTTAATGACGATTAATAAAGGGGTCTCTTGTGAAATAAGTAGTATAACAAAATAAAAAATGTCTTTATTATTGATGCATTCTACTCAAATTAAATAAGTTTCTATCTCCTTTTTCGTTTTACTTATAAATTAGTTTATACTTGATATTCCTTCTCATAATAATAGGGAGACTGCATGTGACATATCATAATGAATGAATTGAAATTAAATACCATTAGATCTCGTGGAGTTAGCTAAGGTGTGCTTAATAGTGTTGACCTAATGACACTAGTACATTGATGAGAAGTACAACGAATTGAAATTAGTTATAACCATTATAACGTTTGCAAGCACAATTTCCCCCAAAAAGGCATATTTGGTGGCAAACACTCCCTGCCAAATTAAACTTTGCTTCTTCGTAACTGCGAGGGACGGAGACTACTTTGTATTCGTGCCTAGCACTTGAAATCAGTGTTCTAAAAAACGGCCGTCTAGTACCGACTAATCGGAAAAAATCATGTTATGGCCTAATTTTGATCCTGGGCGGGAACCGACTAATTGGCAATTAGGCGCCGCCTAGGCAGTTTTTTTTTTTTTTAAATTAAGATATTTTTTTTAATTAAGAGGTACATCCTAAAGGAAGAAATTCTAAACAGAAAATTTAATCCAATTTCTTTCGCGAAACGTCGTCTCTCTCCATCTGCAAACGCCGCGACTTGGACGCCGCTCGTCGATCACCGCCGTCGCCGCCACTTGCCGTCCACAGCCGTTGTGCCCGCTCGCTGTCCACCTTCGGTGATTTTCTCTTCTCACTTCTCTCCCTTATAATCTCATCTTCCTCTAAATCCTTTCTAAAACATCAATTGGTACGTTTCGAGACAGACCTGAGTTGGGAAACAAGATTCATCATTGTTTGTTATATATTGATAATTTGATATGATTAAATGTGGGTAAGAGCATAGTGTCGGCGGGTTTGAAAATGGGTAGTTATGGTGGTGTTGATGAATTATCAGCTTCGAAATAGATAATTTCATATTTTGGGGATTTCTGTTCATGCGCATCTATTTCAAAAAATTGAGATTGATGGTTAATTGGATTTCTTTATAAACTTAGTTTAGAATTTTTATGATATTTCTTTATAATTTTTACTTTATGTTTCAAATTACAATATACCATATAAATATATAATTAATTAAATATATATAAAAAATGATCCACTTAATTATCGCTTAATTACCGATTAAATTCCGTGTAAACGCCTAGACGCTAGTCAGTAGCTACACCGCCTAATTCCGCCTAGTGCCTTTTAGCCCCTCAACTTTTAAAAGTTTTGCGGGTCCCACTACAATCTACACCGCCAAAATTTCGCAGCATTCTTTCATTCAACGGTCTAGATTGAAACCCACTCCCGCGAAGCCCGACCAACTCGCGCCGAATGGCGGCGACTTTCCCCAAACAGATTTACCTAAAAGGCCAAACATACTGGTAATATTCACGACTTTGCCACTGACCAATGACCATACACTAACCTACGGCTCTGCTTCGCTCTCGCATATTAAACTATTAAACCCGGATTTCGTTTTGTTGCTTTGGGTCCCACTCACTGAAACCACAACGGAGCTCGTAGCTCTGAGGTCGTGGGCTTACGTCATCGGCAGTCTCTCACTCCCGCCAAATCTGCACTGGGATCGATCTTCGTTCTGGCGCGGAGTGTTCCAACTTGCTCCGCCGTAGGGTAGGTTCGTCATTTGACACGCGAGGAGTCAGATATTTTAATTTTCCCGTTAATTTTTAATATTTCTTGTTTCTTTCTGACGAGTTTTCACGCCGTCGCGATCGGTTAAGTGAATGAGTGAAGTGCATGATATCGGGAAGTGACTCCGGTCCCCGGTCATTAATCGTTTCCACATGCATGCCTTCATGGTGACAATCGAGATTCATGCATGGGAACGGGAAGGTTTTCGAGACCTAACGAATAAACTCCATGCATGTAAGTAGTCTAGTGGAATTCACGATGATGCGATGAATAAGTTAACTTGTACGTTGACAATGTAGGATCGTCGATCACTCGATCTTATGATTCTTATCCATTGTCTTTGGGCATCGAGGGTGATCAATACGATTATTATTTTGGTTAAAAATTTATATATTTGATCTACATATTAAGGCCTAACATCTAAATGATGAAAATGATAAAATATAACCAAAAAATTGATGTAATGTCATATATTTAAAAATATTTTCAGTCAGATATACTTGAATAAAAATTTTCTCTTTATATATACACACATATATACACATATATAAGCACGTACAAGCTAGCAAGCTATAACATTGAATCCGGCATATTAATCACCCTCGATGGCCAAAGAAAATGGATAAGAATCATAAGATCGAGTGATCGACGATCCTACATTGTCAACGTACAAGTTAACTTATTCATCATATCATCGTGAATTCCACTAGACTACTTACATGCATGAGATGCATGCATGGAGTTTATTCGTTAGGTCTCGAAAACCTCCCTGTTCCCATGCATGAATCTCGATTGTCACCATGAAGGCATGCATGTGGAAACGATTAATGACCGGGGACCGGAGTCACTTCCCGATATCATGCACTATCACTCATTCACTTAACCGATCGCGACGGCATGAAAACTCGTCAGAAAGAAACATGATATACTTGAGTGAAAGCTTCCTGATATATGTATCACCGTGCCGACACTAACTCGATCACACGGATCCATTATTTAGCGAACAAAACCAAAATGGCTGAAAACCATCACTTTCGATATATGCTTTGGATAACTAGCTTCCAAATTGGAAACATGCATTAGTACATAGCTAGCTTATCCTCTACGAAATGTTGTATGTTAACTTGCAAGTAAAATATGTCCGTACAATTCAAGATAATGGATCAGAAATTCAAGATTATGAACCCATTTTTTTTGTTTCTACCCTTTATAAATATTTTCCTCTTTTTTATATAATTGTGAATCTTAGTTCCCTTAGTTCACCAGAAAACCATCGTAACACGTATGATTGATCAGAGTATTGGAAAACTATATAACAGAGTAAAGATTATAATAGGTTACGACATATCTAGTCTCTCTACACTAACTTAGCTGAAACCCACAAAACGTCAACAAAATAACCCACGTGACAAGACATAGGCAGTAGACTAATGAACAAACTAACTTAGCTGAAACCCACAAAACGTCAACAAAATAATCCACGTGACAAGACATGGGCAGTAGACTAATGAACAAAGTGGCTCCTAAAACTGCAGCACTAAGATAGTGAGAGATTAATGGAGATGTAGTAGTCTAGCTATAGTGAATAATGTGATCCAACTGTAGAATATTGGACATATATATGCACGTACCTATGGGCTATAGCCATTCGTTAATTGGTATAAGCGGGTCGAAAGAGATGAAGCAAAAACAATTAGTGAAATAGATCGAAGATTTACGAAAATTACCATCAAAGTATTATGTGATGGAGATTACATACGTATACATAATAGCTGTGGGCGTTGAATTGTAAGCCTCAAGAAAACAATGTTTTAGGCTTATTGTTTAGACTTTAAGACGACCACATACTTGTAACTTAACACTGTTCATATTCGGCTTCTAGCTCCAGCCTCCATCATATTCCTATGGGCGCTATCCAAAGAAGATCAATACCTTACCAATGAGTCATAAATATAATCCAACAAGATCTGGGAAATCGATCGCCATGCCAAGTGGGAAATCTTATTCGTTTCGGTCTGTGAGGCTTAGACAGTTAGACTTCCATGCACTAGATACTCATATATAATTCTGTCCTACATTATCTTCTGTGTTCTTGGGTAATTAAGTTGCTACTATATATAATACTATATCATGCATCCTTTCCTTTATATGTTTATACTTTATATAAATGCGTTAGCACATAGATAGTAAGTCGCTGGTTACTTGTTGTTACGGTGTTTATTACTATGTATGATAAGAATATTTGTATAGGTTAGGTGAATTAGTTACTTAATTTATATAGGTTTATTTTTTTTGTCTGTCGTTGTTTTTAAATGGACAGTTAAAAATGTATTTATATTTGTTTTTGATAAAATTGACGTCTCTTGTCTCTTGTTCAAAAAATAAAATAAAATAGTATGTTTCTTATTTCACATGTATTTAGCTGCAAATAGGGGTGGCACGAGACAAATCAGGTTTATTTTTGGTCGTCTTTATCTCTATCCTGAACGGAACGGGACGGGATAGGATGTGGTATTTTAAAAGTCCGTCCCGAAACCTGAACGGGACGGGATCAGTCTAATTTCGGGCCCAATTTAAAATAAACATTTAATAGAGTATTTAACAACAAAAATTCGAATAAGACGAGACGAACCAAATTTCGGGTTTAATATAAGATAAACATAGTATGATAAGACTTAGAAGTCTACAAACACAAAGTAATACCGTTTTACCTAATACTTATTTAAAAGAAGTAAAATTACAAGCAATTTTGTTTCATGTTTAATCGATATATTTAATTCATATTATAAGTAGTATAATACTTTGATCATTATATGATAATTTTATTTTTTTTGTTGAATAATGTTAATTACTTGATAATTTAATATGTAAAATTTTAATAAAACAAATGATAAAATAGAAAAAATATATTATGCGGGACGAGACAGGTCTATTCGGATTTCAAAATTAAGACTATATTCCGTCCCTAAAAAACAGGATGGGACGGAATAGTAAAATAATTATTTTTCGTCCTGTCTCGTCCTGTTCCTTCCCAGGCGGGATCAGATTGAGTCCAAAAATTGCAAGATTCATGCCCACCCCTAGCTGCATGCGATTGTTCTTTCGTTCATCTCAGCCCAGACAAACCCAATATACGTACTAAAGCAAACTGGTACCAATGAAAGACCATAGAGGGCGCAAATCCAGCGCCCACTGGGAGAAAGTATGATTGGCCTATGGAATATTTGTTTTTTGCTGTATGAAAATTTAGCCCAAACTGAAAAGCCTTATAAGAAAAACAAAAGGTTTCTCAATATTTACTCATATTATTTTTTCTTCTAGTCTTGTACAAGAATACTAAATTACTATGAACACCGAAAAATAATTTTTTTTATTGAGTCATGATTTTTACTTGATGTCTTACAAAACAAGACGTCACATACTCACCTCTTATTCGATCTTTTCATCCTCTCATACAAAAAAAATACAAATAAAAACTAAAGAATAAAAATGTTAACAAGATCTGCAAATCAACAAGTGTTTATGTAGTATAAAGCATTCTACTTGTATATTTCGAATTTTTTTTCGTTCACCAGATCCGCCACTGTCTTGTACATCAAAAATACTGAGCAGATTGAAAACATGGTGAGGAGATCGAGTACGTACATATGAATAGTAGGGGTTATTAGAAACAAGATCGAGAACATCTACTGTGCTACGAGAGTTCAAGAATTAAGTTCCGTCTTTGCTTAATCAAGACTAGGGTAAGCACACATGCATGCATAGCATGTGTCTCAGGTTTTTTTTTTTTTTAAATAGACTTTTTGCGTTAGTTTTTTTAGTGATCACTGATCAGATAAACAGATGGGAAGTTTAATGAGCAGTTTCTTCCAGTTTTCTCTCCCTTATATTTAGGGATGATTCCAACGATTTTCTTCTTTTTTTTATCAAAATTCTCAGTTATAATTGACAACAGATATTTTATTAACTGCAAATTGTTCTCAAATGTCACACACGATACAAAGTTCCCATCTCTTTTCAACAACGCTCAAGTCCAGTACCATCATTGGGCTAAAATGTAAGCCAATGAGGCCCATTTTAATGTTAGCTACATCAATCTCGGCCCAAATCACTGTCGTCGGTTTTTTGTATTGTTTTTGATTTCTTGATAGATTGAACACCAAGAAACGTAACGTCGAATCTGTTTAGTCTAATTTGCGCAAATGCTGTGTAATCGAATCAATCTTCAAATCGAATTACAGCTTCATGACTTAGATTCTCATCATCTAGCTAGCTCTTGTACAAAAACTAGCCTCACAGGCTCACAACTTTAGGATAGGCTCGACTGAGTTGTCGTCGTATCAACTCCAAGTGCAAAGCATTTTCTTTTCAAAGCACATATAGCCAAATGCAAAGAGGACGAACAACATGCACGAAATTGCAATATAATTTATTACTTTTGTTATTATTTTGTCGATTATATGCCACCGCCCAGACGCCCTTGCCTGGCCTTATTGCATGCACATATATTAGATAATTAGGTCTCTTCTACATAATATTCTGCAGCTAACACATACAAGGAAGCCCTAATATTGGTTTAATTAATTAATTAGGTACGTACTTACGGTAAGTATTGTGTTAATTATACTTTAGTTTTGGTTGTTTTGTCTGGATTCAGCTTCGAACTTCCCATTGTTGGTAGATTGAGATGAAACAAAAACTAAACAAAAAAAAAACATCACGTGGATATGAAGCTGCGACGGAGACATTTTTGATGGAAAACGACTTTCTGGAGAAGCTGGAAGATAAATTTATTAAATAATACGATTAATATCTTAATTGATGACATCCACAATATGCTATGAAAGAGAGATAAATCATTCATAAAAAATATGATGATCTATCATAAAATTTATGTGCTATACACTATTACACTCATATATACTTCAGTGTTATATATATATATATGGATGTGAAACTGAGATCGAGATTGATATCAATTAATCCTAAAATATTGTTTGTTGATCCAAACATATATACTGTTTTTGTTTCTTTTAAAAGAATATCCAAGTGTTTATCAATTATTATTATTTTGTTGATTGAATTGACTTTGTCAATCAAGCAAGCAATACGACGGGCGAAGATCTCTGCTGGATCGATAAGATCTTGAAAAGTATTGCAATTCTTCCAGAGTCTTAGCTGTTTACGATACATTTGAGTGATTTGACCATCAAAGATTGACATGAATATAAAATATAAAATGTTCGAGACATATTTCATAATCAACTTGGAGCCATTCATCATATAGTACTCGTTTTAGATTTAATCATGTTGTTTTACTACAATGATTGCCTAAATACTTATGGCTTAGTATCATATAAGTCTCAATGGTCTCATTTTGTGCAATAACTCAGTAACATCACTCGAAACAAAGTAATGTTGAGCTCAATTTATTTTAGAACTAAATTAAGTATACTATAGCGTTTTAGGAGAGCGCCGCCACCTAGGTTTCGTACTCTCAGAATTACGCCGATCTCTTCATGAAGGTGTTGGCGTGGAACTACAGTGGGATTGGTAACGATCTCTCGGTGGAGGCTTTTATGCTCATACGGCAGAATAAGCCCTAAATTATCTTTTTGAGTGAAACTAAGTTATCCGATTTTGAGTATTTGGCTCGGCTGCGTGGTACTTTGGGTTATTTGAACTGTGAAGCGGTCTTTAGTGACAATGGTGCAGGGGAGGCAGGCCAGTCCGGGGGTTTGGCGATATTTAGGAAGAATGATGTGCATATCGAGTTTATCACAAAGTCTAAACACCATATCGATGTGATTGTTCATCCGGAATTAGGGCTTGCTCGGTAGCATCTCACGAGATTCTATGGACATCCTACCACGTTTAAAAGGCATAAAACTTGGGATCTGCTGAAGGTTTTGAGAAATGTCTCGTCTCTCCCTTGGGTAGTAATAGAAGACTTCAATGAAATTCTTCACAATGATGGAAAAGTGGGAGGGGAAGATCGTCGTGAAGGACAAATGCAATTGTTCAGGAACTGTTTGTCGTATGGAGAACTTGTTGACCTAGGTAATACAAGGATTACTACGACGTGGGGTGAATGAGGTGTTCGTTGTCGTCTTGACAGAGCAGTCACTACTGGACCCTGGATGGATCTATTTCCTAGTAGCACGGTAACTCATCTCCCTCCAATACATGGAGATCATATCCCGGTGTTGCTAGGAATTCACAGTGTGGCTGTTGAGCATCCTCCTCGGCAACCTAGAAGGTTTAAGTTTGAAAGATTTTAGGCTATGTATGAGCAGTGCGAAGATGTTATTAAGCAGGGATGGTGTCGAGATCGCGTAGGGTCTCTAATGTTTGAAGCAACTCAGTGCATTACCAATACAGGGTTTGCACTAAAAAAATGGCAATGGTCGACATTTGGGAAGAGAAATTGGGAGATTGAAAGTATTCGGGGATGCCTTAATCAATTATTGTCTCTACAACTCAATAACACTAAAAGGTAGGAATATGGTGTTGTTATGGAGAGATTAGATGTGTTACTAAGCGCCGAGAGGGAGTATTAGAAGCAACGCTTGAAGATAACCTACATGAAGGAAGGGGAAGGTAACACTAAATACTTTCATAGGAAAACATCCAACAGGAGGTCAAAAAATCGGATTGTGTTCTTGCTGGATGACGCAGGACATTGACACTCTTCTCCGGAGGGGCTAGAAAAGGTAATGGTTGATTACTTCTCTTCGATGTTCTCTGCCAGTGAACCCCTTAATGTGCACATGATGAGTGTGGTCAACCTTATTACATCGAAGGTTACTGCCTCGATGAATGCGAGTCTCAACAGTCCTTATTCACCCGCCGAAGTGAAAAAAGCCCTCTTCCAGATGTATCCTAACAAAGCGTCTGGTCCAGACGGGATGCCTCAATTATTCTTTTAAAAATACTGGGAGATCATAGGCCCTGAAGTGAGTAAAGGGGTGATTAGTTTCTTGGAGACAGGCAGACTTCTCGGTGAGGTTAACTACACACATGTTTGTTTGATCCCGAAGGTGCCAAATCCAGAAAGAATGGCTGATCTATGACTTATCGCTTTGTGCAATGTTCTCTATAAAATTTATTCCAAGGTAATCATTACTAGGTTGAAAATATTTATTGACAACATCATATCTCCTTTTCAAAGCGCCTTCGTTCTGGGGTGACATATATCTGATAATACTCTTGTCGTTAATGAGATTTCTCATTATTTACACAACTGTGCTTCTCGGGTGGATGGGTCTTTTCTCTTAAGCTGGATATGAGCAAGGCTTTTGATCGTATGGAATGAAACTTTCTCGAAGCTGTTTTGACACGGTTATGTTTTGATGCCAAATGGATATATATTGTTATGCAGTGTGTTACAATAGTTCGGTATTCTTTCTTAGTTAATGGGAAAGTACAAGGATATGTGACACCTACCCGTGACATACGTCAAGGAGACATCTTTCCCCGTTTATATTTCTTCTTAGGACCAAGGCTTCACAACCTTACTCGAATCCCGAGCTGCTGCAGATACTCTCTCGGTCATAACTATTTGTCTGGGTTCCCCTACTATTCATCATATGTTGTTTGCCGATGACAGTTTATTATTTGGCAAGGCCTCTGTTGAAGAGATATATCAGATTCACCAAGTACTGGAAGAATATGAGATGACCTCAGGACAACGGGTCAATTTTGAGAAGAGTAGCATATGCTTTAGTAAGGACGTGAATGGTGAAGTTAAGGCTTCCCTTGCCTAAATTCTGGGAGTTTAAGTCGTTGAGAAGCCTGAGAAGTATCTTGGTTTGCCTACTTATGTAGGACACAAGAAGACAGATACATTCGCCTTCATCAAAGAAAAATTGAGTAAGAAATTGGAAGGCTGGCAAGGTAAACGTCTTAGTAGTGTGGGTAAGGATATACTCATTCATGTGGTTGCTCAGTCTCTTCCCAATTATACTATGAGTTGTTTTCTCTTGCCTACTTATTTTTGTGACTCGCTTCATCAATTGTGTGCAAAGTTTTGATGGGGTAGTACCAGCGAAAATAAAAAGATTCATTGGCTCTCCTGGGTTAAACTGTGTCTCCCTAAGTCTGAGGGATGTATGAGTTTCCGTAACTTGCATACTGATAACCTAGCTCTCCTTGCTAAACAGGGTTGGCGTATATTCCATAATCCGGATGCTTTTATCAATAAGCTTTACAAAGCGAAATATTTCCCAAACTCTTCTTTTTGGGATGTTTCTCTATATGATTCCCCTTCCTTTTTTTGGAGAAGCATTGTGGGAGCTAGACCTTTGTTAGAGCAAGGCATTATCTGGCGTATTGGTAATGGGTCGAGTATTAATGCACACTCGGCAGCCTGGATACCTTAGGCAGATTTATTTCGGCCTTATGTCACACTTGTAGGATAATTTGACGGTTGCTGCTATTCTAGCTATCCCATTGAGTTTTAGGGATACTCTGAACCGACTTGTTTGGCATTATGATGGTAAGGAACGGTTCACCACGACTTCGGCATATAAGCTAGCTCTAAAGCCTAGTATAAGCACCATGACAGAAGCGTTTTCGTCCCAAGAAGTAGTCTCAGTATGGGCAAGGTTGTGGAAAACACTTATTCAGGCTAAGGTGAAGGTGCACGTGCAGAAGGCTTGCAAAGGAAAATTACCAATGAGTGTGAATCTTATCAAGAAGCGAGTTCCAATTTCTCCTATCTGCTGCCTTTGTGAAGACAGTGACGAATCCATTGAACATGTAAGCCGTGATTGTTCCTTTGTTCGCGAAATTATTCATATGTCACCTAGGTTGACAAAATGCATCCCTACTTCTATCACAAGTTCCTTTAGACACTGGTTTGAAGATTGTATTGCTGCTCTGGGCAAAGATGAGCTTGCGTGGGTATGTTATATCCTCTAGTCCATTTGGAAAAAAAATAAAAATCTGCGCATGTGGTCTCAAAAATCCATGCCCCCAGCTAGTGTACACTTCCAGACCGAGGTTTCTTTTCAACTCTACATCTCGGTTACAACTGTTTCAAAACAAAGAGTGAGAGCAGGGCCATCAGTTTGGGCACGTCCTACAGATGGATGGCTTAAGCTAAACTATCATTAGGCTTTTAGTTCTAGTTTGCAACGTGGTGATCTTGGGGTTGTTTGACGTGACAATGCTGGCATGGTTTTGGGTGGTTTGTGTGAGGCTATTGCTTCTGTTAGCAATCCGTTCCAGGTGGAAGCCTATGCCCTTCACAAAGCATGCTTTATGGCTGTGGAGTTTGGTTTGTTCCCAATTATTATTGAAATTGATTGTTTGCTCCTACTCCAGCAAATACAAGCTAAAGAAGAGGATTCTGTCGCTAGTTGCTTGATTAGTGATGTTAGTTTCCTCCTAGATCAGATCTCCAGTGTCAGACTAGTTCATGTTGGTAAGGATGCTAACCAATTTGCGCATAGTTTAGGACAAATAGAATTATACGAGTCTATCTCGTTGGTGTGGCAGGAAGTGATTCCAAGCTATGTTAGGAATCACATTCCGCACCTTTGTACTTGATTATTAATGCAATGATATCGTCATTTGATTAAAAAAGAAGAAGTAATGTTGAGCTTCCATATTTTTTCATTGCTAATTAATTTGCTATGAAGAATTTTGCAGTCCTTGTTTTACCTCTGTTTGCTGGTATATGTGTTGTTCCTAAATAATTCAATGTAGTATGCTACTATACTTTAGGTCTAATTTGTGTAGTATGCTTCATGACTTTGTTTTATCACAGATAATACGATAAAGTCTCAAAATACTACCACATTACCCTGTCATTATCGTATGAGATATTTTCAGTAAGCCTAACTTGTATAATTTGTTTTTATTTTGACTTTGGGCACCTTATTACCGTAGCAAAGCCTAACTTTTTATTAGGCACCTTATAATTTTGTTTACTTGATCGACCAAGGCACATTAATTAATACTAATCACCGTGTCCACGCCTTCGCAAGAAAAAAAGAAAAAAAAGAAAGAAGAAAAACGGACAGTAACTACCTACGTGCATAATTTCCAATGATCCAATCCCTTGTTTTGTTTGTAATTTGTATTATTACTCTAACTTATGTTTTTTTTGTTACACCTAATTTATGTTTTTCTTCCGATCATCAGATTTGTTTTTTATCCTAAATATTTTTGGCAATTCAATTTTTACTTTATTATAATAGTACAGTAAACATTAGCAAGTGAAAGTCGAACTATTTAATAGTTGGAAAATGGAAACAGATGTCAACGTCAGCTGTGACATTCACACGAAACAAGCCGACGACGAGCTTCGACGTCATTCTCTGGCTATATTTTGTACTCGTCTCTCTTCTCTCTCTCTGAGAGATCAGCACACCTCATCGGAGCCTAGTCACAACTCGCAATCTCAATCCTTGATCGCCACAATTCTCCGGCGAATATTTACCCCGCATGTTCTCATTTCACGGTCAAAGTCGTACCGGAATATATTCCCGGTAGCCACGTCATCCCACGTGAGCCGTCCTCGTCCTTGTGATTCTGTTCTCTTATCGCTACCGAATTCAATTAGTAAGTGTTCGATCGAATTTTGATTTTGATTTTTAATTTTTTGTTTCAGTGAGATTGAAATTTCTGGAATCGGCGATGAGATTGTAGAGTGAGAGACACGATGATGAAGAAGAAGGTTCCGAGAAATGTAGGCAAGTATGAGCTTGGGCGAACCATCGGCGAAGGAACCTTCGCGAAGGTTAAGTTTGCTCGGAACTCCGACACCGGCGAGAGTGTCACCATTAAAGTCTTGGCCAAAAGTACCATTCTTAAGCACAGAATGGTTGAGCAGGTATGCCAATTTTGATTTTGTTGATGAAATTTAAATCGAAAACAATTTTAGATGTTTAATGTAACGTCTGTTTTTGTTGAGATTTGTATCAGATTAAAAGAGAGATCTCCATAATGAAAATTGTCAGGCATCCTAATATAGTGAGGTTACATGAGGTAACTAACCTTCATTTTCGTCGAAACGTACTTTGCGTTGTTAATACATAAAAATTGCTGTGTTTGTTTATGTTTGTGTTGTGTGTTTATGCATTTTTTTCTTTCAAGGTTTTGGCTGGACGGACAAAGATATATATAGTTCTGGAGTTTGTGACTGGAGGAGAATTGTTTGACAAAATTGTAAGTCTTGAATTGGGGACAGTTGTCGTGAGTAGTTCTTTTGGGACTCAGAGTTTAACATGTAGTTTGGTTGTTAGGTTCATCAAGGGAAGCTTCGTGAAAATGAAGCGAGGAAATACTTCCAGCAGCTTATAGATGCGGTGGCTCATTGTCACAGTAAGGGTGTCTACCACAGGGACCTGAAGGTGCGACTCTACATTTGGATTAAGAGTATTTTTCACCTGATTTGGTGATTTCGATAAAGTGATGTAGTCCTGATTAGTTGCCTTTGTTTTTCTTGTGATCTGTATTGCCAGCCTGAAAACCTTCTCCTTGATTCATATGGAAATTTGAAAGTTTCTGACTTTGGACTGAGTGCATTGCCGCAGAAAGTAAGAATGATCTCTTTCTCATATTCCTTGAATAAAGTTTTGACAGTTTCCATTTAAGTGTATGCTTTTCTTTAATTTTTCATCACTCTCATCGACTCTTATGTCCTTGAGCAGGGGGTTGATCTTCTTTACACAACATGTGGAACCCCAAATTATGTTGCACCAGAGGTAAATCTTTTATGCCCTGCTCTGCTCTATTCAACACAAACACTGGATAATGCCATTCAGAATTTTATCCAAAAACAGTTGTACTAGTCATGTTGACGAGAGGAGTTCAAGTCACTGACAGAAAGGAATAGGTGAAGACATGGTCTTGTACCCTTTCCTAGGAGTTGGTTGGTCGTAAGGGAAGAAATTTCATGGGGTGTGTGTCTAGGTTGCTTCTTGGTACATGAGCTTATTTATCATTCTTAGTCTCAATTTTTAAGCATCGTCTTTTATGCTCAAGTGCGCAGATCAGTGATTCATATAGTAATGTCTGGTTTTCAGTATCTCCATGTAATCATGAGAAGTTGGATGGATCAATCTTTGACCTTCTGGATTCTCCTGGTTATGTTTAGCAATTTTACAGTTGTCCTTAAAGCCAAGTCCATTCATCAAACCTAAATTGTAATTGGGGGGGGGGGGGGGGGGGGGGGGGTGGGAGGTGGGGGGTGGATGATGAAGAGAAATTAAAATATTAATCATGTACTGAATATGTTACGTATTGATTGCTTAACAGGTCATAGGAAATCGAGGCTATGATGGTGCAGCTGCTGATGTTTGGTCATGTGGAGTCATCCTCTATGTTCTAATGGCTGGATACCTCCCATTTAATGAGACAAATCTTTCTACCTTATATAAAAAGGTATGATGGCTTTTTTCAACTCAGTAAGGCTGCAATTGCACTTTGCAAATGCCCCGGAAGAGCATTCGCTATCATGGTTGCGTATTCAAACTATCTCACAAGGGAACTTTGCTCTTTGAGTGTGTATTTGAAGATTGCATATTATCCAATCAATTAGCCATGCTTTTGAACTTACAAACTTTTCTTCTACTTGTCTGTAGATTAATGCAGCTGAGTTTTCCTGTCCATTTTGGTTTTCTCCAGGGGCAAATTCATTGATACATAAAATACTTGATCCCAATCCTAAAACGGTGAGTGTCCTAATTCTGTGTGTAGGTCCAATAAGGTTCATATGCGTCATATTCTTTCTTGATCAATGTAGTAATATTGTTCAATTATATAATAAATTTATGTTCTAATATACTGGAAAGCATAATTCGGTGACTTCTAATGTCATTAACTGGTTCATGTGTTAATGCAGCGTATTCAGATTAAAGATATCAGAAAGGATCCGTGGTTTAGAAAAAGTTATGTCCATGTCGAACACAGGGAGGATGAGGAAGTAAGTTTGGATGATGTACGTGCAGTCTTCGAGGATATTGAGGTTAGTTGATCATTTCTTCTTTTGCTACATCCTTAGATGGAGTTAAAACTATTCTTTTCTCATTAAGATAATTATGATGCAAGTTTGAGAATGTGTGCTTTATATGTTAACGCAAAGTAAAGATTGTGGATATGAGGGTTCCTTAAACTAACGAAATCAGGTTATGTATATTGATATCCAATTGAATGCAAACTTAAACAAGTTGCAAGTGTTTCTTTTTTGCGTGATAAGTTATGTATATCAGTATATCAACCCCAATTGCGTACTATTTAGTAACAAAATAAGTGTGGTGTTTCACAGGACCAGTATGTTGCAGAACGGACAGATAGTAAGGAAGGCAGCCCTTTAATAATGAATGCATTTGAGATGATTACCCTTTCCCAAGGGCTAAATTTATCAGCATTATTTGACAGGAGACAGGTATAGTTATATGCATAAACACTTCTATACGTATTTCTCAGAAAGACCTCCTTGATAGCTCCACAAATATTTGTGGTCGCCTTAACTTGTTATTTTGTTGAAACGTTTGTGCTGCAGGATTATATATAACATGTGCGTTTGACCTGCAGGATTATGTAAATCGACAAACTCGTTTTGTTTCCAACAAACCAGCGAAAGTTATAATCTCAAATGTAGAAGCTGTTGCAGAGTCATTGAGTCTCAAGGTTCATACCCATAATTTCAAGGTAATACCATCATACTGATAATAGTTTGTAATATTGGGGGTTACAATTTATGTAATTGGTGTTGACAATGATCTTTGTTGAGGTTTATGTATTGATTGATTTTTCTTGACTTCTGGAAGACAGTAATCATTCAGTTCCTTCTCAAATTTTATAAGATATGCTCTAATATAGCATTCCATTTTTTGCTTTGTAGACAAGACTTGAAGGGATATCTGCTAATAAGTTGGGACAGTTTGCGGTTGTCCTTGAGGTAACTTTTGAGATTTTTCTGCATTACCATCTTAATCATCTTTCCAGAGGGAGCCTTGATTGATATGATTGCTATCTTTCTTGTATAGATCTTTGAAGTTGCATCATCCCTTTTCATGGTGGATGTCCGGAAGGCTGCTGGAGACACTCTTGAATATCATAAGGTTAGCTTCTACAAATTTATAACTCCTTATGTGCGCATCTCAATTCAGTTCTTATGTTGTTTCCTCCACATTTGTTATATCAGTTACATCTATATTGTGGTTTGCTTTTGCAGTTTTACAAAAGTTTCTGCGCCAAATTAGAAGACATTATTTGGAAACCAAAAGAGGGTTCAGCTAGTTCCAATCTACTTAGAGCAATGTCTTGCTGACCCATATTGCCTTGGGTGTGATGCAAATCATGCAATCCCGTTGAGTCATATACTTGGTGTGCTCAATCTACTGTGCTTGTATATATTTGTAATGCCAGGAATGCGCCAAGGTCTGTCTGGCCTGTATAGTATGCTGATAGATTCTAGTAAGAGTGTAGTAGTATCATGAAGGTTGTTCATGTAAAATGCCATAAATGGAATAATACTTGCATCAACTTCTTCTAAACCCAGAATTCTTCACTGCAAATTTTGTACCATTGGATCCTGATGAACATAACCAAGATCCACAAGCTGTATATACTGATGTTCAATTGGTAATGTGGGATGTGCAGAACTCATCGGCGGCCATTTTTCAAGCACGGATATACGTGCAGGAGATAAAGAGTGTTGATATCTCCATGGAAGGACTTCTAATCTAGACTCTGAAGTTTGAACTCTCATAAAGAGCACATACACAAAGTGGTATAACTCTACATAGAAATAACAATAATAGCTACACACGTAGATACAAATATAGCAATGTCCTCATTAAGTATGTCCTAAGAAGGGACATAGATAGTTACAGATATAGGACCACCCTCAATTATGGAGTAGTAATCAAATAAAGCCGAAAAACCCAAAATCAAGGTTGAAACAACTTGTTCCTGCATCTACATTTCCATGAGAGAAGATAGTAGGTCTCACCTCCCTCGTAATGATATGGCTCTGCTTTTGGATCATTCATCTTATGATGAGGAGGCACCACAAGCGTGGCAGTACAAGGTCTGCAACTCAAGCACTTGTTAACACAACGAGGTGGACTGGAACCCAAAGCCATCTTCATCTGCTTCTTCAGCTGCTCCTGTTGATCCTCACCATGCTGATCTGTTGCCAACACTGATTCATCACCTGTTCATATAAAATCATTTACTATATAAGTAGAAATACCCAGATAAACAAAAGTGAAAAATAGTGCAACGAGGATGACATACATAAAATCAAGAAATGTTTCGACTAAAATGGACTTTGTTTCAGTTACCTGAACTGGAAGCAAGGAATGTGAGGGAGAAGATGAGCATCATCATCAGAATGACTCTACTTTTGAACAGAGCTGGACATTTACTAGAAGAAGAAGAAACATCAGCCATCAGAAACCTTGAAATTAGTTTATGGCTTTGGACCTTTGGTAGTTCTGAAGATGATGGATGAGTAATAGAATGAATCTAGCTAGCTAAGACTTTCACAGTAAGGAAGGGAGAGAGAGAGAGAGAGAGTTGTTTGGAAATGAATGGCTTGGGATTATAAAGCAATTTTCTTTTCAGCTCCAACTGTCAGTTTACCTGACCTGGTTTCTGTACGACTGACTCGAGGCTCTACGAGTTTTTGCTTCCTCTTTTTCATCTTTTGCTTCTGCACTGACTTGACTTTTCTTGGCGAAAACTTTTTTTTCTTCACATTATTGGAGTGTGGCATTGCTCTCTGTTTTTATTGTCACCAGACAAAGCTGGGACTTTCACTTCTTCGATTATATTCCACTCTCTGCTTTTAGTTTTCCATAAAACAATTAAACAAACATATGGTCGTCCACTATTTTCTGCATGATTTGAAGTATCATCTTTGTTTCTATACGTGATTGGAACATGCTATACAACTCGACTCGAGTTAACTCAACTCAATTCGCTCTACTTTTTATTATAGAAATAATTCATCTTTGGTCATATTTTTACCTTTCTATTTTGAATGTAGTCCTGACATCATATAAATCAAAATTTATTGCATACTAAATGTATCCTTAGTAGTGTTCGAAAAAATGGTCTACACGACTGATTAATCACTGATTAATCGGTAATCGGTAATCGGTAAAAGAACGTGCTGATTTGGGTTTGAACGGTATTCTACACGGTGAATCGTGTAGTTGCCGATTAATTAGTCGATTCGCCAATTAATCGACTGTGATTTTTTTTCTTTTGAAAATCAAAAATTAAAAACCAAAATCTTATATATTTAATATTTTACTTCCATTTCATTTTAGGTGCATAAGAAAAACATAAATAGGCTCGGAACAAAAAGGTTGAACAACCTTGTGCATGTGAAATTTAATGCCAAGATCACTAACAAGAAAAAAACTGAAAGACTCACTACTCACAAGTGATGCTAGTTAAGCACAAGGACGACTACTTGAAAATGGTGAGGATGATCTTCAATCCAATCTTACGTGGGATGAAGATTATGGTGTCCAAGAGTCTATAATAAGAGAAGATAGAGATTTTGATGATGATGATTTTATTTTCGAAGATGACACATAACTTGATGATGACGCATTTGGACATATGGAGTGATTTTCTTGTTTGAATTACATTTTTTTATGCTTTAATTTGAGTGTTGAACTATGTGTTTAATAATTTTGATCACTTTCATAACATTTTCTTTCGACTTAATCATTTTATTTTTTAATTAATGATATTTTATATTGTTTTTAATATATTAATAATTATAATATTATTTTATAAATAAAAAAATACAGATTTTGATTAATCTCGATTAATCACCGAGTAATCAGCTAAACAATAATCGGTACCAAAATGATTCACGATCAATTACCGTTTTTTTTATCATTGATCCTTATTGATTTAGTTTGGTAATTTTTGTTAAGAAATTTGATAAATCCTTTTAATTGCTCGATTGATTACATAAGTATAAAAACAATTCAATAACTTATTCGAAAAAAGAAAGAATTGATAAGGGCAAATTATAGATAAGGTCACTTACATAAGATGTATACCAAATAAAGTCACCTAATACTTTTATCCCAAATTAGGCCACCCATATACTATGTATAACCTTACAATTAATAATATTTACAACATGTCATCATATATATATATGAGAAACAAGACCAAATTCTCTCATCTCACATTTCAATCGAGCAATCTCTCTCTCTTCTCTTCTCTCTTAAACCTCAGCCTCTGATCGCCGTCGTCACACCACCTTCATTACAGCTCTCCTCCCTAACTCCCTAGCCACCGTCAAAATTCCATTACCGCTGATCTCCTTCTGTCATTTGCCAATTTCTTTCTATAAGTTGCCAAACGAGAGAATTTTATGGATTCATTTCGTAAATCCCAAGTTTTAATGAAATTTTGACTTATTTTCTCTCATCCAAACATAACATTAATCTCTTCTTCCTTTATGCACACAACTCTCTTTATTTTCTTTGACACTCTTCTCTCACTCCTAATCTCCCACTTGTGCCTCTTTACGGTCTTCAATCGAAGAAAAATTCAACTTTTAGTTCACTGTTTGAAGTATAGTTGTATTTGCTGTAAGTTTTTTTTTGTTTTTATTTTTAAATTTGAGTATGATATGAAGGTTAGTATATCTAAGCGCTTAGAGAGTTGCTTTTTTATTCTTTGCACATGGCCGCTCAAAAGTTCGAGCCGACCTTGCAAACGCCCCCCCCCCCCCAAAAGAGGACTTTTTCATATCACACTCCATCATTCACACCGCCACTCTACCCCAGCCCAGCCTCCATCTTTTCTCTATACTCTCCACCATCACCACCTCTCCACAAAAATCCAAACGCCACTACCAAAGTCATTTACCCATCACTTCACAACTACAAATCATCTCCACCATCTCATTTACTCTATCTTGGGTCATCAATTCTTGGAAGAGGAGCAATACTTGCATTAGTAGACTTAATTGGTTAGAATTGATAATAACAAAAGAGTCTTGGCATTAGTAGACTTAACCGAATTCCTAAGAAGGTAATTGAACATGAGAACAACATCATTTGTAACTTGAACATCAATACTTGCAAGAGAGGCTTTGGTAATCAACTTGAAGCCCTAACTTCCATCTCATTTTGCATTAGCTTAGTTTAGTCATAGCTTAGTTTAATAAATTATTTTCCTTGCATTTAGTGTAATCAAACAAAGTCTCAACAATTGAATCACTACACTTCACATTGTATATAGTCACCTTGTTTTTAATATCTTTGAGGTTTTGTGATTGTGTATATATGTGTGTATTCTAGCTTGCCTATTGGTTTATCTAGTTTAGGAAGGATTGACCAATCCTTATGTTTCGACACCCTCACTTAACCTTATATAAAACTTGACCTCGTATACTTCGAGTAGCTTTCTAGCTAACAATCTACTAAAACAAATTTCTTCTTTTTGTGGAAAGCATTATATAGAAGTTTTAAGTATGGATGATTGATTTGAACCTCCTGTAAAATCAAAACAAAAGGCTTATGTGATAACAAACTTGCATCATTATCGTGACGATATATTATATCACTACAAGAAAACATCACTTAGACCACGGAAACGTAATTGTTCCGTGGTCCAAGTTACACTTGGATGACGGAGAAGTCTCCGTCGTCTAAGACCCACCTGGACGACGGATAATACCTTCTACGTTGTCCAGGTGATCACCTGGAGGACGGAGAAGTCTCCGAGGTCCAGGTTATAACCTGGACGACGGAGATGTTATTCTCTGTCGTCCAGGTGATCACCTGAACCTCGGAGTCTTCTCCGTCCTCCAGGTGATCACCTGGACGACTGAGAATAGCATCTCCGTCGTCTAAGTTATAACCTGGAAGACAGAGAAGAGTCCGAGGTCCAGGTGATCACCTGGACAACGGACCGACACGCCGTGGTCCGAGTAACTTCACTTAGATGACGTACCGACACCTCCGTCGTCTAAGTAAAGCATTATATAAACCCGATGCCAAACTCTCGATCTCTTTTCGATTCGAATTCATTCCATCGATCTCTTCATTTTCCATTCGAAGAAGAATTGAAGGAGAAGGGAGAAGGAGAAGGGATCGGAGATCGATCGAATTCGAAGGGCCGAGAAGGATCGATCAGGATAAGGGATCTCCGCTGACTAGCTAGCTAGCTTAATTAACAGATATCGAGAAGGCCAGCAGGTACGTACGCAGTTAAAATGTGCTTAATTAATATATATATATATATATATATATATATTTAGTGAAAACGTACGTACGTACATACATGCATGGATGTTAGCTATATATACAGATTAAATTACGTACGTACATAATTGATGGATCGATGTAGATCGAGTACGTATAATTAAGCGTAAATTAATGGACTAATATATATATATGTAATATATAATTAATTAATTATAATATTTTGTAGCAGTATGGACAAGAGTTGGATGAAGTTGAAGAATAGATGTGATGTCCGGTATATGGATGGAATTAGCGAATTTGTCAATTTTGCAATAGAACATGGTCATGGAAAGAAACGTTTCAGGTGTCCGTGTCAGAAATGTCTTAATTGTCAGTATGCGGAGGTTAATGTTATGGTGCAACACCTGTACGAAAATGGTATGATGTGGAGTTACACTACATGGAGCGAGCATGGTGAAGTAGTAGAGTTCAGCGCAGCAGACTTCAGCTCAGGGTACAGTTACCATGGTGCCTCATCCAGTGGCAGTGGTGCCGGACCCCCAGCTTGGAACCCAACTGCAGATTTGGTCCATGATGCGTTTCCGGGATGTAGTTATGGTGGACACCAACACCAAGACGGAGGTTACAGTACCACTAATGAGCATGATGACACATTCCCCGCAGCTAGCTTGGCCACTGACATCAGTGAGATGGAAAAGTACAATCGGATGCTACTTGAAGCGCAGACCCCGGTGTCCCCTGAATGTCGAGAGAATGTGTTGCAATATGTGATAGAGCAAATGAAGATAAAAGTGAAGCACAAAATGTCAGTGAGTGCTTTTGACGAAATTCAGGAGCAAATATGTAAGTTGCTTCCTGATGATCACAATCTTCCTAAATCTCATTATAAGGTTAGAAATATCCTGAGCAGCCTCGGCCTAAAGTACAGGATAATTGACGCATGTCCGAATGATTGTGTGCTATTTTACAAAGAGTATAAAGATTTGGACTATTGTCCCGTATGTGGCCAGTGCAGATTCCAGTTGAATAAGAAGAGTTCGAAAAAGAGAATTCCTGTGAAAGTTGTTCGATATTTTCCCTTGATTCCCAGATTGCAGCGCTTGTACATGTCTCTACACACAGCAGAGGCGATGCGATGGTACGCAGAAAAGCGAATAGATGACGATGTCCTGCGACACGCCGCGGATGGGGAGGGTTTCAAACATTTCGACAGAGAATTTGGAGACTTTGATTCAGAGGTTAGAAATGTTAGACTCGGCCTATCTACAGACGGATTCAATCATTGGGGAAGTAATAGCTCCGCCGTCAGCACTTGGCCAGTTATTCTGATGCCGTACAACTTGCCTCCGTGGATGTGCATGAACAAGGAATTTAATTTCCTTACCGTACTAATTCCAGGTCCTAAATCTCCATCGAAGTGCTTAGATGTCTACCTCAGACCTTTGATCGACGAGCTGAAACTGTTGTGGGAAAATGGAGTCCCAACTTATGACAATATCACTGACACGATGTTCACGATGAGGGCTGCTGTAATGTGGACGATCAGCGATTTTCCAGCTTATGGGATGTTGGCAGCCTGCAGGACAAAATGATATAATGGATGTCCTATATGTTTGGACGACGTGAACTCTAGTTGGCATGCGGGGAAGGTGTGTTACTTGGGTCACCGTAGATGGCTTCCTCACGATCACCCCTGGCGATAGGATGAAGTTCATTTCGACGGTACGGTAGAGAACAATCCTAAACCCCGTAGTTGGTCGGGCGAAGAGATTTTAGAGAGGTTGAGCTATTTCGACTTTGGTGTGTTGAGCAATGACGCGGATGTAAAGAAATGCAATCCAATTCCTCCACACGATCTGAGCTATTGGGATCACAAGAGTATATTCTTTGAACTCCCTTACTGGTCGAAGTTGAAGCTGAGGAACAACTTGGACGCGATACACATAGAAAAGAATGTGTGCGACAGCGTGGTCGGAACAATTCTCGGTATTAAGTTCAAGACTAAAGATACTCCCAAAGCGCGCAAAGATTTGGAATCAATGAATCTACGTCGTCCCTTGTGGTTGAGGAAGGGTAGGAAAGGAGTGTACAACAAGATGCCAGATGCACCTTACACAGTGAAGCCGACGCTTAGACGTTCTGTATTTCACTGGTTTAAGGGCGTTTGTTATCCGGCTACGTATGCAGCTACTATAACTGGAGCAGTGGACGAGGTGCAACACAAGTTTGTTGGTCTAAAGACACATGACTATCACGTTATGCTGCAACGTCTGATTCCAGTGGTAATTCGACGATACTTGCCTCGGGACGTCGTAGAACCAATAGTGGCATTGTGCAGGTGGTGGCAGAGGTTATGCGCCAGAGAATTAAAGAAGTCAGATGTGGTGGAATTGCAACAACAAATTGTGCACATCATTTGCAAACTAGAGAGGATTTTTCCCCCTGCTTTCTTTGACATCATGATTCACCTCATGATCCACCTGCCCGAGCAGGTGCTCATTTCTGGTCCGGTCCAGTACACTTGGATGTATCCTCAAGAAAGGTACGTACAACTAATTAATTTATTTGTTCCACTGGAGATTATATATATACTAGCTAGCTATATGTACGTATTCTTATTGTACGTTTGATTTTGTAGACAGCTTGGACAGTATAAGTCATTCGTCAAAAACAGATCGGCCCCGGATGGCTCCATAGCAGAGACATACCTAATGCATGAGTGTGTTACTTACTGCAACAGGTACCTCAAAGATCCACCACCTCCCACTGCATCCGATCGCAGTGCCCGCATCAATCTTTCTGTCGTCACCAATGTCGTCTGACCGTTTAGAGGAGTATTAAAGGAATCGTTAACACGGGAAGAACTTATTGAGGCACATTGGGTAGTGTTGCAAGACTGTGACGAAGTTGAGCCGTACATGATGTCATACAGGTTGAGGCTTCAGGCGTTAAATCAAAACAAGAGTTCGGCGTGGATTGAGAAAATGGTTAAGAAGAAGTTTCCCGATTATTTCTTCCAATGGGTACGTACGTACGTCTTGGTATTAATTATTTAAATACATATCGATCATGTTTGTAGAAAGTAAACCTTATATTAATTTAACCTTTTCCGCGGATGATTGATCTGCAAAAATCTGAAAACCACGGAGGGTGGTGGTCATGGCCAAAGCACTTGCTAGCAGGGAAGCCGGTTAAACACTATATTTATCCCGGATGTTTTGTGAATGGTGTAAAGTTCCATTCATTAGCCCGAGACGAAGGAAGAAGAACACAAAACAATAGGGTGGCGGTTGGGAAAGACAATGATCTATATTACGGGGCTATTGTATATGTGGTTCAGCTATGTTACGGGAATGATGTCAACGTTTTCCTATTCAAGTGCAGATGGTTCAAGCGTACAAAGGAAGACCTGGGACTATTATCAGTCGATACAAACTCTAGATGGTATGAGGATGAGCCTTTCGCTCTCGCCACCTTAGTTCGGCAGGTGTTCTATCTCGACGATCCGAAAGCCGGTGAAGGGTGGAAAATAGTGAACCATATCTCTCACCGAGGAATATGGAATACCATGACACCTGAAGAGACGCCGGAGACTGAAGATGCTGCTGAACCAGAAAGAGACATTCCTGCCTAGCTATCAAGAGCCTAATATTTCTGTCATCCGCTCCGATATAATGGACCTGGTTCAAGATGGTGAACGGTTACCCATGCCTAATGGTTGTACAGATCTAACTGAAGATGAGATTATCGATGAGGTAGATGAAGAAGACGAGCAGGACGAGGACACGGACGAGGACGAGGACTCAGGTTATTCGTCGGACGATGTTGAGTACGATGACTAGGATGAGTCGTCGTCTAACGGGGATGAGGACGATGATGATTATGACGAAGAGTACGGTCATACGACGAGGGAGATTAATTGGTAATTAATTATTGTAATTATTGTAATATATATATATATATATATGATCGATGCAGGTTAATTTACGGTAATTAATTAATCCGAATTATATATCCTGGACAACGGAGAAATTAATTGCAGGTTGTCGCCTTTGGGTATTTTGGCGTTCTCCCTAAATCCTCGACCCTAAACATTTGCAAATCGGATCGATCATTTATTTAATTTTTTTATGGTCATTCAAAATAATTGAACGGACACCTGAATTCAGGGTATATACACCTGGACGACGGAGATGAGATATTCCGTCCACGTTTATATTAGGTCCCCCGCCATTTTCACCTTTGGCGCCCCGCCAAATCTCAATCTCATATAAAACCCTAAATCCTGGACCCTAAATCTAGTAGATCGGATCGATCGATCAATTTTTTAATTATATTTTTGAATCAGAATAATTGAACGGACACACAAATGACCAGGGACGACCTAAACCGTAAACCCTAAGGCCCTAACCCCTGAATTCGGGGTTTAGAACTTGGACGACGGAGAATGGTCATTATTCGTCGTCCAGGTCCACACTAGGAAGACGGATATAGTCATTCTCCGTCGTCCAAGTTCACAAACCCTAAACCCTAAACAGTAAGGCCCTAACCCCTGAATTCAGGGTCTATACACCTGGACGACGGAGATGAGATTCTCCGTCGTCCAGGTGCAGATTTCGTAATTTTTTCTAAGACAACGACCATCTAGACCTTCTTCCAATGCATATTCTTTTCGTCAACACTTTAGAGTAAACAATTCTTGGTGTGTGAGCTTCGACTGTTCGAAAATCGGAGTTGTGAAATGCCTTGTATCCACGTTTCTGGTTTGTGAAATTATCGGTTTTGCGGTTGACTGTGCCGATCAAACCCTTCCCGAACTTATTATTTGATGGTCCTTTGAAGACAATTATATATTATGTTACGACGAACATATCTAACGGTTGTTTTGTCCAAATTCAATTTCGTTAATACTCTGCTGCAAATGAGTCTCTACTCATGAACACTTAAGTCGTAAGGATTAGTCGATACTTAACAACTTTCAAAACGAAAAATTATTCGTCGGTTCAAATTTAACTGTTCATATATACGATGTGTTCATCGATATTGGACAACTATTTCACTCGAATGACAGATCGCTAAATTCCTAGCAAATTATTTTTAAAATTTTTTTTAACGTAATTTGAACCTGGACGACGGAGATGACCATTATCCGTCGTCCAGGTGTTCACCTGGACGACGGAGAATGGCCATCTCCATCGTCCAGGTTCAAATTACCATGGCGGTTCGAATTTTTTATTTTTTCCATGTAATTTTCACTTGGACGACGGAGATGGTCATTCTCCGTCGTCCAAGTCCAAAATTATGGCAGTTCAATTTACCGCTTCCGTTTTTGGGACCGCTTGAATTTTCACTTAGACGACGGAGAATTCATTCTCCGTCGTCTAAGTCCAAAATCATGGCGGTTCAAAATGTCCCGCCGATTAATTGGCGCCGCTTGAAATTTTTTGAAACCACCACTTAGACGACGGAAAACACTATTTCCGTCGTCCAAGTGAACTTAGACGACGGAGAATAGTGCTCCGTCGTCTAAGTGCAACTCTATAAATAGAGTTGCACCCCCCCTCATTTTCTCATCATTCTATCTCCTCCTCTCCTCTCCTCTACTCTCCTCTCCTCCGGCGATCCTCCTCCGGCGACGCTCCGACGACAATTTTTCGGGCGTGGTTCCTCCTCCCCAACGACTCAACTCCGCCTATATTCCCGATTACTCCGGTGAGGTAAATTTTTATTTTTTTCCTTATTAAAATTATTTTCATTTAATTAATTAAATTCTAAATATAATTTATTAATTAGTTTTAAATATTTCATTATTGTAATTATAATAATGAAAAAGTGGTTAATTATTGTAATTAATAATTATTTAAATGCATAATTGTAATTAGTTGATAATTATTTAAATGAATAAATTTATTATTGTAATTATTTATTATTAGTTGATAAATGAATAAATTTATTATTGTAATTAGTTGATAAATAATAATTTATTATTGTTATTATTTATTGTTTTACTTAATTGTTAATTACGTGTGTTTTCTAGTAAATTGCATAGTAGTACGTATTCGATTTAAATTTAGTACATATGCTTGGTTTATTAAGTCGCACTCTTTGGAATAGATGGCGCCTCTTTTCCTAGCTTATCTCCTTAACCCCTCGTGATGTGTGGATTTCATCACCGCACACCATAACCTAAGTGAAGTTATGGACATGAGGTTGAGGGCGGAGTTTGCAAAGGACTTGAGGGAGTGTAAATTTTTGAAAAATTGGCCGAATGTCGGACATGGTGTCTAGAAACGGGTTATGACTGGTGACAGGATTTGGACTAAGAAAGACTTTTGTCGAAATTAGTCCTGCCTCTCACGTTATCTCTATCTTTAACTGGCCATGTTTTTCGATTTAACCAAGGCTGATTAATTGAAAATTTACACTTTATCGCGCGGGTCGCACGTCCATTGAACGACCGAAAAAGCTAAGCTAGTGTACTCTATTTAAATCTTAACCGTACTTAAGTAGCGTAAATTTTGCACTCGTAATGTACTCCTAGGTTGAAATGGCTCCATCCGGCAAGAAGAAAGCGCAACAGGAGGCAGAAGATGCCATGCTCCGAATGTTGGCGGCCCAAGTCGGTTGGTTCAACAGGAGGGCAACGACGCTCTCAATCCGGACGGATCATCTGGTCCGTCCGTAGCGCCTTCTGGGGAAATTCCCGCTCCCCCATTCATCTCGAGCGATGATGACGTCGACCCCTTCCAATCTCCGACGCTCGGTACCGGTTCAACGGGAAGTACTCAGGTGTCCTCGACCGCCGAATCAATCATATACAACGCCCGCCGTAGGCAAAGGAGGGCCCCCACTGACCCGGAACCGAAAAGGACTCGGGGTCTCGTTAAAGGGGGCAAAGCGGAGCGTATTTGCAAGGTGACCGGGAAAAAGATCGACTTGCCCTACGACGAATTCACCGGTGGCCCTCCCACAGCTCAGCTAGCAAGTCTCTCGGCGCATGGGATAGGGTCAATCATCCGTAACCAGGTTCGTATCACTGCCCCTACTTGGAAGGAGGCGCCGGATCATGAGAAGGCGAAAGTCTTTAAAGATCTTTCGGTACGTAAACGTCCAATTTAGTTATTATATAATATTGTTAATATTAGTTAAAATTTCATAATATATACGATTATAATTTTCTATTTATTTTTTATAGGAACAATTTGCGGTGGATCCGACACCGGCCATGTTGAGGCATATCAACCAAACCGCCAACTCCATCTACAAAGATTGGAAGTACAAGCTCCATAAGTACTTCCAAGATGTCGGTCCCGTGCCTCCCCCGGTAGAGCTGCAAGGGGATAGAGAAGATGAGTGAGAGTGGTTGTGTAACCACTTTGCCGATGACTCCTTTAAGGTGTTAATTTTTTTTTATTTCAATTAAAATAATTGAATTATTTAAATTGTAGTTATTAATTTTTTAATGATTTAATTATGTTGTGTAACAGAAATTCTCCGGTGTCAACAAAGCCAACCGGGGGAAGAAGGAGAAACACCATACTACCAGCGCCAAGCAGTTCATTCAAATAGCCAAGGAGCACAAGGATAAGGGCTCCAAACACCCTTATCTTGATGCAAGCGTAAGCGCGTACGTGACGCCTGGGCTCGATAATGAAGCGAGTTAATGCGGCGTAAGTGATATATTTATTATGTGCTTTTAATTATAGTAATTATTATTTAAATATGATTTCATTATAATAAATTAATTATTCTTTTGTAGGCAAGGGTGATAGAGCGTGCGCATGAAGAGTTGGCTAACACTCAGCTTGCGTTCCCAGATGTGCCGCCGAAAGACCTGCCTCCTCTATCCTTAGAGAGCCAAATTGCAATCGCGGATGAGGTCTACGGTCATAGAGCTGACAAGGAGGTTAGGCACTTCGGGCCTAAGGTGGTACGAGATTTGTCGATGACCTCCGGCTCATCATCTACGGAGGTTCGGGGCAACGGAGAAGGAGTCAGGCAGCGGCCGTCGAAGCAGCCATTCAAGAGGCTCGACTGGCACGAGAGGAGAATCGGCTGACACAAGAGCAGAATGAGGCAATGCGGCAAAGACTTGACGAACAACAAGCACAAATAGCCCAACTCATCGCGCTCATGAACCAAAATCGAGAAGTATGTCAACCTCCTCCGAACCCACACCCCGATGACAACGACCCGGCGGCGCATCTGCTCCTCCAGTGTATTAGCTAGCTAGTTAATTATCGCGTTTCTTTATTTCTGAGTTTCGAACAATATTTTTTAATTTTTATGGGTTTTTAATACATTAATTAATATTAAAAATTTAGTTTAATTAATTAATTTCGACAATTTTTCATTATTTAAATTAAATTAATAATATTTAATTTCAATTTTTTTTAAAATTAAAAAGTCACTTGGACGACGGAGATTATGTTCTCCGTCGTCCAGGTGCAAAACCTAAACCTAACCCTTAACCCCTAAACCCTGCCATTCTCCGTGGCCCATGTGTTCATCTGGACGACGGAGAATTAGAGTTTCCGTCGTCCAGGTGCAAAACCTAAACCTAACCCTTAACCCCTAAACCCTGCCATTCTCCGTGGCCCATGTGTTCATCTGGACGACGGAGAATTAGAGTTTCCGTTGTCCAGGTGAACACCTGGGCCACGGAGAAGCTAGCATTCTCCGTGTTTTCTCCGTGGCCCATGTATGCACCTGGACGACGGAGACGCTAATTCTCCGTCGTCCAGGTGAACACGTGGGCCACGGAGAAACGAGCAATGTCCGTGGCCCATGTGGTCACCTGGACGACGGAGAATTAGCGTTTCTGTCGTCCAGGTGCATACATGGGCCACGGATAATGTCCACGGTCCAAGTTAACTTGGACGACGAAGAACTAATTATCCGTCGTCCAGGTTCTTGGACGACAGCACTTGGAGCACGGACCTTGGACGACGGAGATTCCGTCGTCCAAGTACTTAGACGACGGAAAACTGCACTTAGACGACGGAAATTGTCCGTGGTCTAGGTGCAGTTTTCTTGTAGTGTATACAGTCATAGATAAACAACTTCAAGAATTAGGTGATTGATTCAATGAGAATAATACATAGCTGCTTCTTTGCATGTCATGTTTAGACCTAAGTAATTCATTCTCAGCTTTTGATAAAAAAAAAGTTAATTCGTCTTGTCCAGTGTTATCCTCAAGACTTTTTTGAACATGAGATAGAGGTATTTGATGATCAACTTGAGAACTATATAATAGACATGTGCTCTCACGTTGATTTTGTTGATTTGAAAGGGGATTACTGAGCTTGCAGAGAAAATGGTTTGCCGAAGGAAAGATAAGACATATCCTCTAGTGTGGGCGATTCTTTTAATTGACATTAACATTGATTATACCGGTTGCAACGGCAAGTGTGAGCGATGAGTTGATGAATGATTGTTTGATATCATACATAGAGAAAAACATTTTCATTACTATCAGATGATGAAGTTATTATAAAATGTTTTCAGGATATATTATCTTGACGAGAAAAATTACTCTTGTAATAGATAGTATTTTTACAAGTACATTTTAATATTTTAATTAATTTTTTTAACCGGCCGTTAAATCCTAACTCCGCTAGTGCACGACCCCATCGCACAACTCTGGCGCCTTTAATCTCCTAGCACCACTTTAGTATTTCAAGGAAATGTCATATGAATGATAGAATAATTGTTCATTGCATCTCAAGACTAAGCACCCTCGCGCCAAATACACGTGTCATATTATAAGAGACTCTTTTTGTCAACTTTTTTTTAACCTTGTCTGAGCTTGTTATGAGCTTAATTCACAGAATTCTCTCTCTTTCTCTCCTCCTGCTCGCCAGGATGGCATACTCGTGTTGACACTGTTGCGGGTTCTTATGTGTAGCATTTTTCTGGTCAACTCTGAGATCAACCCCCGCGCTCACTTGTGAAAACCCGTCGTGACGCCACATGGGCGAATCTGGTGACCCAAGGGACAGTGTAACAATGTTCCAGAGAAACCACGTGGGAAGGGAGAGGACAACAGTAGTGCTTTACCAGTCACCCTACTTCCCTAGGAGGTCTAGGAGACTATAGCATTGCATAGTGGACATTTGTCACACTTTAATAGAGTAGTAAGTAGGACACTAGGACTATATCAATCACACTCTTCATATACAAGACAAATGGTCATTCATGATCAACACAATCAAACAGTATGCAGCTCTCACTGGATTCGATCACCACAGATTGCTCTGCACTTCTTCACTTGTTTAATTTGTTTTAAATTTCCAGGTCCACTGTGTCTGCATCATCATCATCCTGACATTTCCTACCACCTCAATCCAGGCCCATGCCATGTCTTTCCCCTGTAAACACACCTTTACAAGTGCTTCATATATTAAGTTTCATCCCAAAATAATCAATTTTCGTTCTTCAGTAGTATCTGCATTTAATTAGTTATTTATTTTCCTTCTATCAGTTTTACGAAACATTGCAAACCCTGCATTTGGTGTTGCTTCCACCATTATTACAGAATCTCTCTAAACCCTAGTAGCTAGTTGCTAGTTGCTAGTTGCTAGTTGCTGTCTGTCTGTGTTAGACAACAACACCCCTTGCCCTGAATCCCTGATATATCTAAATATCTTATCTTACTCTTCTCTGTCATAAATGTCTGTGACCAGAATTTTGTTGGCCCCAGAACGTTTGATATTGTTATTTGAGTTTGAAATAAGATGTGGTTTTACAAAAATTCTAATTTATCATGGAAATTAAAGTACTCGGTGAATTTGTTAAGGAAGATTGGCTACTGAGTCTGCAATTGCATTAGCAGCGAAATTGACTTCTTTTTTTTCCCAGACATTGAGTTCTGAGATCTTGTGAACATCAACAACATTTTTCTTGTTTACCCGAAAAGTATTATGCTTCAGGGGAGTATGCTGTCTATAAGAATTATTGAATCACCTTCAATTGAGATGAGCAGCAATTAGAGTACGTAGAGGGGGAAAATGCAATAGCCACGTTATAACTTCCAAGTGTTCTAACATTGGACTACATTGTGCACACTAAATGCATGAAATAGACTTCGAATGAGTTCAAATGATATGTTTCACTGCTAAATCTTTTGGTAAAGCATAATGAGTTGTTGTGAATCTTTGTGGTCAGCCATAAATCAGGATTTAGAGAAGTTCATTCATGTTATTGATAGACATGCGAGAAGCATTTGCAAAAACATGAGTCAGATGCTGGAGGAATTTCATTTCAGATCTCAGATTTAATACTCTGATATGTAAATCCAGTTAAACTGTCAATTATGAAACTATTTTTTTAGTATATACTCTGTAATTCTGTGAACAGTACACTCTTCCTTCCGCTAAAAGAGAAAACCAGTAACACAAGTTGTCCATACCTTGGCAACACCAGCATCATCTAGCCGACCCAACCAGCAGCAAAAACCTGCATGACAGTTACAACAAGGATTAGCCTCAATGTGCCTGCTAATGTCTTACAGACAATCAATTGTCAATGTTTCTTGGTCATGTTGAATGCAAAATAATTCCCTTCCTAGACTTCTCTTCCCAGACATTTACTAAAACAGCAGTATGTATTTCTCGTTTCAGTTACATGTTTCAGTGTTATATTCATCACCTTAGAAGTGAAGGATACAGAGGTACGATCCTATAGAACAGAACCTGTTCAAGTAAGGTCGTAGTGTTATTTTCATCACCTGGAAATTCTGATGGGTCAAATTTCTCTCCTTATTTGGAGGAGAGCAAATTGTCTCATGCCTATCAATCTACTGTGAGGCAAGTTGATGCAGCAAATATTGAAATACAAGAGAGCCTATACATATAGGCTTGTGGGTGGCTGCAAACTTTGACAAAATGGAAGAGAAGACATTAATGTGGCATGAAAACATTGAGCTTGAAATGAGAAAGACAAGTTGAATATCAAGCAAGTGATGGACGTGCATGCATGAAATGCATAAATACATTTGCCTATATAAAAGCATGTTGCTATGGAGCAAAATGAGAGAGAAGAACCGGAGGGAGTTCACCACCTTGTGAGTTATCAAGAGTGAGATAGAAAGCAAGCCGGTAGTTATCTTGTATAAGTGTTATACAAGATTGAGATAGAGATAAAAACTCCAAGTAAAGAGTTTGTGTGTGTAGCAAAACAAAGTGTGTGTGAGAGTAGTGTTTCTCTCGGTGTAACCTTTATTCGTATAGTGGAGGTTTTTTTGTTGTTGCTGCCCCGTGGACGTAGGCATTTTGCCGAACCACGTTAATTGCCGGTGTTCTCTATCATTTCATTTTCGCTTGTGGTTGTGAGTTTATTTCCGATTCCATTCTACAGTTTATTCTTCCGCATTCCATAACAGTGGTATCAGAGCTCTTGGTTCTGACCGGGAGCTTTTAGAATGGAAGGATCACGGAGTACGATGATCATACTCAACCACTCCAACTGGATTACGTGGAAACCGAGAATGGAGGATATTCTCTATTGCAAAGATTTGCATGAACCGATCGAGGGAGATGATGCCAAGCCAGAAGGGACTACACCAGCAATTTGGACGAAGATGAACCGAAAAGCTATTGGTCATATTCATGAATGGGTGGACGACAGTGTGTTCCACCATGTTGCCAATGAAACTAGTGCACATGAGCTGTGGTTGAAGCTGGAGTCCTTGTTCGAGAAAAAGACTACTGCCAAGAAAGCTTTTCTCATTAAAGAGCTCGTCAACATGAAGTATCGGGGAGGCGTTCGAGTGACCGAGCACCTCAACAACTTCCAGAGTGTACTAAATCAATTAGCCACGATGAGCATGAAGATTGATGATGAGTTACAAGCCTTGATGTTGCTCTGGTCGTTACCTGATAGCTGGGAGACATTTGTTGTTACTGTAAGTAACTCTGCTCCTAATGGTGTATTATCTATGGAAAGTATCAAAGATAATATGATGAACGAAGAAACCAGGAGGAGTTCTTCATCAAGTTCAGAAAATGGCCAATTCTTCATTGCGGAGAATAGAGGAAGGAGCAAGAGCAAAGGACCGAGAGGCCAAGGAAGAAGTATGAGCAAATTCAAAATAAGGTTCAGTGGAAAGTGTCATCATTGAGGTATTCCAGGCCACATGAAGAAAAATTATTACAAGTTAAAGCGGAAATTCAAAGAAGGGTGAGAAGACGCCACTCATCAACAAAAGGAGGACACGAATAATGTTGCTGATGCGGTGTCTCATGATGAGTGTGAGTTCCTATCACTCGGAGGTGAATGTCTACTGGTAGATCATCCTGGAGTTCAATGGATTGTTGATTCTGGAGCCTCATTTCATGCCACGTCCCACGTAGAGTTCTTCACTACATATAAAGCGGGTGACTTTGGTAAAGTGAAGATGGACAACGAAAGTTACTCCAATATTGCTGGGATTGGAGATGTTTGCATGCAAACGGATGTGGGCTACCAATTAATGCTGAAAGATGTAAGATATGTTCCTGGTCTACGTCTCAATCTTATGTCAACCGGTGTACTTGATCGACAAGGCTTTCATCATCACGGAGGTAATGGAAAGTGGAAGCTTACCAAGGGATCTCTTGTAGTTGCTAGAGGAAAAATGTGTTGCACGCTCTATAAGACCTATGGGAAGATATGCAAGAGTAAGCTGAATGCAGTCGAGGAATCTTCACCAAGTTTGTGGCATAGACGTCTTGGCCACATGAGTGAGAAGGGACTACAAATGTTGGCAAAGAAGTCATTGATTCCTATTGCCAAAGGTAACTCACTGGACTCTTGCGATTATTGTTTATTTGGTAAGCAGAGAAAAATCAGTTTTTTGAAGTCTTTCGCAAGGAAGGAAAATATTCTTGATCTAGTACATTCCGACGTGTGTGGTCCGATGGAAGTCGAATCATTGAATATGCAAAAGTACTTTGTTACTTATATCGATGATGCTTCATGGAAGGTTTGTGTTTATCTGCTGAAATCCAAAGACCAGGTGTTCCAAACGTTTACAATTTTTCATGCCATGGTGGAAAGAGAGACTGGAAGAAAATTAAAGTGTCTCCGCAGTGACAATGGCGGAGAGTACATCTCACACGAATTCAGAGATTATTGTGCGAAGCATGGCATTAGACATGAGAAGACAGTTCCTGGCACCCCCCCAACATAATGGCGTAGCTGAGCGAATGAACCATACCATTATGGAGAAAGTCAGATGCATGTTAAAGATGGCCAAATTGTCAAAAGAATTTTGGGGAGAAGCTGTGAAGACTGCGTGCTACCTCATCAACAGAGCACCATGTGTACCTTTGGAATTTGAGACTCCAAATGGAGTTTGGACCGGCAAAGATGCATCATACTCACATTTAAGAGTATTTGGATGTAAAGCATTTGCACATGTATCCAAGGAGTAGAGAACAAAGTTGGATGACAAGGCGAGCCCATGCATCTTTGTTGGTTATGGCGATGAAGAATTTGGTTACCAGTTGTGGGATCCAAAGACAAATAAATTCATTCAAAGTAGAGATGTGGTGTTCCATGAAGACCAAACATTTGTGGATTTCGACTATGAGGTACTACAGAGAAATGGAGCAATAGACAGTCGCATTTATGATTTACCGTTGCAGCAAGAATCCAACGTTGGGTTGCAAGGTGATAAAGTTGGAGATGTACCTGACATGATCGATACTGAAGTCGAAGATGAGGGGGAGATTGATCAGGGGGAGCAGCCTGTGGATAATCAAGCACCAATACGCAGAAGCACTAGGATGCTGACACCATCCACTAAGTATCCATCATCACAATATATTTTGGTGACTAATGATGGAGATGATCCTTATGCAAATTACATCCTTTTTACCAGTGACGGAGAACCTAAAAGTTACCAGGAAGCAAATATTCATCAAGATCACGACAAATGGAGGCTAGCCATGGAGTCTGAGATGGAGTCTTTACTAAAGAACGACACCTACAAGTTGGTGGAGCTTCCTAAAGGCCGGAAAACACTCAAGAACAAGTGGGTGTTCAAGTTGAAGCGAGATGAGAATGAGAAGCTGACGAAGTACAAGGATCGCTTAGTTGTCAAAGGATTCAGCCAGAAACAAGGAATTGATTTTGATGAGATTTTCTCACCTGTTGTCAAGATGACCTCGATTAGAGTCATTTTGGGCATGGCTGCAAGCATGGATCTTGAGGTGGAATAGATGGACGTAAAGACTGCATTTCTTCATGGTGATTTAGAGAAAGAAATATACATTGAGCAACCAGAAGGTTTTGAAGTCAACGGAGAGGAGCATATGGTATGCAAGTTGAAGAAAAGCCTGTACGGATTGAAGCAAGCACCAAGACAGTGGTACAAGAAGTTTGACTCATTCATGGTGAGTCATGGGTGCAAGAGAACGTCAGTTGATCCATGTGTGTATATTCAACAATCCGCTGGAGGTAATTTTATCATCTTACTACTCTATGTAGATGATATGTTAATTGTCGGCAAAGATATTGCGATGATTCAGCAGTTAAAGACAAGTTTGTCAGAGTCCTTTGATATGAAGGATTTGGGGCCAGCCAAGCGGATTCTGGGCATGGATATTGCTCGTGATCGAGGGAACAAGAAATTGTGGTTATCACAAGAAAAGTACATCAAGAAGGTACTAGAGCGGTTCCACATGCAGAAAGCAAAATCAGTTGCTACTCCACTTGCTAGTCACTTAAAGCTCAGCTCAAAGCAGAGTCCTACAAGTCAGAAGGAGGAAGAAGAAATGGCAACAGTGCCATATGCATCAGCAGTAGGGAGCTTGATGTACGCGATGATTTGTACCAGACCAGACATAACACATGCAGTTGGTATTGTTAGCAGATTCTTATCTAATCCAGGCAAGGAGCACTGGAATGCTGTTAAGTGGATTCTGAGATACTTGCGGGGATCTTCCAAGATGAGACTATGCTTTGGAAGTGGCAAGCCTGAACTGGTTGGCTACACAGATGCAGATATGGCCGGTGATATTGACACGAGGAAGTCCACATCAGGATACTTGATTACGTTTTCAGGGGGAGCTGTCTCGTGGCAATCAAAGCTACAAAAATGTGTTGCTTTATCAACTACAGAAGCAGAGTACATTGCAGCTACGGAAGCGTGCAAGGATATTTTGTGGTTGAAGAGATTCCTAGTAGAATTGGGTCACGCACAACAAGAGTTTGTGTTGCATTGTGATAGTCAAAGTGCAATTCACTTGAGCAAGAATTCGAGTTTTCACTCGAGATCAAAGCACATTGATGTGAGATATCACTGGATACGTGATGTGCTAGAAGCTATAGAAATACTGCTAAAGAAGATTCATACTGACACGAACAGTTCGGATATGATGACGAAGTCTTTACCAAAAGAGAAGTTCAATTTCTGCAGATGTGCGTCGGAAATGACGCATCCCTCCAACTAAGTCGGGAGGGGGAGATTGATGGGTCAAATTTCCCTCCTTATTTGGAGGAGAGCAAATTGTCTCATGCCTATCAATCTACTGTGAGGCAAGTTGATGCAACAAATATTGAAATACAAGAGAGCCTATACATATAGGCTTGTGGGTGGCTGCAAACTTTGACAAAATGGAAGAGAAGGCATTAATGTGGCATGGAAACATTGAGCTTGAAATGAGGAAGACAAGTTGAATATCAAGCAAGTGATGGACGTGCATGCATGAAATGCATAAATACATTTGCCTATATAAAAGCATGTTGCTATGGAGCAAAATGAGAGAGAAGAACCGGAGGGAGTTCACCACCTTGTGAGTTATCAAGAGTGAGATAGAAAGCAAGCCGGTAGTTATCTTGTATAAGTGTTATACAAGATTGAGATAGAGATAAAAACTCCAAGTAAAGAGTTTGTGTGTGTAGCAAAACAAAGTGTGTGTGAGAGTAGTGTTTCTCTCGGTGTAACCTTTATTCGTATAGTGGAGGTTTTTTTGTTGTTGCTGCCCCGTGGACGTATGCATTTTGCCGAACCACATTAATTGCCAGTTTTCTCTATCATTTCATTTCCGCTTGTGGTTGTGAATTTATTTCCGATTCCATTCTACAGTTTATTCTTCTGCATTCTCTAACAAATTCTCTCCGGAATATCCACCATATCCCATCAAAAGCTTCCGTTGTTAATATTTGTAAAGTATTGTACATATCTCTGACATGTTATTAGGCTATGAGAACAAATGCACTTTGCCACAATATTATTTATCCACATTAACTCAGCATCTCTTCTCCACTTAAGAAAGTATGTGTTAGACTACCAGCTCAAATAGGTTGGCTATAAAGTGGAAATCATATGTACCCTATAGAAAAATATAAGTAGAAATGAAACCCGATAGAAATAGTTGATGAGGTACAGTCAAAATGTGAAGTGGAACTTTTCTAACTGAACATTCATGAGTATCAATTCCCTGTACATGATTAGCATAGTAATATTGTACCAACAGTTATTTTAAGATTCTTATCTGAACGCCATTTTTGTAGTAAACACTGCATTGGGTGTAGACAGTCTCACCAAATCCTTCACAAAGATATCGAGAGAAGACAGTGGTGTATAATCATTGTCGAGCATGTGTGGAACACGATTTTCAAACATCCTGGATAGAGATTGCCAACACAAGGCCACATGAACTCAAAAGAAACAGAAGAAAATTCCTATTTGTTTCTCGGATGGATTGAGATCTAGAACATGAAAGAAATTTACCAGGATGATCCCCACTTATTGTGATGAAATCAAATAACATCTATGTATTAAGACCCAGTCAAGCTCCAAATGCCATTGCCTCAGCTCCAGAAGCTATAATACTCCAGCAAGCAATTGACTGACCATCTTTACACCGCTAAGGAACACTGTTAGTCTATGCCTTGAATCTTGAGTCGCCTCGGCGTACGCGATGCGCGTTGGCATACGCGAGGCACGTTGGCATACGTGAGGTACGCGAGCAAGGAAGAATCTTTGGCGAGAGAGTCTTTAGCGAGCGTTGACTTTTTGGCGACAGTCTTTGGCGAGGAGAGTTAGAAGTCCTTGGCGAGCAAAACTTCTACTCAGGATTTCGTTAGGACTAGGATTCCTCAGGCCTTAAGGAATTGGGTTTCCTTAATCATTCTGGTTTAGGTTTCCTCAGACGTGTGTGTCTGGGATTCCTTTAGTATTCAGGACTCTGTTTGGCTATATATATACAAGGGTATTGGCCATAAGGGTGTGTGTGATATCTGGTTCTATCCTATAGATTAGGCTTAATCTAGCGTGGTAGAGAGATTATGTATTCTGTAATCCTAGGTTAGGCTTAACCTAGTGTGATATACTTGCAATCTGGTTCTCCAAGATAAAGTAATCTGTTCTCCTTCTGCCGTGGATGTAGCTAACTCACGTTAGTGAACCACGTTAAATCTGTGTTTGTTCTTACATTTATTTGCTTCCGCTATAACAAACTGGTATCAGAGCTTCGGCTCAGGATGTGTGGGGTGAATGTGAAGATCGACAAATTCACGGGGAGGAACAGTTTCAGTTTATGGCAGATCAAGATGCGTGCCTTGTTAAAGCAATAAGGGTTGTGGGCGCCGCTGATGAAGAAAGCAGTGGGTCCCGAGTCCGCTGAGATGGCCAGTTTGGAGGAGAAGGCACACTCGACTATCATGCTGTGTCTTGCAGATGATATCATCACCGAGGTTGCAGAAGAGGAATCTGCATCTGGTTTGTGGTTAAAGCTTGAGAGTCTATACATGACGAAGTCTTTAACCAACAAGTTGCTTCTGAAGCAACGTCTGTTTGGTCTGTGTATGCAAGATGGTGCACCACTGAGAGATCACTTGGATCAGCTGAACACAATTCTATTAGAATTGCGTAATATCGATGTTAAGATCGAGGATGAGGATGCTACCCTAATTCTGTTGGTATCGTTACCGCTATCATATGAGAATTTTGTGCAATCCTTTATTGTTGGAAGGGATACGGTGACTCTTGAGGAGGTAAGATTGTCTCTTCATACCAGAGAGTTGCGCCATAAGGCAACTGGTACAGGTTCAAACAATCAGGCTGCTGGGTTAGTAGTCAGTGGAAGTAAAGGACATGGAAACAAGGATGAGAAGAAATTCAAGAAGCCAAGTTTCAAGGGTCCTAAATCCAACGATGTCTGTAAGTACTGTAAAGAAAGGGGGCATTGGAAAAGGGAATGTCCAAAGTGGAAGCAGCATGAGAAACCATCTGGAACTGCTGTCATAGCAGAAGATGACATCAATTCATAAGAGGATACGGCTCTAGTTGCTGATGAACATACACATCGCGATGATGTGTGGGTTCTAGATTCCGGGGCGTCTTATCATATATGTCCGTGCAGGGAGTGGTTCGCAACCTACGAGCAGGTAAATGGAGGCAATGTGACAATGGCCAACAGTGTTGCTTGCGAGGTGGTTGGAATGGGCTCAGTTAAATTACGGACACATGATGGTAAATTCTGTACATTGAACGAAGTTAGGCATGTTCCAGGCATGACTAAGAATCTGATATCTCAGAGTCATTTGGACAAGAAGGGGTTTAGTTTCAAAGGAGAAGGCAGGATCTTGCGTGTCTACCCAGATGTGGTTCTGAAAGGTGTCAAGCGGGGAACTTTGTATATCCTACAAGGTTCTACGCTGTCTGGTTTTGCTGCTGATGCATCATCGGAAGTTCACAAGAAGGATATGACCAAGATATGGCATATGAAACTCGGTTATATGAGTGAACGAGGGATGCAAATTCTGGAATTCTGCTGGTCTGAGTTTAATGAGTTATGCAGGAATGTAGGGATTGCTAGGCATCATACAGTCAGGGACACACCGGAGCAGAATGATGTGGCAGAACATACGAATCAGACACTTCTGGAGAGAGCTAGGTGCATGCTCTCTAATGATAGTGTTGTATCAGAGAATGGTAGTGTTGAGAAACAGGTGGAGCAGCAAGATAAGGTTGAACCACAGCAAGGAGATCAACACTCACATTCAGAATCAGAGCCACTAGTAGATAACCAGCATGGTTTGTCTCTTAATCGGGTTAGGAGAGCAAACTTCGGGAAACCACCTACGAGGTATGGTTGAAAGGACTGGTTAGTGACTTGGGTTTACATCACGATCAGACTATAGTGTATTGCGATAGTCTGAGTGCAATCTGTTTGGCCAAAGATCAAGTTCATCATGAGAGGACTAAGCACATCGATGTCAGGTATCATTTTCTGAGGAATGAGAAGCGGATCAGGGTGAACAAGGTGGGTACTGTTGATAATCCAGCAGACATGTTCACAAAGCCGATTTCGCATAGCAAGTTCCAACATTGCTTGGACTTGCTGAATGTCAGAAGTTGTTAGTTGCCCGTTGGGGGCAACACCTGGGTTGCTTCTCTGGGAGAAGGCAACGTCTGAGTCCTTCTCTGGGAGAGGGGAACATCTGGGTTCGTTTCTTGGAGGAACGACATTTGGGGGCAGAGGAGAAGTCTGGTACTTCGGGTACATTTGATTACTTGGGAGAGAATTCAAGTCAAGGTGGAGATTTGTTAGTCTATGCCTTGAATCTTGAGTCGCGTCGGCGTACGCGAGGCGCGTTGGCATACGCAAGGCACGTTGGCAGACGTGAGGTACGCGAGCAAGGAAGAATCTCTGGCGAGAGAGTCTTTGGCGAGCGTTGACTTTTTGGCGAAAGTCTTTGGCGAGGAAGTCTTTGGCGAGGAGAGTTAGAAGTCCTTGGCGAGCAAAACTTCTACTCAGGATTTCGTTAGGACTAGGATTCCTCAGGCATTAAGGAATTGGGTTTCCTTAATCATTTTGGTTTAGGTTTCCTCAGACGTGTGTGTCTGGGATTCCTTTGGTATTCAAGACTCTGTTTGGTTATATATATACAAGGGTATTGGCCATAAGTGTGTGTGTGATATCTGGTTCTATCCTATAGATTAGGCTTAATCTAGCGTGGTAGAGAGATTATGTATTCTGTAATCCTAGGTTAGGCTTAACCTAGTGTGATATACTTGTAATCTGGTTCTCCAAGATAAAGTAATCTGTTCTCCTTCTGCCGTGGATGTAGCTAACTCACGTTAGTGAACCACGTTAAATCTGTGTTTGTTCTTATATTTATTTGCTTCCGCTATAACAAACACAATATGAGAGGAATAAATTTATGAGTCTCCCTCAGGAAAACCAGATGGATATGGATCCTAATATGAAGAATATAGACAATCATATAAATAGACAGTAAAATGCATTATACAACCAAGACTGGTTCAGGAGTGCTTTCCAGCCCCCCAGCCTCCTTTTATATTATGAAGCTTCTTGCTTGATGCTGTTCATAGTGATAGCCAAGTATCTGTCAAAAAGTCCTGTTGAATGATAATACAAACTAAATATGCTATATAGTACATGCTCAGTACCTGAGAGGACTGAATCAGTACTCTTAAGAGCTTCATCTGAGACGGATGCCATAATCTGAGAAAGACAATTTGGTTCAAAGATTGGTAAGCAATGTTGATGAAACCTATTGCGCTAGTATGAATGTTTGCAAATGGTTGACTTCAAATCGTAAGTGTCCCCAGAGCAGCACTTGCAACACCGCTAGAAACAGGAGCGTCAACCAACTTCAGATTCTTTCCTTCATCTATAACACTAACATTTGCAGAATGAGTAGTATGATCTAACTGCAACGTAAAGCATAGTGACATCATTTAACATGGCACACAAAGACTTACTTTGCAACCATTGATTTAGTCAGCTCACGAATCCAGGAGAAACAGTGGGCGAGAGGTAATAGCAACTCCAGATGGGAGTGCTATAAGGCACGGAAGTATGAGGTCAGTGAAGTAAAAAGAAATGGAGAAGGTATCCTGAGAAGTATTTGTTACCTGATATAGCACCAAAATCTCCATACAAAGCACTCTCAGCTTGAGCTTCATTTGTGACCATCATTACCGAAAGATTCAGAAATGACTGGGTTACTGCTTTAGAATGACATAAGAGATATGGAAAGCTTCCTTTTTATTATTTTTTAATTCAGTGTTTTCTACTTCTAGAAAGTCAAGTATGTTAAGCAGTCCCTAGTATTGACCTCTTGCACTGACCTTATTGTGTCAGCAGCTCTCTTGATGATCTGTCTCCAACTGGCAAAAATATTTTCTGTAGCTAATTTTGACTACATTCTCTAGTTGTTTGTTCTATGTGAATAGGGCTGTTATCTCTTCTTCATTTTAGCCTGATGTCAAGGTTAACATGATATCAGAGCTCACAACGATCCTGAGCTACTAATTCAAGCTTTCACATTCGTCGATTCTCGTTTCAATTGGAATTGGAAACCCTAGGAATTCGATTCTTTGTGATCTTCTCTCACAAATGCTCTGTGGTGCTTCGCTCATCGTAATTTGGACCTCTTTGTGAGCTCGCGGTCAAATCTTACTCTTCAGTTTCCTGTTTGCGATTGATTTACTATTGGACCTTCGCACTTCGTCAATGGCTTCAAAGAGCAAAACCTCATGCTCGATTGCATAGGCTCGATTTGCAAAACTTTTCCGTCGATACGCGATTCAAAGTCATTCTAGAATTTTTAGGGTGTAGTGCGTGTTCTCTGCTTCGATTATACTCTGGTTAGTCTGATATAACTTTTCTCACTCATGTCGAGTATGCCTTGATTATAGTTGAAGGTGTTTTAGGAATTATAATTGTAGAGAGAATAGTTGAAGCAATAAGCTGTGTAACTTTATTAATGAAGAAGCAATTTCTTTATATATGAGAGTACAGGAGGTACAAACAGGAAAGTAATCCTATTACATCTCTGGATAAGATACACGGCCATATTTTGTGATCTCCACCATAACTAGGTACATCAAAAATCCTACAACACTCCCCCTTGTGCCGGTGTATGGTGGTGACGCTTCTTCATTTGCCTCATTGATGCCTCATCAAAAACCTTGCCGAGCTAAACATTGCTTCATTTTAATGAACACGCAAGGGCATAGCTCGTTATTCACATATCCCTTCTTAATCAAGTATTCACTTAGGCGATTGTACCACATACGCCCGGATTGCTTCAATCCATATAGTGACCTTCTCAATCTTATAGAGAATGCGCTCCGTGGTTTAGAGCTACTTAACTTGGGTAATTCGAATCCATCGGGGACTCTCATGTATATCTCTGAATCTAGATCCCCATAGAGATATGCTGTAATCACATCCATGAGCTGCATGTTAAGTTTTTCAGAAACTACCAAACTGACAAGATAGCGGATGGTTATGACGTCCATTATGCAAGAATACATCTCCTCGTAGTTAATACCAGGGCGTTGTGAGAAACCTTGCGCCACAAGGCGAGCTTTGTATCTACTACGTCATTATTCACAGTACGCTTTCTAACAAAGACCCATTTATGTCCTACAAGTTTTACACTTGGCGGGGTTAGCACTACCGGGCCAAACACTTGTCTCTTTGTTAGTGAATCTATTTCAGCCTGGATTGCATCTTTCCATTTAGGCCAATTTGATCTCTGTTGACACTCTTCAATAGATTGAGGTTCAATGTCATCGTGTTCTATGGGTTCATGTGCAATTGAGAATGCAAACACATCACCAATGATCATAGATTCTCTCTCCAAAATCTCATGTATGCTTGCATAATTCATCGAAATTTCTTTATTCACTGAACTAGGATCAACCGTTGAAACTCCCTCCAAATTGGTTGTCTCAAAGATATAACTGTAGTCAGGAATAATTTCATGAGATTGATTTTGAGAGTCGATGAACAATGGATCTTGTTATGACAATATCCCCCTCTTCGTATGGTGAGTCCAACGAACCTACGGGTCTCCCCTTCTTTCTTTGAAGGGGCGTGGCCTCAGCCACTATACGTCCACCATGTGTGGGGCGTCGCTGTCTCCCATCACAGTGGTGGCGGCATGATATCCTCCCTGTGGGATGTCAATCTTTGCAACAGGTATGTGTGATCTTGTCACTTTAGCAAGGTCAGCAAACGTATCAGGCATCGAATATGCTACGTTTCCAAGCTTTATAATTCTCCTTACTTCACTATCTGCTAGTGCGGAGCGGGGATCAAGATAAGACAAATTAGAGACTGACCATGACAATTCATGTGTTCTTCATTCCCCTAACAATGGGAATGTTGTCTCATAGAAGTGACAATCTGTAAATCTTGCGATAAAGAGATCGCCTGTCAAGTGTTCTAAGTAGCGGATTATAGTTGGAGAAATAAATCCAACATATATGCATATTCGTCTTTGAGGACCCATTTTATCGCGTAAAGGTGGCGCAATTGTCACATAAACTGCACAACCAAATATGCGTAGACACGAAATATTCGGCTCATATCCAGTAACCAGCTGGTACGCAGAAAATAGTTGTCTAGTAGAGGGTCTAAAATGAATAAGCATTGCTGCATGTAATATTGCATAAGTCCAAGCAGAAGTGGGTAGGTTAGTGCGCATGACCAATGCCCGTCCAAGCATTAGAAGTCTTTTCATGGTGGCTTATGCGAGACTATTTTGAGTGTGTACATGGAAAACTGAATACTCGACATCAATCCTGATGGACATGCAATAATCATCAAATGTTTGCAATGTAAACTCTCCAGCATTGTCGAGACGTATTGACTTTATAGGATAATCTGGATGGTGAGCCCTCAAATGTATAATCTAAGTAAGGAGTTTAGCATATGTAACATTCCTTGTGGACAATAATGCGACATGTGACCAGCGTGTCGAAGCATCCATCAATACCATAAAATATCTAAATGGTCTGCATAGTAGGTGGATGAGTCCACAAATATTACCTCGGATACGTTGTAAGAATGAAATATTTTCTTTGGTGTCTTTAGCATATAAGGGTCTTGCTCCTACCTTGGCTAAAGAGCATGCTTTGCAGAATGAACGATGAGCATCAGACATCACTAGTGAGGATGTTGGCGTTGGCTCGAGGTCTCCATGGACCGAGTAAACATCATAGAGGACAAGAGCACCACTCTTGGTGTCAAGTCGTCTCCTTTTGGGGGGGGGAGGTGGCAGTATGAGGTCGACCATGGAAGGTGGCGCCACCCTCTTTGGTGCCCACCTCCATGTTTGTATGAACCAGTTTTTGGTTCTTGCTTCTTTTCACTCGAAAGAATGGATGTCCGTTTGAATTCTTCAAAATTCAAATCATCATATCACGACATGGGTGTCCCAGTCTGTCGTGCCAAAGCATATATGTGTCTGAGTCCCATAGGTCATCCTTATGACATGGTATGACTCTACAACTCTCATAGTTGTAATACATAGCCCATTTGGCTGACACATAAGCTTCTCTAGTATTCGGATCATACCGTAATCATTTAGAGATAATGCAAATGAACTCATGTCCATTCTCACTTGAAAATTGTTGGCATAGATGATGAAAAGACCCATGTCTATTCTCATAATATAGAAACATAATCGACAAGACACAAAGTCGAATAAGTTGTCTATGTCATAATATAGTATATGTAATTCCCGCTTCAATGAGCCATTCAAAGTTCTCGAGGGAAAATACTTGTAAAGAAACAAATCTTGCATGAAAAAAAAATGAAAAATAACTCAAAAATTCAGTTTTATGGGATATCCCTTCGATCCATTGAAGGGCCTCCTCTTCTTGTTCCCTCGATCCATCGAGGTGCTCATTCAATCCATCGAAGGGCTTCCTCAGATAGTTTTTTCGATCCATCGAGGTACACCTTCAATCCATCGAAGGTCCTCCTTGGGTTTTCCTCAGGTTTTGGCCTTCCTCAGGTCTAGCTGACGTCCATGTACTTAAATAGGCATAACTTTGTCTAGAAAATAGATTTTGACGTTTCGAATGAAGTTCTAGAAACTAGACATCCGTATATTTCAAACCATATATTACTCATATGCTAGATCATTCTAAGTCAATCCAAGATTCGTGTTAAAGCTATGCAATCTGCACAACCAATAGTGTTATGTCAGTTTCTGACATCTGTCTAGTAAAACGAGCATAACATTTTCTAGAAAATATATATCTATGAGCCGGACATAGTTTTGAAAACTAGAGGTCCGTAAATTTTCAACCACATACCATCCATATATTAGTTTATTCTGGGTAAATCCCAGTTTATCGTCGAAGTCAACTGATTTGCAGAGCAGTTTTCGTTATACCCTGTTTCTGGCATTTGTCCAGTAAAATGGGCACAACTTTTTCTAGAAATTAGCTATTGACAATCTGGAGGTAGTTCTGAAAACTATACATCCATATATTTTCAGCCATATACTACTCATATGCTGATTCTTTCTAGGAAATTCCCAGTTTGTTGTCGAAGCTGACTGTTAGTGTGGCAAATTATGTTTTCTGCGTTTTCGGGGATTTAGAGCACTCTTAGCTATCCCAATAGATACATGGACGAATTTGCAAGTTTTCTAAGATATCTAAAGTCGTTTGGGTAGCTATTTTCACTTATGACTAGGTGAAGAGAGATCAATGTAGGTGGGACATAAAGTCCGCTCAAATACCTTTATCGAAAATCTGTTGTTCTAGACATCACAAGTTACTAAGGTGAGCCCTAGTAAATGATAGGTTTGTAGTAGCCACAAAACATGTATATCATACAGAAAAATATAGACAAACCTGTTATTAATAAGCCAAAATAAGTCCTTTATTAATAATGCCAATGAAATACATCAAAGTTTACTAATCCAGAAAATTGACGAATTACAATGTCAATAATAAAACTTAGGCGCACATGCCTTTATTAATGGAAAATATAAAGCTCTAATCAAAGTCCGGTATCTCAGTAATTGAGTCTCTGCCAATTTTGAAGTTTGTCTTAACGAGATTAGCCTCTGCTCCATCTCTATCTTCTGTTTCGTTGTTTATTTGATCCTTAAAATTCGCAAAATTTGAGCACATTTGTTTGCCAATTTTCTGCCAAATTATTGGTATCTCGGAATACTAAATTTTGCATACCAAAACTAGACACGTATATGAACACTTCTGCAAATTTTAATAATTTTTAGAGACCTATGGCTAGGTCGAATAATTTGTACAATAGTACGCAGAAAACAGTTCTGAAAACTGATGTGTTCTAGGATCAAGTAGATTCGGATTGGATAGTTCAAATTGATGATCTTGGAAATCTTTGGATTCCTCACATATTTTACCTATCAATGGTATTCAACACCTATTGACCCAAAATTTCCAAAATCATTCTTCTCAAACATCTTGAGAATAAACAACTCTTTTTATTCGAGAAACATTGTGCGTCTTATCCTTGCCTCTTTTGGCATTGATACCTCAGCCTCCATAGATTCCATGGTCACCACGGCATCCATGGCCGACGCCTCCTCTATCATGGTCATCGATCATGACCTTCATGCGCCAACTTATGGCGTCCTTCCTTGTGTGGGTGGTTGTAGAGACCAAAAACTGTCTCATCAAAATTCTCTTAATTTAAGGGTTCTGCTCCTTGCACCCTGTTCTTTGGTGCACTTCATAAGTTTCATTGAGAACTCTCTTAGTTCCCATATTTTCTTGAATTATGATTATTCAAATATTGGCTATTTGAATGCCGTGATTCATTGAGCATCGAATTACAATCAATATTGTTTCGATATTATGATTGCTACAACGATAGAAGGTGTAGATGTTTTTCTCGTTCAACTCTCGCTCTTTAATTGCATTCCGCATAATTAGAGCATGGATCTAAGTTTTAGCATCTCATAGTTGATTGATGCAATTTGCTCGAAGTTAGAAAACTACATGTTATTCAACTTCTCTTTTAGATCTGGGAGCATGGTGTCAAAACACTTTTGTATATCAAACGCCATGAGAAAATAGAAGATATATTAGTTTCACAGTCGGAAGAGACTTCCTCGACAACTAATTTGTTTTCCAATATAATATTTGTATTAGAGCTTTACTTTGATGTATATGGTACGGTCTTACGAACTCTCTTTGTTCGTTTTAATCGATGTTTTTATGAACACTCTTTGTTCAATCGATTTTTTGTGAACTCTTTTTGTTCACGATGAACGCTCTTAGTTCATATAGGAACTTTCTTTGTTCCAAAGAACTCTTTTTGTTCCAAATCCCCACCTTTAAGAAATGTGCGGTGTAGAAAGGACGGATAAAATGTTATCTCGAAATCCCTACTGAAAAGTTCAAATTTTCCAAAAAAGTATGTTATTTTGAATTTAAATTGAAGTTGTGTTCATAGAAAACTTACTTGAGATTATTACAAAACAATCTTCTCCTTCTCTTGTTTTCTCCATAACAATCTTCTTCTTCTTTGAGATCCGTGCACAAGGTTAGAGTCTCGTGCAAATAACGTATTTTAGGAATTATAATTGTAGAGAGAATGTTTGAAGTAAGTTGTGTAACTTTATTAATGAAGAAACAACTCCTTTATATAGGAGAGTACAAGGGGTACAAACAGTAAAGTAATCACATTACATCTCTGGATAAAATACACTGTCATATTCTGTGATCTCCATCATAACTAGGTACATCAAATATCCTACAACAGAAGGAATATTGTTGATCCTGTAGTCGTTATGAAAATTGGAGAAAAATGTTGATTAGTTAAAAGGCCTAAAACTTTGGTGAGATTGTTGTGATGTCATAATCTGTTGAAAAAAAAGAGTCAGAGGTGAGATTGCTGTAGCTAAGATTTGGTGAAATTGTTGTGGTTTGAAGTGTTGAGTTGCTATAAGTGATGAAAATTTTGGCTTGTTGAAGTTGTCTATAGCTTAAAATTGGAGATAAGTGATGACTTTGGTGTCTTGGAATGTTGAAGTGCTGGATTGGGAGAGATATTGCGTGGTGTATTGTTGTCTAAATTTAGAAATAAGTGAAGTGATTGTTGTTGTTGCTTTGAGAAAAAAAAAAGAAAAAAAATAGTGGAGAAATGTTTGGTGATGAGTTGTTGATTTGCAGCAGTGGAAAATGGTTGTGATCAATATTTGGTAGAATGGTTGCTAATAAAAGGGTATTTGGTAGCACGAACTCTTCAGTTGCTATGACTTGTTGCTGCAAGTCACACAAAAGTTGCTGCTTTGTTTTCTTAGGCCTAGTGAGGGCTCTGATACCACTGTTAAAATCTAGCACTTGACTATAACAGCATAATTGAGGATATGATTGTGGAACTCAGTGAGTTTTTCATTGATTAAATAGCAATTACAATAATAAACAAAGCAGAAAAAAAAATGTAACGACTAGTCATGACTAACAGCTCCTAGTCTCATCACTCTCATGGGATTCTAGCTCCTAAAGAATTGGTCTAGTATAACCAATCCATGTAGAATAAGACTTATACGTTTATTGAATTGAAAAGAACATGACTAATCACCACCTCAGCATAAACATAACTCTTTCAATATCCACCTCAATGATTTAAAAAGGAAACTGTAACAGGTGTGCAAGTAGCCTTACTATAATGTTTCCATTTAGATCATCAGATACTCCCTTCGTGGCATATATCGACAACAGAAGCATTCTTGCAATCCTCTGCTTGAATAAAATGGCCAAAATTATATTAGTAACTTAGAAACTGTTGGAAAATGGTGGTTTTCCACCATTTTAATATGACAATTTAAACAAAATAATTGGGTGTGTTGCACTTAATTTTGATATGAGGGAAACATAGATTTGTGTTCTCCTACAAAAGTACATAAAGATTATGTATTCATTTGTTTAAATTGGTTAAGGGGTGAATGAGAAATTGTCACCCAAAGATGGCTACTTGAAACAAAAGGAAGAAATGTGATCCCACATGGGAGAAATTAGAAATGTGGAAGTCTTTATATATGATTGCACCCTAGTATACCTTGAGTAAGTGAATAGAGCTCTCTATCACGCACGCATGGGGGGTACAAATCTTGAGTGAAATGAGTATGCGATATGGACTTGTGTGCGCTTACGTCCTGTGAACACGAATATCGTTCCGATTTGGACCGGGCCGCACAAGTTTCCTTTGCAATATCTCCTCTTCTGATCACTTCTCTCCCTCTCTCAACAGTGAGCAAATCCGGTGATAAAGTAAGATATTCTTCAGTTCGACGAGAAGTTCTTGTGCTGCGGTAAAAGTTGTTTTATCCTGGGAGAACAACGCCTTACAAGCCTGTGGGCAGCGTAAAAGTTCGTCGTAAAAGTTCGTAAGGAAAGTGTGTAATACACGTAACTCAATTTAGTTCATCTTCTTACCTAGAATTTGTTCTTCGTTCATATGCTTACATTTTTACTAATAATTTAATTAATATTTATTATATTATATTTAATTTAATATCACTTATTTTTCTTACAGAAACCAATCCTAACCAAGATGATTCATACCAAAAATCAGAAAGACAAACAACTCAGACTACCCAAATTCTAGGGGATTCAGTTTTCAAGTTCGAAACTTTGAAGCGTACCAAAAATAAGTGAGTGATTGAGCAAAGATCAAAAGAGAGAGACCTCCAAAGCTTGGACTTTGAAGCCATTGCGGACAACTGGGGACAAGTGAAGAAGCCAGCCAAGTCCAAGCTCAGCTCATCCAAGCTCAGGAACCCAATACCAGCCATTATGCAGTTGTGTCTGCAAGGTGACTCGGACAGTGTGATCTAGCTTTAATCCTTTATACTAGAGTTGAAGCTTAACCCAACCAAAGCTCCACAAGAAGACGAACATATATTCCTATTTATATTCATTTAGTTCTTGTTGTACTGAGTGAAGTCACGGCACAGCGGACACAGTTGCTTTTGATTTATGCTTTATCAATACACTATGAAAACCTGTGTTAGAAGAGAAAATAAACTAATTAAGAGGTTGAGACTAAAACTCTACAAATTGAAGGGTACATACCAAACAATACTATTCCATATGACTGTAAATTCAACTTACAAATTACAACACTAACAATCAGTTTATCATCTAACCTATAGCTGCTACCAAAACAACTCTGATGTGTATGTAACAGTATTCAGCTACCAGCAAACAGTAGTAACTGTAGTATAACAAGCCAAACCAAAATTCTTTGAATTCTTGACAGCCAGTCTGCTCTATTCCTATTCCTAGATACGAGTATGTCACGTTGCCATCTTCAAGAAGCCCAATCACAAAGCAGTGTGCTGCCATGGCTCCTCAACCTCCGTAACCAACAGTTGGACTTTCGTTTCTCCTACATTTCGCTGCCCCATCATTTTTCTGCTCAAATCATTCAACATTTGCACTCTGGCCTGCTCGCAGTTCAAAAGAACAACAATGACAACCCCGTAAGCAACCCCATTGTCTAAGGCCCATTGCAAGTGTCTGACTGGAAAATCAAAAATGTTTTGCTTTTCGTTAAGTGTTACTAAGACCTCAAAGTATGTAATAGACTCATTCCCATAAGTTACTTTAAGATCATAAGGACAATTACTCTCGTTGGCCTGATTGACCCAGTTTATGATTGTGGTATCCTCATTGTTTGCTACAAAATACCTATAGGCGACTTCTTCAGCCCGCCTACGAGTTTGAGAACTCATTCTCTGCAACACAATGATAAAAAAGAAGTAAACAACAAGTATGAAACTGAAACCCAGTTTTGCTAGAGGAACACAAAGAAGGAACTGAATATGACAGCCATGAAAACAAACTGAGAGCACATTTACTTGAGAAAACGAATCTTGAAGCTGAATATAGGACAGAGGTTGAGGTGGTTGTTGTGGAATTGCTGACTGCTGATATTGCTGTTGGTATGCATCCATGACCGGATCTGAGAATTTAAGACCTGAGGCGAGAATCGAAAATGATGTTCTCATTATCATATAAAAAAAAAGACAAATTTACAAAATTATGTTACATAAATATTCAAATTAATTTACTCTTATGTTGTTCTCGTATCTATAAGAACAAATCTAAATCAATGTAAACTAACATTTATGTTTCATTTATTAATCATAAGTGAAATACAAAACTATAATCAAATACTTATAAAATCAAACCAATATAGTGGATTTTCGAATACTGTACATAAAAAAATAAAACTAAATGTTTGATTTGTTAATTACAATTGAAATACAATTCTATAATGAAGTATTTATAAATCAAACTAATATATATAAATTGATACTTCAATATAGTACATAACAAAATAAATAAAATTAACAATATTTCACCACCGTACATAAAAAAATGATATTTATAGCAATACTAATAAAAATAAAAATAAAACTGACATTCATAGTAATACTAATAAAAATAAAATAAAACAACTCAAATGTCATAACTTATTCTCTCAAAAGTATCACAAAGTTTATTAAATATTTTTATCTCGGAGTTTTTAAAAATATTTTTTATATGCATAATTTTTTGTAAAATTTATATATGTATATCTAAAAAAAAATGACCCTCCTGAATTTTGGTGCATGAGACGGCCACCTCTATCGCCCCACCTCAAGTACGAGTCTATATGCATCATATCCAGATCTAGGAACCTGTCATTGCTCAAAAAACAAATGTAAAATATCAAAAAACAACTTCTATGCCATTTCACACAAAAATGTAAAAGGAAATACTCACAGAGCAACTTTGTCCATGCTCCTGAATTTGACTATGAATGATTTGGACGCTGCAATTATTGCATACTACAACAGAATCGCCAAAGGCACAACCCCTAGAACAAGACGTGCAATCAGCCAATGGTCCCTGCCATGCACAACCACTCCTATAATACAAGCAACGAACAACAATGTTCCCTATGGTTTCGGCCAGCGGCTTGTTTAACTCAATAAGGGGCTGCAGAACGAAATCACCATAAAAAATTTATCAATTACTACACAACAAAGATCAGAAAGCTATAAATACAAATACACTAGTACAACGTCGAACCTTTGTATCGGCTTCGCTGACTAAATGACCATCATACGGACATACCTGTGTAGTGCTCACAATATATGTCAAACAAGGCTTACAGTACATATGAGAGCACTGTAACTGTAATGCCTCATTCGGGAAGACGAGACGATATGCCCTAAATCATAATTTAGGGCAGAAGTATTCTCCAGCAAGAGAATGTAGATTCAATATGCAATCATTGTCAAATCCCATGATTCAATTGGCCTACTGCATCAATGCACCCAAATATTCAGGTTAAAACAAATACCATCAGTGATCGCGAAAATAAGCAAAAAACATCTCATTTTCCAATGAACATACACACACAAAAATCAACTTTCAACAAAACTGATCAAGAGAACCCTATAATCCATCATAAAACGAAAATATCATAATCAAAATCAGTGCTTTGTTGGTTCTTGGTACTGAAATTATCAAATTAAATTAATTTTGGGGGTGGGTTTTACAATTTAAACGAACCAAACAAAGTGTACCTAAGAACCCAGAAGAAACCATGGTGCTTATAAAGTGTGTGCCTAAATTTCTAGAGAAAACCAAAAACATTGATAAAGCCCACAACTTTCTCAACCCAATAAGCAAGAACGGAACTTTTAATCGAATTATATACAACCCATCAAATAAGAACGCCAATTTCGAATCAAACTAAAGGTTCATCGAAATCATAATGTAATTGACATACGGAAAGAAGAGAGTAGAAAATGTAATTGGGAAATTCCCAGAAAACGTGAAGAAGATAGCTTACTTGAGAAGCCCAAGATTCTAGGGTGATAATGGTACTCAATTCCTCTGGGTCTCCTTCCTTCTCCTTCTCTGAGTTCTTGAGTTCTTGACGGAGTTGATGGAGTCTCTGTGAACGTGGCGGGAGAGCTAACTTGAATTAAAAGAAAATAGAAAAGGGAAGAGAGAGAGAGCGAGAGAGAGAGAGAGAGAGCTGTAATCTCGTGTTCATAAATGAGACCCACTGATGCGCATCTAGCCGTCCATCAATATATGATATATATGGACGGCTAAGATTAGAGTGCCACTATACCCCTCTCTCACTCTCGACACAGATTTTCAGTCGCTCACTCGCCGCCGTCGCTTTTCTGTCGCCACCCGCCGCCGGGCTCCTCTTGCCTCAATTCGCAGATTGAGCAAGCAATTTTGCTACTCGGTTTGGGAATTATGCTGGTTTGGCGTCGACGGAGGCACGAGAGAGGAAGAGAGAGATGAAGCATAGAACGGAACTTGTGGTTGAATAATGATGATACGGTTGCCATTGGTAGAGCTAGCTAGTGATCGATTAAAGGTGATCAGGATGGATAAAGGAGGAGAGAATAGACCTAGATGGAGAAAGCGGAGTGAGAAGAAGAAGAAGAATAAAGGTGAACAATATCGACCCAGATTAGATAATTAGTTGATCTAATGGTTTAACAAATATCGACCCTTTCTAAGAAACCATTTTTAATAGAAAAACTTCTAAAATTTATAGTCGGACATCCGAAACGTCAATTAAAAATATACGCGCGGCTCGTAATAATGTTATCTATAATTTTCGTTAAAAAAATGAGTTCAAAGTCATAACATCAAAAATGTCTATTTTGAATCGCGGTGTAATAAAGAATTTCGATAAATGTGTTTGATTATTTAGTTATATTTTTATTGTTTAAAAATTATATTATACCGAAAAAATTGTACCCATTCCGTGTGGCCTCTATCACACTAGAACCGAGTTTCTACGTCATTCCCTCGTCAAAAATCCTATTTCTGACTCGCATTGCCTCTGATTCCCAACTAGCTTACTTGTGCATCAAACTGTTAAGCATATGTTGCCGTATAGTTAAGAATTCAAATAGGAATTTGAATTTGAATTGGTGACAATTTCTTCCATAAAGAAACTGTCATTGTGATCAGATTGCAATCTCCTATATATAAATACATACAGTGCGACTCAGGTGTGGAGGTCTGCACCGAGCAATTTCGTACAGATTTTGGCTTTTGGCCTGCGTTCCGGTCACCAAATCTCATCTCTACCGTTCAGAATATAGGTATATATATTTATGGATCAAATATGTAAAATTTCATCCAATTTAGTGATCATTTGAGTTCTCAAAATTGTGATTTATACGAACGAACAACAATTAGTAAAACTGGAACCGTCTGTGTGTGTGTGTGTGTGTGTGTGTGTGTGTGTGTGTGTGTGTGTGTGTGTGTGTGTGTGTGTGTGTGTGTGTGTGTGTGTGTGTGTGTGTGTGTGGTCCTTCCTTTTTCTTTTTATGAAGAAAAATTCAATTTATCTGGAAATCAGTTTATGAGGAATTGAACCGTTGACCTCTTCCAGCCTATAAGAGTAATATCATGGTGACTAATCACTGAACTACTAGTAGTTTGTCCCTGCTTAATACACGCTGCCTTTATCAATTTTGACACCCATTTGCCATAAGAAGACTAAAGGTGTATTAAGGAGGAGATCGAACAATAATCCAAGTATGTGATTTTCTAAAACTGCACTTATGTATTACTTACAATCAAACAAGAAATCTGCATCAGTATTGCTAAGCATACATGTTCATTGACAAACAACTATCTATCTATCTCTATTATTCAGGTTATAGAATCAAACTAACACATATTATACGACAGGACATGAATACCGCAGTCGGCTACTCCCATATCAGTCAGATTTTTCATTTTTCTTAAACGAAGAAGAGCCAGAAGATGAATTCTTCTTGTTTTTCAGAAGTTTTCGAAATTCTTTGACCATTAGGGCCATATCTCCTGATTCACTTGGCTCAGACTTGTTCTTTCCCTTCTTATTTTTTTCTTTTTCAACAGATTGCAGAGCTATACTCTTAGTCTGTGACTTAGATAGACTGGACATCTCAAACTTCTCTCTCATTTCATAGGTCTTGAGATTTCCTACTAGTTCCTCAAGAGAGTAAGTATCCAAATCTTGACAATCCTCAATGATAGTACCTTTTACCTTAAGTCTAGGAGGAAGTACTCTAAGAAATTTCATCACAACTTTTTGATCTTCTAACGGTTCTCCTAGACTTCTAGCCTGACCAACAACCTTAGACAATCTTAGATGAAAGTCATCAACTGACTCATCATCTCCCATTCTCATTGTTTCAAATTCAAACAGCAATGCCTGAATTTTTTGACGCTTAACTTTGCTATTTCCCTCATAAGTGGTTCTAAGAAGATCCCATGCTTCCTTAGATGTGACACAATGAGCTACTCTAACTCTCTCTTTGTCACTAAGAGCAGTAAACAGACAGGTCTTAGCCTTAAAATCTCTTTGTAATTCAGCTAACTCCTCTTCTGTATACTCATCTATGGTTTTCTCTCCTTGTTGTTTCGAACCCTCCACACCTTTTCCTTTATGCATAGGAGGAGTCCACCCTTTTCTAACAACTGCCCATACCAGGGGATCAAGACTAAACATGAATGATTCCATGTAGATTTTCCAGTTGGAATAATCTTGTCCATCAAAATGAGGAGGAACAGTCATGGAACCAGTGACCTTGTTTATCTTAGGATCCATTCTATCTTAGGATCGATTCTAAAGAGAAGGATCTTTAGACAGGCTCTGATACCAAATGTAAATACTTATCCTAAGAAAAACCAAGTACACAAGACACACAAAGTTTTCACGCAGGGAAAATCTCAGAGAGATTAAAAACCCTGCGGGGCTTTTAAAGCAAAGCACCGAAACTAAAATCCACTAATACTCAAGAGTTATACAAGCTACTTTACACAATGATTATAACAAATCAGTATACAGAAAGCAATTGTAAAACAGAAAAGGGGCAAACAAACTTCTCCTTGTTGCTCTAGGAAAGTTCTCCTTTTCTTCTTCTTGAGACACTCAAACACTGGTTGATCTTTCACCTTTGAAACCTGCAGCAGCTTAACAAACTGCACAAACTGCAGGGTAACAAAATCACTCACTTTTCTGTCAAAAGTCTCTACCCCTTTCTCAGCAGTTCAAAGCCTTTATATATCACTAGGGTTTTAAGACTCTAAAACTGGATGTACTCAATTCGGAATCTTGCACACAATCAATCAGAGATTGTGTCAAACTCTATTGAGCATAAATATAGGCAGGAATAAAATGCAGTCCTTAATCAGTTGCAATCGGATACATATCATTAATTGATATGTATCTCTTTCCAAAACAACTCTGCCTAATCAAGGACATTAACATAGTTACCAAAAAGAAGCAACTCAAGTAGCCAGTATTTCAGTTGCATACTGACATGAGTTTTGCCATACTTACAATCTCCCCCTTGGCAAAACAATCACAACCTGCAACTGAAATTCAGAACCTGCAAAATAGGAGACAAAAATGCCCAATACCCAAATAAGCACTATCAGAACATAAGAGTAGATTAAGTCATGCAGTTCACAGCAAGTTATAACTAGCTAAAAAAACTAAGTTAGCAATATTGTTTGCAAAGAGGAAGAACAAAAACAAAAGACGGATCAAAAATTGAGGTCTCCCCCTCAACCAAACACTGCATGCAGGTTCCTTCATGCCTCTCCCCCTTTGTGATTGCTTTGCTGAATTAAATGAATGGGCAGCGACGCTTCATCCTCTCGCACACCCTATCAATGTGGCGATTCCATTGCTCGGAATCGATGCGATTGTGAGCCGAAGCAATGTCGGCCAGAAGGAGAGAGATTTCACGAAACTCCAGTTTCATGGTCTGAATGTCCTCTGAGAGAGTAGAGATCTCCTCTCTCATGGCTCTGATATCTTCCTCCATCATAGAGATGCGATCACGAGTGCGACGGTGAGGAGGAGCAGCGGATGAAGGGCCGGCCAGAGGTTGATTTGAAGCAGAGTCGGAACCTTGTGGTTGAGCCATTTGGAATCGGCGACGAAACTGTTGCTGATGAAGGACGAGATTGGAGTTGGTGAAGTGCTGAGGAGTGTTGATGAACCGAACCATAGTTGAAACACCCCTTTATACAGAGAAGGTGGGAGAAGATGTCTCGGTGAACGTGCAGGGGATCAGGAAAGATTTTCGGCAAGTGAAGAGTTTCCCTCTTAAATCACACATCTTTTAAGAGAAGGATGCGATTCGGGTCAGTCACAATAAACTGGGCTGGTAAAACCAATAAGCCCAACATACACAGTATGGATGAAGCAACTGGGCCAGAAAGGAGAGCTACAAAAAATGATTGTGATCCTTACCAATGACAGATTTTGACACACAGAAAAACCAAGCAGTCAGAATAAAAGAGAGTCATGATATCAAAATAGCTTCTTGTTCAGTAAATTTCCAATATCACACTCAAATGTATGGATCACACCCTCTCATGATTTGTGGTGGTGTAATGCTAGCACTCAAACATAATATTGTACTGTCTAGTCCATAGGCTTGAATGACAACCTGTAATGAATGAGACCACAAATACAGAATGAATCAGAAGGACTTTTAACTAAAGGTGATACTGGGGCGAAGGAACAAACGGAAGGTAGATGAATCCTAAGGAGCTAGGCTGCTACATGCTAAAAATAAGACAGATGAACGTTGCCATGTAGTGGACAAATGCATTCCTGCAAACTGCAAAATTTCCCTTCTTTTTTTTTAAGTGAGATCAATCCCTTTTAGATTAAGATCAACAAGTTCTTTGGACTTGTAGTGAGGAACAATCAACATTTGATCAACATATAACAAGCAGTATTGTGAGCATTGTCAGTACATTGAGTACTATGGTGACTGTCATACAAGGACTTTGGTCACTTTCAACTGTTGCAACAGTTCATCAAGGTGATAGTAAGAATGTCAGTTTGGCTGGCCTTTCTGGATGGGTTGCAAAAAAAAAGACAGTGTTTAGAGCTCAAGGGGGCTGTTCCTAGTGAGTTATAAGCAGTGGGAAGGATCATATATATGGCCTTGGTGCTGAATAAATCTAACCTATGCCTTCATCATATTCACAAGTAGTAAGTAGAGCTCACGTTGTATCACAGGTAAGATGCAAGTTCTAGCTAGAAGCAGCCAAATTATGAACACTAAAAGAAATGGAACAAGTCAAAGGCAGACTTGACAAGAAAGCACAAATAATCTCACACACACTATAGGGATATCAAGATATTGGAAATATACTGAGAAGAGAGCATACCTTGAGACTGCAGACCACTCTTACCAATCCAGAGATACAAGGAGAGATCTGTAGCCAAAGAATGTCACTAGTGAAGCTCACAAACCCCAATTGCACTTCTCAGATACTCAAATCTGGCAGTGTCCAGTGGTTTTGTGAATATGTCAGCTAGTTGTCTTGCTGTAGGAATGAACTCTAGAACAAGTGTGTTGTTTTCCACCAGCTCGCGAATGAAGTGATATCGCAGATCAATGTGCTTTGTGCGAGAGTGTTGAACTGGATTCTTTGATATGTTGATGGCACTGGTGTTGTCGCAGTAAATGGTGAGCTTGCCTTGAGGAATGCCATAGTCATGCAGCATGTTTTTCAACCACAGCATTTGTGTACAGCAGCTGCCAGCAGCTATATACTCTGCTTCAGCAGTTGACAAAGAGATGCAGTTTTGCTTTTTGCTATGCCAGGAGACCAGGTTGTTTCCAACAAAGAATGTTCCTCCTGATGTACTTCTCCTATCCTTCATGTTTCCTCCCCAATCTGCATCACTGTAACCTGCAATCTCGGCATTGCTTTCATTTGTGTAGAATACACCACAGTGGGTGGTGCCATGAACATATCGAATGATTCTTTTAACAGCCTCCAAGTGGGACTCTTTAGGTGAAGCTTGGAATCTAGCACAGACACCAACACTGTAGCAGATATCTGGTCTACTAGCTGTGAGATATAACAAGCTCCCAATCATACTCCTGTAAGCAGTAGAGTCAACAGGTTTCCCTGACAAATCTTCATTGAGTTTGGTAGTGGTGCTCATGGGATTTGTGACAGACTTGGATGAAGAGAGACCAAACTTTTTTACCAGATTTTCAGCATATTTAGTTTGAGACAGAAACATACCTGAGTTCAGCTGTTTTACCTGGAGTCCAAGGAAGTAAATAAGCTCACCACATGCACTCATCTCAAACTTGTTTTGAAGAACTTTGGCAAATTCAGCTGTAAGACCATCTTGAGTGGAGCCAAAGACTATGTCATCGACATATACTTGAGCAATGACAATGTGTTTTCCTTTTCTTTTGACAAACAGAGTTTTGTCAATGGAACCTCTTGAGTATCCTTGAGAGACAAGATAGACAGACAATTTCTCGTACCAGGCTCGAGGAGCTTGCTTGAGACCATATACTGCTTTCTTGAGCCTGTAGACATGATTAGGATAAACAGAATCTACAAACCCTTTGGGTTGTTCAACATATATAGTTTCTTTAAGTTCACCATGCAAGAAAGCAGTTTTTACATCCATTTGATATAATTTGAATTTCAAATGACATGCAATTGCAATAAGAAGTCGAACAGATTCTAACCTGGCAACAGGAGCAAAAGTTTCATCAAAGTCAATACCTTCAATTTGAGAGTATCCTTGAGCAACAAGTCTTGCTTTGTTCCTAGTGATGTTGCCAAACTCATCCAACTTGTTTCTGAATATCCATTTTGTGCCAATGATGTTGCAGGAGGCAGGTCTTTCCACAAGTGTCCATACATCATTCCTTTTGAATTGATTCAGCTCTTCCTGCATTGCTGTTATCCAGTCATCATCAGTGAGTGCTGTAGTGATGTTCTTGGGTTCGATGAGAGAGACGAATCCAAAACATCTCATGATGTTTATGTCCTTCTTGTGTTTAACAAGAAAACATCTAAGAGCAGTGGCATCAATCACTTCTTCATGTTCATCATCTGATGTTTTTACAGCTGCTTGTTGAGATTGACTTCTTGTCTTCAACCCACTGTTGAGGTTTCCAATAATGTCTGATGGTGAGTGATCCTTTTGAACTTGCTGAAATCCCTGTCTGAAACCAGGACTTGGTCCTACGTTTGGGTCAGCAGCAGTGTCTGTTGGCTCTGCAAGAGAGGAGTTCTCAAACAAGGCAAGATCAGTGCCAACCTGCTCATTTTCAACAGAAGATGGTCCATGGTCATCAACTGAGATGTTGACAGATTCCACAACATTTCGGGTACGCTTGTTGTATGCTCTATATGATCGACTGTTTAATGAGTAACCAAGAAAGATGCCTGGATCGCTCCTAGCATCAAATTTTGCAAGCTTTTCTCTGTCTCGATAAATGTAGCAAGGGCTCCCAAAGATATGGAAGTAGCTGACTTTAGGTTTTCTTCCTTTCCATAGTTCATAAGAAGTGTGATCGGTGCAAGGACGAAGGAGTACTCGATTTGCAGTGTGACATGCTGTGTTAACCGCTTCAGCCCAAAAATTTGTGTTGATACCAGATGAGTGAATCATTACACGTGCCATGTCAAGTAGGACTCTGTTCTTCCTTTCCACAACTCCATTTTGTTGAGGTGTTATTGGTGAGGAGAACTCATGAAAGATGCCTTTGTCTCTGCACAGTTCATCAAAGTACTGATTTTTAAACTCAGTGCCATTGTCTGATCGAATGCGAACGATTTTGAGATGTTGAGCATGTTTTTCCGTCAGAAGTCTTGTGCTGAGATCATAGAAGGCTTCATAAGTGTTGCCTTTGTTGGATAGAAATTCAACCCATGTGAATCTTGAGTAATCATCAACAACTACCAGGATGTATCGTTTATTTCCAAAGCTAGTAATCTGGGCAGGGCCAATGAGATCCAGATGTAGAAGTTCAAGTGGCCTGGAAGTTAAATCTGGATTGACCCCCTTGTGAGGATGTCTGGTTTGTTTACCAAGCTTGCAACCTGAGCAAAGACCCTCTGGTGTACTTTTTAGAGTAGGTAACCCTCTGACACACTCTTTTGAGGACAGTTTAATAAGATCTTGAAAGTTCAAATGTCCGAGCTTTTTGTGCCAAAGTGTCACGGTGTCTTCCATCTTGGTTGAGAGACAACAGTTTGTTCCACTGGGATAAGACAATACTTGGTAGCAGTTATCTGTAGAGCGTAGACCTTGCATGATGAAGCAACCTTCTTTGTCTAAGACCATGCATCGTTTACGATTGAACCACACATCTTCATACTCATCTGTCAAGTGACTAACACTCATTAAGTTAGCTGAAAGTCCTTCAACATAATAGACATCAGTGAGCTGTGGGATTCCAGGAGCCTTTACAGTTCCCTTTCCTTTAATCTTGCATGATTTTCCATCTCCAAAGGTGACTTCACCGCACGAGTAATCAGCATCCAACTGAGTGAACCATTTACGATTTCCTGTCATGTGTCGAGAGCAACCACTATCCACATACCACAAATTTGGATTAGTGTCATGAAGTGCAGACAGAGAGACAAGGCAATTTACAACACAGTTGTGTTTAGAGAAACCTGCACATTCTAAACCAGTCACATCAGCAACATTCAGTTGAACATTAGCAATAAAGCATTTTTCAGAAAATTTTGGTTTCCACGAATTCCTGTTAGCAATTTTTGTATTGTCGATCAATTTTTCAAGTTTTGACAATTTTAGCTTTTGTTCTATCAGCTCAGACTTCAAGTTGTTTGAGTGAGAGATCATGGAATTTTCACCATATGATATAGAAGCACGTGATTCTGACTTTTGTAACTTGTTGCACCAAGGTCTAATATGACCTAGTTCACCACAGAAATGACAGGTAGGAACAAAGTTTCTTTTGTCAGATACATACCTGTTAGAGACAACCTTTTGTTTACCTTTCAACTGATCTGAATGTGTTTCAGTTTGATTTTGTTGCTTCTGTTGTGACTCACGAACAAAGTTCACTGATTTCTGAAATCCAAGTCCTGATTTATCACCGTGAGGTTTTCCAGGAAACAGAAGTTGATTCATCTTTGCTGAGCTTTCATCAAACTTTTGAAATTTTTCTTCCGTTCTTTTCAAATGTGCCTGCAAGGATTTTACTTCAAGGTTTAAAGAAACATTTAGAAGAAGATGAGCTTTTACCTGGACCTCAAGTTGATCTACTTTCTCAAGTAATTCCTCATTCAGCTTATCTGAGGATTCACTGGTTTTTGAAGTGCATCCCTTATGATCATCTTTGAATTTTTTTAAGCTCCAACTCAGTTCTGACCTTGTCTTCCTTTAGAGCTTCAACTTCCTCCTCTAAGAGCCTGTTTTTCTTCATCATTGTTTTGGAGGCTTGATATAGCTGGACAAATTTGTCATTTGCTTCACTTTCAGAGAAGTCAGATTCATCTTCTGACTCATCATTTTGACACGATTCAATGGAAGCAACAAGAGCCACATTTTTTTCTTTCTTTTCTGATTCTGGTTCTTCATCACTGTCACTCCAAGAGGATGACTTCAACGCCTTTGGTTTTCTATCTGCAAAACGCTTATTTCCACAATCAGCAGCCATGTGGCCAAAGCCACCACATTCAAAACATTTTGGTTTGTTCTTATTAGACTGAGAATTTTTTTCATTTTTCTTAAACGAAGAAGAGCCAGAAGATGAATTCTTCTTGTTTTTCAGAAGTTTTCGAAATTCTTTGACCATTAGGGCCATATCTCCTGATTCACTTGACTCAGACTTGTTCTTTCCCTTCTTATTTTTTTCTTTTTCAACAGATTGCAGAGCTATACTCTTAGTCTGTGACTTAGATAGACTGGACATCTCAAACTTCTCTCTCATTTCATAGGTCTTGAGATTTCCTACTAGTTCCTCAAGAGAGTAAGTATCTAAATCTTGACAATCCTCAATGATAGTACCTTTTACCTTAAGTCTAGGAGGAAGTACTCTAAGAAATTTCATCACAACTTTTTGATCTTCTAACGGTTCTCCTAGACTTCTAGCCTGACCAACAACCTTAGACAATCTTAGATGAAAGTCATCAACTGACTCATCATCTCCCATTCTCATTGTTTCAAATTCAAACAGCAATGCCTGAATTTTTTGACGCTTAACTTTGCTATTTCCCTCATAAGTGGTTCTAAGAAGATCCCATGCTTCCTTAGATGTGACACAATGAGCTACTCTAACTCTCTCTTTGTCACTAAGAGCTGTAAACAGACAGGTCTTAGCCTTAAAATCTCTTTGTAATTCAGTTAACTCCTCTTCTGTATACTCATCTATGGTTTTCTCTCCTTGTTGTTTCGAACCCTCCACACCTTTTCCTTTATGCATAGGAGGAGTCCACCCTTTTCTAACAACTGCCCATACCAGGGGATCAAGACTAAACATGAATGATTCCATGTAGATTTTCCAGTTGGAATAATCTTGTCCATCAAAATGAGGAGGAACAGTCATGGAACCAGTGACCTTGTTTATCTTAGGATCCATTCTATCTTAGGATCGATTCTAAAGAGAAGGATCTTTAGACAGGCTCTGATACCAAATGTAAATACTTATCCTAAGAAAAACCAAGTACACAAGACACACAAAGTTTTCACGCAGGGAAAATCTCAGAGAGATTAAAAACCCTGCGGGGTTTTTAAAGCAAAGCACCGAAACTAAAATCCACTAATACTCAAGAGTTATACAAGCTACTTTACACAATGATTATAACAAATCAGTATACAGAAAGAAATTGTAAAACAGAAAAGGGGCAAACAAACTTCTCCTTGTTGCTCTAGGAAAGTTCTCCTTTTCTTCTTCTTGAGACACTCAAACACTGGTTGATCTTTCACCTTTGAAACCTGCAGCAGCTTAACAAATTGCACAAACAGCAGGGTAACAAAATCACTCACTTTTCTGTCAAAAGTCTCTACCCCTTTCTCAGCAGTTCAAAGCCTTTATATATCACTAGGGTTTTAAGACTCTAAAACTGGATGTACTCAATTCGGAATCTTGCACACAATCAATCAGAGATTGTGTCAAACTCTATTGAGCATAAATATAGGCAGGAATAAAATGCAGTCCTTAATCAGTTGCAATCGGATACATATCATTAATTGATATGTATCTCTTTCCAAAACAACTCTGCCTAATCAAGGACATTAACATAGTTACCAAAAAGAAGCAACTCAAGTAACCAGTATTTCAGTTGCATACTGACATGAGTTTTGCCATACTTACAGCATTGTTGGCAGATGAGAGCTAGATCATTGGGCTAACCGTTTTTTGAAACAACTGAAAAAATGGCGGGTAAATTTGAAGTGTGAGTATATACGAGGGTCCAGCTTGATCAGAATGAGTAGGAGCCGTCTGATGTAATGACTTTCTCATCTTCGTTGTTTTTTTTTTTTAATTCAATGCACCCAAAAATGCCCAACTTCTCGGGCATATATATGAGAGTAATACTATCTTCCTTGTTCTTTTTTAAGAAAATTAGATGTTACATTTATTTATTAGTTAAGAAAATAGAATCAAACAAAATTGAAAGCTAACATTTCAATTCCCATAGTGATAAAGATTCGAACAAAATTGGCGACACTGTTACAGTATTTAATATTAAGAAATTTTGTTATTAGTGTACATGCTTTATCCTAATATAGAGATCAAGTACGAGTTGCCAGTATAGTTTATATTATTTATTCTCATGATTTTAAGAGGTGTAAGAGTTGGTAGAGTTGTTTATTCCCAATATAGAGATTAGTGGCAAAGATGCTAAACGGGGTAATGGTACATTTAGTTTAAGTACCACCAATTAGAATGTAAACATAAATAGGATGACACTGCAGAACAAATGTTCATTTCCAATTTAATCAAAATTAAAAGTATCAAGAAGAATGAGATGAAGAAAGAGACTGAGGATTTGGGGATGCTTAGAGCCCTCCTTAGGGACTCTCCCTTATAAATAGCAGTAGCTGGCCTACAGTTACGGGTGAGTCATAAGACTACTTTTCTGGAATTGTCAAGGGCTCAGATCCCCCTTGACACAGCAGGTCCTTCCCAAGCTTTGTCGAAAATAAATTCCCCAGATCCTGTTTTTGATGGAGACAAGGCGGAACGAAGACAAAATAAAAGAATGGAGGAATTCGTTGAAGTTCTCTCAATACTTCTCGGTAGACTCGGTCAACACTGGTGGTGGACTGGCTCTGTTTTGGACCGGCAAGGTTAAGGTCAATGTTCTTGCCCACTCTGTCAATTTTATAGATACGGAAATATGTTTTGTTTCTGAAAATTTTTGTTGTAAAATAACCTGGATGTATGACAATCCACATGAAAATGAAAAAAAGTCCTTTTGGAGTTTGATGTACAACAGGTTTCCTAGCTCTACTAGGCCTTCGTTATGTTGTGGTGATTTCAATGAAGTTTTATGGTCTTATGAGAAATGGGGAGGTGACTCTCCTGCTATATGGAGACAGAAGTTGTTTCATAAGTTCATTTCCCATACGCAGCTCACTGATCTCAATTTTCAAGGCCCTGATATTACTTGGTTCAATTTTAGATTTGAGAAGATTTACATAAACGAAAGGCTGGATCAAGCTCTGGCAAATGTGCATTGGTACGCTTCCCAGAGCAAAACTCAGGTCTTTCACCTGCCAAAGATTGGTTCGGACCACAGGCCAATTTTGGTAGATACCATGCCCAGAGAGGAAAAAAGCCCCTATTTATTCCATTATGAACATTTCTGGAATCTGCATTCGAAGTGTGTCTAGACCATTTTAAACTTCTTGAAAGTCTTCTTACTCCATATCACCAATGTATACTCTTCTGTCCATCTTAACAGGTACTAGGGTGGCTTTAAAAAAATGGAATTTTTTTTTGTTTTTTCCTACTTCACAGGCAGAAATTAGCTCCATTATTTCGGAATTGAAGACTCTCCACTCTCACGACCTTCCAAATGCTCAAATAATCATCAATGGAGTAACTGAATCTCTGGCTGAATTGTGGAAACGTGACAAAATATACTGGCACCAGCGTTCTCGTATCTTTTGGCTCACTGCTGGCGACAAGAACTCCAGGTTTTTTTCACCAAACCAACTTAAATAGAAGACACAATAACAAAATTCTCAGGCTCAGGGGAAATGGTGGAAGTTGGTTAAATGATGAGAAGGACATTGCAAGGGAATTCCAGTCTTATTTTCAAACCTTATTCCTGCCTGATTTTCCTCTTCAAGATTTGGCCATCCTTGATTATGTTCCTCCTCAGGTTTCAGATGATATGAACCATTCTTTGTTAGCTCCAATCTCTATCAACGAAGTCAAACAAGCTGTTTTTTTATTTAAGCGCTCTCAAATCTGAGAGCCCAGATGGATTCTCAGGTACTTTTTATCAAGCTCATTGGGATATTGTAAAGTCTGTGATTCTTGATTGTACTAGACATCACCACTCTTCCTGCAGCCTTCTTCCCCTATTGAACCAAACTTATATAGCTCTCATCCCAAAGGTTTCGAGTCCTGAACTTACTTTCCAATTCAGACCTATAGCCCTCTGCAATTTTTCTTATAAAGTCTTATCTTCTAAAAAATTATGGCTTCCAGATTAAAACCCTTAATGCCTCAGCTTATCACTCCAAATCAGTCGACTTATGTCCTAGATAGACATATCCAAGACAACATAATGGTAGCCCATGAGATTTTCCACCTTCTCAAATTGCAAAAAATTAGGGACAGAGCTTTCTTTGGTCTCAAGCTAGACATGAACAAGGCATATGACAAGGTAAATTGGGATTTTCTTCGAACTGTTCTTCTCAAAATGGGATTTTCTCAAGTTTGGGTAGAGTTGGTAATGAACTGCATCTCTTCTGTGTCATATTCATTCCTACTGAATGGGAAGCCTAGGATTTGGTTCTCCCCGCAACGGGGCCTGTGACAGCGAGATCCTTTATCTCCTTTTTTATTCTTGTTTGTCAATGACGTCCTTTCTAGGATGATTCTCACTGCTTCACAAAACAAGAGCCTTGCGCCCTTCACTACTCCCTCTGGAAACACTGAGATAAGTCACCTTTTCTTTACTGCCGACTCTTTTTTTTTTTCTTGAGGCCTCAACCTCTAAACAACTCACATTTACAAATAATTCTTGCCTCTTATTGCTTGGCTTTGGGACAACATGTAATTAAATACATAGAAATTCTCTATCTTTTTTAGCCCCAATACTTCGCTTACCTTGAGAAATTCCATCAACTCTAGTCTAAACATGTCCCCTGTTGAGGATCCCGGCAACTACCTTGGACTCCCTACAATTTGGGGACGTTTGAAAAGAAAAGCATTGGGTTACATTAAGAATTCTATCAGAAAGAAAACTGCTAGCTGGAAACAAGCTCTTCTAAACCAGGTCGGTAAGGAAGTTCTCCTTAAAGCAGTGGTTTCGGCAATCCCAACATATCTAATGAGCTGCTTCAAATTTCCAAAGTCAACTTGTACAAAGTTAAATTCTATTATGAGCAACTTTTGGTGGGGCAACTCTGCATCTTCTGGTATCTACTGGAAAAGTTGGTCTTCCCTTGGTTTCCCAATATCAGAGAGAGGACGTGATTTTCGTGACTTTCAAGTGTTCAATGACGCCTTCCTAGTGAAACAGGTGTGGAGACTCGTCCAAACTCCCAACTCTCTCAGTGCTCAGCTCCTCCAGGATCTTTATTTTCTCAACTCCTCTTTGCTTATGGCTAGGAAAGGAGCCATGCCTTTTTGGTTATAGTCAAGTCTCCTGGTGGGAAGAGACCTCCTTATGAAAGGCTCAAAGTGGTCTATTGGCAATGGTCTCTCAGTTGATGTGTTGAAGGACTCGTGGATTCCTAATCAACTTACTTCATTGGCCTCCCCTACTGATCAGCATCCGGCATCAAAAGTTCCAACATTGATAAACTGGTAGTCTCGATCTTGGGATCTTCACTCCATAGCTCCCCTTCTTTCATGTGAGTAACATGATCAGATTCAGGCTTTCCTCTTCTTGATTCCGGTACTCGGGATAGTCTTATTTGGCCTCTCACAAAATCTAGAATTTATTCTGTTCGTTCGGGGTATCATCTCCGGCTTGCGGCCACCCCATCGATTCCTTATGAGTCTTCACAATCAGAAATACACCATTTGGAAGAGTGATATGTCTATTTTCTCACGGCACCATGTTATCCGAAGACACACACAAGTGTATAGATGACATAATACGAATGAAGAACTTTTGGGATGTAGAAAAGATGGCTTTTATAATCTCTGGGAGAGCGCATTATCTCACACCAGAAGATGTTAATAACCTCTTTGGTCTGCCAATTAATGGTATAATTCTGATTTTTTATTGTGTTAGTGCATTTTCTTTCATGTGATAGTACCTGCAATTGCTCACAGAAGTATATTTACCATGTGCTGTTTCTGGTATTAATGCTTCAGGGTTGGGAATTGACATAGATTCGACGCATGGAAAACGGAGCGAGACACGCTTCACGAAGAAGTACAATATTCCACAACATGTGCCAATTTCGAACCTTGATGATTATGTAAATGAAGCGTGTGACAATAAGGATAAGGATGACAAGGACATTGCAATATGGCTGATCATTTATCTGCTGTCAACTTTTTTCTTCACAAATTCATCCTATATGGTCTCGTGGAATGCAATAAACTTGGCTCAATATTTGAATGGCCTTTAAAACTACGGTTGGTCCAAAATGCTTTTGAAACATTTAGAGAAGGGGCTTGAAAAGTCAAAGAAGAGTCCATTGAATCTATTAGGCTGTTTCCTGCTAATAATGGTATGGTACCATCTTTATTGGTCGCTGATAGTATAAGTGTTGGTCTGTGATAGTGTGTTTATTGGTCTCTAATAGTGTATTTGTTGTGGAACAGTATTGGGTCGCAGAGAGGACACAAATCTGTCTAAGAGTTGAGGCGAGAAAGAACTATCCTCTTAAATTCGCACATTGGCGGCTGATGAAGCTTCACAAAGAGCTCCAAAAGCTCTCTGATGAGGAGCTTAATGAGAAGATGTATGTCAACATTCTGAAGGTACGGCTGAGGGAGGAGAACTTCCTTTGGTTTGAAGAGAACATGAATGCTCCCTCATTCAATATGTGGGTAAGTATTCACTGTTTTGAACTAGTAGTATATTCATTGAACACTAGTAGTATGCTTTGTTGTCTAGATTAGTGTTTCATGTGTTTTGTTGTCTAATTTAGTGATTTCTGTTTTAAATTTGAAGGAGGAAATATCTAAAGAAGAATTGATGGAGAGGGAGAAGAGAGCCCAAGAGAACCTTGTAGACATCATTGCCTCTCTACAAGATATGGCAGCATAGCAGTCGTCTCCAACTCAGAAAGAGGTTGACAACACTCAAAAAATGATCAACAAACTTCATGATCAAAAACTGAAGATGGCAGAGCAAAATTACTTCTGGATGGGGATGGTGGAAAAGTTTATGTGTGAAAATTAGGAATGCACTGGAGATTATGAAGTCAAAGTTGAAGGGAAAGTCCTCCATCGAAGATGACTCCAGAAATGAAAGAGACTAAGCTCTAAAGCTGCTCGGAGATGCACATTTGAAGATTGCAGTATTGGGATCGAAGAATGAAGAGCTTGAACGAGAGCTAGTCAGAATTAAGCTTTTGGATTCTCAAGTTCCAATTTCTGAGGAAGAGGAGGTAACTTTCTCTCTCTAATATATGTGCATGAGTTAATATCACTTGTTTGAATACTGGTTGTGAAATAGTAGTGCATTTGTGAAAGTGCAGTAGTGCATTTATGATTCAGTGGTAGTACTGCATTTGTGAAATAGTGGTAGTGTATTTTTGAAACAGCAGTAGTGCATTTGTGAAATAACAGTAGTGCATCTATGATTCAGTGGTAGGTGAAATAATAGTAATGCATATGTGAAACAGTGGTAGTGCATATGTTGTTAAGCAGTAGCGTATACGTTAATCTGTGGTATGTTAGGTATCAGAAAGTTTAATGTGTTGTTCTCTTATTTCAGTTTCCAGAAATCTTAATGTATTGTTTCCAATGTTATTACAAAATGAGAAAGAAACAGAAGAAGAAGAAGAACAAGAATCACGAGGATCTGAAGAGGAAGAAGAAGCTGAAAGAGGAGGAGAAGAAGAAGAAGAAGAAGAAGAAGAAGAAGAAGAAGAAGAAGAAGAAGAAGAAGAAGAAGAAGAAGAAGAAGAAGAAGAAGAATCAGCAGCAGCAGCAGCAGAAGAAGAAAAAGGTGAAAAAGAAGCCGAAGATGACGAAATCACCCTGGTATGTTGTGTATTAGTGCATTTAATACTCATTTATAGTATTCTTAGCAGCCCACTTTTATGCATTCCATAATTTGATTTTATTTTTTTCTAATTTGATGACATACAGGACAACAACGGTGACAGATATGAGATCAGATCAAAGTTCAAAAATGATAGCATGGCACAAGCACCGACACGACAACTGAAGTCACAAAGTAAGAAGGACGAGAAAAAAAACGGAAGTCACCTCCTTCAATGATAAAAGCTGTCAAGAACAAGAAGAGGAAGACTACGACAAAGGATCCACGTTACGATTACAAAGTTACAAGAAGAAACCCAAAAAACAAAGCAAAGTCCAAGTAGTTCTTTCTATTGTTTCTGTTGTGTTAGGTTTCATGTAGTACTTTCTTTTCTGTTATGGTTTGACATTACTGAACAGTAGTACTTTCATTGTGTTAAAGTAGTACCCTGGATATTTTGAAGTAGTACTTAGTAGAGACTACAATAGTGTTACTAATACACTAACTTTTTGTGAAGTACTTTCTATTGTAAACAGTGGTACTTATCATGTGTTGAAGTAGTACACTGAATGTTTTGGAGTAGTGCTTACTACAAACAACAATAGTGTTAGTAGACTAAATTTTTGTGAAGTAGTACTTTCTATTCTGAAACAGTAGTGTTTACTAGAGTACTGAGATGAATGTTTAAAATTGATTTAATGCGATGAATGTTTTTAATAGGAGTAGTGCTACTTTTGTTGTATGATGAGTGTACTACTATTGTTGTTGGATAGTACTACATTAGTATGTTAAACAAATCGCACAAGGAAAAACACACACAAAGCATTGTCGCATACAAAAATACACAATTGATCAATACAAAATCACAAAACCGAAGAACAACAAACTCGAATTAGTATGTTAAACAAATCGCACAAGGAAAAATTACGTTAAAGTAGTATGTATTATATAATAAAGAATCACATTGTATGTTTATCAAAAAACACTCGATACAAGCAATTTGGACCAAGTGTACTACCAATGACTTGTATTCGTACTTACTATATCTTGTGACTAATATAGTGTATTTAAAGGAAATGGACTTGCCTCGGCAAAGTTATATGTTCATGCAAAGTGTACTATTATAGACTGGTGAAAACATTACTTGTGACTAATATAGACACTAGTTGAGAAACTTATCTGTTCAGGCCGAGTGTACTACTGTAGACTGGTGAATACACTACATGCGAGTAACATAGACACTAGTTAGCCGCTGATGACTTTGGTACATGTTAATCTGTTGTGTCTTCCTTTTTTGTCACAACGACCACATCTGATTGGCCTTGGCGCCTTCCCACCTTCAACGAAAGACTTCATGCGAGTATCCTTTGGATGACAGGATGGGATTCTTGTCAATTGAGGCTTCACAATGGCCGGTTCATTCAGAGAATCATGGTAAAACTTCTCAATGTTTGGTATTGGCTAAATACCAAATTCATAGGCAACCCTGTAACTTCCAACCTCAAAGAAATTCTCGATGTAAGAGTAAATGGACTCAATACCCTAAACCCTAATCTGCTAATGTCGACAACCGCAAATGTATGCCTCGAGATCAACCGCCACATTCTTTAATGCCTGGACTTCATACAACGTCTCACTAGACCTTCGAACTGTCCAGTGCCTCCCCACATTCATCTTAGCCTTCAAAGTTTCGTCCATTTTAGGACACAACATAGAGGTCCAAGTTTCCGATGTCATCTTCTTTTCAGCCATGTTCACCATCATTTTCTGTCTCAAACCCTTTAACATCTCAAAAATAGGAAGACGACGCAATTCACGTGTCCATTTATTGAAAGATTCAGCCACGCTATTGGACATTTCCCCATATGGCGTTACACCACTTCTCCAAAACCAGCGTACTCAAGAAGTTCCTCATAAGATCTTGGCCAGAAATCAACAACTTCTGAAGGTTGAATTCATAACAAGCAACTGTTTGAGAGTATACCATAGTCATGAAATCATGAATAATAGTTTGCACATCATAAACGCCTTTTTTCTTCTCATAAAGCTTTTCCACATTCTTTTTCAAGTGATAGTAACAGTAGGAATGAGGAGAGTCAGGGAATGCCGTAGCCACAGCATCCAATAAACCTTCATGTCAATCTGTGAAGAAAGTAATAGTCCTTCCTTGTGGCGACAAAATAGTTTAAAGATGATCGAAAAACCACTTCCAATTGGCTTTATTTTCAGAATCCACTACAAATGCAAAAGGGTAGAATTCTGCAAATTGTTAAGAGTTGGAGTTAGAAAAAAAAAGCACTTGGATAATTATGCTATCACATGGAAAACACTACACCAGTTTGTTGAAAGTACTACTCTAGTTGTTCGAAAGTACTACTCTACTGGAACTTGATGCATGCTAACTAAAACTTTGATGCATGTACTACTGTAGTTTCAGAAAGTACTACTCTAGTTGTTGGAAAGTAATACTCTACTGGGACTTGACGCATGCTAACTAAAACTTTGATGCATGTACTACTATAGTTTTCAGAAAGTATTACTCTAGTTGTTGGAAAGTACTATTATTACTAGTTTTACACACTATCCAGAAACTGAAAAATGAAACTTCGTTCCCATTCTTTCTAATGGCACAGAGCATGTATCCCTTGTACTTTCCCTTGAGATAAGCAGCATCAACAAACAAAATAGGCACGCATGACACAAACCCCTTAATACAGCCACCAAAACATAAGAAGAAGTGTTCAAAACATCTAGTGAGCGGATTCACCTCCAAGATACAATGAGAACCAGGGTTGGTAGCTAACTCCTGCTCACGATGCCATGACAACAGAGAGTAGGAGTCACCTTTGTTGCCTCTTACAGAATGTGCAGCCAACTCTCTTGCATACCAAGCATTGTGATAGGACACATGCAAGCCATAAGAATTTTGCAATGTTGACATGATTTCTCTCGGCTTTACAGAGGGATTGGACTTCAACTCAGAACAAACAATGGACTTGATGGCATGAGAACCAAGATGCTTACTCTTTTGGTCACGAATACCAGTGCTACATGTATGAGTGTTATTGAGCTCTCGGATGACAAAAAAATTGTTTGCCTTACATCTTGGAGCACAAACTTTCCAAGGGAAGTTGCCTTCCTTCTGAGAACATTGTGCAACAATTCTATCCTTGTGATTTCTGAAGTACTTGAAGGTAAAACCAGACTTGAATGCATAACGATTCAACTTCTCCCTAAACTCGACAACACCACCTTCAAACTTATGATTGACATGGCTGATATAACTTGCCCATTCATTCGTCAAGTAAAGAATCATAGCTTATGGCCTAAAGCAAGCCAAATAGTCATTTGGATCAAGCAATTTATTCGAAGATGACGACGTGCAAGTCAGAGAAGAAGAAGCGTCATCAAAAGAGGATATACCGGAATGCACAAGAGTACCCAAACTACTCTGCCCACAATCCCTAGCAACAATATCCACAGAGGATACCTCAAGTTCGATCATGGTCTTCATCATCAATTTCAAGTCCTTATCGCAAGATATCATGCAATTCGGATAACATGGCAATGAGAAACTAAGAGCGAAAGAATATGGTCTCAAGCCAGGAAAACGCGATGACACTTTCATCACCACGTCAATGAAAGTATTAGTAGGCGTAAGATCAAACATGATTGTTTGGTTGATGTAGGTGCACTTCACATACAAATCCAAATCCATGGATACCAATCTGCAAATCAAAGAAAAAATGCTTACAAAACAGAAGTAGTATCTTTAATAGTCATCAGTAGTGTATTCACTCAACACTAATAGTACTATTAAGTCCAAACACACACAGAACACACAGAGCAGCTAACTAGTGTGTTCAATGGGAGGCAGTAGTGTATTCACTCAACAGAGGTAGTACTATCAAGTCCAAACACACATAGAACAGCTGACTAGTGTGTTCAATGGGATGCAGTAGTGTACTCACTCAAAAGAGGTAGTATTATCAAGTCAAAACACACACAGAACAGATAACTGGTGTGCTCAATGGGATGCAATAGTGTACTCACTCAATAGATGTGTACTATCAAGTCAAAACACACACAGAAAAAATAACTAGTGTGTTCAATAGGATGAAGTAGTGTATTCACTCAACAGAGGTAGAGTAAAAAATCCAAACAAATTAGCCACATCAATCACACACAAACACATAAATCAAAAGACAAAACATACAATAATATCACTACAATGCGCCATACATAATCCAAAGTAAAAAAATCAAAATCAAAATTCGAAATTCGAAATTGGTTTATCACCGGAATCGAATCAAACAACACATCAATCAAACAAAACAAAGCACAAAACATCTACAAGTGAACTCTGATTCGCTGGAACTTGTTCTCACATATTTCGCTGGAATCTCATCTCTCTCTCTCTCTCTCTCTCTCTCTCTCTCTCTCTCTCTCTCTCTCTAACACACATACACACAAACACAGAGCTGATGGAGCTCTCTCTCTCTCTCTCTCTCTCTCTAGGCCATCACGCTGCTCTCTCTCCCTCTCTCTGCATTTTTGGTTTGAATAAAATTTGAAATCAGTAGATAGTTTATATACGAGGGGTAATTTTAGAAACTATTTTTTTTAAGGAATGTATAATGACCTTATGTGTGTAAATCTTATACAATGACTTTATGTGTAACCTAAGACCTCTAAGTGACCTTAAATGTAATTCTCTAATATATTTATGATGTTGATTATAGTTTTGCCATCGTGCGTATAGTTTCGGATGATCCTTATAACTCTTCATCTACATATTTGATTGAGATCTTCTCTTCAGAGACAGATGGTAGATGGGCACAAGCCATAGTTAACAATAGTTCAAGAGACTTTTGTTTGGATAGCTTAGATCGTAGTGGAGGCATTGCTTATAATGGAATGTTATATTGGTGGAGTGTGCATGATGACTTGTTAACTAGATTGAATCCCTACAATATTCCAGCTTCTTTTCTGTCAATTCAGATGCCGCGAAACCCATCAATCAGTGGTAGATTCTCCCACTTAAGTGTTACGTCCCCAACAAGTAGAGGAAGTTTGCGATTATATATGACCGATCTCGATTTGTATAATTTCCCTACCGGCCGTGGTGTAGCTGTTTGGGAGTATGATAGCGGAGAATGGTGCAGGTTGACACGTCTAATATCATTCTACCCACCGTTGGTTTACCGAAGGATACCAAATTCTCAATGTTCAATTGTGGCGTTAGCTTTCAATCCAAGTGACTATGAAGTCGACATTGTGTATTTACAGTCGTTTAATCTGACTTGCAATATTGTCGAAAGAGAGTGCAAGGAGATGTTAACCATTCCTTATAAGAAGGTAGTTCGTTTTGGGAAAGTTGTCTTCCCATTTGTGCTCCCGAGCTGGCCAACACCTCTTCCTAAATTCGAAAACAGAAATACCAACTAGTTTTTTTTTTTTCACAAAAATTAAAGTTAATTTGTATTCAAGTTAATTTGTCTAGTACTACTAGTTCTTGATCATTCTCTACAGATCATCAACAGAGCATTATTTCTTAGCTTTCTGTATCTTAAGATAACTTTGAATTAGGTGGAGAAGGAAAAAGAAGATCACAAAATGTACAAGAGATCTCACATTCTGAAAAGGACTGATTTCATTACATTGTAGTTGCTGAGTACACATTCATAAAGGAAGGAGAAACCTGCGTACTAGAACGTAAGGTGGGAAAATAGAACCCTTTAAACAAGGCTGTCATGGCAGATCAGACAGAATATCACTGCCTCCACACCAAAGCCAAAAAGAACGAGGAACCCAATCTACAAACAGAACAAAGCAACCAACACACTAAAATGCTCCATGAAAGGAAAACATAGTTCCATAAACATGCGCAAGACTCCTAATACATGAAAAGAAACAACAGTAATATGAGTTTTTTTTTTTTTTTGAAAAGCTAATCTGAGATTCTGAGACAACCGACTTTCATAAGACTGAAAATGAAAAGAGAGCTAAAAAACACCAGGTAAACCAGACGATCCAGCAAAAACGAAAGGAGGAGGACCCGTGCGCAAGTGGAGACCTTAAATCAGAGCTTGGTGACTGTTTTCTCAGGGAACCATGGCCATGGAAGAGGCAGCCTCACGTTGATGAGAGGCTAAAAAAACAGGTTTTACGAAACCTGTAAAAAGTGGATGATGATTGTTGCCAAAGTCCCCTGAAAACAACCAAGCTGCTGAACTACAAGGACCGCCACTGCGTATGAGTCAAAAACGTTGTATGCTGGACGCTGCTACCAGTGCAAACCGACTGTATGTGCTTTGAAATCTACTTTCTGACTAGCCAAAGCAGAGTTCTTCGATTTCTTGACAGCAACTGCATGTGCCACTCTGCTTCGGCTAATTGGCAAGTCGTTCTATTCCTGATTACGCAAGGATGTCGCATCTCCATAAGGTCTCTATAAGCAGCTCCACTGATCTACTGCTGATCGCAGAACAATGTTGTAGATTCAATCCCAAAAGGGTCATGCCTATCTTTTTCAAGGAAGAGACACTCCTGTTTGATATTCCATAACAACCAGATACGGAGAGCACTTGTAAATTGACCTGAACAGCACAAGAAAGTACTGCAAGGCCCTGATCCGTGATTGCACTCTTCGATACATCTAGCTCATGAAGAAACAAGCAATTGGATGAGATTGCTGCCAGACTTGCATCAGTGATCTTCCTGCATCCTTCAAGATTCAGCACCTCGAGGGTTTCTCCATGTAGCCTAGCCAAGGCCACAACTATTTCATCTGTCAAATTCAAGCAGCCACTGAGGTTCACTTTGACAAGTCCAGACTCCAAGCTCTCAAGAAGTGAGAGAATACCAACATCTGTCATTCCATAGAGACCAGTCAAGTCTACGCTCTGAAGCTGAGGGCACAACTTTCCCACCACAGCCAGGCTAGCACTACCAAAACCAGGGCAGTTTCTGATGGACAATGATCTAAGAGATGTGCAAGGAGAGAACAAAGGCGCTCCAACAACTATATCTCTGATTCCCAAGCACTTCACTAGGGTAAGACACCTCAGCTTCCCTCCGCAGTTCGCCAAGCCAGCAATAATCCCTGATTGGGTGACCCTGTTACACTCCTCCAGCTGCAGGCTCTCAAGTGATCCTGCTGCTTTGGTGAAAGCAACCAATCCATTGTCGGATACAAAGCAGCACTTGCGAAGGCACATCTGCTTCAAATTTGTGCATCCCTTGCCAATGGCTTCAAGACTGACATCTGTAGTTCCCCGGCAGGAAGTGATTGTCAATGAGTTCAGATTCTGCAGAGCTTGAGCATTACCCATGACCCAAAAGCCTTTCTCACTGACATTCTGGAGACCACTGAGAACTAAACTGGTAACAGTCTTGCCATAATGCCCGATTACAGCGAGCGAGAAATCTGTGATATTCAAAGCCTGAAGCTTCACCTTCATCAAAGCAGAAGATGCTGATGATAGCAAACTAGATACTCCATGATCCCCAACAAGGATACAGTCCCTGATAGATATGGATTGCAGCTTGGCACAGAACTTTCCAATAGCTTGCAGACCCTCATTCCCAATTTTCGAACATGATTCGATTGTCAAAGAAGTCAAATTTGGGCAATTCTCAGCAACCGCAATCAAACCCTTACTGGAAATCGAACGACAATGGCTAAGATCAAGCTTCTCCAGCAAGGGGCAGCCTTTAGCGATCTCAATCAGACCTTCATCACCAACAGATGAGACATTCCACAAAGAAAGAGACTTCAGAGAAGGGCAACCCCGTGCAATTGCTGAAAGGCCAAGGTTGGTGACTCCACAAACTGAGTTGCTACCTCGGATTGACAACTTTCCCAACCCCCCACGGCTACTGGTTCCAACAGCAATAGCAGCAAGTCTAACATCTGTTGCTTTCTTCCCTTCCAAAGACCTAGTAAGGAAACCATCAGCATCTTGATCTTCATCAGCTGTGGCCATTTCGGTGTCATCTGAATTGGGGATTTCCTTCTCAGATGGGCTCTTACAAACATCAGCCTTTCGGATACTGCTTAGGAGCATAAGCCACTTCTTTGAGACAGAGGCACATGTGCTCCTCTCTTTACCACCGTGCAGCCGCCTGAAGATCTCATAGAGGCATTCCTCAGGTAGAACATCAATGGAAGCCTTCTTCTTTTGCACAAAATTGCTCCCTTCAAAGACGAACTGGGAACTGATCCGAGACCGCTTGGTAGATGGGTAATACAAATCCACATTGGAGCCAAGTGACAACAGGCAACCCAAATCCATGGGATTTGAGCGGCGATTACCGGCAGTATAGAAATCATCGTCACCTGAATACACCCAACACAAGAATGAACTGAATTCAGCTAGTCTTTCACAAAATTATCCAAAATCAATCAGCTTTACAATCAGAATTGGTGATTTTTAGTCCCCTGATCTAAAGATTGAAGCTACACAGTTACAAAATAAAAACTTTAGCATTCATCATCAAACAGATCTAAAGATTGAAGCTTTATCATTCAATGTATATATCTGCTATGCAATCCTATTGAATTTCTTTCCTTGAAACCCAAAACTATTGCTGTAAATTTCTCAGCGATCTAATGTCACCCAAATCTACAAAAGGCATAAAGTTCATTACAACCCAAATAGCTCCCATCACAAATATAAGAACTTATAACATACATGCATATGGAAGATTATGATCATCAACATCTATTATCTATATACGGTATCTCCATCAGTAATTGCTAAATCAGACATTGAATCTATACAATGTTCAACGAATTGACAGCAAAGATTGAAACTTTAACATCAATTCAGCAATACAAGATCACAGTCAACAAAACCCATCTAACAAAAACCAGAGCAATACCACAGAATACAAAACAAAGCCCAGAAAAAACATACCACCGTAATTAACGAGTCCAGGCATGATGATGTCCACGGCTTTGAAAATGTCCAAGAGAATTCCACAAAGCAAAAGAGAACCGAGCTGAAAATGAAAAGCGTTGAGATTAGAGTGAAGATGGTACAGAGCATTTGAGACCAACCCTACAGAGTAGGGAAAAAAGAAAGAAAATGTTGAGGTGAAAATGAAGGAGAAGGAAATGAAGAGAGATGAGATGTTGGAATGATGGTGTTTGTGTATGTGTTCAATGGCAAAAGCTTATATTGGGAGAAGAGAAATACAAAGGTGTCCCTCTCCTATACATCTCTTCTCCCTACATGCAATTCAAATGCAATGTATCCTTCCCCAAAACCGGTCTTGGCAACTATAACCACCTCCCTTGGTCCCAAGGATACAACCAAACCGAAACTAGGACATCATTTTTTCTCTCTTTTATTTGTTTATTAATTCATGAAGGAAGGAAAAATAACAATATAATAAAATTCAAAAAAATGTTCTTTGTATACAATCTTATGAAGAATTACTTACCCTCTAAACAATCTCAGAAATCGTTGAAGTTTTTGACACTAAGGTAATGCGAAGAGGTGTGAAACAAGAGGAGTCTAAAGCTTTCGGAAGTTGATGTCTAGGAAGCTCTGATTGTGTGTTATGTTTGTGAGTTGTAAGTGTATTTTATAGGGTGTCACTCATGTGACTATCGACGTCATTCAAGTCGTAGATGCACTCGATATGGAAAAGATAAATAAGTTAAACATAATTAAGAATTTGACCAACAAAAAGAACAAAATCCATTTTTGCATATTGTGAATAAATGCGTTCAATAGTTTGAAGATAACGTATAAATGGTCACGAAATTTCTACAAAAGCCGGTACATGCATTTAGGATTTTTCTCCTTTTATATGAAACACAAATTTAAAGCAATTAACGTTGTTTTTACCGGCCCTACCAACTAAAAAGACTACGTGAATTTGTATCATTTTTAATGCTCGACATGATTAAAAAGTCAGTAATGACCGTAAAGATACATTCTCGTGAGTACATTTAAGAGTTTTTTTTTCTACTATTTTTGTAAAAATATATTTAAGACAGCCCACGTCGCATTAAAAGTTAATTACATTTCAATGATTTCATTAACGAAGCATAAAAATGTTTGCTTTATCATGAGTTCTGATCTGGTGGTCAATAAATTACGTGGTCAGTTGTGATCAACTGCTGTTAGCTCTACAACTAACAGTAGGTGATTACAAAACAGTTGAAAAATAATTTATTATCAGCCGTTGAATAAAGATCTAACGATAATTTGACAACGACTGACCACAAAATTTATTGACCACCCGATCAGAACTGGGTTTATCATATTAGACATAACTCACTGAGGCAAAAGTATATGAATGCGAACAAAAATTCTACCGATTCCGATATATGTAACGGATTTTTCTTTTACGTGTTTTTTACACGATAATTGTTATGGTTCAAAATAGCATATACATTAATCATACAAACTAATTACCCGAATTTCTAGTATCAGTTTGTAATTACGCTACAACAATAGTCAATAACCCTCAAAATGCATTAATATACCAACTGTAATCGGTTTGGTGGTTTATATACGTTGCTTGAACATAATTGCATTTGAGTTTCAATATTTACCTTTAACCCAAAACATAATTAGTCCTTGCTAGCTGTTCGATTGTTGAAAGAGCTGGCAATCCTTTAATTTTTCTTTGAAAATATTCAATTGAAAACTGGAAAATATCTTGAAGTTAAGAACAGGATTCATGCATTGTGTCAATATACATTGTAGCATTCAGATTTTATATGTTTCAAATGGTTGTGTATTCATTTCCCAGATTCAAATTTAGCCATTTTATAAAGTGGTTGAATGGATCTTTTCCCATGCATTACATCAAACAATGGACTTTGATCATTTACCAAAGTTTATAAAAGCCGAAACTAATTGTTAATTTTCCATTCATTGAATCAAAATAAACACAGTCGTGGTCCAATTCCAAGTTTCCAACTACCTCATTTCCATAAAAATGAGAATCATATTCATATACACAGAATTATACCATCTCGATCAAGATAGAAAAAGAATGAAGCAAAAGTAGAGCGGTTAGCTTGTGATTGTTACACGTACGTACAGGTTGATATTGCTCAATTGGGAATGAGATAAAACTCATAAAAGATTGAAAAGGTGGATCACTCTGGAATTAGGGTTTGGTTAAGTGAATGTAGATTATACATGTACGTGGTCGCAAGCAACAGCTAATGATATGGATTATTGAAAGCTAAGTGCTTTCCTGGTTTGGTTATATAGGGATCGGACAGAATTAGAGAGATTCCATCTTTTGTACGTATAGCAGTGTTTGTATGGCATGAGTTGTCCGATTAATATACTTATCCACTTAAGCAGGTAATCGACACCTACCCAACCACCCCAAAGACCACCAAGGAGGCTTCAACTTCACTCACCAGACCAACCTCATCCGAGCGCACACGCGCCCGTGGGGTGCACGCCCGAATGAGCGGATCACACACCAACAAGTGCACCAGTCCCACATCGAAGAACACAAGTGAGCCCCAAACTCAACCACCTATATATGTAAGGTATTTATTACAGGTAAGATCATCCCATTCGTTCCATCTTGACGAATTCACTCCACCCAAACACACGTTCGCACGTTCGATTGACTGTTATATCCAATACATCATCTGACTTAGGCATCGGAGCATTGAAGGCGGGCCACCCCGTCTCGACCCCTGACCGCCCGTTTGTTGTTGTATTCTTCTAACAGCCGCACGCGAATACGCATACCCGATCACCCGAGAGAAGAGGAAGCGCCCGAAGGAATAGTCGACCGTCGGAAGAGAGAGCCCGTACGCCCAAAGGGAGAGAAGAGCGTCTGACCATCCGAACAGCCCGAGCGTTCGGACGAAGGAGAAGAGGAAGGAGTACTCGTACTTGCTTCTGCCAGATTACTTCCCCGCGCGTAATTCGGTAGAAACAAGCAGCTCAGCTATGCCTTGTTCTTCTTGCTTAATTTCGTAATCAAAGTTGGCCATGTTAGCCAGCAAAGTGAGTAAACTGGGGCATTACAAAAGTTGTTGTTTCTAATCCGTCACTTTCTCGACCATCGGCTCGATTTGGCTAAATCATTTCCCGGTTTGGGTCAGTTTTGCTACTTTGCTTTTGCTTTATATATAATTGAAGATTAGGTTTCGAAGATATTGTATAACTCTAATTAGAGTTTTTGGGGCAGGTTCAATTCATTCAGGGGAGGAACCGCGTTCGTATAAAATAAGGCAAGTGGTTGTTAATTTGTGATTTCCAGCTGAAAACAGAATCTGTCCTCAATAATTAGTCTTTTTGACATAATAGCGATTTGAGTATGGAGCTAGGAAATATCCCATATATACACTATTAATTAAACAGTGTCACGTACCCTACGTCGATTAATGAGTATGAAATACTAAATAAAAGGTTATGAGGGTTGAGAATTCTAATTAATCACTAATACAATGGATGAGATGAGGTTCGAAACATATACTGCTTGTAAAGCCGTAAATCGACCTTCGTCTAAATAATCAAAATACGCGTATATTTTAAAGATGTTTAAGACGAGAATTCCACAGTTAATTAGTATTATTCTAGTTCGTAATTATTGGATGTAAGTATATATCGTTCTAGAGGACTAATGTACGTACGTCTTGGGATGAAATTATACAATGACGTGCGAATGAAAATGTCTATCATGATGGAGTCCACCGAGTTGTTCTCAAGCTCGATCAAGCCGTAAGAACAATATAAGCTAGTCAACATGCATACTGTTCTTGTTCGACGACATTACAAGGCTAGCTAGCTAGCACAAAGTTAGTTCATTCACTTAAAGAGAAGGGACCATTCGATTCAGCAACAGTAGTCAACATTTGTTTCCTAGAGAAAAATGGAGAGTGGTCGAGTCGGATTCACACAATGCATGTATAAAAAAATTGCACGTAGATTACAAGTTTGTAAACTAATCATATTTGATATGATAAATTTTGGTAGACTTGGAAGAAAGGAGAATTTTAAACAAGTCTTAGGGACCCATGTCACTCGATCTCAAACTTGGGTGCTCTTCTCTTGGACAAACTATGGGAGTGTTGGTGTGTAACTCGCTAGGATATGTGCATGAATTTGATATCTTCAAAGATAATATTCATCTGTTTTATTATATAGATGTAGGTCCAATGCATATGTGGTTAGAAATAGCCAACATTTCAGATGAATTAAGCTTAGTCTTAATGTGTGCTACAATCAATGGATCGCTTTCAAGCTAATAGCTTAGCCCCTGGACACTTCGAGGGTGATACAAAATTTGGCTTTTCCATCAATGTATTTAAAGTTTGCTAGCTAACTTTTTCTGAATTTGTAAAGCTACGACTATATTTCTTTTGATTTAAGACTACGCCAACATAACCGACCATTACCTTCAATTCTCTTGAGAACATGTTCACCGACCTAGCTAGTTATATATCACTGTGGTATCCATGTTTATATAAGCAATGCCCTAAGGAAATAAGCATCAAATTAAACTTAATTAGTTGGTATCTAGCTAGCTACGTGCCAATATGGAATCATGAGATAAACTAATGGCATTCGTTGTATACACATAAGCCATTAACCAAGTTGCAAGATGTAAAACGAAGAAACAAATATTGGTACCAATCAACTTTAATAGCACCGGACCACAAAGCATTACAATGCAAATGGAAATTAAATTTACACTATAAATATAAGAGGGCATATGCATGCATATACGATATACCAGAGCCAGCCATACACGTACAGCTGAAGGCCAACCAGATAGATCAACATCAACTATCAGTTAAAAAAAAGGCTTATCTCCATCAACTTGGTTTTTGTTATTAGTTTTGGGGAATTTCTACAGCTTAAAGTTTTGGTTTAGTGCACATTATATACATTCAATCAATATCGGCGATAATTTATATAATGCAACTATGCAAGCAAACAACGACGGGAACTAGGATTTTATAACAAGAGGGATAAAAAAATTTAAAAATAAGTTATTCATGGTATATGAGTTAGATATACAAATTTAGAGGGGGGTTTATTTTCAAAATTTGAAATTTTACACTAAAAATTAAGGTACAAATAAAACTTTTTAAAAATTTAAGGGGCTATATCTTACCGTAATCTGTGTCTAGCTACATTTTTGCAAGCAAAGGTTTACTGTTTTAAGCATGTAGAATCTCAGACTACCCCCAGCCAGAAAGAATGGCATTTTATATGTACATTTTGGGTCACAATTTAGCTTGGAGATAAATATATACATAAATATAGTTATATGCATCTCATGATTCTCATCCCGTGTACAAAAGTAAATCCAATCCATTGAATCCAATTCAATTATATATCCAAGTTGATACATGCATGAGTGAGTGCAAACTTTATACGCATGTATAGTCTAGTTGGCTCAATCGATTAAAAACTTATAAATTTCAGTAGAAATTAATATATGAGCTGCCGATCGTGACAATTTAATTTGTAAGTTCAATTGATAGAAACAAAAATTGCTTACTAGTCAATATGTTACGAATAAGTCATTAAGCTGTAAAATGATTGAAATGTTGTGTTACTTTGTACATTGATATATTTTGTACGTGACCCTTATTGCTACGTATATTTTTCAACCCCAAGTTCTAGGATTGACATTTACGGTTAAGAGGTTCCATGAATACATAGAACTTGTTCTATACGTACTTTTTGGGTCCAAATTTGATCAACGTCTGCATTCTTCGTTCATGAACATGATCATTAGTGGCTGCTGCTGGCGGGCACGGCCTGACCGCATGAGAAGTATATATGATAAGTTGGTCCTATTGCTACTCTTAGGCAAGTAAATAGCAAAGCTAGCTCATGGGTGAGACCAGAAAATGTGAATATCCCAGAACCCACGGATACAGAAACATGCAAAATTATAAGGCTAGAAACATTGCATCCCTCTCAGCCTCTCTCCCACTTGCTTCTTCATGAAGATGATAATGCATCATCATAATTAAGTCATAAGCATGCTAGACATTTACCTGGTAAATTACATAATATATAGTTATATATATATATACACACACTATAGTCCGTACAAAGTAAACTTCTTGGAAGAATTCAACGACATACTCGAATCTGTGTCTGCAAAGCAAGTACAGTGTTAGTACTAAACAGTGGTATGTATTTGTTTTATGACTTTCTCCATTGCGGTTAACTATAGTTTCGAGAGACGAATTTAACTTCTTCTTTTTTGGAAAGAAGGGTGATGCGATAATCCTCATGTCTTCATTAATGAAACTGTTGAATACATATTCGGAGAGAACATGAAGCTTAAACTCCGTATTACAATAAACTTATCAAAAGCATCTCGAATAATAATAAGACTACTTTAAACACTTACACATCCAAACACACATCAATTAACAGAAATTACAATGCAAACTACACTATCTACTTTACAATAATTGAGACATAATATTAAAAAAATAAGGCGAAAACGAGACATCATTATAAATAGTACGGCTCTCTTTTTGGCCAAGAAAAGATCGATCACGTACCCTGTTTGTACGCGCGTTCTGTTTGGTTTTTCTCGAAATGCATGTAGGTCTAAGAACACTATGTATACAATAATCAAAAGATTTACGTGCTTCTAAGTATATAAAAACGTACGATTATCGATGAAGACCAAGTTGAGCTATTCTACTAATCTCAGATGATCTAGTTGCTGAGTTATTCTAATCTGAGATTAGAATTAAACCAGCAAGGTTAAGTGCTGTAAATTAAGCTCTCTGCGTTGGTAGCTAGCACTGCATGCTCTTCCAAATCTCCAATAACTCCAAGAGACAAGTATGCCAGCTTTAGATTCATGAAATGTGCCAAACTGCCAATCAAGATGTTTTGCACACAACATTGATGAGTAGTTTTGGATCGAGATAGTTAAACCCAACTTGTATGCCTAGTCTTTTTGAAAGGGTTATATATTGTTAATTGAACTAATTAATCAGCTTGTATACTAGGCTTGAGCTCATAGAATTACGTCGAGGTTTAAAACCGCAGACTTGTTTATCGACAAATGAAATGCATAGTAACATGACATTGTTAGAGGCTTAGAGCTGTCTTTCTGAGTTGTATGTGTAGTTTCAAGTTATCGTCTTCAAGCTTGGAGTGAAATAGTCTAATGCTGCTGTAATGCATATACTGCGCTTAGTTTTGTGGACCAATGGACTCGGTCTCGATCTGCTGTCCTGGTCTTCGATAATTTCAAGACTGAAGACTATACTTGTCCTCGTCATATATGACGATCTTAAATTTCAAAAAGTATGACGTAAAATCATAAACATATATATAGTCTATATACTTATATAGTCTCTATAATTGAGGATTCAAGTTGCGGTTTAAGCCTTTTTGTAATGTCCCGAAAGTTTGATACATTCATTGTACGGGGGAAGAAAAATAGATGTACCTAAGCTTTGGGTAAGATTCATGTTCGTGGAGAAGATGGTTTCAAATTCAGAAAAGCTATAGCTATTGGAATAATATATATACAGAAGTGGTTGAAGAGATGAAATTGTATTGCAATTTGCAAGACTTATTCGTCAAAGTTTTAAACTACGTGGTCAGTTAAATATATAGAAAGGAAAGATCGATCAGTAGGTGGCATGCAATGTGCCACTTGGTCTTGTGTTGCTGTCTGCCTGTCGATCTCAACATAAACAATGCTGCAGTATGAGATGGTATAGCTACCTTTGCTGCAATGCAATTACTTACTTTGGCTATATTTAGGGTTTACGTTGAGGTATAGCACCATATATAGCAGAGATCGATCAAATCAACAACATGGAAATCAGGGCACCCTAGAACTCATCGTATCATGCATGCATGCAGTAGCTAGCTAACTCTGCGATTCTGAACACAAAGCAGCTAGCCAAGCAGATCGAGCTTGATTCTTTGTATCGGTTCGTTTTTGTTTTGATGAAATTCTTTTGCATTTATTTCTTTTCTGGACATCGATTGAGGGGATACGTAGCCATCAGGTGATGTGGGAGGCACACAATCCAAGGTGGCAATGTGCGATGTACAAGAGGAGTGCTAATTTTGAAAGTTTTGGTACGTGGCAGCTACCACCAACCACTCATGAATTTAATTTCATCCCATTGGTACAGAGGTGCTGTGTCTAAATAATGAAATATCCATAATATTCTTTAAATTTTCGTGATATTTTTATTTTTGGACTTTCTGATATTAATCTTACATATCAATATCTTTTATCCTATATTTTTTGAAATATTTGATATTTTTTGATATATCGTCGAAATTTTCAAATTTATCTGAGATTTTGACTTTACATATATGTTGATCGCATTAAATCAAAATCACAAAATTTTTTATGCTAACAACCCAAAAGCTCAATCAAATAATCTCTACAAATAATCAACAAAATACAACTTACAAGTTTCAAAACACATATTGATCATATAAGAATCTCATAAAGTTCAAATACAAATTTTTATGTATTTATCTCAATTTTCATCGATTTTTTATTGAATCGATATTTTATTGATATTTTGGACAGTCGATATATTTTCAATATTAGATATTTTACTCCTTGATCGTGTCACGCTTATTTCTTTTTAATTAATCACGTAAAATATCATTCGAACAACAATAGAACAATCTTTATAAATCAATAATAAATACACACGAGCCATACAATTAGCTACTGAGAGCAACTCTAAGAGCTTCTTTATAATTTTTGTAGAATAAGAAAACAAAAGTCGAAATTTCCAAAAAAATTATGCTTCAACTCCAACAACTTCCTTATTTTACATATTTATACATTTATTACAACTACATCATTTTTATTATAATAATAAAATATTATTTTTGTTATCAAGACTTACAAAAAAAGCAAGGTTCTAAAAGACGCTAGGGGGAATTAAGCGGTGGAGCTACTGCCGCGTTTAGGCGGAGTTTAATCGGTAATTAAGTGGTAATTAGGCGGATCATTTTTTATATATATTTAATTAATTATATATTTATATGGTATATTGTAATTTGAAACATAAAGTAAATATTATAAAGAAATATCATAAAAATCTTAAACTAAGTTTATAAAGAAATCCAATTAACCATCCATCTCAATTTTTTGAAATACATGTGCATAAACAAGAATCCCAAGAATATGAAATCATCTATTTTGAAGCTGATAATTCACAAATAACAGTACATTATGAGTTTATGACAATGAAGCTTACATTATAAACTTACAACCATGGAAACCATTCAAACATAAAGCTTCACGGAATCAACCAGACTCTTTCACGGAATCAAGTTTTGTTTGTGTGATGGTCATAGACACTATGTTCCTGCCTCCATTTAACCATATCAAATTATCAATATATAACAAATAAGGATGACGGCGGTGGACGGCAAGTGGCGGCGACGGCGGTGATCGGTGAGCGGCGTCCAAGTTGCGGTGTTTGCAGAAGGAGATAGACGACGTTTCGCGAAAGAAATTGGATTGAATTTTCTGTTTAGAATTCATTCATTTGCGTTGTACCTCTTAATTTAAATATAAAACAAAAAAACAAAAAAAACTGCCTAAGCGGCACTTTTCTGTCGATTAGTCGTTAGTTGTCCGCTTAATTGCCGATTAGTTGGTTCCCGCCTAACTACCCCGCCTAGGACCAAAATTAGGCCATAAGATGGTTTTTTCTGATTAGTCGGTGCCTAAGCGGCCGTTTTTTAGAACAGTGCAAAAAAGTGCTTGAGAAAGTTTTAGGAAATATTGAGACTCAAGAAATATTAATGATAACAAATTTTCCAAAATTTTGAAGGTTACTGTAAATTTGGAGAATATTTTGTTCTCTCTCATGTCTTTTTTTATTTTAAAGAATGAGATGAAAAAATTATTAAAATAAAAAATGCTCGAATTTCCTCTGTTTTGAGAAACTGTTGAAGTTGCTCTAGTCACAGAAATCAAAACTACGGTCCGGTATTGACTTCCTTCTCTAAAGACATAAAATGAGTTATTAAATCTCCGGTACTGAAGTTAGGAATAATAATCAAAGTATATGAAGACTAATGAGGTTGATAAAAGGAGCGTCGGAATTCCAATTGAGACATTGAGTAAAGTGCCTCTCTCCCACGGAAAGAGGATGAACAAGCCCAACCCACTGTTCATTACTTCTGAAGTTTTCTTCTTTTTGAATCCACACTATTAAAACTCAATTTGTCTTTTATTGTCTCATCTTAATCGTCAATTTGTTTATACAGTAAAATTTTAATAATTTAATAATTGATTAATTAATAATTTCGTTAAAATAATATTTTTTGTCGATTTCAACTTGAGAACTTGAATATGAATTTAATACTCGATTAATTAATAACATCGTTAAATTAATAACTTTTGTCAATTTTAAAATTATTAATTTATCGAGATTTTATTATATATGTTTAATTTAGTTGAAATAGCTCAGCTTTTACGTTAGAATAAGCCCAAGAGTAGCGCACAAGGTAACAGCTCTCAGCCCACTACGTTTCAAAACAAAACTAACAGCAGCTGAGCCTAAGTATCCAACCCACACATTGGTTGGATGACCTGCCCAGTTCTTCGAGTCTACTGCACATGAATCCTTAGAAAATGGAGAAACATGATACAGAGAGAGCTGTAGAGCACCATAATTTCATAAACTCTTTGAACATTAGTACCCACACAAGCAAAGAAAATCGCTTTGGTATGATTCAGCTACGCGTGGCATAGAGTATGTGTTCGAACACGGTGCATATATAATGTCAAAAGGGAGGCAAAAGAAGATGAACATATTAGCGTGTGTAGTAGTATTACTAGTTATCTTAAAAGATACATCTTCATAGCTTTGATTCCTAGCTACTTTGCCCCAGCTATACGAGAAGAGAAGGTATTCTATACACAGCAGTGTATTTTCATCGTTTATGTGTCAAGTTTTTATTGACTCAAAACTCTACAAAAATGACCAAAAATAATATAAAACAAACTGAAATTTCTGTTTTACCCTTGTTCCCTTCATTCTAGTAAATAAGTGGACTTACACTGTGTATAGAATAATTTTCCATACATGCCAATCTCCGAGGTTTACAAAGATGAATCACTTTCTTGACAATTCTGATGCTCAATCGTACATCCCCTCCTGCTCCCATACTTCCACTAAAAATTCTATCATTTTCTGCCAACATAAACTCTAGTAGCATTTTTTACAAGATGAAGTGGGATAATGCAATTCAGGAACAAAACATTACTACCCATCAAACAGGAAAGAGAGCCACCAAAGAAAAAAGAGGACTCACGGAAAGAGGAATCTGCTGCGGAAAAGGCTGTCTCTGTTTCGGTCCGACCAATCTTTCATAAGTTGTATTCCAACTGCAATGACATAGTTCGTGGAATATCAATCAAAACACAAGCCTTTTCAGGGAGATCTTCAATATTAGTTTTGGACGACTTGCTTCTTGTTGGCCATGGTGTTGTTAATTCTGCAGGTTAATTTTTTGATTTTTTTTGAAGCACTAGTACTAGTACAAGGTGGTGGTGGTCTCATGGTGATCGATCGATTAACGTTACTGATTGAGAGACTATTATCTATAGATGATGTGTTCTGGATTAACAATAAGTCTTTTCCTTGTCGTATACGGAAAATATATTACAAAAAAAGAAGTTCTCAGATTAGTACGTGTTGTTTCTTTTCATCTATTTTAGGAGTCCTGCACATGTTTATGGAACTTTGTTTTCCTTTCATGGAGCATTTTAGTGTGTTGGTTGCTTTGTTCTGTTTGTAGATTGTGTTCCTCATACTTTTGGCTTTAGTGTGGAGGCAGTGATCTTCATCCGATCTGCCATGACAGCCTTGTTTTAGGGGTGTTCTATTTTCCCACCTTGAGTCATAGTACGCAGGTTTCTCCTTCCTTTATTAATGTGTACTCAGCAAGTACAAGTAATGAAATCAGTCATTTTCAGAATGTGAAATCTCTTGTACGTTTTGTGATCGATCTTATTCATTGTCTACCTAATTCAAAGTTATCCCAAGATACAGAAAGCTAAGAAATAATGCTCTGTTGGTGATCTATATAGAGAATGATCAAGAACTAGAAGTACTACAAAAACTTGAATTGTGAAAAACTAGTTGGTATTTCAATTTTCCAATTTAGGAAGAGGTGTTGGCCCAGCTCGGGAGCACAAATGGGAAGACAACTTTCCCGAAACGAACTACATTCTTATATGGAGTGGTTAAACTAGTCTCCTTGCACCTTCCTTCAACGATGTTGCAAGTCACAATGCGGTCAAAAGATTGTAAATATACAATGTCATCATTACTTGGATCGAAAGCAAACGGCACAATTAAAGATTGGGCATACTGTAACCTTTGGTTAAACAATGATGGGTTGAGTGACCTGAGTCTATACAGACCAGAAAAAATAAATGATGGGTTGAGTGTAATTTGGCATGTCAACCTGTACCATTCATGACATCCCTCATCTTCGTCATCTTTCAACTCCCAGACAGATATACCGGTAGGGAAATTAATCGGATTTAAATGACTCAAACGTAATCACAAACGTCCAGTATTTATGTCTCGCATTTCCTTTTAGTCTACGTCTCAAACGATTTGATTTTTCAATTCGGACTCGTTGATTCGTTTATTTAATGGATAGAATTATGATCAGAAGTGATTTGATCAATTTATAATCCGTTTTGTTCCGTTTATTTTTTAAAAATTATAATTATTTTAAATGTTTGTAATTTTTAAAGAAAAATCTAAATATTTTTATCAAAGTTATATAAAAATATTAATCAATTAAATTGTTGTGTCATAGGGTTATGTTACATATTGGTAATAATTAACATAGTGATAAAAGAAATAATTTGAGTAATTAGAATATTAATAAATGGATTCGGATCCGCTTCGTTGACCTGTTGATCGGCCGGATCAAAATTTAGTTATTAAAAATCTGTCGGATAAACGAAACGAATCGGATCTAGCTTTATTTATTTATTATTTAAACAGATCTATATCTAAGTTTATCCAGTTCAATTCCGCCCCATTGACATGCCAATTACTAAACCCTTACAATTAAGGAAAGGTATTAGAAAAAAGAGGTAATTCTTCATCGATAATCTCTACAAAAAATATCACCTCCTTATGTGTATTACAAGTTTACAACTTGAAAGATAACTGCTTCTTAAGTCTCAGCCACATGGGCTTTTATTCATCCAGTTACAACTGCAATATTGGGCTAAACCCTTCCCAGTAGAGAGTCTGAATGTACGCCATTACTCCTACTAATATACTACATATAGTAGTAGTGTTCCCGATCTGCACAATAAGAACTCCATCGTGTTGCCTACTTTATACTTTTGATGTTCATTTATTTATTTATAATTAAATCAAAAATGACAACAATTTTGTCCTATTCCTTCAACAACAAAATGACAAAATAACCATTTGTCCGTAAATTATAATTGGAATTTTAAATGGGGTAGAACCTTTACACAAATAAGAAATCTAATTATCATAATGACATATTAAATGTGCCTTGCCTGTCTTAGTTACGTGGTGTTATACTAAATGGACACATTTTTCTAGTAGTAGGATGAAATATAGTGTTGACGACTTAATCGTTGTTCGGTAGCATAGTAGGAAAACTGTTCATTTTGTAATGATGTGTCGCTGTAATCGCGTTATCTTTCTTTTACTATGTCGCCATTATTGTAAAGCAAATAGAGTAGTAGCCGTTGTCGCACTCTCTACTAATCGGTACATATTTAGATACATAGGAATCAGAAGTTGTCTTGTGATTATCCGAGATGCTCTATTTATGCTTATTGTAATACAGGGTTTATGTATTATGTCCCCCATAGATATGTATTTGACAATTTTATCAATAAAAACTTAAGAATTATCACACCGCTTTTATTTATAAAAAAAAAACAAAGTTTGTCCCCGAACGATGTAAAAGAACTGTAATATATACCCTTGCGTAAGAATTCTTCCAAAGGGTAAATTAGAAGAAAAACAAAAGAGTAGTTGATCGTGACTTACCTTATCTGACAGGGTACGTACGTTTTGTATAATCAATTAATTATCTGAATTACGAAGTAACCCGAATTCAAAGTCCGATCGAATGATGGAAGTGAGGACATAAACCACAACCACGGAAAAAAATTAATAGGACCGGTTAAAAATGGTCGCCTAGTTTGCTTTTATCCCGACCCACAAGAATTTGTACCATATCAGTCATTAGACTTTTGTGCTCTTGTGAACCTTCGTCTTGGTAGCTAAGTTTGAAAATACCACAATATTCTAAAGTTTACACATTTCTTGGTCATGTATATGTTTTCTAATTATGTTCACAAATTGATGAGAAATTCTTGTATGAATTGGTCACTATAAATCAAGATAAAATCTTCAAATCAACTATCCATGTAATTTAGACGATGAGATTAAAAGAAATTCACGGTGAACTAGGTTCACCACAACCCTACCCCTAATTGATAGAATAAAATGTTCTGGCAACAAAGGGGCACAAGAACAAAACCTATTAGAACAAAAGTAATAGTTCAAATGGTAAGTGTCGTAGTCGGTTGACTACACGAGGAGTTCAAACTTCAAACACACTAACATCCTATGTCGCTAAATTGTTGATATTAACAAGACGATAATAAACGGACGAGTTATGTTCTAGTAATCAATGATATATGTGATCAATCGTAGCCACATGTCGTTAAATCTGTATTTAATGGAAGGAAATTAAAAAATAATTTGATGGAAGACAATTTGATATCATTTGTTAGATGAAATGTAACGATAATTGATAATGATTAACCACGAATTCACTGACCACTGGGACTAAGAAACGGAATCACTCCAAATGATTTGGTTTAGCTGAAATAAGGCAAACAGCCCAGGTTTTAAGTTAGTCTGAGCTCAAGAGTATTACACAAGGTTGTACCTCTCAGTCCACTACGTTTCAAAACAAAACTAACAGCAGTCAAGCCCAAGAATCCAGCCCGCAAACATTGGTTGGATGGCCTGCCCGGTTCTGCAGGACAAGTCTACTATGAAACCCTACTCAGAAAATGGAGAAACACGATACAAAAGAGCACCAGTCTCATAAACTCTTTGAACTTTGCTATTCACACAAGCAAATAAAACTGCTTCTGTATGATTTAGCTATGCATAGCACAGAGTATGTTCGAATATGGTGCATATAAATGTCAAAAGTGATGCAGAAAAGCGTGTGTAGTAGTATTACTAGTTATCTTAAAAGATATATCTTTATGGCTTTGATTCCTCCTTTGCCCCAGCTATACATGCCAACCTCTGAGATTTACAAAGGCGAATCATCTTCTTGACGATTCTGATGCTCGCTCAATCGTACAGCCCCTCTTGCTCCCATACTTCCACTAAAAATTCTATCATTTCCTGCCAACATAAACTCTATTAGCATTTTTAACAAGTAATGCAGTTCAGAAACAAAACAGTGCTGCTCGTTAAACAGAAAAGAGAGCCATCAAAGTAAAAAGAGGACTTACAGACAGAGGAATTTGCTGGGGGAAAGGCTGTCTCTGTTTCGGTCCGACCAACCTTTCATAAGTTGTATTCCAACTGCAATGACATAGTTTGTGGAATAGCAATTAAAACATATACAAGACATATCATTATACAAGCCAATTGAAACCAGTGAAGTCATCAAATCAACAGGGACAACTAATATACCTAGAAGACATAAACAGGGTGATATTAGAACATGAATAAAAGAATATAGGTCAGAACCTTAATTTTGCAGAAAATTAATGTTTTACGTCAAGATTGGGATTACAACATGAGATTATTGAAAACCAAGCAACCTACCTTAATCTGCTTTCCCGCCTTCTTTGCGCTTCATTCTTTGCCCTGCCACTTCCAGTCCACTCAAGCCTAGTTTGGTTCCAGAGAATGAGACCTGCGGTAAGAAAGTATTAATGTTGTAAGACAATAACGTATGCAGCACAACCTGGTAACTGTGATACTAACTTGATTGAAGCAAGATAATAGAGTGGCAGACTAGCAGTACGACTACTCGACTAGTAGATCATACAATTAGCAGGACCATCAAAATGTTCATAAGTCAATATAGAAGAACTATATTCCACAAATAATCAGAACAGACCTCGCAAACATTGCAAATCTACATGACCTGTTAACATTCATGTCAAAACCAGTGTTCGGGTTTAACATTTCCGATCAATTCATCAAGTCATCAACCCCCCTCCAATACCTCATTCTTAGTTGAATTTTCCATTAAACACACTGCTCCTCTATGCATCCTGCCTCTACATCTAGTTTTCAGAATTAGAGTATGCATAAAGCAAAGAAGTACTTTCCAAATTTTGAAACTGAAGAGCATGAGAAACTAGAAATGTCGTTACAAACTAACTATTAATGAGCATATTCATAACCATATCCTATATCTGTAACGATTATCTTCACCAGGCATGAATGTGACTAATTGACAGAGTAAAAAGAAACGCTCAAGTCTTGCTGCGAAAATATGAAAATAATGTGCGACGCAAAAACTTGCCTTGATTCACGAAGTCAGAATGACTGCTCGCGCTACCCGCGCCACTGCCATGGAGGAGGGTCTGGTTCAAGGTGCTGACAGACGAGAGACTTCTCTGCGACTGAAACGCGCTGTTGTCCAAGTCATACGTGCTGCTGCTCCAAAAATCATCCTCAATGCCCGGTTTCTTCACCGTCCTCCCCTGAATTCTCAACCCCTTTGATGGCTCGTCGACAGCAATAATCGGTGTGGGTTTAGTACAGCATCCAAAACAACCACTGCTCTGTTAAGAACCAGGTTAAACCACAAAACATACTACTACTACTAATGCCACAGTAACAACTACCCCTCACCCATTTACACCACGGATTGAACTAACAGTACCAATTCAACATCTTGGTTCTATTTACATATATCCATGAGTGTGTTGTTTGCTATGAAGTTTGAAACTTTGCAACTTTTACTAAACAATTATGGAAACCCAGTAACAAATTTGTCAAATATTATCAGAAATTTGGTTCTAAACACAGAAAGTCAAGCTGCCACTACCATATAAGTCAATAAAACTAGCTATATAGATTTGGCGGTAAATCGGAAAAGGGCGACTTACCCCATGCAAGCGAGCAAGTGATGGATCCAAGCTGATACAGAGCCGTTCAGGGTCACCATTGAGTCGCCGGAATCATCCAAGAGCTCAGAAGAACAGAGGCTTCCAGAAAAAGACTTGATTTTTAGGGTTCCCCAATTTGCAAGGAGCAAAGTTGATTGTGGGAATTTTTGTGTTTTTTTTGTGAGGGAATAGCTTCTACTATTGGTTGCTTTTGGACGCTTTGGTTTTTACTGCTTATTTAATAAGCAGCTGCTGCGGTTTCTTTCTTTTCTTTCCTTCCTTTCTTGCTTTGCTTTGTTCTCTGCAGTCCACTTGGTTGATCAAGTGTTTGTGTGCTGTACTACTGAACTACTATCACAGATTCGTTGAAAGAAAAAGAAAAAAGAATAAACATTTTTTCTTGTTCTTAAATTTTTATGGGACATGTTCACAATTTTGGTCATGTAATTTTGACACTTTTGACTTTTTTTTTACGGAAAATTGAGGCTGGCGGCAATGAAACTGTGGCGTCGGAGAAGTAATGCGGCGATTCGCATCAAGTTTTTTGTGGGTGGTTAGAGAAGGTGAGGGGGCAATTTGGGAGAAGGGTCCATGATGACATATCATTAATTGATGAAAATGTTTGATGGCTAGAATAATGCCATTCTGAAATGACTACACTGATTAGAAACTTATATGATTGCATGGTCTCCATGATTGAACAATCCATTATCAGCTTTTCGGGCTCTCCAAATATATATATATATATATATATGATCAGAAAGTAATCCAAAGAAAGCTTCAGCAACAGCCAAATAAATGTCTATAAGGAGTAAGAGGGAGAGAATTATTTCATTGTAGCAAAGCAAAATCAAATGCTATCAAACATTGGAAGATCACTTTCTGAACACGTGTTGGGAAGAGGCAAAGAAAAAAACTCTAAAAACTGGGATCAAATAAGCATTCGTCCTTGTTGTAAGATTCTGAAGCTAATTGGCTTTTCTGAAGAGCACCGAGGCCAAGCCTACCCTCCATCCGAGTATTGTTGCGGGCATTGAGGGCTCGTTCTTTCTAGGAATCAGAGATGCCAGACCTACATGAGTGCTCTGACCAAAGTTGGTCTCCTGCTTGATGACACTGGACTCTGCGGACCTGAAAATTATTCCAATTTTCAATCGCTATATGGTTCCATTAGCAATGTATAATGTATAAAAGATTTACATGTAAGATGTCTACATATCAATCAGTAGCTTATGAAGCCAAACCATCGAAACGCTTCCTTTGAATATGGACAGTACAATCGCTCAAAAGTTGCACACTGATCATGCGTATGCTAGCACTCATATATATATACAAACATAGATGTGGTAAGCAGGAGGAGATGATGATATGTGGACAATTGAATACAAACTAATGGGTCACAAGAAAAGATGCAACTCTATGCAACTCTGCAGCTATCACTAGTGCACTAGCAAGTTCTAATGGATTGAGATCCCCTATGTATTGCTTAAATCATCTCATTTTCTTACTCAAAAGTTGTTCAATGAAGTTTTTTTTTGACATAAAGAACAAGGTCAGCTAGAAAATGGTTAGAATAGTGTAAGACATGGCAACAACTCGACAATGCAATTACCTAACTCTTACTCTAAAATTTTATCTTTTCCAGCCAAAAAAAATAGTAACCATCATGCATTGTAAAGTCTACGAGTAATGTAAAATGAAGAGATTGTCAACTCTAAACTGAAGGAAGCTCGCAACAGCAACTTACACAGGCCTGTGATATGAAGGTAAATCCAATATATGAGCAATATCTATCAGATTAAATTGCAGACTGCCAGACTATATATGACGCAATACAAGAGGCAAGGACCTCAGCTTTATGGAACTTTTGAATCAGACTCTGAGGAACTAGAGTTGCCTTAATTTTGTACATGGAAATCTCAAACAGGACTTTCTATTTTAAAGCTTATGAGTTATGAAATCAGAAAAGTTCCGAATAAACTCAGCATATATAAAATGAGATTGAATTCCAGAAAAGGGACATACAAGGGAGCATCTGTGCCTTGATACGCAAATGTCGACATGCCCTGTCTCTGCTTATGCCTGGGATTGGCTGTACAATACACGTAAACACGTCCCCGGCGTTTAATAGTCTTACAAAACTCGCAAATCTTCTTCACCGATGATCGAACCTTCATGTCTACTGAAGATAAAAGTTTATGAGACCCTCAGATTCAGCATTCAACCATACTTCATACTCCACACGACATCATTCATTAACAAACCAAATCTAGTGTGTGTTTCATATCAATAACAAGAGGTTCTGAATTTCGTGTTCAAATCGCCAATGAGCACCAACCCCATTCTCATAAACTACAGATAATTCATACATCAAAATCAAACAAACATCAGATACTAAGTATTGGACTAAAAATCCAGTCTTTACTCTTTACTCAATAACAAAGATGGTGAAAGAGGGCCTCTGACTCCAAAATTGAATTTTTACCATCAGATTTCAATAGGGTGATTTCATAACCAATCCTAGACTTAACAATGAGGTCGTAGGCTAGGACCCAACTCAATAAACCCTAGTAATAACAGCTTAGTCTTCTCAATTACTAAACAGAGAATACTACTACTCATATTAGCATCGGAATCTCTAAGCTTCTACGGAAGAGGAGAAGTACCTGATTGCTAACGGCGTCGTTTCGCTCTGTATGAAATGACCGTCTTTTGTTCTCTGTGCTTCTTCGTTGTCTGTGATTCTGTGCAGTCGTCGTCTTCACTGCGAGTGTGTTTATGATCTGGGTCAGTTGTCGCAAACTTTGGGCTTAAATCATAATGCACACTTATTAAGAGGATCTAGAATTAATTAAGAGGCCCATGTTAGCTTCTTTGATGGTCTTAATCTTATGGGAGAAAATTTTATATATGAAAAACCAAGCAAGAGGCCATATATGGAAGCGCCTTCAAATTAGATAAAGCAGTTTTAAATTAAATAAAAACACTTTTGTATAAGCTTAGGTGTTTGACAATATTTCTAAAGCGCTTCTGGAATTTTCTTTAAAAAAAAACACTAAGAAGTAGGTGCTTCGAAGTATTTTTCGAGAAGCATTTGATTCTCACGTGCTTTAATTTTTTTCACTAGCTTCTTTGTTGCAGCACTTCTAATTAATATATGAAATACACTTTCAAGAAGCAATTCCGAATAGACCCAACAATTTTTGTTCGATTGTATTTGTTGTTGGCTTTCTATTTGTTTGATGAAGAGATTCTTTTGATAAAAAATAAAATAAAAATATGGTTCAAGTAATAGAGCACACGTGCGATCATATGTCACGGCCGGTAAAAGGAAAAGTGCTAAATGCCCCCGTTGAAGGATACAACTTTTTTATGGCTAAACAAATGACCACCACTTCAGTGGTGAAAGGTGATTAGTGATTGTAATTGCTGTAAAAAGTAATGTTAATTAAGGATGCTCAATTGGATACTTAACCCTAAACATCAACTTCGTGACCACTAATAAAGTACAAATAGGCTGATTAATTATTAACACGATCCAAGGTATCTAATAGGGGTGCTAGCTCGTGATACTTATCTTCAACAAAGTTTACTTACTTTATTGGCACTACTACAATAAGTCAATCAGACGATAGTTCATAGCTGTCGTCTGGAGCCTTATGATGATTATATCAAACAGCGATTATTACCCGTCATGTGAAATGACTTCAGATGAGATAAAACTAAAACAGTATATGTTGTCTTGAACGTTTACAGAGGTCATAAAATATGTCGTTTTCAAGGACTTTAAATGACATATAAGGAGCAACACAAGCTATAACACTCTGCTTACATGTCATATTGTTTGTCAAATATGTCTTCTCTCAAACTCTTATCATTCATAAAAAGTTATATATGTATTTGAAACTGTCAAAGAGGGCGCTCAAATGTGTGATATATGTCATCTTAAAGTGTTACAAAGATCATTCATAAGTGTGATATATGTCGACTTAAGTTGTTGCAAATGACATATAGTTTTGCCTATGTGGTCATATGTGTCATCCAATGTTGCCAAAAATTGCATATATTGCACAAATCTGGATAGATTACAATGCACAAATCTGAATATATCCAATATATCCACAAATCTGAATATACTGATTATTCAAGATTTTCATTGAACAATTAAAGTTGTTTCAAATACACAAAATATAGCAGTTTGTAGCAACTACATACCATATGTAGCAGTCTATACCTAGCAACTCAGTAAATTAAGCATAATCTAGCTAACATACTGGTTTGAATCTTTACAAAATTTTCAGCAAGTGGAAAAAAGACCATAAGCTTAACTTAAATACCAAAAGATAGATGCTTGCTGCAATGTCTTTATTCAAGCTACTAGCAATGAGCAAGTTCTTCAATGAACAATGTTCACTCTGTCCGAACCTCATCAATTTGTTCCATTGTGTAAATAAGCTCATTGCTTTTATCCTGGATGTGCCACTGTTAAAAAAATGACAACACACATATAAGGCAGACATCCACTACAATTGTTGGTTGAATTAAGCCACAGTAAACCACAGTTTGTTCTCATGATACGTTTCTCTTGTGCAATATATACAGTTAGGTACTTACTAAGTAAATTGATACTACTATGAAAACAAATATGCAGTGTGTATGCAAAAAATTAAGGATAAGTCAAATCAGTCATGCATATCTATCAAATGCACATGTCAACAAATTCTTTTCGGACTTCATATTCGCATGGTTACTAGAGTTCAATCAATGCAAGTACCTGGCAGCTTTGATGAAAGAGGGCCTAGAGTCCACTACCTCCACTCCTCTCGAAATCAGTGACACAACTGCTCCATTCGATTCCAGCACCTTATTCCTCACCTAAATCATAAGCAAAGCAAATAAGCCACAATTCCTTAACAAAATTCAAACACAAGAGCAATCAAAGTTCCCTACAAAATATATATAGTTCCACATTCTATTTTGTGAAATTTGTTTTGTTACTTGAAATAAATCCTGGAACATAACAAATGTCGTGGCATTGTAGACTAGTAGATTTACCAGTGAATGTTGAACATAGTGAAGCTTTTGTTCTGCTTGATTTTACACATATTGATATGTGGCTGGGAAGTCATAAGCCACCAATTCATTCCATGACTATTCCCAATAAGCATGAAAAGAAAGAGGAATTCAGATATAAAAAAAATTTAAAAATTATTCAATAGCAAAATGATCAAGCAAGAGGAAATCTTGATCAAGAAAATGGCATATATGTAGCTACCGGATCACTGGGGCTGAGTAGTAGCCAAAGATTAGTCAGGAGGTAGTAGTAGCCATGTTACCCCATCCCGTTCATATAAATTACTTACCATGAGAAGCCTATGTTGCAAAAGAACTGGTATCTTACTGCTGGATGTCTCCCCCAACATCCCAGCTGGTATTCTCTGCAAGCTATGTATGTAGCCATCTTGTGTTGTTACCTATGAACCAAATGACAGAGACAACCAAGTAATAAGTATGCGTTTACTATACATGAATCACAACTATAGTTAGATTGAAGTCACTAAACCCAAGGACAGATTGAAAGTGATGCACTAAACATAGCCAATCTGAGTGAACTCAGAATTGCAGTGTCCATAATATGTAATGAAGAATACTCTCTAGGATTGTGACTCACCCATAAGGAGGATACACCATCCCTTGTTGATAGTTGTACGAAAGAGGTTGCAAGTAGCTATATGCTTCAATGTAAGACCCGCGAGTAGGTTGCATGCTTGCAATGTGTGGCAAAGCTGGAGCAGGACGTCCTGAATATACCAAATTCTAAAAGATCTATTCAAATCTTTGGTACTGATACGACAACTAGAATAATATAGACAAATGGCAATCATAGATCAACAATGAAGTGGACTGAAACCAATTCACAAACAACATAGTTGTGTATACTCATTACACCATTTCTAGGTGGCAGATGTGTAGCACAATAAAAAATCACAGAATACAACAAATGAGCTTGCTATACTACAAATGGAGAGCTACTAAGCTCCAAGACACCATACCATAAGTCAGAGGCATCCTAGTAGGGCGGCGCAGTAACGCCAAATGACAATTTGCCCGCCGTCCATCGATAACTGAAGTCGGATCAGCACAAGCCCTAACAGCAACTTCTGGTTCCTAGAAAGTAACTGAAAGAACACAAACCTAAACCAAGTCATTCCAAACCAAAAACACTCATTGATTCATCAAATACAAGCAAACTACACCAACTCGAATCAAGACAGAAAGATTGTACTACTCACGAAACCATAGCCTTTAGATTGGTCGGTGTTCTTATCGATGATGACAACATCCTCAAGAATCTAGCCGAACTGCTCGAAGTAGCGTCTCATGGCTTCGCTCTGAGTCTCCTAGGCGAGTCCACCAACGAAGAGCCTGGTGTAGGTGGTGTCGCCGAAAGGGGAGTTCATGAATTGGAACCTAGAGGCACCGGAGCTAGCTAGAGCTCGAGACCGAGTTCCAGGCCGGAATCGAAGGGTACGCTATGGATCGAAGGTCGGCGGTGGATTTTAGGTTAGGAATATGGTTAGGGTTTTGAGACTCTACTCTACTGGTTGACAGGGAAAGGAAAAGAAGAGAGATTGTTGTCTTTGATCCTTCTTGGCTCGAGGAAGATCCGAAGATGGCTTCAAGGCATTAGGGTTAGGGTTTTGGAGATTTGGAGTAGATTGTTGGAAGCGGGGAGGGAGTTGACTCATTGAGCTGGGGCTCAATGCAGAGGCTTCGTTTGTGGTGGCGGTGCATAGCGACGGTGTACTTGGGGGGGTGATAAAAGACAGAAACCAGATGGAGGAAAGGGGCGATAGAGACGACGATGATAGAGTCAACGGCGGTTGGGGGTTAGGTCACTTTGATGGTGAAGGTTTCGAGGTTGGTGAGTCGGTGAGGTGTATTCAGAGAGAACCCATGACTTGTGATGATGAAGATGGAATGGATCCCGTGAGGTGTATTCATAGCTGAAATGGAGCTAATTGAGGGTTTGTCTAATTTTTGTCTAAGTGTCAAATGTTTTAGACTGAAGTTAAGGTAGTTGACCTAATATATTTTGGTCAACATTAAATTACAAAAATCAGACGACATCATTTATGTCGTCTCAAATTCAACAAAATTATGTGACTTCCACACGATATATATTATGTCGTCTCTATTTCAACTAAAAATAAGCTAAAATATGCTTAAGATAGACGATCGACATAGATTATGTCGTATATGTTTTTCATGAAATAAAGCGAAATGACCAAGCAACGACATAAAAAAGTTATATGTCGTCTTGAAAAACCTTATGACATATAAAATCTCATATGTCATATGTTCTATGTCGTGTGATTGACTTATTCTAGTAGTGTGGTGGTAGACTTGAGAGCCTCTTCCATAATTCCATTGCATATTTAGGGAAGGCGAATACTAAGCCTTTTGTCATCTATTCCCAAGTGTGCTAAGATGATGAAGTCATTTGTATAATTTTTAATGGTGGCATGGGTTTGATTGCTTAGTTTGTACTGCGAATAGAAGAGAATTCATATTTACTCTACTATCACTAATTTTTTATGTACATTATGGAAGGCAAAGATGAGGTAAGATCGACGATGACACATTGTGGTACACTGGTATGACCTTCATTTATAATTTTATTTAGGGAATGATTTTTCTATCATACACTGGATTCATTTTGTTTGAAAATACTCAAAATAGCTAGACATTTATTTAAACTATTTTCTATGACTTGAATTTTGCGGACAATTACTATGCTATGACTTAATTTATTGTTTACGGCGTTGAATTGTGACTTTATTTGTTATAACTAAGTTGGAGTGAATATATTGCATTGAAATTTTCGTTTGTTTGAATTTTGGTTTCTGATCGATCTCTAGGTGCATACTATAGGGTATTTTGCATAATATAACAATAACTAAGCTGAAACTAATAGATATTAAGTACCTAAATCATTACTTGTTGAAAATAAGAAAGCAAGAACATTATTCTAGCTAGCTAGCTAGGTTCTTCTTCTGCTTCTTTAATTTTCATTTCTCATCATCTTATTTAAGGAAAAACAAAAAAGTTAAAGCAGAAAGCATTGCATCTTTTATTGACTAAATTAGTGGAGGAAATGCTTCTCATTGTTGAGAAATGTTATAAAGTTGATGAGATCAGGAAGAAAGTGGAAGCACGAAGCCTCGAACAATATGGGATCTGCAGATGTCATGCTTCTTTTTCATTGATCATCGATCGAGTTACACGTGAATGTAAAATTGGTCATCTTCCACTGCTAATCACACTTTAAAGTGTGAGGATCATGGAGCTTAGAATATATGATTGGTCTGTGCTCAGGCAACTATATAAGTATTTATGCAGTACTGTTGCAAGTACTAGCTACTTGCATGCTGCATGTCGTGGCTAGTGATGATCAGTGGAGCAAGATATATGGAGTTGACTATGTTGCTTCACCAAACTCACACAGCTAGGTACACAGTTTCACTAAAACAACGTACGTATGTGTTCTCAGCTAGTCGAAAAAGACGTACGTGTTCTCAGATTCGAAAACCTAACTTTGCAATATTCCTGAGGAAGACTTTTGACCCAATTCGTGGGTATATGGCATCATTGGCATGCATGGTTTCCCATTCTAAACAACTCTGGCACCATATATGATATATGTATGCCACAGCTTTCAAAGAGCATCGATCTGTCTGACTGTCTAGCACTCTAACCTGCGAAGATGTATATCCCAGAAAATTCACCAGCTTGCATGCATGCATGCTTTTTTTTTATTGCTAAGCTTGCATGCATGTTTATCTTGAGTTTCTATTTGGAATAGGCATGCAGTCAGATATAAAGATAAGAGTCGAACTCGTAATCTCCAAATTTTTTTACTCCAAAACCAAGATATGATGAGAGTATAAATTGTCACATGACTTGTTCCACTCGAATTGAAACACATCTGATTCCATTTCCAAATATATATGCAGATGAAGAGAGGTGCGCACTCATAATGTCAAACCTAGCATGCATAATTTTGTACTTACGTACATACATACTGATCGATCGGATGAAGCTTAATTTACACGGTTCTTCTGATATTTGTTTTACGCTATCATCGATCAGCTAATTGGTTCCAAAGTTGAGTCAGTCTTCTTGCTAAGCTTGAATTAGTTGTTTTCCAAAGTGAGACCTTTTTCTCAACTGACCGGGACCATATATACCTAACCTGGCATGGCTAATTAACCATTTCAATTCTTGTTGTAAATGGATTTTATTAGGGCTGGACAAAAAATATTTTATATAAGTGGAACTGCACTGCATCGATTTGAAAAAATAAATGGAAACTACACCGAATAATGTAGGTGTAAGTTCACTGACGAATCGCACCGCTACCTAATTAACAGGATAGTTGCGGGTTGAGTAACCAAATCATCCGAATATATTGCACCGCACCACATTTAATTATATATATAATGCAATTTTTTCGTTTTGTTTATATTTCATTGGTATATTTAATAGACATCTACCTCTATCTAATTTTGATTTTAACCATTAATATTTAAAAGTGAAAATATGACAAACTTTACATAAAATCCTAGTAGTATATAAAATCCTAATAGTATATAAATATCAGAACTATTAAACCCTTTGGTCACTTGTTTTCTTCACAATTTTAGGGTTTAAAAAATAAATATAAAATACGCTACTCACTTCTCCATTTTCACCACGACTAAGTTAATGATTATGTAATATTTAAATTGTTGATATTCTTAAACATTGATTATGTAATATTCAAAATTTTAAATTTACTTGTTATTTTAAAATTACTAAATATGGGTTAAATACCGAAACTGTATCGCTCTGCACCGATAATGTGGTGTACCGAATAAATAAAACGGTTGTGGTTTGTATTTTTAACAAACCAAAATAAATAGAATGGTTGTGGTTTGAGTTTCAAACCGCACCGATTTAACCTGCGTCTATCCCTACAATTTATCTTTTCTGAAAGTAATTAACCATTATATATCTCTAAATAATGCATTTTTAACGTTAGACCTAGCTCATATATATATTATATAATTCTTAATTAGTGGTCTTTTGCAACTATTTAAGAGAAGTACAAATGTACAATTGGCTCATGCATTAAGCCAATAGCCAAAGTTTTCCCGTGGCTAATGACATCATTTCATGTCCAATAAACAAATGATCAAGTGGTGAGGTAGCTAGGGCTAAAAGTCAGTAAATATGTACAAAACTATACAATTTATTTATTTGTGGTGGGGATGATTCAACCAAGCCAATATATACTTTGGAATCAAATTTAGGATATGAGGACATATATGAATATTTGATCATCTATCCAACCGTGTGTGCACACCACGACATAGAAAACAGTTGAATTATATGGGTCGCGCCATGATCGAGTACCCCCCACAAGAAACATATATATTCTGTAAAATATTAACAGTCTCGAGCATTTCCAATAAGATGCAAAAACAGCAAGACAGACAGGTCCAATCTATAATATTTGTCTTCCCAAATTCAAATACAAATTAGGTAGCCAACAAATTTTGCGTTGCATGCTCATGACGAGGCATGCTTATAAGCTTCTACTGGTCTTCCTTTGTTCAGTTGCGTCCAATCCATTATATATATATTTTGCTTTCAAAAACAAAAATAAGAATCTAGCAGAATACATATGAATATATCTTTGAACCGGTATGAGAAAAGAAAATGGAGTGTATTTGCAGCTCTATAATTGTTATTTGCGCATTCTCTCTTTTTTGAATAATTTTAATTTCACTCCTATTCTTTTATAGAAAAATACACAGTAAGTCAATTCTTTCTCTCTTCTTCTCGGCAACGTTACTCTCTCGTCTACCACAAGTCTGCAACGATGTCTCCTACCACTCTCCGCCTCCATTAGAATCTCAAGAGAAACATGAAAGTATTTCTAGATTTTTATTTTACATGCTCATCCTCGTTAGTTTATATTTGATATCAACATGCCCTGACTCTCACGATTTCATCATCTCGTATGATATAAAAAGGGAACAAAGAAACTACATTTGATCTAAACTTAATTGATTATCAATTTGAGTTTAAATTAATTAACTTGATAGGCTGATATCCACTTAACTACCAACTCAGATGGCTAATCTCAAAATCGGTATAAACCAATATATGCAATGATCAATGTCGAATTGATAACCTGGCATGGTCCTTTCTAAGAATTCTAGCTATGAATTGTATCCTTTTGATTTGATCAGTTAGGTGATTTGAATTGTATCCTTCAGGATTCTAGAGTGAGATGCAAGTGATAAAGGAGATTTTGGAGGCGAAGGTCGACTGACAAATTGAAAGTAGTTTGAGCCGAAGGGGAGATCAAGTATGGTTAAAGAGAATAGAGAAAAAAAGTACAAAAAGGGTAAAGTAGGAAGTCTAATGCATAAAATTATTTTTGGAGATTCAAATAGTAAAAACAGAAGTGTGAATAGACGCACCTAAAAGAAAATAATCGGTTATACAAAATGATCAAATGATTTGGTCTTAGTTTGATTTTTGTTTTGTTTCTAGGACAGTCAAATAGTATTTTCTTTGAGCTTATTTATGAAGTTAATGAACTAGTCAAAAATTTGTCTAAATTAGACCAATAATTCATCTTAATTATATACATGTTCATAGAATTGACTTGTTTCTTATCCAAGGGTTTTACCAAACTTGTTCTCGCGAGGGACAAAATTTGAGGAACAAAAAAAAGGATGAAGAATCTCAGCCATATATTTGAGAGAGAGAGGTGTGAGTGGGGTTGGATTTCAACATTAGAGTAATCTCAACCTTCCATTTTGACCATCCCGTTTTGTCCTGTGAATAATACCCCCGCATTAGAGCGGGGCTCAGGGTTTTACGAGGTCAAATGTAGAGTCTTTCTTAAGAAACGTAGAAGTCTTTGTTGTTTATTGGATAGTGTGCTTTGCTAAAGGAAAATGGTAGTACGTAGTGGGTTGATATAGGGGAAGCATCCTGGCACATGGCTCTGTTTACACTATGCATGAATGCTTCCATACATAGGCATGTGATGCATATTTATTTGTCCAAACAAACAACCATAACAACCATATAGTTAATAGTGTACACACCCACATTACATCATTGAAACACAGTCAAATTCCAGCACTTGTGATTTGTCAACAGCTCCAAATTTAGGGATCAAAACCTGATCATTCTCATTTAGCAAGTCTCAGCTCACCTATTAGTCTTAGCTTGTGTGAGTTTCATATACTTTTATCAACCCTAAACTCATAGAATGATGCATCTCTAGGGTTTTTTTTCATCTGCCCTACTTGTCTACACAATCCAACAAGATTTGGAGCTGAAATATATGAAGTTATGAACAAAAACTTTTCTAACGAAAGAGGAACCATATCCTGCACCCAATCATGTTATAACAAACATAAAAACGGCAAGAACTACCAAACCTATGGGCCCGTCACCTCCTTACAATTCCGAATATTCCTTAGTTACCTCAGAAAAATAATAATTACAAACCAAACTAAAAGCACCACTAATCTTAAACTATACACAACTAACCAAACCCCAAAATCTACAAAGAGAGGTAGAGCCTAGAGGAAGAATTGATCATGATGACCGATCAGTGCGAGTAGGCCAATCGATTATGAACCACACGATCTCTGAGCATTCCGTTATACAAAGCCAGACGATTTGCCGGCATTCCTTTGTGTTTTTGAGCTCCTCCGCTACTCTTCTTGAAGCTCATTGATGATGATGAAGAAGAAGAATTAGAATTAGAAGAAGAAGAAGAAGAAGCTATGATCTGCCTTCTGAACTCTTCTCCGTCCCCAATTGGATCAACCACGTCCTCAGCAAAGTGCACTCTCTTTTTCTTGTTCTTCCTCCTCTTCTCTGCAAAATTAACCCAACAAGTTAAAAGAGAATTAGAAACCGTGCTTATAATTTAACTAAAATGCGTAACTATGAAACAGAGTAGTTGAAACAGAGTGGTTTTTGTATGGCTGTGATCATACCAGAAGAGATGCAAGATCGTAGAATTTGAGGCGAGGACTGAGGAGAAGCCTGATCATCGGCGGGTTTCTGAAGGCGAAAAGCGAGGAGGAGAACAGTGCCGGAGACAGCCATGGCTGTCGCCAAGACCACTCCTTGTGAGCCCAACATGGAAGACATACTATATACCAAGTTACCAACGCTCTTCTTAATATCCTCTGTGTTTTTGTCTGCAAAGAACTAGGCTTTGAAAAAGAAGACGAAGAAGCTCTGTTGTAAAGAAAACAAGAGAAGAAAAAGAGACGGTCTTTACATGAATGAAGGTGGATAAATAGTTATGGTGGTGGCAGTGGGAAACTATAACTACTACATGTGAATAAAGAAATATCATATTGAATACTGCTTATCTCATTTTTCAAAGATTGGTTATGGTTTTTTACTTTGAACTGGTAATAAGTAAAAGATTGTGGGTCACCATGTGAGATGTGCGAGTAATTGAATAAGACTAAGGGGTACTCTGTCTCTCTCTGAGTCTCTATGACTGTTGTGTACCGCACGGCAGAGAAAAGCGTTCTCTATGACGTAGTTGGATTCTAGTTTTGGGAGGAAAGAGGAGGACTAACTAAGCTCGTTACCTCAGCTCGCCATTACTGTTTTGCCTTTCTTTCACACAATCTTTACAATGAGAATGGTAGCTTCAACGTGCAAGAAACCCCAAGTTTGATAGAGAGAGCTAGTAATATTTGAAGTTCCTATCTCAATAACTCATCATGTATTAAGATTTAGAGAGTGATTAAGGGTACCCTGAATCCGTCATGACGGGTACCATTAATTATCTCTCAATAATATAAGTGGTAAGAGCCTCACTTTTTATGGGTATATTAAAGTACTCTGGAATGTCAAAATTTTCTAATTTTAAAGCATTAGAACACTTTATTTTTGAGTATATTTTTGCTCACACCCCTTAGTTAAGGTGTGAACATCACACTCCTTTTAAAATTTGACAACTATTAAAATGGTAAGTAATGTTAAACCATGGTTAAATATATAATATTTTGTTATTTCTAGCTTCTTTACAAACTTTACAAACTTGAATAATAATTTATTGATAATCAGAGATAAGTACAACTGTTTATAAGAAGATAGAGAGAGAGGGTAGAGAGAAGGTAAAGCTATATGAAGAGGAAAACTAAAACTTGAGACTTCTGAGGGAGAGATGTTCCCTTTTAAAGGCTCCAAAAGTAAAGCTACCGGCTACCGGCTGCTAAAAGCAAAAGAAAAAGACAAAGGCCTAAACAATTGGCCGACAAACAAAAAGCTAAAGGGAAGGCAGCCTTTAAACCTGCTAAAGAAGGGATAACAAAATCCTTCTTTGAATCATCATTCTGAGGAGTATATTCCTGTTTCATTTTCTTGAATTCTTCAATACATTCATTTATTTTTAATAAATGAGGATTATAATCAAACTTAGACCACCATTTATAAAAGAATTGGCGGTTAAGGGAAAGAACCCCAATATCTAACTGGCAAACAGAAAAAGTCCATTGCCAGATCCAGGGAAGACTGAATCTTGCCAGAAATCGAAGAAAATTGCTTCCACTGATAACCCTTACATCTTGCTGTTTTGGGTCACTTAAAATATAACTTTTGTAGGAATTAAAAAGCTCTTCTGGGAGGAAGTCTTCATTTGGTCCCATCTTGTCGAACCAATTATAAAACCAGAATGGTAATTCTTGTTTGAAAATAGATGGTTATATCCTAATGAACCAAGTATGCTTTTCAGCTTTGTTTTGATAATAAAAAGCTTTATTCCATGCTTCTATGTAATCCCAATAATTAAAACTGGCATGAATAAATTTCAAATCCATAGATTTGTTGGGGTTTAAACCCCATTCGGAGATATGAATTACGCGTTGAATAAACGCTTTGCTGAAGGAAATGTCTTCAGTATGTTTATTTTGGTTCATATGATGGAATTTTATTGAACCTGTCTCAATGAGAATGCATTCATAATACTTCCTATTCTTTTGATCGAATAAAGGAAAATTGGCTTCTGGTTCAAAGTACCTTTTTGCCAAAGTATTGGGAGAGTTAAAATATCTCTCATCTCCTTTCTGGAGAATAATAATTTGCTCTTCAAGAGTCTTTTTAATACCTGGAAGAATAGGTTCTTTTAGAGCAGCAGAAAAGCTCTCTTGAGATTTTCCGGTGGATAAATAATCCGCCATGTCAGCTGGCTCACTCCTTTTTTCTCTGGTAGGAGGAGGAGAATTGGTAAAACTCCTGGAGTCTGTCATCATAGGGAAGCTGTAGTCTTTTCTACCTCTTCCTCGAGAATAAGGCCCGCCTCGCGAGCTGGTGCCCCCTCTGGAGCCACGACTAAACTGGCTCATTTGGCGCCGATAATAAATTCCCTGGTTAAAAAATCAGGAAGAGAGTTAGTTTCTCCTTTAATAAACTCTATCTTAAAATCAAATATGGATAATATAGACTGCCATCTAGCAAAAATTTGTTTGGAGGCTAAATTTTTGACATCTTTTTCCAAAACATCTTTAGCTGCTTTACAGTCTACTCTTAATAAGAATTCTTGATTTAATAAATCATCTTGGAATTTTGAAATACAACTAACAATAGCCAGAATTTCCTTTTTTATAGTGGAGTAGTTTTTCTGGGCATCATTCCACTTTCCAGAAGTATATCTGGATAATATCTCTTTTTCTGAATTAGGAAACCTTTGTTTAAGGATTCCCCCATAACCTATGTCTGAAGCGTCTGTCTCAACAATTTTGAAACTGGTTGGTGAGACCAATGCTAGACAAGGGAGGTTTTTTACTTTTGACTTAATAAGTCTTACTGCTTTTGTATGAATTTCTCCCCAAGGAGGAGGATTCTTTCTCAATCTTTCATAAAGAGGAGAGCTATCAGCTGACAGATTTTTATAATATTCTGCAATATAATTTAAGCTTCCTAAAAATCGTTGAAGCTGAGTTTTATCTTTCAACTCATCTGGAAATTTTTCTGCAAATTGAATAGCTCGCTCAATAGGAATAATTCTTCCTTGTTCTATTTCTTGACCGAGGAATCTAATCCTTGTCTGAAAAATAGACATCTTTTTAGCAGATACTACTAGTCCTGCTCTTTTGATAAGATTAATAAATATATTTAAATGCTTGAAGTGTTGGTCAAGCGATTGGGAGAAAATGAGAATATCATCTATGTAAACAATAGAGAATGAAGAATAAGGTGTAAAAATATCATTCATAATATTTTGGAATTCTGAAGGAGCGTTCTTGAGCCCAAAAGGCATTACGTTCCATTCATAATGTCCAAATGGGACAGTAAAAGCTGTCTTATATCTGTCATTTTCTGCAATTTGGATTTGCCAATATCCTGATTTTAGATCGAATTTTGAAAATATTGAAGCCTCTTGGAGTCTTGCCAAGAGATCTTTCTTATTAGGTAATGGATACCTAATCCATTTAAGAACCTTATTTAAAGGTTTATAATTGATAACTAATCGAGGAGTTCCTCTTTCAATTTCAGCATTTTTGTTAACATAAAAAGCTGTACAACTCCAAGGGGAATAAGACTTTCTTATTAATTTCTTCTGCAGAAGAGAGTTTATTTCTGCTTTGCAATACTCAATGAGTTCAGCATTCATTTGAGCTGGCCTAGCTTTAGTAGGAATGTTTTGTTCCTTAAAGTCAGGCTCATAAGGGAGAGTGATAATATGCTTTTTCCTTTCCCAAAAAGCATTAGGAAGGTCACTGCAAATTTCTCTTTTAATATTCTCAGATAATGTTTTAATCTGATTTTGGCGGGAATTAATTTGAGTTGTTATACTCATAATTTTTAAATCAGATTGGATATAATTTATCTGATTCTCTTTGAAAATAAGAGTATTTTTTATCATGTCAATTTGACGAGTTTGGGGCTGAGTAATGAAGCCAAAGATTATTTTTTGGCCATCAATCTCACAAATAATACCTTCACTTGTCTTTGTAAAAGGTTCTAAAAGACTAAGAAAAGGGGTTCCCAATATGATTTGTTGGGTCAGACCTTTGACCATAACAAAGGGTGTTTTAAAACACATGCCTGAATTACAAATATAGGCATTGGATAGTTTATATCTAATTTTTAGTTTTGAACCATCAGCAGTGTTTAAAGCCTGTGATGATTTGTCATAATATCGTGTAGGGATTATTCCTTCACAAATACAATTTAAATCTGCTCCACTATCAATAAGAGCGATTCCTTTTAAGACATAATCTTTGTCTATAACAATAGTTACATTAGAATACCATTTTTGGTACGTAACTTGGTTAATAATATTAAGAAAGTTTTCTTCCTTTGAATTAGAAGATTCTCCTTGTTCAAGGATTATCTTACTGATAAATTCTTTGAGAAACTTGGTTTCTGTTTTTAAAATATTTATTTCTGTCTTTAAGCTAGAAATAGAGATTTCTCTTTCTTTTATAATATTTACCTCCATTTTTATGGAGTTAATTTCTTCCTGTAAATCAGAAATAGATAATTTCTTGGAGGAGTGGGTTTTCAAACCATCAAATACTTCTTTTAAGGAATATGATTCCTTAGGGATATAAGGAGAGTCTCGAGGTTTATTTTCTCTCTTTATCGTTTCTAAATAATGTTCAATCATATTTTTCTTGGTTTCAGGATCTTGGATCCCATTAATCAAGTCAAGAATAGATTTTTCTTGAGATGTAAGCACATTTATGCTTAACCCATTCATTTCAAGAATAGCTTTGTAATGATTGGCATTACAACCACAGTCTGACGAAGAGGGAGAAGACTCAGAGTCAGAGCTGCTAGTTTCTTGGTTAATAATATTAACCCGTTCTTCTGGCTCACTGTCAGAAGGATTTAGAAGAATTGCTAATAATTGCTTTTTTAGACCTTCATCAGAAATTTCATTAATTTTCTTCTTGGTCCAGCATCTGTTAGCATAGTGGCCTGTTTTTCCACATTTTCTGCAAATAACATTGGAAGAGTTCTGAGAATAATTCTTCTTATAGTATGGTTTTGAGTTTCGCTTTTTCTTTTCCTGGGGAGGAGAAGATTTTTTAATAAAGCGTTTCTTTTTCTTATAATAAGATTTTGAATCTGATCTTTTTTGTTTATTTGGAATTTGGAGATCAAAACCAAATTGGTCACAAAATTCACCAATTTCTTTTTTGCCAGTTAAATGTTGGCGTTTCAGTTGAGCTTTTAATTTAATATCATTGCAGAGGGATAATCCTTCAGCAACGCACTCACTGATGAGTTGACCATATGTATATTCATAATAAGGAATAGAGTTTCCTCCATGTTTCCTGAGAATACGATCTCTGACCTTTTGGGCAAAGAGAGTAGGAAGACCTGCTATGAACTTCTCTTTCCAGAAGTCAGCATTGGCGTATGTCCTAATCATAACTTTGGACAAAAATACATCCTTATACCACCTGAACTGAGTTAAAGTGGGACATTTTAGATTGACTAATAAATCTTTATTTCTTTCAAATGAGACTGGGTTAGATCCCACGAAAGCTAATAAAATTGAGGTTAGCAGTGTATATACTGCATTAGAAATATGGGTTTCAGTATATATAATACTGTCTTGACCTTGTTCATCTTTCATGGTCATTGGTGTTTGAACAATTTTTGTCGCATTTAATATTTGTTGTTGCTGTTCTGAGGTAATAATGTTATCCCACCAACCACGAAGTTGGCCAGCAAAACCTGCAACAATGTATTCTGCAATCTGTTTATCAGTATTATGGGCTGATATACAAACAGTAGAATACATAGTCATACGGTGTAATAATGTGAGAATCTGGTATTCAGATAGACCATCAATATTCCATTCATAAATGGTTCTAGCACTAAAGCTAGCAGTAATATTTGAATTTTCTTCTTCAAATAATAAGTCCTGAGGAGTAGGACGAGTATAATAATGTCTAGTTGAAGCAGTAGGAACTGATTTTCTGCCAAAAGCAGTGCTTCTTCCAAAAATATTTTGGTTTATGCTAGGAGTCTGATCTTTTTTAAGATCATCTTCCATTGCCAGAATTTGTTTTTCAAATTCATTTATATCTGAATCATTATTTGATCCAGAGAATGCTTCTGAAATAGTAGCTATTTGAGCTTTTTTCTCATTAGATCTATGACCATTAATTTGTAATGATTCTAACTGTTGGGTTAGAATTGAAACAATATCAATATCTTTTTTACTAGGCATAATAATATTGATGCTTGGCTTCAGAATAGAAGGTTCTACTATTTTTGGAGTAGAAATAATGGGTGAAGATAAACTTGATTTAGTTTCTTTTAGAACTAGAGGTGTTGTAATTTTTTCTAATTTTTCCTCCATTCTCCCAATTTGAGAGCACATAGTTTGGAGAGTCAGGTTTGTATAATTATGTTGTTTTTCATGACTGAAAGCAACTGACTCAATAATTGTTTCACCTGCTTTTATCTTCAGATGTTCTGAAGGTGGATGAATAGAAGTAATAATTTTACCTTTTGCTGTAGTCCAATCTTTTTCTAAGGACTTAAGCATGTTTACACAAGGATAATTTTGGTTAGTAGCATAATCTAAAAACCAAATAGGGAAAGATATAACTTTCTCCTGTGATTTAATAGTTTCATGAAAAAGGAGCTTATAATTTTGTTGTTCTTCTTCTTTGTATGTAGAGAAGAACCATTTTCTGAATGATTTATATTTTTCTTGCATAAGATCTTTACTGCAAGCTTGACGATCATAAGTAAAAGGAATAGAAATGACATTTATTGATGCAATGTCATTAAATTCTGATAATGTTTCAGGTTCCTCATGATATATTCCTTGAGGAATCTGTTGAGAATTTGTACAAACTCCATCAAATACAAGATTAGGAGTTTTTATGCCTGATGAAGAGGCTTTTATAGTTTGGTTTGGAGTATAAAACCTTTGAGACTGAATATGCTCATTTTTTGATGAAATAGAAGATCTACTATCCTCAGATAGTGATAATCGAGTGGATCTTCTGCTATTATCAAATTTAATAATAACGTCTCCATCATCATATTGAAGAATTTCTTCAACTCTTTTGTTTTCTAAAGGCTTGGATGGAGTGGCAGATTCTAACATCCATTCATCAGGAGTTTTAATATCTTGCCATTTGATGGTCTGAGGAATAGACACATCTGATTTTAATAAATTAGTCTCGATTAAGACTGTCTTTCCTTTTGTATCATAATTCTTTGCCTTTGGGCTAAGGGTATTCATTACTTTATAATAAACCCTGTATGTTATGTTTAGAGGTTCAGATCCCTCTTTTAAATTATAACCACTGGTCTTAATATTTAATGTTAAGACATCTAGAATATTTCTGTCTGTTAAAGAAACACAGAAATTGGGGAAACAGTTGAAATAAACTGGTCCATTGCATAAACTGGTTTGAATAATTCCTAATAAGGAATCATTGAAATTGAGATGCCTGCAATCTCTTAAGGCAACCAATAAAGAGGCATTTAAGCCTTCTCTTGATAGTGGTCTAATAGCCACTTGTACCATACCAAGATGGAAATATTTATATTTATCCTTATATCTTCTGATTTCTTCAGGATGGAACAATTGAATAGTTTCATGTTCCTTTCCTATTGGAACAATTGAACAATTGAACACTTTATTTTTGAGTATATTTTTGCTCACACCCCTTAGTTAAGGTGTGAACATCACACTCCTTTTAAAATTTGACACCTATTAAAATGGTAAGTAATGTTAAACCATGGTTAAATATATAATATTTTGTTATTTCTAGCTTCTTGTTAAACCATGGTATATTTAGCATATTTCGGGAGAGAATTTAACAAAAGCAGATTTTTATCTTCCTAATTAATTGGAAAATTCTCCTGATTTTATAAACGTGATATAAATTATAGTTTATTAATTTACATATTCTTATCGTCAAGATGATGTAGAACCTCTGAAGTGTAAACCCAGAAGAACATACCAGGACAAAAATGCTAGCACAACCAGATTGAAGTAACAAAAAGAAAAAAAGAGATCATAAACTATTTGTGTATAACTAATGAAAAAAATTAAGATCAATATAGAAAAAAAAATACCACAATAGATGAATAGATAATGAACCATCAATCATAGACTTGCAATTAGAGTTTCTCATGAACGGCAGTTTGCTTCTTTGTCGTGACGTGAAATGAGGAAAAAGAATAAATATAATTATCGAGATATAATTTTCAGAATTTTCTTCCCTTATCGAGAGTTTTGAATTAATAAGAAAAAGAATAAATATAATTATAGCTAACAAAGTTAACATTAATTACAATTTTAATAGATGTCAAATTTCAAAGGGTGTGTGATGCTCACACTTTAACTAGGGGGTGTGAGCAAAAATACACTTTTTATTTCTCTAAAAATGGGGATCAATGATCTAAAACTGAGGAATTTTGATATTTCGGAAGACTATAAAATTTTCACACTACTTAGATAATGAATTTGAGTCACGATGGTATAAATTTTATAGTCCTCTATAAAAAAAAATTATAAAGAGATAAAAAAAAACGTACCCGAATCCTAATGCATCATTTCCCTCCAGATTTGCTTATATAGAGATGGATTTCAAATATGCAGTACTTTCTGGAAAATGGTTTCTAGGTGATTCAATTATTGGTGGGTTTTTCTTTGAATGTACGCAGCCTTGTCATGTATGGCATGTCACTGTGTCAGGCCGTTCCATGCCAAAAAAGTTGGAGTTTTCGAAGGTCGTATCTGGTGATTGGAGATTGGAAAATGACTTGGGGACCAATGGATTTAGAGGCTTATAGAGCTTCAAAGTGAACAACCATATAAATATATATATTTGTTTGGCAAATCTGCACATGTAGTTCATCATATTATCTACTTGAACTCATTCCCCTCGGTCACAATTTCACATTAGTGGCCTTGGTTAGGTTCTCGAGATCCAATAGGAGAGGCAGTATGGCCTTAGATCGAGGTTAGATGTTGGCAGAATTCTAGAACGTAACAGATCAGAAGATAAAGAACATTATATGCAACTTATAACTGGTTCAAAATATCATATAGAATAGAGAGTACACAAGGATAGAGGTTGAGACTATTGTGATACTCAAATTCAGCAATTTATTGTCAGAAGGATAGGTGGTTGTTAGTAATGTCTATTCTAGTCGCGATGTAACATGAGCGTGAGTTAATTTACACGATCTATCTAATTAAGTTCTATCTAGATAAAATGAATCTAAAAATAAGGATTGATATTAGGATTAGATAGAAACCAGCTAGGAAATAGAAGAGTATATATTTGGAAACAATATGAGCAAGTCATGCACACTATCACTTCTTGTGAAAGCAATGGTTGTTAAAGATGCGATGAGTAAGCTAGAACAGATAAGATGGAACAGTAAATAGAATATATACTAATTATGGAAGTTGTAAACTTGGAAAGTCCAACAATGACGACCACCTTAAAGTGTTATTGCTAATAGTTCCAAAAGGAAGCATCAGATTCCAAATAATTGAAACATGTAGGGATTGATAATCTAGTATTGACATGCATGTAATTCTCAATATATACAACTTTTGAGAGATGTGAAAGGTTGTTTTAGAATATGGTCTTAACGATTCAAATAATTGTCTCTTAACTAAGAAACCTCTTATCAAATGATGGTCTTCTTCTCTTTAGAGTTAAGATACATAGCCACGTGGAGGTGTTAATGTCTGGCATATATATAACTATCATCGATCTAGAGATTAGTATCACCTAGTTTCAATGATGTAAACCATGTATAGACCAGGAGAAACAGAAGAAGTTCAACACTACTATAACAGATAAGAGAAAACAAAACTCTTTCCCCAATGTTATTTGGCAATCTGGTTCATCTTTATCACTATCTGGTTCAAGGCGCCAACTTCCTCAACCTTAAGGTCTTCATGATCTGAATGCTAGCAGAATGAGCTTATTGGTAGAAAAACTAATAAGCACAGGCGTTTTCAATGTAGATGAAGCTCGATCTTTGCGTGACGAATTTCATTTCACATAGGCATCGTTTATCTATGCTTCTCTTTTGGGAGTAGATCAGCACTATATATATATATATATATATAGATAGAGAGAGAGAGAGAGAGAGAGAGAGAGAGAGTCATGCATGATCTGCAGCCACCTAGCAGTAGTACAACCCCAACGAAAATGGTGCAAGCAATGGAACCGGATCTTGTTGTAACTAATATTAGCATTGTTTATCAGATCTTGGATAAAGAGTAAAACTTCTACAGCTAGAACTAGACACAAGAAGAATCATAAGAACAGTGGAAAGAGAGAGCTTCCAAGATCCAGAAAACCATACAAATATGGATTTGAATGTCCAAAGGCCAAAGAGTACATATATTCGATGGATACATTCACAGATATAATAAGGTAAGAAAAAGGGGATAGAAAAATAAAGTTCAATAATTATATGGACATGATTTCAGTAGAAAAATACAAACTAAAGTGTTTAGGGTAAAATGTTATATTTTCATTCACTCCTGAATTAGATATTTATACAACTTTACAGGACAAATTCCTAATAAGAAGGAATATCTACAATAAAAAATAAATCAATTTTGATTACAATAGGAATCCTGAATATCTACAGTATCAAGACTTTCCAACACTCCCCCTCAAGTTGGCGTGTAGATGTGAATCATGCCCAACTTGACCAACAATTTACTAAAGACTTAATGTGATAATCATTTAGTAAGAACGTCAGCTAATTGTTCCTCAGATGTCACAAAGGAAAACTTAATAATCTTCTTGTCAATGTTATCCCTTAAGAAATGCCTATCCACCTCCACATGTTTGGTTCTATCATGTTGCACTGAGTTATGAGCAATCTCAATAGAAGCTGTATTATCACAATGCAAATCCATAGGTTTCTGAAGTCTGAAACCTAACTCTCTTAGCACATTTTTAATCCATAATAATTCACATATCCCATTTACCATGCCACAGTATTCAGCTTCCGCAATGAAACGAGCAATCACATTCTGCTTCTTACTGCGCCAAGTTACCAGACTTTCACCAATAAAAGTAAAGTAATAAGAAGTAGACACTCTATTAGTATGATCACTAGCCTAGTCTGCATCACTATAGCCTCAAACACACACATCCAGTATAGCCAGAAACACACAACTCACTGTTTCTAGCAAATAACAAACTTTTACCAGGTGTGCCCTTCAGATACCTGAGAATACGTAATACCGCACTCATATGGTCTATACCAGGATTATGTATGAACTGACTCATCACACTGACAACATATGCAATATCAGGTCTAGTATGTGATAAGTAAATAAGTCTTCCAACTAAATGCTGATACCTGCCCTTGTTTGTTGGAACCTGATCTGGAAGAAATTCCAACCTGCGATTCTGCTTAATAGGAGTAGCAGCAAGCTTACAGTCACACAATCCTGTCTCAGCAAGAAGATCCAAGATATACTTCTGTTGGGACAATGTAATCCCTTGCTTGGATCTTGCAACTTCAATTCTCAAGAAGTATTTCAAATCACCAAGATCATTCATGTCAAATTCCAGTGACAACTATTTCTGAAGACTTGCCATTTCCCACGAATCATCTCATGTAACCACCATATCATCAACATAAATAATCAAAGCAGTGGTCTTACCATCCTTGCGTTTGACAAATAAGGTGTGGTCAGAGTTGCACTGGCGATACCTAAATTTCTTCATTGCCTTAGAGAAACGTCCAAACCACGCCCTGGGTGATTGCTTTAAGCCATATAAAGACTTCTTCAGATAACACACATTTCCTTCATCACCTGGTTTACAACGAACTTTTGGTAGAGCATCCATATATACTTCTTCTTCTAAGTCTCTATTCAGGAAAACATTATTCACATCAAACTAATGTAGAGGCCAGTTATAACACATTGCAAGGGCAATCAAAATTCTGACAGTATTAATCTTAGCAACAGTTGCAAAAGTCTCATGGTATTCCACCCCATATTTCTGAGTATAGCCCTTGACAACCAATCTAGCTTTGTAACGATCAATGCTTCCATCAGCCTTAAGCTTCACAGTAAACATCCAGCGATATCCAACGGTCTTCTTACCAGGTGACATAGGAACCATGTCCCATGTTTCATTTTTATGCAAGGCTTCTAACTCTTCATTCATAGCTTGTTTCCATTTTGGATCTGTCAAAGCATCTTGTACATTACTAGGAATAGATACTGAAGATAATTGACTAACAATAAGTGCATGAGATTCAGACAATCTATGGTGATAGATATAGTTAACAATGTGGTATTTGGCTTTGACATCTATCCTAGTCTCATATTGTTGCTTAGGAACTCCTTTAGTGACACGGTTAGATTTACGTACCTCAGGTGGAACATTTTGAACAGAGATCTCAGCTGGTGATGTAGACAGGGGAATAGAAGCTTCAGTACTATCTTGATGTTGTTCAGAAGGTAAATCAATTGTCAGGTTTTCATTGATCTGAGGAGAAAATGTGTCATTCGATACAGGGCCTTCGATGCATCGAGAAGGCTCATTCGATGTGTTGAGACAACCTCCCTGGTCTGCACTTCTCGGCGTCTTTGATGGATCGAAGAAACAGTTTGATCCATCGAGGCAACCTCCCTGGTTTGCACTGCTCGACGTCTTCGATGGGTTGAAGGAGGAGTTTGATCCATCGAAGCCATCACCCTGTTCTTCATTAGTTTGATACTTTGATGGATCGAGAGGATCTTGCGATCCATCGAAGGCCATTCTCTTGTTTTCCGTTGGAGACATGCTAGAACCTCCAAATCTCACCTCTAAGTTTTCAAGTTCTTCAAATTCTGGTAGACTCAGAGTATTTTCTTCACATCCGCTTCTCTCTTCATGAAGGGAAGACTCTGACACTCCTCATGAGTAAAAAGGTTCAGATTCTCGAAAGGAGACATCAAGGGACACATGTGTCTTCTTGGTGAGAGGATCATAACCTCGATAACCTTTCTGAAAGTCAGCATAGCCAATAAAGACACATTTCAAAGCACAAGGATCAAGCTTGCCATACAACTACTTGTGAATATGGACATAAATTGTGCAACCAAACACTCGAGGCTCAAAATTAGGAAGGGAAGGAACATTAAGAAATTTTTGCAACTTCTGGAGTGGAATTTGGAAGTCAATAACACGGGAGGGAGTACGATTGATCAGGTAAGCAGCAGAAGTAACAGTAGCAGCCCAATAGGAACGAGGGACATTCATGCCAAACAATGAAGCACAAACAACCTCTAGCAATGTCATGTTCATACGTTCTGCCAAGCCATTCTGTTGGGGAATATAGGCAATAGAGGTTTGGTGACAGATGCCATATATGTAGACATAGAGCCATTAACATACTCACCTCCATTGTCAGATTGAAGAACACAAATAGACTGCTGGAATTGTGTCATCACCATCTTATGAAACTCAGTGAAACGAGAGAATACATCACTCTTGCTTGTCATCAACAACACCCATGTCATCTGGGTACACTCATCAATAAAGGTTACAAAGTAATGAGCTCCAGTAGGTGTAGAGATTCTAGTAAGACCCCAAACATCAGAATGAATTTTCATAAAAGGAACTGAGCATTTATTCAAACTTGGGGAGCAAGAAACACAGCGGCTCTTAGCCAAGTCACAAAAATTACACTTGAAAACAGACTCATCAACACTCGAAAACAGATAGGGTTGTAACTTTCTAAGATAACTAAAAGAAAAATGACCCAAATGATGATGCCATAACTAGATGGTCTCCTTGTCTTTATTTGAACTGCTAACATTGTTGGCTTGACTCAATTGTTGCTCTTCACTGGATGTCAAATCAAGATAGTACAACTTCCCCTGTCTATTACCATAACCAATAATTTGTCGAGTTAGACTGTCCTGAAAAATACAGTAGTTGGGATAAAACGTGACAGAACAAGAAATGACCATAGTAATTTGACTAATAGACAAGAGGTTATATGCGAGAGTGGGGACAACTAAGATAAATCAATAGTTAATTTTGGAGAGAGAGTAACATAGCCTTCACCAACAACAGAAGAAGGAGATCCATTAGTGGTAAAGACACTACGCAAAGTGAAGGGATGAAGAGAGTGAACTAAGCTAGGGGTATTAGTCATATGATCTGATGCATCAGTATTCATTATCCAAGCATTATTCCCATAAGATGCAGCAAGAGAGACCTTACCAGATATACCTGATTAGACGATATTAGCAGAGGCATTTGTGGGAGAAAAGGTCTTGCGTGGAAAATGGCCCCACTAATCCGGATATCCAATTTTAACAAAGCAGTTGTCTGGGGAGTGACCATTATCCTTACAAAGTGGGCATACAGAGTTGGCATATGGATTGGGAGAGCGAACGGGACGAGAGGAGGTAGAGGAGAACCGCCTTTGTGCCATGGCGGCCTGAGCGTCGGGAGCGGGGACCAACAACGGCGGTGGTGGTCATGACAGCAGACTGACTCGAGCCAGCAGAATGAGTAAGACAGTCATTATGAGCTCGACGAACACTGACATAAGTCCTGTTAAGACTCAACAACTCCTCCATACGAAGGAACCCTCCCCTGCGAATTTGATCAAATTCCGGATCTAAACCTACCATGAACATGTGAACTTGAATCATCGATTTGTAGTTGTTGTCTTGGAAAATTGCAACCACGATATCAGAAAAGGAGGCCATACGTTGATCTAGTTCTTCGAGCCACACAACCAACTCGTTGTAGTAGACAAAGAGAGGCCGCCCAGCTTGTTTGGCAGTGAAGCAAAGGTAGTGCAATTCATAGATTCGGGTAAAATCTTGATCATCATAGTAGGTCAGTTGTAAGGACTTCCAAATTTTAGCAGCAGTCATGAGACGGAGATAGCGTTGAACGATACCAGGGGACATGTTATCGATCAGTCAACTCTTCACCTTCTCGTTGTCAGTTGCCCAAGTAATATAATAAGGAGTGTCGGCAAGTGGAGCAATCGAAGCACCGGTAAGAAATCCAAGCTTGTTACGACCCTAATGCGCATTTGCATAATAGGAGCCCAGGTAGAGTAGTTGGTATCATTCAAGAGAACTCCAATGAGAAAATAAGTGTTTTCTTGATGGTAGTGGATGAATGTAGATGTAGGTGGATGTAGAGGAGAAGAAATCACAGCAGCGTCGGATCTTTCAGTCATGGCAGCGGAATTAAGGTATAGTGGGTGACAAAAAATAGGATTTTATCAGCAGGTGTACAGGGTTAGTTCTGATGCTAAGTAGAAAATATAAACTAAAGTGTTTAGGGTAGAATATTATATTTTTATTCACTCTCGAATTATGTATTTATACAGTTTTACAAGACATATTCCTAATAGTAAGGAATATCTACAATAAAGAATAAATCAATTCTGATTACAATAGGAATCTTGAATATCTACAGTATTAAGACTTTCCAACAATTTCAACTCTAGCTAGCTAGGTTCAGAAAACTGAAATGCAGGATTTTCAAGTAGTGATGATAGATGGAATTAAGTCTGATCTGGTTCCTAGAACTTTAGCCTTGGTGTCTGGGAAAAATTCAACCCCAGGCAACTCGGTGAGCTCTCCATTTTCAGTGATTCTTATGGGATAGCTCAGCAGATGTCCTGGCAAGTCACACACGGTCTCACTTGAGTAGAGTTCCCAATGCTTTTGGGCAATCTGGTTCACCTTTCTGGCACATTCTAATCTCTCGGGCTCAAGAAATGTGTTGTCAAGCAAACCCAAATGTTCATACCACAATGCCATTCTGAGACCATGGATTTGGCCACGGGCAGGTTCTTTGGTGGATAGGTGGTATGGTTGGTAGGCTCCCATGGCAATCTCAGAATCCCTCGCGCCGTCCATTGACCTCTGATTGATGTTGGCGGATCCGATGATTACGTACTCATCATCAACTGTAAAATTCAGGCATTTTGAAAACATTAGTCAGTACACATGATGATGTGTAGTAGCACATTATTGATAGTGATAACATAACAGCCAAAAATAAGAATATGTGACATGTTGGCTTACCTATCATCAACTTGGCATGAACGTAGATCATGAACCGCCTAGATTGCTGAGCTCTGTCGTAATCTGTACCTTGTTCTGGTTTTGATGGAGGTTCATATTCTCCGCTTTGCTTCTTCTCACGATTACCAAGGCAAAAGAATGACAAATAGTCTTTAGGATTTGCATCAATCCCCTTGGCTTTGAGAGCTTGAGTTATGTCTCTATACATCATCTCCATTGTCAACTTCTGCCAATGCAACATTGCCTGAACAGATTGGCTTTCTGGAACACCCTCAGGCCACATTGGCATGACAATGTAGACAGTAAATCTTTCGCCAGCTGCAATTTTGCTAACAATTTTTAGTGCCAGTTCTTTCGGAATTAGATGCAAAGCGCCAACCTCCTCAACCTTGAGGTCTTTATGATCTGACTTCCAGGAGAAAGAGCTTCCTAGGAAGTACTGGTTTTCAATGTAAATAAAACTCTTTGCTCGCCTAATTGCATTGATATAAGCATCCTGAATGCTTCTGTCGATCACTGTATCTCTGCCACTGACAAGACCGGCCATGGCAGCTTCTTTAGGAGAATTGGGAAAGCCGAATGCAGCTCCACCATCAATTGAGCAAAACAGCTGAACATTCCATGAGCCATGATCTTCAGGGTACATAACTGGGGATGGAGGTATAAATGTGTCATCCAAGTCTCTCAGTTTGAATAGCAAGTCCTTCACACCTTGCTTTCTCCACCTTTGCTCAAAATTGAACAAGACATCCCAAGCAACAGGCCCTTCTAGCCTACAATGAATGTCATGCCACGGCTCCCTTGGACCTCCCTTTTCGACAGAGGCATCAGTATATGTGGGTTGATGCAGATCATCATGGTGTGTTGTGTCCATAGTCCTGAAGATCGGATGAAACTGAGTATCATATCTTCCGTCGCAAAGATCAATACCTCCTATGAAGCTCACAATCCTTCTCTTTGCTAATTCTCCGCCAGGCAAGTCACTGTCAACCACGACAATCTTCTGGTGATGAGTGAACATTGTTCCAACCTGTATATCTTGAACAATGCTTTGCCCATTGTCAGGGTTCCTGGGACACAACACACAGTGAACTCCGGTGTCATTGAAGTAACTGCGGGTATCTTCATCATGAGTAGCCATCAATCCATCTCTCTTTAGTAGCTTCACGGAAGTTCTATCATCCCAAACAAGCATCAAGACTTTCACTCCTTCCTTTGCTTTCTTCTTCAGAAGCTCTCCCAGAGTCAAATCTCCATCTTCTATCTTCGGCCTCCTTGTGTCTCTTACTAATGTGATCTTAGTATAGACAGACCAACCAGCAATGTATATCAAGTGCTTTGCCTTATAAATTGCATGAAAGATATCTTCCCAGCATCGATGAGGTTCGTAACTCTTTCCTCCAGCAAGTGGGATTTTGGGAATGAAATTGTCCGGGACATGAGCATCTTGGTAAAGGGTAACCCTGCAGCCATTTCTCTGAGGGAAAAATGTGTAGGGTACTCCTGGAAATTTAGGACTTTTGATTCCTTGAGACCAATTTGTGTTTTCGGTTACAGGATAGAACCTTAGTTTCACACGGAGTTTGGAACCTCCATGTAAAGGTTTATTGTGATGATCCCTTGTGAGCTTAAGCCATCTGTCTATTTCCTCCCCATTGAGCAGTTCAGCTGCTGGAAAAAAAGCTTTTCCAATGACACTGGCCCCGATTGGATTGAACTCTTTAATGGAGAAAACCACATTAGAAGCCATATGAGCACAGTAAATTTGAAAAGCTTCATTCCACTGTGGATTTGTTGTGGTTTCTTCCAGAAGTCTAGTCCTTCCAACTCTTGCATTTTCCAAATCAATGGTTGCATAGGGTTTGCAACCTTTTCCAAATCCAACTGACTCTTCAATCAGCTACAGAGATTAAAATCCATGACATAAATAATCGAGTTGACTTGGCATATCAAGTTGGCTTAATAATTGCTAAGATCCAAATATCATGAATGTTTTAACGGCCACCATGCAGGACTAAGCATAGCCAAGCAATTAGCTTCGGAAGATATTAATTAGCTAGAAAATGAGTTCAGGAAACACAAACTACTATGACATCGAAAGTTGAATGTAATTTGAAGAATGAAACGTTAGTCCATTATGTCAGATGTGTCATCTTTATATTCGATTCTGATCATAGAAACTGAACCGGGATACAAAACGAAAGAAAAAACTGAACAGTGTACACTATATATGTACGATGTGGAAGTACCTTGCAGAAGAAGGTGCAGCAACCTCCAGCACTTAGCTTATCAACCTCAACAATGGTTGCATGAAGTACTCCATGCAGCATCACTTGTTGCGCCATGATCTTTCTCAAGTCAGCTCTAGCTCAAGCTCTGTTAAGAAATCACAAAATGTATATGGTAGCTGCAGACATGCATGAGCATTCGAAACTCTTAACCAGGAAGACAAGGAACAAGTTTTCGTATTCTGAACGCAATAGGGAAGAAGACCAGGAGCAAGTTCAGAGTCAATCAACACGAATTTGAAAGGCAGATGGATTGAGGTGTCATTTGCTATAAACAATTATATATGTAGTATCCATTTCCTGGGAGCAATATGTGAAATGCAGTATATATTTCCTAGTACTTCTCTGCCTTGAATTATATATCCTAGTGGTGCAGGTGAGCAATCCCTTAATCTTAGGCTAATGTCAATTTTTCCTTGTGATGGATATTGGAGATTAAGCTAATCAATATACTGTATTTGGATAATTATAGTTTAGTTTGACGTTATTGGCTAACATGCCTAACTGTCTAATTCTAAAAGTTCAAGTCTTTTGTTTTCTTTGTTCTTCTTTTTTAGTCTCCAAACCTTCCCTCGGCGGCTAAATGGAAAAGGTCAATTAGTTCTAATAAGTAGAGGCCAAAGTATTAGGTACCAGGTCAAGATCAGATGGCCAGTGCTGATCAATGCGGCGGAAAGCGCAACCAAAACTTCTGAGAGCCCGGCGTCCGTCCCCTTATTTCTATTAGGGTCTATCCACAATGTCAACAACTCAACATATAACAAGTGGTACTGCTGATGCAAACATAGCTGGTCTATTCTGTAGTTGGGAGAAAACAAACAAAGTATATCTTCAAGTTGTCCTGATTTTGAGGGTGTGAGCTGTCCTTAGGAGGTAGCCACCATTAAACAAACGGACTAACATCTTCAAATGTTTTTTAGGAAGTATTTGACGCTAAAATATCTCTCGCGGAGAGATCTTTTCGCAAAACAGTCTCTTTTATTGACTTTGGATAGTTTGACCGCAGGTATCGGTTTATCCTGTATGTGCTTCGTATGTTGGCGTGCCACCGTCTCTCAACGGAATATAGAACTAAAGCTGCCTGACTTCTTGATAAGCGATTAAGACAAGGAGAGCACCAACCTTGCCTGGATAGGTCATTCTCGCCTAGTAACCTAGGATTTCGGGTTTTCGTGTCTCTAGCAGAGCCCTAGAAATTGATACCTCACACTCCCTTAATCAGTGCAAAGCAGAGCAATCTCTATGACGATGTGTTGAGAACACTGTTTCATTGGATATCAGAACTCTCACTCGCTATGTGACAAGCCCTTCAACCTTCCAGTCGTTTTGCTTCCTTAGATCGCAATACTCTCACTCGATAGGTGACAAACACTTTGATCGACTGGTTGCAAAGAAATAGAATCTCTTGACGAGACGTGTAGGTGTACTTGCGTATAGCAAATGTTTTATGTTTGATCGGGGACCCTTTCAACAATGCTCGTATTCTCTTTATATAATGCTCAGTAGTCGTCTTTCAATCCTCTTGAACTTCTTCTGCTCTTGCTATTTGAATCTCAATATAACTCTAACACCATCCAGCATACGGGTTGTTTCTTTAGATAGTTCTAATGCTATCACAACTCCTTCACCTAGAAGAAACCTATCTGAAATAGAAAATGTATGATAGACATTAAGCCGCATGAATCAGCATTCCAGAATCCCAATCCACAGTCCTAAGTTGACCTGGAAACGGACTCTGTTCCTTTACTCAACCGCTCGCTAAGCTCTTATGGAATATGGGCCGCTCGCCAAGACTTCAGCCTTTCAAGCCCAATATGAAATATTTATTTCAGGCCAAAACATTTCCCCTCAAGTCTTGAGTTTGAATTACCTATGCAAGCGAAAAGACTTGAATATTACCCGAATGACGCGCTGTTAAACCAAACGGTAACATCACACGTAAGTCCGACGTTACACAACTCCTATAAAAAGTTGCGTCACTCGACTAACGTAATATAAAAGCACCAGTTCACATCAACAAAATCTCATTCCCTAACGAGACTTTCTCACTTGCCTTGATCCTGCACTTTTAACCTCCTTAGTCAAAAGCTAAGACATTTCATTCTCGCTGCCGTTCATCCATTCCGATTAAAACATGCCTCCACGTAAAGACATCTCCATGCCGAGACATTCTGCAGACACCTCAAGGCCGTCGCCAGACGACAGAACCTAAAGGCAATACTCTCTCTAACCGTAGACCCAAATGAAGGCACTAGCCGACTTGGACCCTTTCTGGATGTTCCAATTATTCCAGAGTTTTTCAATCTTCTCCGCCATCCCCTTTGTAATTCAGCCTTGATAGTCCAAGAACATCCCAAGGTAGAACCCAAAGAATGGAAAAACAAAGATACCATTTGTTTAATTGGGAAGTGGCCGCACCCAAACGCAGATGATCTCGCTTGGTACCGGCACCGTCGCGGGCAAGATATCGATCGATGGGAAGCAGCCATCGACTTGTACTTTTCACTCCCAGCTGGTGGCAACAGAGCGCCGTTCGCCACAGCTATGTGCTTCTGTGATTGCACCGCCAACTGCTTCCGCCTTCACTGTGGTGATGTGAGCATTACTATCCTTGATTTATATACCCTTTTTGGAGTTCCAGCGTTCGAAAACTCCTAGTTGCACAATCACCAAACCGGGACACCAGTTCAAGCCTCCCTCAATCGTCCTTCCTTCTACTCTTCCTGAGTTAAACATTTTGCACAGGAGGAAAAAGACACCGACCAAGGAGGCACAGCCTGGCTATCAAAGTACATCTTCTGTCCTTCTTCCGCAAAGGTCAACACATGCTGGACCAACCTTGCTGAACGCCTCTTCAACTGTGAACAACTAGGCTTAGTTGAGTCCGTTCTCACCTACATCTACTATGGTCTGAGGCGAGTCGTTCTTTCAAAGCTCGACCTTAATTAACCAGGGCCACTTTGGATGGTAGAGCTCTGGTTGCGAATGTACTTTCCTTTCTTTTTCCCTACAACAGCTCCTCCCTCTGAAGATCACAAGCTGTTGGGCCAATCCCTGGTGTCTGCACCAACTAGGACTAGAGCGTGGTCCTATCTAGTTTGCTTCAACTACCTCTGCTCGCGTAAAGATTTTCCAACCGCAGCAGTTGAAGTGATTTTGAACCGTCGTCATCCTGACATCCTCGCGAGTGAATTTATTCCCTCGCCAGAGCAAGATAACCTTGCGAGGAACTTTTTCCTTCAATGTCACACCTGCAAGGACCTGCCAGTCCCTGATTCTGCGAGCTCCGAGTATGAGCTCTATGCTCCAAACCATTTCTCAAGACAACTCGGGCTCACTCAAGATGCTCATATGCCCTCGCTTGTTCTGTGAACAAATATACCATTTTGGCGAGGGACAAGCCATCCTACAGCAATAGAAGTGTAGGATGAACACTTTGGCTTTCCGACAATGGTTATTCCTATTTTGACGAAGCCACTTGTGATTTCTCAATCAGCCACTGAGTCGTACCAAGTCTGGCGCTCCCAACTTTGGGAAGATGTACGACACAAGGGACCGCTTGCCCGTTTTGCCACCATCTTTTATGACTTTGGCAAAAGGTTTTCGAATGAAGAAGATTTGGTGGTTATTGGGAAATCATACAAGAACACAAGTAAAACCCCCTGACCACATGTATACTTCTTACATTCAAAAGTGCCACATGTATTAGCAATTTCTCATATTGTATCTGGCTAACCCTTTCTTCTTAAAAATAGCACGCCCTAGAACCAGACGTGGCTGTCGCCTTGCAATCTCTTAAGAAAAAAAGGTCCAATCCTTCTGGGCAATCTGTAAGTATTGCAAATTATTTACCCAGAACAAATAACTTTCAATTTTGTCACTGAACCATAGTTGACCCAATCTTTTGATAGTCTCATAAGCGCAGGAAGATCCACTCTAAACCTGAAGAGCCCCCAAACGGCATCTGGACAGCTACAGAGATCACTAGCAGGGACAGACAAGCCAAGCTTCAAGCTCATGCTTTCCATGTCACCTTTGATCAACGGAGTGACAAAGCCTCTGGGGTAAGCGCCTGCTCGGCACTGGTTTTTGCCATTGCACACTGGCTATGTGTAAATCCAAACAGCATGCCTACGGTCTCCGAGTTTGATGACCTCCTTGTCCAAGGTTCTTCGGAGTGGCAGAAACTGTGCAAGGACGAGACCCTCACCAGCTCCTTCCTGGATCAACATTATGATCTCGAGGTTATTTCGAAGGCCAACATCAGACCTCTGAAGATTTCATCTGATAATTCCTTCGTTGGGTACTTCAACCCAGAGAGGTTTGAAGCCTTGGATGGTCTTGCATCGTTTGATATGATATGGGAGCAAATCAGCAAGAGCATCAAGCCTCATGTGTATATAGTGAGTTGGAATAATCATTTCTTCGTCCTCAAAGTTGAAGACGAAGCCTATTATGTTATAGACTCACTCGGGAAAAGGCTTTTCGAGGGATGCTGCAAAGCCTATATCTTAAAGTTTAATGATTCCAGCATCATGTATGGAACTGAAGATCATGATACAGGACTGGAAGTCATCAACAACGGCAAAGAATGTTGCAAAGATTTCATAGCCAAGTTTCTGGCTGGAATCATCTTGAAAGAACTCGAGGAAGAAGAAAAGAACAAGCCAACTGATATTGCTATTTTGTTCCGGCGCCTGCAGATTGAGTTCCAATCTTGCTTCATTCCTTCCTCGCCTAGCGAGAGCACAAGTGCTCAAAATGACCAAGTTATTTTAGAGCAAGAAAATCAAATTTCTTCCCCGCCAGAGCTTCAAGTTGCCAAACCACAGTTGTTGGTTGAAGTTATTCTAGAACTAAGGGACTAAGCTCCTCCATCGCCAAAGCATAAGCTTCAAGCAACTGAAGAAACACAGCAGATGCTCCCCATCCAAGTAAGAATTTTATTTGCTTACTCCGTTCTAAATTTTATTTTCTTCCAACTGGCCCTGACATCTTGTACTACTACTTTTTTAGTCCAAAAACATTCATTTGGAAATCAGTGAAATGGTTCCTGATTTACCAACAAGTCCAAAGGAAAAAATGAGCTTGCAAGGCCAAATCCAATATTCTGAATTTCCCGAAATGGCCGTTATGGATCAGCCTCCCAGTTCACTATGTGTCAGTGATGAAGACCCTGAAACTGTAACTGAAGAAATTACTGCACCGTCTTCATCACAGGGACCTTCCTCCCAGGCACTCCAACCATAAGAAGAAGCATTAATGTTGCAAGGAATTTATACTAAGTTGAGTGCACTGAGCTCTCCTTCTGTTATTGATGTCGCCCTTCAGAACATTCTCTCTGGCAACCTGGACTCTCCTCAAGACATCAAATGCGCTCGCGAACAAGTCAAGGATCTAAAGGCTATTGCCCCTGTAGAATTCATCCATCATATACCTAACCTTGAGGAAAAACTTTATCAACTCTTGAGTCAAAGTGAAGCCCATCAACGCCTAAAACTCGAGGCAGAGCGTAAGAAAGAGGCGGTGGAGACGTTGGTTCGCCAGACTCAAGAAGAGAAAAAACGAATCTAGGCCTTTCTGAAGTACACGTCTACTTATCAAGAAACTCTGGCAACTAAAGAAGCTAAACTAGCTATCCTTGAAGCTGAAGTGGCTGCCCTTCGAGCTGAAGTAGACGGTCTGCGTGCTGATACCACTAGAAATCAAGCCTCCGCGCACCAATTCATGATTGAAGGAGAGAACCAAGCTCAACTATTGCAGGATGCAAAAGAAGAAGCCACAAGCGCTTTACAAACATTCAAACAATCATGGCTAGCTCTTGAAATCGCAAAGGTATACCTGAGGAAAAAACCCTCCTGTTGTAATCATTGGGCCACAGATTTTAAGCCTTTTTTTTATTCCAAAAATCTTAAGTATTTAATTGTTCAGTCCAAATTTTGGAAGCAATGTGTCAATTGGGCCTTGGACACCAAGACTGGGCCTCAGAATCAAGCCTTCCCAAAACTTATTAGAATGGGACTAGTCTCAATTATAGACTCTAACTGCTCGCCTGTCCCGATAATCCAGATTAAATGGAATTTAATTCCAAGCTTGGAATCCGTATCGCGTCAACCATCAAATCTTCAAAATACGTTTTACCTGCCCCAAAAATCTTTCACTCATCATGCTCTCGTGAAGCCTTACCGCTATGACTCCTTTCTATAAAAGGTTTCCTCTTTATTGTCTTGTGATCAAACCTTCCAAACTTCTTTGCGAGCATGAACTCCCCTTTTGTATGTTTACTCTGGTTCTCCTATCTAAAGAAACCTCCAGATAAAACCTTCCATATTGTAGACTTTAGATAGCAATATCCACGTCCAAACCTGGACTATATAGCAATATCTACGTCCAGGCGTTGCATTGGCCGATTCAACCTGTGTTTCCACAGGATGACGAAGCCACAATCCCAAGGGAGAACTCACCTCGTCTTTCTCTCAGGCACCCGCGCAGTTTTCATATGCATAGAGGCTGCAAGCCCAATGGGCATGGCTGCACTAAAGAGGAAAGACAGGGACTTCATCTGGGAAAAGACAACAAATGCCAAGTCTAGTTCATATGGTCTTCTGATCTGTTGAACTAGCTTCCTTGGCGTTTCAAATCCTCTCCTTCTCGTCGCTTGAGGTCGTACTCTCTTTTCCATGTGTGCATATTTTACGTGTAGACCCAATGACTGGTTATCAACTGTTTGAGGATTTGGAAAAACAAACTGTATTTATCTTTCTGTTCTGTTGCTGATTGTAGTTTGTTACTCATATGGTATTAGATCTTAAGGCCGCAAAGCCTTTGTATTCTTCTGAATAATGTAATATTTTTGTTTAAAGCAAAGAGTTCCTTATGTAAACAATAAATTTATATTGATAAACTCAGATGTAATTTGTACATATCTTTGGCCACAGTGATTTGACTAACATGAACTCTCTTGACTTAGAAGAAATACAAAAAGTAAAATTTTGGCCTCCAATATAGGCCAAAACTAAAGATTTAGCACCAAGTATAGGCTATTATGATGCAAATAATCCCTCTGTGTTGCCCCTGCAGTTTACTCATGCGAGTGAAATGGGATGAGCATGAATAAACTGGATTAAGCCACAGTTGGAGGGTTTTCATACTCCCAAACCGGTTGTATGAACTTCTTAAGGAAACGACCATTGATAGGATTAGCGTGAATAGTTCTATCTCAATCTTTTAAATGAACTGCTCCTTTACCCAAAAGTCGATCGACAATGTAGGGTCCTTCCCATTTTTCTGACCATTTTCCTCGGCCTTCAGTCTTCTCGCCAACAGGCAAAATGACTCGCCAAACCAATTCCCCATCTGCAAAACTCATGCCCCGAGTACATCGGTCATAGGCACGAGCCACCTTTTGTTTTTCAGCACACAGACTGTCATAAGCTTGTATTCTCTACTTATCCAAGTCTTCATGCTCCTGCCACATTGCTTGCACATAATCTTCACCGATCAGGCTATGTTGTTCCATCGCCCGTAAAGACTGGACGTTGATTTCTAAAGGCAGGATCGCATTATGGCCGAACATTAATGCATAAGGAGTGGTACCTGTGGGTGTCCTTTTACTTGTTCTATAAGCCCACAGAGTGTTAAATAATTCTTCATGCCACAATTTGGCATTGTTCGCAAGCATCCGCTTAAGGATATGTTTGATGATCTTAATACTTGCTTTAGCTTGACCATTAGATTGAGCATAATATGGAGAAGAATGCAGAAAATGTATTCCAAAATCCTTCATATGCTCGTCTACATCTCCAGACATGAATGCTGCCCCATGGTCTGAAACAAAACTCGCAGGAATGCCAAACCTACAAATAATATCTTCAAATAAAAACAGGCGGATGACCTTTGTTGATGATACCCTGAGAGGTCGAGTTTCAACCCATTTTGTGAAGAAATCAGTAGCCACGATGATGAACTTGTACCCGTCTGATGAATGAGGATGAATCATTCCAATTAAGTCCAAAGCCCATCCTCGAGCTGGCCAAAGCTTGATTATAGGCTGTAACGGTATTCTGGGCATATGACTGATTGGACCATGTTTCTGGCATTCTTCATAACCTTTAGCAAACGTAATGCAATCTCTGAGCATTCCTGGCCAGTAAAAGCCATGTCGTCGTATTAATCATCTCATCTTTAGACCGGCCTGGTGTGCCCCTGCTATCCCAAGATGAACTTCCCTCATTAATCGCTTAGCGTCACGTCCAAAGACATATCGCAAGAGTATGCCTTCCTCTCCTCTTCTATATAACTCATCATCTTTGAGTATATAATTATGAGCTAAAAACCGAATCCGCTTATTGGCCGAATTCTAAGGATTTTGGAGATAAGAAATAATATCCTGTCTCCAATCCACATCAATGTGATCAAGGGTAACAACGTACCATTCATTTTTATCTTCTTAGCGAGCAGACAAAGCTGGAAGGGTTCTGCGTTCAACCCGTAATATTCGTTCACGTACTCCATCTTGCAAGCTCACCCCCATTGCTAGTTGGGCCAATTCATTTGCTGCATAGTTCCTCTCGCGAGGGACATGGCTCAACTCCACTTCAGTAAACAACTTGAGTAAGCCACAGGCTCGCTTAGCATATGGCTCTAATACTGGTCCAGCCTTATACTTAGTTTCAAGTTGTCGGATCACTAGTTGGAAATCTCCAAATATATGCACATCTCTGATTTCCAAATCTAGTAGAAGTTCCAAGCCAATGATAAGAGCTTCATATTCCACTTGGTTATTTGTGCATTTGTAGTCCAACCTGAAAGAATAAGAGAAAGTCTGGCCGCGTGGAGAGACTAATGTTACTCCTGCCCCAGCCATGGTACTCGTACTTGACCCATCGAAGTATAAACACCAACATGCCAAATCAATATGAGTGAGTTCCAATTCTGGCCCCTTGTTAACATCCTTCATTGGATGATGGGCCAAAAAGTCGGCCACTGCTTGGCCTTTAACCGCTTATGGGGAACATATGGCAAAGAAAACTCTGACAAGGCCAGAATCCACTTCCCAATCTGTCCCCAGAGAATGGGTCTGGAAAGCATGTATTTCACCAGGTCTATTTGTGTTATGACACATGTGGTGAAAGACAACATGTAATGCCTCAACTTGCATCCTGAAAAATACAAGGTCAGGCACAACTTTTCTATTAGCGAGTATCTTGTTTCACACTCGTGCAAGGTACGACTGAGGTAGAAAATAGCACGTTCAGTTCCTGATGTGTCGTCCTGAGTTAATAAACTCCCAATAGAAATGTCTATAGCTGAAATATACAGCTTAAAAGGAACCCCTGATCTTGGAGGTACCAAGACTGACGGGTTTGTCAAATATGCTTTGATGGTCTCAAACGCTTCTTGATGGATATGCGCCCATACAAAGTCTTTATGATTCTGAAGCTTGAGCAAAGTTGAAAATGGTTGTGTGTTTCCAGCAGTATTGGCAATGAACAGTCGTAAGAAATTGATCTTTCCTAATAAGCGTTGTAGTTCTTTCTTACTATCTGGTGGGGTTGCACTAAGCACCGCTTGTTTCTTGTCATCCGATATCTCAATCCCACTTTGATGAACCAGAAATCCCAGGAAGTCTCATGCTTGTACTCCAAACACACATTTAGCTGGATTCATCTTCAGTTGATGTTGCCTCATCCGGATAAACACGTGCCGCAAGTCTTCATTATGATCGCTTCTGCATTTTGTTTTAACTACCATATCATCGATGTAGACTTCCATAGTCTTACCAATAAGATCATGGAAGATTAAGTTCATTGCTCGTTGGTAGGTTACCCCTGCATTCTTGAGTCCAAATGGCATGCCCACGTACTCAAACACTCCTGCATATCCTAGGCACCGAAACACAGTCTTATGTCTATCTGCTTCTACCACTGGGATTTGATGATAACCAGTCGTCCCATCCATGAATGTTAACATCTCATGACGAGCCACTGAGTCCACCAAAAAATCCGCTACTGGCATTGGTATGCATCATTTGGAGTTACATTGTTCAAGTCTCTATAATTAGCACACACTCTCATTTTTTCGTTTTTCTTCTTGACTGGGACTACGTTGGATAGCCACTCATTATATTTGGCTACTCGTATGATCCCTGACTTGAGCATCTTCTCAACTTCTTCCTTGACTAAAATTGTTGTTTCTGTGTTCATTCGACGCATTTCTTGTTTCACCGGCTTCTTTCCCTCTATGATGGGTAAGCTATGACAAACCAAATCTGGTGACAATCCTGGCATGTCGTCATACTTTTCTGCAAAACAATCAGCGTATTCATGTAGCAATTCAATGAGCTTCAGTCATTCTTCAGGCTCTAAGAAGATACTAATGGCCACAGAGATTGGCTCTTCATTATTCCCAAGGTTGATTTTTTCAATGAGATCTTTGACTTTAAGAGGTAAATCATCCAGAGCTGCTGGAGCTAATTTGATTTCTTCCTCCTCATCTAAGTCGTTCAAAACATCTTCATCCACATATTCCAATGCTGCGATCATTGAAACCTTCTCATAGGCTTGGCTTTCCAACAGAAAATGGTGGAAACGGTCGTACAAACAGTAGCAAGCCTCGGTCTCTATACTTGATAGAGACCCGATCATTGAGAATGGTTGGATGGTAGCTCAATGGTGTAGGGTCTGCTATTATCATGATTTACTTGAATTATACCCCACTGAGCTAGCTCAGAGGCCGTAACACCAACTTGGCGGCCTTTATTATCGACGCCACATACCTCTAGTGGCCTTAAGTCACTGTTGTAATAACTGGCTTCCAAAGAATTAGCAGAAACGTAATATAGACGAGGATCAGCATCAACAATCTCTGCTTCTCCTGACTCCATATTCCATAGTAACATCTGCTGATGGAGGGACGAAGGTACACAATAGCTCCAGTGGATCCAGTCACGCCCCAGAATTGCACTGTATGGATCTGTGCACTCTGCTACGAAGAACGTGTATGTACCGGTAGCTGGACCGATGTGTAACTGCAAAAAGACAATGCCCAAAGTTTTGGAAATGCTACCCTGAAAGTTTCTAAAATTGAGTGTGGTCTCTTGGACAGCAGTCTTAGGAACGCCTAATAAGGCCATTGCTTTGACTATGATGATATTCACCGCTGCCCCAGGGTCCACTAAAAGTTTATTAACTTGAATTACTTGAACGTTTCCTGTCACATATAATGGCTGCATGTGCATGGCCATGTCCAGGGTAGGTTTGACGAACGTCATATGTCCCTTTGTCATTGATGGATCAATTTCTGTTGTTTTGGTGAGTGCTAATTGGTCTGTCGATGTTGGTTCTGTTTCTGGCACCACCAAGTTGTTAACGCCTCCGCTTGCGAGTGACTCATCCATCGATTTTGGTGGATGTAAAGCATACTTGGAGGGTAAAATAAACACCATATTAAAAGTGGTATCCACATCCTCGACGTATTCTTCAGCTTCTTCATCTTCACTGTAGTCCAACAACTCTTCATTATCTACATTATTGTTGTCTTCAGACTTCGGTCCATCGAGATCCAAAGTTGTAGTGACCTGCAGAGAAGCAACTTGTTGCATCTGATCCTTAGGTATAAGATTTATGATTGTTGGCATAAGTAGTTCAGAACTGTGTCCTTTGGGGAGGGAAACATTCTGGTTAATACTAACCTTCTTTTGTTCCTCTATGATTAAAGGCCTTGGTCTCCATTGCAAAACTCTAGTTTCGCCTGGAGTGTTATTCCCTTGAACACGTTTTCCCTCCTTTGGTGGTGTGGATACCCCCATTGTTTCCATCGCTTCACCATTGAAATTGAGACGTCGTCTCACTGGCCTTCGTTTCATGACTTCACGGCGATCCTCATGAATAGGTTCGGGCTGTTTGTCCTTGGACTATAACTCTGGGTTACGGTCAAAGACACTTGGTCGTTGTGTTCGCACTTTGGGCTCATGATACTATTTCCCAAAAAGCACTAAGGGATTTACTGCAAGAGCGTTTAATCGCTTTTGCAGCGTGTCTGGGGAGCACACCAATTCTTCTTCTTTGAGCAGGCCTATTTCATAAGCCTCTAATGCTTTTTGGCTTCTCCAAATCGGCGCTGAAGATTTCATCTTCTACTTGGAGTTACCTCGATGGTCTTTCCCTTCTCCTTCACATACCATACGTTTTCCTTTGTAATATTTCTTGAGGCTGGCGAGCGTCTCAGCAATCTCTGATTCAGATTTCTTGGCTTCACTGACCCTTTCTGTTACTCGCGAACGCTTAGAAGCTGGGGAGTCCATTTGTCTTGCTCGCTGTCGGCTATGAGGCTGATGATTTGTCTGCGAAAATAACTCTGGGAAGACCTTAGCTTCCTCAGCCAATTCTTCATAGGAGATCTTCAACCCGCCCCTGAGTTTACAGTGAGCACAAAGGGTTACTGGCGACTCTACTTTTGGATCCGCTACTTCTTTTCATTTCGTTGATCTTGTCGCTTGCTTGCTTGGTGGATTCTCGCCAGTAGTTTGATGATTGTTGGTCTGTTTGCGTTTTCCTGATTTGTCTCTTGTTAACTTCAACATTCCAACCGTCAAAGATATGTCGGTCGCCAAGCTTAGCGAGGGCTCTTGATCTATCATTATTTCTCCCTCGTCAATCCACTGCTGAATCCTGAACTTTAAATCACGACAAGCACTCATGGAATGGTGACCCCATCGATGATGATATCGACAGTAAAGCAGACCTCTAACATCCTCAGGATGTGGGTCTGGCGTACCCCAATTGTCAGGAACTGTAGCTATCTTTGCTTGGAATTGCTCTTCAAATATTTCCTCTCGCCTAGACGCATCATAAGTTATCTAAGCCCGCTTAGGTCGGACAAATGCAATATTACGTCTAGGCCTCCGCCTTGACCTTTTCCTTCTATAGGTTTGTTCAGATTCATCACAAACGAAAACGGTGTCGGTAGAAGGAAATGGCGTATAGGGAGGCGGTGATGCCCTATTGTAATGTGGATGCCATTCCACCACTCCCTTGTAGTTGATTTTAATCACTTCCTAGTTGATCAACCCTTGAATCTTATCTCTCAAGGTCGAACACTTTGTTGTTTGTTGACCAAACTGGTTATGGAATCTGCAGAAATGTTGAGCCAGATCTTCATACCGTAAATGTCCGAGTTCAAGTATCGGGTAATAAAAGATCAAGCCCATGTCCCGCAGCCTGTCTAAAATCTCTTCCAACTTGTCGTAGTTGAAAGAATAGCCCAAAAAGACAGGCCGATCTCAATCTTCCACACCTCCAATACAACTGTCGGGTGATGACCACTCGACATCAATCATACTACTTGAGGCGATGGGAAGAGTTTCGAATCTACTAATGCAGCTGCTTTGGTTGCTCCCTCTAGCTCTAGTCGTCCTTCATTGATCCACTTTTGGATCTGATCTTTCAGCTTGATGCAGTCTTTTGTAACGTGGTTCCATGCTCCATGAAACTTGCAATATTTTTTACCTTTTAACTACTCAGCCGTAGGGAGAGATCCGAAATCTACTTTCACAGCTCGCATACCGTAGAGCTCATCCAAGATTTCATGAGCCATATTAGCATCGTACGTGTATGTTTCGAACTCTGGCTTAGTGAAAGCCACTGTCGAAAACTTGATAGGACCCTTATTCTTTTGAAGTTTGCGGGGCTTTAAAATTTTATTTGTTGCTAAATCCACAGCTCCTACTTGCTCACCATCAGAGTCTGAATCTTGTTCGTCTATATCTTCTATATAAGCCACGTTTTTGACTTTGGCCTGTCGTAAGACCTAGCATTGTACGTTCCCTTGGACGCATTCCTTCGATTGTCTTGTTCTTGCATGGTACTGTACGCTCTAGTTACAGCTGTGATAAGCTCGTTCAAGGAAAAGTACTTGCTATTCAAGAAAAGCTGATGGTACGTATCCTCCAAACCATTCTTGGCCATCTCTACTACCTCTTCTTTGCCTAGTAGAGTCTTGCATAGATTATATTCTGACCGAAAGCGGTGCAGGAAGGTGACTGGACTTTCTGTCGCCGATTGGCTCAAGGAAGCCAGCTTTCCAACACTGGTTTCAGGTCTCGCTGTTCTGAAGTGGTCTATGAATAAAGCCTCCATGTCCTTCCACTCGTTGACCGAACCATTTTCTAATCCCGTATACCATACGAGGGCCGATCCTGACAAAGATGATCCGAAGACTCTTAATTTAAGTCCCTCATTATCGGCAAACTGCTCTAATTGCAGTGTAAAGTATGCTAGATGAGTTGTCGCATTGGAATCATCATCGCTAGAGAAAGTCTGGAAGGTATGATGCCAATAGTATTTTGGCCATTGCCAAGCATCTGGATTGTCCTTCTGCATGGGAGGAAATAGTGTCTCATATGAATCATACATCTTGGCCAGATGTATGTCGCAATCATTCATGAACTTGTTTAACCGTTGTTCCCACGCAGGAGGGAAAGACTCTGCTTGTCTAATCTTTCTAGCGAGGTCAGAAACGGATTTAGTTAGAGACGCTATGTCCTTGTCTGTCCTCTATGACAGTGTCGCCGCGTGCCGGCGGTATACATCCAAATTTGTTCCCAAGTGTTGTATGATATCAATCCATAATTTGTCCTGACCCTCTGAGACACTTGCTACTTGGGCTCCAATTGCCTCTCTCTCTTCCTGATCTCTGTTGAACGCTACCCATAATGCTTGGATTTCAGCTAATGCTGCGTCTATTCTGTTGCCTTGGGTAATGATAAGAGTTTATTATTGTTCAATCATTTCATCGAGAGCCGTATAGTAGCTAGTCTGATGTTCGTCGCGCCTAGATGCGTAAGCTAGGTACTTCGGGAACGTAAGTTCCGCCATCTCCGCTTCACTTAAAGATTTAAATGACATGGTTGAATAATAGTCTTTAGCGAAGATAATGTCAACCGCTTGATTACTCAATGAACGACATCGAGTAGATGTATGTTCACGGTAAGCCGGTTGTGGGTGTTTGCGACACTGAGGGTAATTCATTCGGTAAGGATCCCCTATTGTCACTTAGAGACACAAAGATTGTCCCACTGGGCGTGCCAAAATGTTTGACTCTAAAATATCTCCCGCGGAGAGATCCTTCCGCAAAGCAGTTTCTTTTATTGACTTCGGATAGTTTGACCGCAGGTATCGGTTTATCCTGTATGTGCTTCGTATGCTGGCGTGCCACCGTCTCTCAACGGAATATAGAACTAAAGCTGCCTGACTTCTTGATAAGCGATTAAGATAAGGAGAGCACCAACATTGCATGAATAGGTCATTCTCGCCTAGTAACCTAGGACTTCAGATTTTTGTGTCTCTAGCAGAGCCCTATCGATACCTCACACTCCCTTAATCAGTGCAATGCAGAGCAATCTCTATGACGATGTGTTGAGAACACTGCTTCCTTGGATATCAGAACTCTCACTTGATATGTGATAAACCCTTCAACCTTCCAGTCGCTATGCTTCCTTAGATCGCAATACTCTCACTCGATAGGTGGCAAGCACTTTGATCGGCTGGTTGCAAAGAAATAGAATCTCTTGACGAGATGTGTAAGTGTACTTGCGTATAGCAAATGTTTTATGTTTGATCGGGGACCCTTTCAACAATGCTCGTATTCTCTTTATATAATGCTCAGTAGTCGTCTTTCAATCCTCTTGAACTTCTTCTGCTCTTGCTCTTTGAATCTCAATATAACTCTAACACCGTCCAGCATACAGGTTGTTTCTTTATATAGTTCTAATGCTATCACAACTCCTTCACCTAGAAGAAACTTATCTGAAATAGAAAATGTATGATAGACATTAAGCCGCATGAATCAGCATTCTAGAATCTCAATCCATAGTCCTAAGTTGACTTGAAAACGAACTCTATTCCTTTACTCGACCGCTCGCTAAGCTCTTATGGAATATGGGCCGCTCGCCAAGACTTCAGCCTTTTAAACCCAATATGAAATATTTATTTCAGGCCCAAACAGGAAGATCTTAAATTCAATGCTGGTTGCTAGAGATGAAGATACACAGCCATTCAAAATGAATTTCAATTGACGATTTTTCGGCTACAAAATAACTCAGGAACGGTACTTGGTCATCGTTACAGACTTAGTTTAGGTACATGTACAACACAACACGTGCAGAGTGAGAGATATTTACAGGGACAAAGACATACGATATGAAGATGGGTCGGAGCTAATATCCCGAGCTACCTGGAGGAGGTGTTCTATGTTGATGTCAGGGTAGTGCTGCAGAAGCTTTAAGTTGGCAACAAAATCCCCACTCAATAGTCTACTTTTCACGCATAGCAGCATCGCACAGCAAATTTTCAGAAGCATATCCTGTAAAGTATCATACCATAGATCAGACTGATTCATAGAATGGATAAAAATGGAATGGGAGATATAGATGGAGAGAGACCGGACCTGTACACCATAAGGATTACCCAGTAGTGAATCCCAAATTCTCATGATGCATTGGAAATCAAACTCTTGTGTGAGTAGCAATGTGATCCATCTGAATGCATAGTATTGCGGTTTCACCTGGTTCATATAGACATTTTATAAGCTGCCAAAGTTAGGATCAACTTAAGCTGTTGAATAAACTGATACGGCATTACAGCTTCAATAAAACTCATATGGCATCTCTACCTTTGTAGTGAACTCAAGGTGCCTCCAAAGTTCCTCATCATTGGCTTTCAATATCTCTGACAAGCGTGCAAGAGTGGCTAGTATTCCAACGGCACTGTTATCCATTTGTTCACAAAAGTGGTCCACCGAGTCACTCAAGAGTCGAACAAAGCAAGAAAAGCTATCTGCTTCTGCATTTGCCTGCAAATTCATGCATCGCATGAGTACCACTCTTCATACTTAAAAGAATCCTAACCTCTAAGGAAGATACTGACGTCATCTACTATGGCACTTTCAGCAGACAGGTATATCAAACTTTCATAAACTTATGAAATCGTGAAGATGTGAAATTGTTTCCGGGAGATATCTTACAGCACTTTGTTCATTAGGGTCAGTACTAAATACATAGTATATTGGTGCCAGGACCTCATTCATGCCTTGCACATAACGGATTGCCGGATTTAGTTTTGCGAACAAGAGAAGAATATTTTTCAACGCTTCCTGAAATGAGAATACAGAGACAAATAATCAATTAGCTGGACAAGCCAAATTAACAAAAACGAAAAAAGTGACGAAACTAAACGGAGTATATTTTCTATACAATCTAGATGAGATAACGCCAGTATGAAGGAGATCAAAATACAGCGAAAAAGGAAGGTGTGCATCATATACCCTGTGTTTTTTACTGAATGATGAGTCCCCTGAAAAGAATTTCAGATCTGGGTGTGTGCGTTCTAAATCACGGTCTATCTGCTCGGTAATCTCTGTATGCTATTATAAAACACAGCAAGAAAAGCCTCAGATTTTCAAACAAGAGGCAAACAACAGATGATAACCCTATTTTGGAAGGAAATTTACCTGAAAGAACTGATGCCAAAGACTAGCCTTACCAAGGCTCAACGGGTGGTCTTCCTGTGAAATTTCATGTCTTTCCAATGGTCCTTCAACAGCACTGTCAGCAGGCGGGTCGCAAAAACTCAAGGCACCACCTTTTTTCATTGCGAGTTGTGACTGTCTAGATTCAAGTTTGTGATTAGTGCATAAGAACAACTCACCAAAGATAATGCAACTGTAGTACAGACTCATTGAATTTGCAAATGTGCAACTAGGTGAGCATCTTACAGGACTTAAAAGAAGCTCCTCTTTAAGCTTGGCATACTTTACTCGATTTTCTGTCAGCTCTTTTTCCCATAACTCACGAGAAGGAGGTAGATAACCCAAAAGCAGCTGCGTTCATGAAACGTAAGAACAATCAATACATACATCAAACAAATTTTACTATAATTTAAGTTCTGGTACATCATCTCTTCACTGAAATAATGAAGAACATGACAAGGGTAGTAATGTAGTATACCTAGCTACCCGATTGTAAGGTTTATTGCTCCTAATGGAAATGCTTGAGCTGTCTACTAATAATATATTTGTAAGCTTAACCAATATTCTAGCTTTTCGCTAGGAGATGCATAAAGAGACATAACAAACAGTTACAAGTTTCCGGCTTAAAAATTTGACAACACCTTACTGCCTAGTAAGCTTTGTACTATAATTCAAAGTTCAGAGATTGGATCGACATAACTATAGTTATCTGAACACAAATGTATATCCGAAACCAATTCCCTATCCTCAATTGAAAATGCTCATACCATTATCAAACTAATCTAGTACAATGTAAGAATCCGGTTTCGGCGAAACAATGTAACTCCTTTAATTACCTTCCAAGCTGTCGCCCTTAAACCTCCTCCATCAGGTAGCCCTAAACTCGCTATTCTCTGTAACTTTTCCAAATTTACCTCCGGCTGATTAACCTAATCAACAACAGTAAAAATAAATAAATAATAAACCTTAATGCTTCAAATGTTAAAGACTTCAGTGAAAATTTCAGTTGCAAAAAGCATAATGTCATTACATGTCATTTCCTCACCTCATATTCAAGATCGGACCTTTTATCATCGGCCGCAATCGCCGCCAACACCGAAGCCGGACCCGGGCCGTCTCTCTCGGGTCGGATCCCCCGGACTTTCAAATCGGATTCTTTGTCCATTTTCATATTATTCTCAAATTGAATTTGGTCGTCGTCGTTGCTATCGCTCTGATCTTGACCCGACCTGTACCCTTTGGGATGGATCGTCTCGAGCTCCTCGCCGGAATAGAACACCGCCGAATCGGATCCACCGCCGCCGCCGTCGTCCGCCTTGTCGTCGAAGGAGGTGCCGGCGACGAGGTTGCCGAGGCGGTCGGGGAACACGCGCCTGGCCTTGTCCGGGAGCTTGAGCTTGAGCTTATCTTTGAGCATTGCGGCGGCGACGGCGGAGCTGATGAGTCGAGAAAAAGAGTGAAGAAGAGAGAGAAAGAGAGATAGGGTTTTGGGGAGCTCATTAGTCGAAGGCGAGGTTGTGTTGGTTGGTTTTCGCGCTCTGTGAAGAGAATGGTAGTTAGTTTACCGTTGAATGGTAGTTGGCCCCACCACATTAGGATCCGAAAAAAAGATTCATGGGTTGGGCTGAGGGAGAGAAAAACCGATCATTGGGTCCAATTAATATAGAGCTAAAGCCCATAACAAGGCCCAATATGGATTAAACCCTTAAACAATTTGGGTCTCAATGTTAGAAAATTCAAAATTGTACTCTCTCTCATACATTTTGTTGAACACAAATGTACAATAGAGAAATTTATCGAAATTTATCGATCGGACGATCTATTGTATGTTTGTTATGTGCATTAATTGTTCAACCTAGATCCAAACTAAGGTCAGATGTGATATGTATTCTGTACATTTGTGTGTTGTTACACGGAGATGTCCCTGATCGATGGCTACTAAACGACCAAATTACACTATCAGCATTTTTACTATAATCGATGATATTAAAAAAATAGGTCGACGACATTTTAAATCGTCGACTATAGTCTCCGGCTATAATAGACTATAGTCGACAACAACACAAAAAATCGTCGGCTATAGTAGACTATAGCTGACGACTTTTGAACAAAAATCGTTGGCTATACTTTTGTCGAAGCTTTTTGGCCGACAACACCAAAAATTGTCGACTATAGTTCTGTAGGCTAAAAAGCGTCGGCAGAAGTATAGCCAACGATTTTTGTTCAAAAGTCGTTAGCTATAGTACTATAGCCGACGATTTTTTGTGTTGTTGTCGGCTATAGTCTACTATAACCGATAATTTTTAAAATGTCGTCTACTTATTTTTTATAATGTCGTCGACTATAATAAAAATGTGGTAGTGCTAGTTGAGTCCTCGATCACAATGCTGGCGATCATAATGAACTCCGGCTTGTTTAAAAGGAAAAGTTAGAGAACGTTTGTCGTGGTAGCCAAATTGGGGAATTTCCAACCTTGCCAAAAGGACTAAATTTAGTAATAATTGAGTTCAAGTTGAGTTAAATGAGTAGCTGCAACGACATAAGCAATTAAGTAATTAAGCACCAACCAGATTTCTCTACAAGTCCAAACGAAATTGATTATCGGACCAACCGCAAACCAAATGCGTTTTAATTTTATGAAGTCTCATTACGAAGGTAGGCCATTGATCAAGTATGAGAATAAAGCGAACTAGCTTTCATATAATTGATCACTTATCTACAGTTATAGCAACCTTCAATAAACATGAAACCATATGCAATTGTGTTTGTAATTCAGATCGAGATATTTTCCCCATATATAAACCCTACCTAGCAAGCTATATATATCGATTCGATCGGTTCTTTAATCATGCATGGCTTAATTTTCTCGTTTCATTCCATTTCGCAATCTTTATTAGTTATGTTTCTTCCATATACCGTGATCTATATAGATTTGTTTTAGACAGAGAGTGGAGTTTGTATAGAAATAACACACTAGAATATATATATATATATATATATATATGATTCTGATAATGTTGTAATTAAACCGAGCGGAAACATAATATGCAGTTTGATCGAAATTAAACCATTCTTAATTTTTACAGTAACCTAGGGTACTGTTAATTATTACACTTGAATCATGTCACAGTGTCACACAATATGCTGTTTTACAATTATCAATAGTACGTCAATCCCTATATGCATGTAAAAATTAATTACATGGCTTTTATCTTCATCACAATACTGTAGTAACTGCCACGTTGGTACGTACTTCATATGTATACCCCTACGAGTAGAAGCTTCCGTCCCATTGTTGATCCGGGCCAAATGAGTTAAATCCATCACCTGGGAAATTTCTGTTAAGCAGCTCCTCTATCATTTGCAATGAAATCTTCTCTTCGTTCATTTCATCACGACCATCTTCCGCTGCTATTATTTCAGGCCTTTCCAATGTGGGAGATTCCGACGACATTGGTGATACAACACTTACTTCCTTGTCGCGTGTATCGTAGGCAATGACGTTCTTCTTTTCAAGTTGAACTGTCATGACCCAATTGGAATGATCCGATCGTTGACCTGCACGTTTCTGCCAGACTCCGATGTGAGAGCTCTCGTTGTCGAGCCTCAAACACGTCATGGACGGAGAGAGTGTGTTGCTACATTTCCTCAGCTTTGCTCGCAACGTTTCCGATAAACCATTTGGCAACAACGAGTCTTTGCTAGTAGCACTAGTTTCTGAAATCGAAGTAGGGCTAGTGCTACTACTACTCGTCTGATCATGATGAGCAGTTATCGGGAAGTTAGTTTTCGCGTTCCGGCCGCTCATCATTACCGCAGCTTCATCGTACACCCGCGCTGCCTCTTCAGCACTATCAAACGTGCCTAGCCACACCCTCTTCTTTCTGCACAATTATATGCATGAAAACACCATATATAGTACGTACGCGTAAGAAAATCTTAGGATAACATTTGAATCCCGGCCTTAGTGTTCCAAAATCATGCATGAACATCTAAACCTACGTACATGTATAGAGATAGCAAAGCTTACAGTAAGGGGTGGCGGATTTCGGCGACCCAAGAACCCCAATGCCGCTGCCGGACGCCTTTGAACTTCTTTGTCGACTGCACCATTTCGCTAGGTTCTTAGAGAGAAAGAGACGAAGACCGACTGCAACGACAACAGAGCCTTGAAGATCCGGAAGAATATATATATATAGAATTCAAGACGCAGAAGAGTTAATAAAAGAACTAGTTTAATGCTTTAACTGGACTACAGGAGGTATTGAAAAAATAAACTGGTACGTAAAAGTGTCGGCGAACTAAGATTTAACTAGCTTAGAGTACACTGCTCTTACATTAAATTTTTCAGCTACAATTCTCATAGTACAGTGTCCTTTTGGTCCCTCCAAAATAAGTAACGTACTCTTAACACTGCTCTCGATCGTTTTCACAGAGTGGAGTCTTGCACGTAGTTGAGCCAAGTGTCTCTTTGGCTTAAATTTGACGGAATTAGGAGAGGCCTGCTCCTATCCTCTATTTGTACGTAGAATATGTTGAGTGTGTATATATATAGTGTCTCTTGCACGTACCTACTGTATAAGTTCATATGTAGTAGCATAATATATATTTCATAATCAAATTAAGAAACGCCAGTGAGCTCTCGACTACCTCATTATTAATTAATTACCCTAAAAAACTTTAATCAAGCCGTCGAAAATACTCTTTGTGTATAATTACTCGGTTTAGTGACGCTAGCTAGCTAGTGAACGAGTAATTAACTTCATTCTAACTTGTCGAGTACGTCGATTTACGAAGGCACGTTGACTTGAAAGTAAACGAATTTCTTAGTCTTGTGATCATAAAGACGTGCTTACGGATATATGGATCCATCAGAGTGTCGTATATGAAGTTGCAGCTGCCGGAAATAAACGAGTCTCGATCGATCTATTAATTCCTCAAGGTGGTTCGTATTAACGTATATGTATCTAGTGGCCAATATTCTTATAATTACACCTCTATGAAGGGAGTACATATATCGACATCAGCCATGAAGATATAATTAATGGATGGTATTTCTGTATTTTGGAACCTCTTGTGTACCAGATGATCGTATAGTTTCTATCTCTGATATGATGGATCCTATCAGCCACCCATCTATGGAAGGATCCGAGGGTTATATTTAGTTTCAACTTAATTTCAGCTCGATCCATCATAATAATATCCTGCAAATTGACAGGTTACCAAATCTCATGAATAGCTAGACCGCCTTATAACTGTTTGCACAGCAGCTACTACAGCTTAATACTCTATGCAATGTATTATCACTATCGTGTATACATAAACGGCCGGAAACTATTGAGTACAATTGCATGTACAAAGGAGATGTCCTTGTGATACCGTGAGTTATTTGTTGTTTGTGGTAACTTTATGAATGTTAATCGATCGGCTTCGGTTGTGTTGGTGTGTGTATTTGAAGATTACTACGGCAGCTAGCTAGCTAGCTCGCACAATTTTCTTTTTGTACAGGAAAATGATTTTAGGCCACAAAGGGCCATTGATATGGAGACTTTAATCTTATGTAGTATGACACTTATATCCAATGACAAAACATGTTTATACATAGATGCATTATTTTGAAGGTGGCGTAGTGGAAATCATGCATGGAAGTGTGTCACCTGGTATGAGTTCGAAACTTTGTAATGCAAATAGGTTTGTAGTTTTTCAGTTTTTTTTTCTTCTTTTCCAGATTGAGGCTTTTCTTTCCAGTTTTTTTTTTCTTCCCAATTTTGGCCCCCTCTCAATTGTAACTCTGGCTCCCCTACTACTTATATCCATGTCATTATTATAAATTTCATATTCAAATCATATTAATTATATATAATAAATAATCTTACTTCTTAAAATATATAAAATAAAAATCCTAGCTAGCTAGTAATCATATTATGTTTTTCATTTCAACTTTTATCATTTTATCTCTTTAAAATTATTGCATGAGATTAATTTACCCATCAAATAATAGATTTTAAGTTTCAAACATGAATTTTTTCAAAAAAAGTTTTAAAACATTATTGATCATCGTCATTCGATCATTTTCATTTAGGTTTTGAACTTAATCTCATCCTAAATAAACTTTTAAACTATATGTGAATACAATATTATTGTTTAAAATATGTATCTTCAGGTAATATTACTTTCATGAAGATGGAGTTGAGATTTTTTATTCTAAACATCAGTAAATTTAATTTTAGTATTTCATATAATAAATGAAGAAAAAATATGATTATTTCAAGAAAAATATGCAAGCATTTACGTTAGAATTGAGATTATATTATGTAATGAGATTAATTAGGACTATATTAATTGCAAAAGTTTTAGAATTGGAAATATATTTATGATTATTAAGTAAGAAATAATATCATTAATGATTGATTATATAAATTAATAATTTAATTAATGATATGATAATTGACGTAATACGCCATATAAGATTAGGATCTCTGCATCAAAAGTCCCTTTGAGGACTCCTATCATTCCCCCTTTGTATATTCGATCTATTTCGGCTTCGTACGTATTAGGAGTTGAATGCATGCAAGCTAGTTAGGGTTTATATGGGACTGCGTGCGGATGTATATGTGGAGAACTAGATAGTAGATCCGATGCATTTTTTTTATAAAGAAAAGAGGCGTTGAGTTAACTTATTGGTCAGACCCGAAAATTAATTAAAATCCGAAATATGATACATAAAAGGGGACAAAGGCCAGAACCATCTCAAGAATCAAAACTAGGCAACTACACTAGCTTGCTTTGGAAAACAACCAAGCAAAGAAATATACAAAGAACTAACCAATTCAAAACCTGGTCTTGAACGAGAGCGAACAAGCTAGGAAAGATGTCACTTTCGTAGACCGAGCTTCAATAACACGATCTGCCCCTGCTTTTGCCAAGCAAGCTTATTCCCCTCACCAAACGTACGTGTGAGAAACATGAAGCTGAGCATGCTTCACAAAAAACAAACAATGAGTTTAGAGCACTTTTAATCTCTAAGGCACAAGATGAGGATTTTAGTAATAGGATACAATAAGTGTCGAGTTTGTCTGAAGCCAAAGCTAATCAGCTTTTTCATTCGGCTGAGGTGATCTATATATAGGAGATCGAATCACATTCATGTGCATATACGTACATACATGTCTCTATTCCAAAAGCTTCTTTTCAATACTGTATAACGATGATGACTTACATTTCTCGACATTATACATAAGCGTAGCTAAATCATATTTGTACGTGAAGAGGCCCGTAATAATAGAATAATTAGGGGTGGCCGGTATAGTCTAAAGGTACACACAAAGTAATTGACCCGACCTAAATGGGTAACGGCTATTTAATCTTCTGAATAGACAGTTTGTTACACACACAAAATTTGAGAAACGAATAGCTAAAAGCCCTTCAGATCTAGCTAGCTAACGGAGACAAGAATATGACGTCTTTGGTCATTGTTAGTCACACATTAATTGCTTAGTTACCGCCGGTTACCCTACTAATTGAGGGCACTTTAATTAGTTCATGTCTCCGCCAGCTGCTAACAAATTCTGGAGGACCACGTACCCTTCAATCTCAAGTCTCCCTTTCTTCATGCATCGACCATTATCATAATTTAGATTCTTCAATCTACCTTTAACAATATATGCATACATGCATGCATGTAGATGCTTAATTGATTATTGGCTACACTAATTATAAAAATGTTTATATTAATTACTAAAACCTATAAGGTAATACTGGCCGACGGCATTAGAACGATGGTCCTAGCTACGTGCTCAAGGGAGTATGACATGCGTGAACTTAATAAACTGATGGATCACAAAGGACATAATCATATGCTGAACAATTGACCTGCCAAAAGAGTGAATGTTGTGAACTATACAACGAACCGAATGAACGTACGTACTGTAGTCTCTCATGCATAGACTCGATCTAGCTATAACGTTGAATTGTTAAAATCGGCTCCATTCTTTCAAAAAAAAAAATTGGCTCCATAGCCCTTTCAAAAAAACCGGCCCCATAGTCGATCACGTACTAATCACTGTGTTATTAATTAAATCGGTCATATTACTCATATATAGTTTCTTGATCATTCAGCAACGTTGTTAACTGTACAAGTTATAGTGGACATTCGAGCTAGATGTGGCAAATATACACGTACTAGAAATATATATCCTGAAAATTCTTCCGGATATATGTAGTTAATTAGAGAAGAAAATCCTTCTGGATAGATGCCACTGCTCGATCGAGGTCGTGAGACTTGTAAAGTTTGATATATAAATCGAGCAACTCATCTTATATACATGTATATAGTAATCTCATAACCTAGAAGTGCAACTTGCTCGATCGAAATAATTTAATATCATATCGTTTACAAGCTTAATTAATGAGGATATATAAATTTCAATGACCAAATGAAAGAGGAATTAGGAGCAGCATCTACATATATGTGTAAGGATATGGAAGTCATGGAACAAATATATTAAGGTCGGAGCAAAGTTGCTAATTACTAAATTATTTATACTTAATTTTAGTGTTTATACGAGGTATATGCTTTGTTTAGTATTGATTAAGTCACCGTTGAAGGGCAACTAAGCCAAAACCTGGAATTGGAAAATTCAACAGATAACGATTGAATTAACCAACCTAAAAGAGAAGACGTGTGAAGCGGCCAAGATATCTCTTGTTTCTTATTCTTCAACTATATTGTGTTTTGTAACAGAGGATCAATGCAAACGCCATAAAATAGTGTTTTTCTGGGTGGGAGAGTAGTTGACAAAACTGCCTACTTTGAAGTAAGGGCATAAGATCGAGGAGTGCAAAGGAACCTTGTTAAGAATATACCAAATGCCAATGCATTGCTTCTCTCCCTTGATAGACTAAACTCTAGATTATTGTTCATTTTAGTACGTATAAGAAACAGTTAGTTAGCTTAATTATGTTGATTATTAATTTAAATACACTATCTCAGTCAAACAGTAGACATTATGTCTTCATTAAAACTTCAGTTGAGTCATTATCGTGTTCAACGATTCTATGTCTGTCTTGTTTATTGTTACTTAAAATAGAGAAATAGATTATAATTGTTATTAAAATATATACGCTCGTGATAATAAAATAAAAGACGTTCTGTCTTTTGTAATTTCACATAAATCTGATGATAGATACGTGAATTTGTATAGCCGAATCAATTTTTCAACATGATCATCGTAGACGAAGAAGGTGGATCAAGAGGAGAAAAATGTACCTATATATGCTAAGGCATAATATCATTAATATGTGATCATTTACGGCATTGCCCGATGGTGAACAGAAGAGAATAAGTTTCCAACTTCTGAAGCGTCTGATTTCAAGGAAGAAGGAAGAATATCCGATAGGTAGATCCGAATCTTTGTCCGTGAAGCCCAAAACCCAGAATTACATACAGCCCAACCTCCAGAATTCAATGCATGAAACTTGGTGTTTTTTTTTTTTCAAATTTCATTTTCTTTTGTTATATGCATGATGACCCAGACCAAGAGATAAGGAACCAAAAAGGATAATTCCAGAATAATACCACACCCTAGGCCTAGGGTGCTTTGACTGCTTTCACTAATCAGCTCGGCTCACAACTCGCTCGGCTTTAAGCTTTATCTTTTTTTTTTCTTATAATAAATCAATTTAGAGCCACACATGACACATCTATGTATTTATACGTACATATTTATTTATTTATTTTTTGATCTGTCGCACTCTGTATAATAGGAATTCCAAACATACAAAGTTTATGTTGAATTTTGGAAGCTATGAACACTAGGAAAAATAATTACTATAATTTCTCCAAAATTTTACTAACACACTTATACATTTTTTTTCAAATTATTTGAAGATTTGTAAGCATAATCACACACTCCAAAATAAATGCACATCAAACTTATCGTCCACAAAATTATTATTTATTTCTTGTTTTCTGATATTATAATAACATGAAATGGTGAAATGGTAGAAGAAGAACATAGAAAAAAAAACTTTAACTCATCTATTTATAATTTTTTTACACTCCAATTCCTTCACCATTTTCACCTCTATGATATTCTTAGTGTTCGACTCCAAAATATTTATGGCGAGGAGCGCGTAGAGATTCTCTTGCTAACTGTCTCTTTTACTGATCCGGATAGTTTGTCCGCAGATATCGGTTTATCCTGTATGTGCTTTGTGTGCTGGCGTGCCACCGTCTCTCAACGGAATATGAAATGTGTAAAGCTGCTTGACTTCTTAATTAAGCGATTAAGACTAGGAAAACACCAACCTTGCTTGAATGGGTTCTTCTCGCATTGTGACCTAGGACTTTGGGATTTTTGCGTCTCTAGCAGAGCCACAGAAATCGATACCTCACATTACCCCTTACGAGTGCAAAGCATAACAACTTCTTTGATGATGTGTCGAGAACACTACTTCCTTGGATATCCAAACTCTCACTCGATATGTGCCAAACCCTTCAATCTTCTAGTTGCGTTGCTTCCTTTGATCACGATACTCTTACTCAATTGGTGACAAGCACTTTGATCATCTGGTTGCAGGGATAGAATCTTTGACGAGATGTCTAGATATTTGCGTATAGAAAAGATTTTGTATTTGATCGGGGACCCTTTCCCAAATGCTCTTACTCTCCTTATATAATGCTCAATAATCGTCTTTCAATCTTCTTGAATGTCTTATGCTCTTTGAATATCAATATAACTCTAATGTCTTCCAGCATACGGGTCTTATCTTTATATAGTTTCAATGTTATCATAATTCTTTCCATGAAGAAAACCTAACCGAAGCAGGAAAGGTACGATAAACATTAAGCCGCACGGATCAACGATTTTAATCTTACAGTTCTAAACCAATATGGAAATGGACTCTGTTATTTTACTTGACCGTTCGTCAAGCTTCATTTCTAACTGGGCCGCTCGCTAAGACTTCGACTTTTCAAACTTAATATGAAATATATTTATTTCAAACTCAAATACCTACCGGAAGTATAAAAATGTACCGGAGAATAGGAAGCTTCCGTTCTTGGCGTTTTACCACATAGAACGACATGCAGACCGAAGCTTCTCATGCCCCCTTCAATTCACATAACTCAAAAAATAATACATAAGAAAAAAATACAAAATGCAAAGCCATTTAGCTCGAGCCAGCTCAACAATGGCTCTCCCGCGAAAGCAAATCAAGACATCCCCACGTGTCCATCCTCTACTTAATTCTCTCTCTCTGGACACACTCGACTCTACATCTCAGAAACAAAAAGGAATAAAACCCGAGATATACTCTCTCCAACCCCCCCAAAAAAGGTATATTCCCAACAATATTCCCTCCTCCCCCCATTATATCTCCCCTTCCTTTCTTCACCACTACCACTCCCCTCTCTCACAATTCTCTACACGGCCACAAAACGACGAGTCGTTTTTGTTCCGACGACATGAAGTTTGGGAAGAGCCTGAGCAGCCAGATCGACGAGACCTTACCGGAATGGAGAGACAAGTTTTTATCCTATAAAGAACTCAAGAAGCGCCTCAAGCTCATCGAGCCGTCTCCCAAGGTCGGTGGTGGTGACGTCACCACCAACAGGCCCAACAAGCGGCCCAGGTTTGATGATGAGGTGGTGTCGGCGGAGGAGATCAATTTCATTCAGTTACTCGAGGACGAGCTCGAGAAGTTCAATTCTTTCTTCGTCGAGAAAGAAGAAGAGTACATCATTCGATTGAAGGTACAAGTTTCTTTTAGTTTTTGTTACTAGAAATCGTAAAGTATTCAAAATTCTGGGGTTTGAATTGAAATTATTTGTTTTGTTTGTTTGATCTGAATTTGGGAAAAGAAAACGAAAACGACGTCGTGTAATATTCATAAATATTCCCCGGATATTCCATTGTGAGAGACTGAGAGGTTTGAGTGTGGTTTTCCGGCAATCGGTATATTCGGTCTCCGTTTAACCTTGACGGAACCGTTACTCATTATGGCGCCTTACAGCTGTAAATGCTGTGTTTTTTTTTGCGGGTGGTATATTCCGTTAGTGGGAACAAACGGCGTTAGGTGCACATGAGATGTTCTTCTTGTGGGCTTGTTGTGCATTTAGATTGTGTAGATCATTTTTGATTATTTTAGAACTACTAATGGTGAGTTGGGTTTTTGAAGAGATACTTATTGAGGGGTTCTTTTGTGTTATGTGTTGGTGCAGGAAATACAAGACAGTGTGGCGAAAGCGAAGCATTCGGTGGAAGAGGTTATGAAGATACGCAAGGAGATAGTGGATTTCCATGGAGAGATGGTTTTGTTGGAAAATTACAGTTCTCTCAACTATACAGGTAATGATCTTCTTTTTATTAATTCGTTTTCGTATCAAGTTTGATTAGCAGTCAAGTATATATGGCATTGTGGTTTTTGCTATGCAAGTCAAGGTTTACACTTGAGCAGTAATATTTTAATATTAGCTCATTGACACCAGAGAGCTCTCTTTATGATTAGTTCTAATGAACTTTGCATTGTTTAGTCTTTGAAATCGTTCACTTAAACAGATATGGTGAATTGAATCTAGTGACCTACTTGTGACCTTCCAGAAAGTAGTCATTTGTGTTGCATGTTTCCGTACTATGATTGTGGTACATATATGCAACTTAAAAGGGAATCTTTAGTTACCCTATGATTCCTATGAACATAGGCACAAAAGCGTGTTCTTGGTTAGCATAGATATAGTTTGATCTCCTGAAGCTGTTTTGGACGATGATATGGTCAATCGGTCCAATGCAATCTGTGAAGTGATTTGGAATTTTTTTGTTTTGAAAGCTTACTCTGATGTGTTCCACAGGACTGGTAAAGATACTCAAGAAGTACGATAAAAGAACTGGGGCTCTTATGCGCTTGCCTTTTATACAAAAAGTATTGCAGCAGCCTTTCTTCACCACCGACTTGCTGTACAAGCTCGTGAAGGAGTGTGAGTGCACGCTCGATCAGTTGTTTGCGATGTGTGAACCACCAGCTTCGAGTGAAGCATCTGATGATGTGGATGATGGTCCCTCGACTTCAAAGAGTGATGGAATTAACAGAGTAAACAAGCATCTTGCAGAGATCGAATATATCGAGAGCTTATACATGAAAAGTACCATCTCGGCATTGCGAGCATTGAAGGAAATTAGAAGTGGTAGCTCGACAGTGAGTGCCTTTTCGTTGCCACCACTGCAGTTCAGTGGATTAGAAGAAGATGCTTGGAAAAAGGTCCCTGTTCTGGAACAAGTTGCTAAGTAGTGCAAATTAGGGGACTAGTATTTCCCTTTTTTTCTGTTCTTGTTGTTTGTTTATCTTAAGTTACGGGATTTATATACTCGGGATTTATATACTAACACAGATGTAAAACTTTAGCTGTACCGCATTCTGTGGCGCTCTGTATAATAGTCTAGCCTCTTTGCTTAATAGATTCAGTACTACTGTTCAGATCAAAATTCTTTAGAAGATTACAGTTCATCGACGAACAAAGGATGAAAAAAACTAAATAGAAGCAAATTTATAGCGGGATCGATATCCCTATAGTTGAATCTTCCTGGGTATGGAGAACTGTGGTATTCATAAAGATCTTTGGAACTCCAAATCTTCTGAGCAAGGTTCAAAAAGGCGTTAGGCGGAATTAGGGAATGAAACTACTGTCTAGAGTTTAGACGGAGTTTAATCGATAATTGATTATTATTATATATATATAATTAATTATATATTTATATGATATATTATTATATGAATAATAAATCTAAAATTATGAAGAAATGTCATCAAAAATTTAAAATACAATGTCTCAAAAATAATGTTATCAAACAATACCATAAAAGTTCAAATCCAAATAAAAGCACATAAAAAGAAAACGTTTTCAAGTGAAATGATCACTCAAAAGTGTCAAACTCAAATGTGTCATCGCACTCATCGGTTCTTTCAAATTGGTATCATCTTCAGACTCTTCAACATCATCATCAAATTTTCTAATTGCTCATTCTTCAACACTATCATCTTTATCCAAAAAATCGGACTCAAGATCTTCGTCTTCATCATTAACATTTTCAAGTAGCCATCCTTGTGTCTTCTTAGCATCATTAGCAAGAAGTGGATCTCTTGCTTTCTTCTTCTTGTTAAGAATCTTAGCATTGAATTGCACAAAAACAAGATTGTTCAATCTTGTTGGACCAAGTCTATTTTTTGTTTGTATGCACCTAAAATAAAAATAATAATTATATGATTTACTTCTATAACTTTATTCATTATAACTAATTCTAAACCAAATACAAGAGAGTGAAGAAACTGTACTCCTTCAAAAGTGCTCCAATTTCTCTCGCAACCGGATAAACTTATAGTCAAATAGATAATCTTTATAGCCATCTTTTGCAATCTAGGCGCAACACCTCTATAATTACACCACCATGTAACTAAAGAGACAAAAACACAATGAATAAGCAACAAATATAATCATCATTTGATCATTTCATACTAACTCAATAAGTGAATAAGAAAATAACAATTTACTTACCCGAATTTTTAGTTTCACCAATCTTTTTCCATGCGTTTTCGGCAAAAACATTTCCGAACTACAGCCAAATCGAAGGAAACACAGCAAACCCTTGATTTGGTCAAAAGCAGTACAGAGCTATTCAATCAAGGAAACTGCAAACATAATCTACTGATTCTACTCTCAAGTCTCAAACCATTAGATTAAAGATTATAAATCACATAATCAATCATTCAATCAACCCAATCTCAAACCATCAGATTTTGTGATTATGAATGGAAGAGAAGAGAAGTGAGAAGAGAAAGGAAGAGATTCTGACCTGCTGGACGGCGACGGCGAGCAACAAGCGGCGATGACGAGCGCGTCCAATTCGAGGTGAATTGCGATTGGGTTTCTCAATTCGCCGTTTCCAGTTTTTTGCGAATTGCGATTGAGTTTTTCAGTTTTGGATTTTGGATTTTGGATTTTCGGATTTTGTAGTGTTTAAAAAAAAAGGAAAAAAACGCCTAGGCGCTGCCTTTCCTCCAACTAATCGCTAGTCGGCTGCCAAATTCTCGATTAGTCAAGCCCCACCTAACTAGACCGCCCATAGCCAAAATTACGCGATACCTGGTTTTTTCCGATTAGTTGGCGCCTAGGCGGCCGCTTTTTAAAACAATGCTTCTGAGCTATGTTTCCCCTAATGAGAATGCTTCTCTGTTTTCAAATTGAAACTCTTTTAACTCCTTACTATTTGATCGTCGCATTATTTAACAATGCACACAGATTGTCAGATTTAGCTCAAAATTTGATGTGGTGATCAAATGGTTAGAATATCTCCAATTGAGATGAAATTTTACAAGCATGATCATTCCATGTGTATCTAAATGATGAGTGATTTCAATCTTCAAATTATTTTGACGATTTTGCGTAAAATAGAATTTCACACCAAAGTTTCAATGCGAAACTTAGTAGGATTTGATATATATATATATATATATTTTTTTTTTTAATCATGTTGTTAATCATTAGGCCACACTCAAAGTGCTTCTCTGTATCAGACTAGGTAATTAAGCCAAGTGCTTCCATGCAACTGTTTCCTTGCAGAACTAGGAAAGCAATTAGCCAATGTGAAAGCAGTATAGCAATAAGAGAAAAATGGACGTAAAATGGCCGAAAGTGCTCGAATTACATCATCGATATATAGGGAAAAAACGCGTGGAGGAATAAAGCTAAAGAATCGAAGATAACAGAGAGGCATACCTATAGAGAAATCCACTTCTAAAGTTTGTGTACGGCCCCACACGTTCCACTACTGGGAGGATTTGCAATGGCCAAAATCTTTTTATAAGCAGATTAGTGCTTCTTGTTTTGGTATATAGTGAAGAGTGGAGTAGCAACTAGCAACTGATACCCATTTGCTCTTGTTCTTAGTACATATGAACTCCAAAGAGTCAGTCTTTCTGGTCATTCTGGTGATGCTTATGCCTGTGCTGCAGGGACAACTGAAAACAGGTTTTTATTCTTCTTCATGTCCGAAAGCCGAAGGCATAGTCAGGTCCACAGTTGAGTCATACTATGCCAAAGATCCTACCATTGCAGCCGGCTTGCTTAGGCTTCACTTCCATGACTGCTTTGTTCAAGTTAGTACTTCGAAGTATATTTTTTTTGTTTGTATTTGTGTTGTGTTGGACTTGTTTGGATTGATCAGTGTTGCTGTGCAGGGTTGTGATGGCTCAGTTTTGATTAAGGTCGCCACGGCAGTGAGGAATGCTTTGCCGAATCTGGGGCTGAGAGGATTTGAAGTTATTGATGATGCAAAGGCACAACTAGAAGCCACTTGTCCTGGACTTGTTTCATGTGCTGATATACTTGCATTGGCTGCTCGTGATGCTGTTGATCTGGTAAAGACTACTATCTAAGCGTTGTTATTATTAGTTAGAGATGGTTGGTGTAGCAAACCTGTTCTAGCATATGTCGTTTTTTTTTTTTCTCAGAGTGACGGTCCAAGTTGGAAAGTAGCCACCGGAAGAAGAGACTGGCAGGATCTCTTCGTCATCTCAGGCGTCGAATTTGCCTTCTCCTCTCGATTCCATTGCAGTCCAAAGGCAGAAATTTGCTGCTAAAGGCCTTAATGACCAAGATCTTGTAACTTTAGTTGGTAAAGTAGACTTTAGTTTATTTCATTAATGCACTTCCTTACCTGATCAAGTTCAATTCGTCAGATATGAAGACATATAATCTTATACAATGTAGTTGTGGAATGAATCACACTCATAAAAGCCACCTTGTCGTACACTGTTTGTTTGAAACTGAATTTCGATCTCACACGTCTTTGACAAGTCTTGAATCTCCAGAAATTCCTTGCGTAACCTATCTTCGGTCATATGTCGGCTCTCAAATATACATAAAGCATGAGTAGAGATTGTGATTTTCTTCAGGATTTGACCGTGCTTCAACATATACTCGACAACTTCAAATTCATCATCGTGTGCCATAAAATTGCTGATGAAGACAGTCTTGAGGTGTGACAAGACATATTCTGGAGGGCTGAAGGGTTCAATTCCTTTTACATATGCAACCTTATTCCAGCTGTAGCTGTTCAATACCAATACGAGATCTTCCAAATTGGGAGACTGATTCAGCAAGTCTATCATATAGCCCCAATAAGAGTAATTGGGAAGTGCCAACTCCAATCGCGTCAAATTATTAAAAAGCTGTGGCAGAGGAGGTTCAAAAGTTAACAATGTAAGAGACAAATACTGGACACTGGAAAGTTCTGCAAGCGAGAGCCTTGTAGCATTAGATGAATACCGAATTGTTTCATCATTGTAGAAAGAGATGTTGGCTCTGGATAGACAATTTGGATTGATCAGGAAACAATAGTTCGGAGCAAAAAAAGTGCCATTTCTGATATATATGCTTTCAAGGTTTGGGGCAATTATGGAAATTGTGTATTTATCGAGATTGCAAGAAATTTGAATATCTAGCGATTTCAGTGCTGGTGTAGATATCTTGAAATCGCAGACATCTCTTGCAAAGGTCGATTCATCTACGAGCAGATGTTCCAGAGCAAGGCAGTTAGAAAGGAGCTCTTCAAATATTGAGGCATTAAAATCAGGAATATATAATTTTGTGTAATAGAGGGATCTGAGACTTAGGAAAACACTACTCGACGTCGAAGTAAAATCCAAACTATCATCACATAGGGCTGCCTGAGACCCTCAAAATCTCAAGTGTTTTGCTAGTAAAAACGCTACCAGGTAGTTTGATGGATTCATCACGATTGATACGAATTTCAAGATCGAGTTCGAGGGTATTAAACCTCGCTGTTTCTACCGAATTACGCGCGGAGGCGTAATGGGGCAGAAGCAACACGAATACTCCTTCTTCCTCCTCCTTGTTGTACGATAGACTTCCTTCTCCTCCTGGTGCGTCCGAACGTTGTGGCTGTTCGGATGGACGGGCGCTTCCTCTTCCTTCGGGCGTGCGGGCTCTCTCTCTTCCGTCGGCTGACTCTCCTTTCGGGCACTTCCTCTTCCTTCGGATGATCGGGTGCGCGCGTTCGGGTGCGGCTGTTAGAAGAATACAACAATGAACAAGCGGTCAGGGGTTGAGACGGGGTGGCCCGCCTTCAACGCTCCGATGCCTAAGTTAGATGATGTGTTGGATATAACAGTCAAGCGAACGTGCGAGTAGTATTCTGGTCGAGTGAATTGGTTGGATTCGTTAAGATGGAACGAATGGAATGAGATTGAATGTCCTTACCTGTAGTAAATGCCTTACCTATATAGGTGGTTGAGTTTGGAGCTTGGTGGTGTTCTTCGATGTGGGACTGGTGTGCTTGCTGTCATGTGATCCGTGCGTTTGGGTATGCGCCCCACGGGCGCGTGCGCGCTCGGATGGGGCCGGTCTGGTGAGCGAAGTTGAAGCCTCCTTGGTGGTCTTGCGGGTGGTCCGGTAGGTGTTGATTACCTGCTTAAGTGGATAAGTATGTTTAATCGTACAACTAATGATACAATACTAACAAGTCCCCCAAGTCCCCAAGTCAAAGAGAACTTTCTTGACTGGGGAGTTGAAAAAAGGGTCGTGCGATTAAACAAAATACTTATCCGGTTGAGCAGTGGTGCGTGATCCTGTTACCCCCAAGTCCCCCAACTCTCCGGTCAAGGAAGGGCTCGCATGACGGAGTGGGACCTGGGCGGCCGAGCGTGTACCTGTTTGTGCAATCGTGTACCTGTACATGTTTTCTGGGCCCGGTGTCCAAACGGATGTTGATAGTTTGGAGCCGCGCGCCCGTGGGGTGTTGCCTGTTCGTGCGTTCGTGTACCAATGGGCCCGGCCTCGAAAACAAGACTTTCTATTTTGGAGCCGCGCGCCCGGATGGGGTTGGTTTTGTAAACACAAATAAGTGCAACAGATACAGACATAGATATGCAAGTATGAATGTATGGTATGATGCATGAATGTATGAATGTATGATATGATGTGTAAATGAATGCAAATGTTTTTCGTAACACCGGCGCTGGGATGGCGCGGTGCACCGCGTACATCAACGGGGATGCCGTTGCGTACGGTGTAGCATCAACGGAGGGATCAAGACCGCGACCTACAAGTAACGCGCTACGGAGGGGACAGACCGCATGCCCGTGCCGTTCTTCGGCTTAGCACCCTCAGAGAGGGGACGGACCCCATGCCTCCGTTATGACAGCCGGCTTGTATTTCGCGTCCGGGGAGGGCGTACCTTTGCCCGCGCTCATCAATCCCGGAACGCGCAAGGAGGGGTCGGACCGCACGCCCTTGGCGTTCCGAGTCGGGGTCGAATGTTAACGTTGCGCTCACACGGAGGGGTAACACCCCACCCCCGTGCCGCCCATCGACTTAGCACGCCCAGAGAGGAGTTGGCCCCATGCCTCTGTTATGACAGCCGGCTTGCTCTTCGATCATGTAACGGTGCGCTCACGGAGGGGACGGACCCCATACCCGTGTCGCCCATCGGGCTCAGCGCGCGCTCAGAGAGGGGGCGGACCCCATGCCTCTGCCCCTGATCCGGCTTTCTAATGCTTGCGCGTACGTAGAGGAAGAACCCCATCCCGTACGGCGCAGCTCTTCACTCGGGGCACCGCCAAAAGGGAATTCAGGCGTTTTAGCCCTCTTTCGGGGCGCCCGAGTGGTACATGTACTAACCTGATGGTGTTTCGCGAGCGCCCGGTCGTGTGGGTGGTGTATGCGCCAGTAGGAATGGTTGGTATCGTGGCGTGTTGTCCTTGCCTTGGGTTTGGTGGTGTTCCAATGAGATGTTTTGAGGTGACATTCCTTTTGACTTCTCTTTGGGAACCGGTGCGTAATAAATGCTAGCCGTCGTATTTAATGCTAGCGTGCCCCTGTATTAAATGCTGCTGTTGTCATGATTGCTTGAGGGGCAGACGTCACGCGCGTGGGAGCGTGGGAGTGGGGCATGGGCGCCATGTGTTGAGCTGTTGGAGACCGTGCTAGGGTTCGAAATCGAGGCGGGAAGTCGAAGAGTTGGCGCGGTTACTTAGGAGGGCAAGTAAACCGCCCGGGCCACGCGTCACGATCCAACGGTGCACACGCGAAAAACGGACGACTGGAGTTCGTTCGCGTATCCCGTCTAAGTAATATAAATAGGGCTCCCCTGGCTTTCGTTTTCCTCATCACTTTCATAACTTACCAAAATTCTGCCGGAATCACTTTGCGATCTGCATCCGTTAAGCTCTTCTGTGTTCGTGTCCTTTGTTGCCGGAATACTTGTTCAACGTGAAAACTCAGCCTTTCAAACTCAATCTGGTGAGGCTCTCGTCCCTGGCTCCGTTTTTGTTTTTGTTTCTGTGGTTTGCGTTTTTCTGGGTTTTGAACTCAAGGATAGGGTGTGTTTGATCTGTTTGTGGGTGTTTTTTGTGGGTTTTGGTGTTTCTGTCTGGGGAAGAAATTTTTTGCTAAGTGTTGGTTTGCGCGTGCGTGCATCTTAGGATGGAGCCAATAGAGGTATCGAGCGAACAGTCGCGTGAGCGGATCTACATTCCGGGGGTGGGGTGGATTAGTTGTGGGTCGGGTGGGTCGAGTACGTCGAGTACATCGTCGTACGAGTTTGTTTTGAGTGTCATGCCTCTGCAATGTATTACGCCTGACACCTCTCCCGTGCAGTCAATGGATGCTAGGCAAGCATGCGCCAACGCGGGATTGGAGAGCTCGTCGGGATCGTCGGGCGGGCACTCGGGTGGGGCGAATCCGTGGGGTGAGGAGAGGGCGGAGGGAGGAGATTCGATTCCTCAGTTTGCGGAGGGCAGACCCTTACACTGGCGGTTTCCTGATGGGACGCATGTCCAGGAGCCTGAGCGTGCGCCATCCGTCTAAGAGATGGTCAGGTGGGCGAGAGAGTACCACATCCCGAACTCCGTGAAGCTGCGGATACCTGGCGGGGGCGACACGTTCACTCGCCCGCCGCCCGGTCATGTCTGCTTGAGTGAGTTCCACCTGAAGGCTGGGATCAAGCTGCCACTGCATCCGTTCTTCCAGTATATGCTGGCGCTACTGAAGATCTCGCTTGGTCAATGCGGGCCCACGCTCACCCGCACACTTGTGGCCATGTTCAACATCTTTCGGGTGAGCGGGATGGACCAGCCCACGCGGACGGAGTTCCTGCCTTTCTTCCGTCTTCGCTACTCCACGCTCCAGAGGGACTCGGGGACCTTCACCGTGGAGCCCCGCGTGAAGTGGTGGTTGACGGACCAGCCGAGTTCTTCAACCTACTGGCGCACGATCAACTATTTGGTCGGTGGTGATTGGGAGTTGGGCTCCTTCTCGTCCGAGTATGCCGCCAACGCCCACCTGATTGATCGAGTCCCCCAAGCTTTCCATCCCCTCGATACGAACGAGTATCCGATAACGTCCATTGAAGAGGCCCGGGTTGATCGTCTGAAGTTCGTATTTGACCCGGCGCCCGAGGCAAGGTCTTTCTTCGCCGCCTGCCATTGGGACCTTATCGAGCAGACGAATCTTGCCAAGATGCCGCGTACGTGGGTCTTGTAGTTCGTTGTCTAAGAGTAGGAGTAAGATACCAACTGTTCTTCTGTCGCTAACCTTCCGTTTGTTGTCTTTGCAGTTAAGAAGAAGATGTCTGGCAAGAACGTCGATATGGATGATGCGCTCAAGCGCCGCTTGGCCGCCCTTCGAGATACTGTCGCCAAGGTCCGAAAGGTGGCAGATGATGGGAGAGGCGGTCTGGTGTTGGGGGAGACCACACAGCCCAAGATCCCAATTCCCAATGTGGCTGACTTTGCTCCAGCTACCCGGGCGGATGCTCCTCGCCCGCCGTCGAGTACCGCTGGTGGTTCGAAGGCGCAGGCCAAGGCCGATCGTGCTGGCCAACGTGTTGAGCAGCACCGAGGAAAGCGCCAGGAGAGTCGCAACCAGCGCATGCAGGACCGGGATGAGCAACGGGACAGGCGGGAGACACCTCGCCCGCCCCACACCGTCGCTCGGTCTTCCCCTACGCCTCAAGCGTCCACTGGTCCGTCCAGCCCCCCACAGGTATCGGAGCAGGGAAGAGCCAGTGAGCCTTCCTTGAAGCGTCCTAGGACGGATAATCCGGCCGCCCATCCGTCCGCCGATCTGTCCGTCAATCCGTTCGCCTTCTGTACGCCGCTGTCGCAGATCATCGATAAGAGCGTGAAGGCTGTCAATGGGATGGCACCGGAGGTGCTGCAGGGCGGTAGAGATGAGATGGATAAGGCTTTCAATCTCTGCATGGTGCTGCAACACAAGATGTACCTGGCGCGTGAGCGCTTCGCCAACAGGCGCTATGCAGAGGAGGCGCAGGCGGAGATACGCAAGCTTACTGAGGCCAGTAAGAAGCACGAGTATGAGTTGGCCAAGTATGATGAGCTGGCGGAACGCCTGTGTCAATAAGTCCGGGCGGCGACGGGACGAAGCCAGGAGGCGAGTGAGCGGGAGGCGCTGCACAAGGCCGAACGTGACACTGCCCTTGCTGCCCTGGAAGATGCAAAGGCCGAGGCGGCCAACCGGGTGGTGGAGGTGGAGTCCCGCCTGATGGCTGAAGCGCAGGCCCAAGTCCAGAAGGCACGAGCAGAGGCGGTCTCCTGCTTCAAGGATTCTTCGGAGTTCAAGGAGTTGGTGGCCGCTGAGGCCGATGTTCAGGTTACTCAGTTCCAGGAGGTGGTGGCGCCCTTCCTGGATATGGAGAAGTACAGTGCCTTCCTGGAGGAACAGGCGGGTCTGGCGGGCGGAGCCGGTGGAGCGGGGGCAGATGGTGCAGGGGCGGAGTAGAGTAGCTTTTTCTTTTCCTTCTTTTTTCCTTTGTAATAGAGTAGACTTTTTGTAATCGGGCCTTCGTGCCTTTGATTCTCGCCAGCTGTCCTTTGTAACCGGGCGAATGAATGAAGTTTCTTTTCTGTCCGTTTGTGTGCCTTGTCTCCTTTTTTTTTGATTTTGTTTGGCATCTTTTGAGTAACTTGTGCGGACGCGCGCTTCCCTTTTACATTTTTGCGTGTAGCCTATCCCCAGTCCCCCGAGTATGTGGGCGGGGTAAGGACAAACAAACCCAACAATAATTACACAGAGTACAACATAGCGAGATCTAATGAAAATACTTCCTCAAGTGCTGGATGTTCCATGGGTGGCGTAGTCGTTGACCCTGCATGTCCCTGAGGTAGAAAGTGCTGTCGCTTATCACCTTGTCAACGACGTACAGGCCTTCCCACAATGGGCGAAGTGCCTTCACCTTCTGTTGGATCGCCTTCATCACCCAGTCCCCCAGTTGGATTAGGCGAGCCCGTATGCGCTGGTTGTATAGTCGGGCGATCCTCTGCTTGTTCGCGGCGTTGTGTAGGTGCGCCATGTCTCTTCGTTCCTCTAGCAGATCATTGTTGAGCCTCAGCCCCTCACTGTTCATGCGCGGATCGTACCCCTCGATCCGTGGGCTCTGATGGGTAATTTCCAGGGGTAGCACGGCTTCCGTTCCGAACGTCAGGCTGAACGGGGTCTCGCCTGTAGCTGTATTGGCTGTCGTTCGGATGGACCATAGAATTTCTGGAATGACCTCGGGCCAGCGCCCGTATCCCTCATCCCCGGGTTCGATGTCTTCAATTTTTCTCTTGATGCCAGATTTGATGATTTTGTTCGCTGCTTCCACCTGTCCGTTCGTCTGGGGGTGCGCTGGCGACGCGAAGATGAGGTCCGTTCCCTGGCGCTTGCAGAAGGCTATTAGCCTGGGGTTATTGAATTGTGGCCCGTTATCCGTGATGATGCTGATTGGCGTTCCATAGCGACAGAATAGGAAGCGCCAGAGGAAGCGTTCCACCTTCTCCGTGGTGATCTTAGCCATGGGCTGGGCTTCAATGAACTTCGTGTGGTAGTCGATGATGACGATCAGATATCTGTATTGCCCTTTCGACTTCGGAAGCTCTCCGATCAGGTTCAGTCCCCACTGCACGAATGGAATGGGCGACATGAGGATGGAAAGTGGGACGGCGGGCGCATGATGGTGGTGTGCGTGCAGCTGGCATTGATGACACTTACTCGTCAGTGCTGTGGCGTCCGCATGGATGGTGGGCCACCAGAAACCATGCCGAAGGGCCTTGTGTGCGATTGATCCGGCGCCCGCATGATGGCTGCACGTGCCTGAGTGGATTTATTTTAAGATCGAGTCGCCCTTTGTTGGAGTGACGCACTTGAGGCTTGCCCAAGTCCTCCCTTGTCGATAAAGTGCCCCATCCCGTACGCTGAAGTTGGCCGCCCGTGCGACGATGGTTCTGGCCTCTCGCTTGTCCCCTGGCAGCTCTCCCCTCGTCTTGTAAGCGATGAGCACGTCCATGTAACTATGCTCGTGTGGTTCGATTGCCAGAACTTGCTCCGCTCCTGAGATGCTGGGTCGTCGCAGCACTTCGACGATACGCTGTCCTGGCCCCGTGTGTACGGGCGCCGTGGCCAGTCGGGCCAACTTGTCTGCCTTCGCGTTGAATCCCCGGCGTATATGGCTGATGTTGACGTACTCGAATCCTTTGATCAGCGCCTGCACATACCTCAGATAGGCGATCATGGACTCCTCTTTTGCCTGGAATTCTCCTCCGACCTGGCTCACCACCAACTGTGAGTCGCTGAATATGTTGAGGTCGGGTGCTTCTGAATTCTTGGCCAGTTGCAGGCCCACGATGAGCGCCTCGTACTCGGCCTCGTTGTTTGTTGCCTTGAATTCGAACTTGAGGGCGTACTCCGCATTTACCCCTCCTGGCCCGGTTAAGATTATGCCGGCGCCGCTCACCTTCTTTGTGCAGGACCCGTCGACGTAGAGGTTCCACTCAGACAACGGTCGCTCCTTGACCTCCGGGTTGTCGGATGCTTCTACCGTCGGACCACCGGGCGCTTGGGCTGGCGCCCCTTCTGCCTCTGCCTCCGTATACTCGGCGATAAAGTCCGCCACGGCCTGCCCCTTGATTGTCGTGCGGGGTTTGTACTCGAGGTCAAACTCGCTAAGTTCGATGGCCCACTTCGCCAGGTGGCCACTATGATTGGGCGATTGGAGTATCTGGCGCAAGGGTACGTTGGCGAGGATGTGGACGCTGTGCGCCTGGAAGTATGGCCTTAACCGTCGGGCAGCGGTTACGAGCGCGAGTGCCATTTTCTCGATTGTTGGATATCGTGTCTCAGCTCCTGTCATGCCTTTCCCTGAGAAGAAAACGGGCAACTCCGTGCGGTCCTCCCTGCGGACAAGGGCAGAACTGACGGCCGTGAGGGAAGCGGCTAGGTAGAGGTACAAAACTTCTCCTCGGACGGGTCTGGAGAGGAGTGGAATGGACACCAGGTACTTCTTGATTTGAAGGAAAGACTCCTCACACTCGGGCGTCCACACAACCTCGCGCTTGTTCGTAGTTCTCAGGGCTTTGAAGAACGGGGCGCATCTGTCCGAGTAACGCGAGATGAAACGGTTCAGGGAAGCGAGCTTGCCCGTGAGGCTCTGCAGGTCCACCCTCTTGACGGGCGGCTTCATGTCGATGATCGCTTTGACTTTGGCTGGCGCGGCTTCGATCCCCCGCTGGCTGACAATGTACCCCAGAAACTTGCTGTTGGTGACTCCGAAGGTGCACTTGGCGGGGTTCAACCTCATGCCGTTCTTGATGAGGACGTCGAGCACAGTCCCCAAGTTCTGGACGTGGTCGACCGCCTGGACGCTCTTCACCAATATGTTGTCCACGTACACGTCTACGATATTGCCGATCAGGCCGTGAAACATAGCGTTCATGAGCCTCTGGTACATAGAGCCAGCGTTCTTCAGCCCGAAAGGCATGACAACGTAGCAGTAAAGGCCTTTGTCCGTGACAAACGTTATCGCCTCCTGGTCCGCGGGGTCCATGAAGATCTGGTTGTAGCCCGAGTAAGTGTCCATCATCGATAGGAGTTCGTGCCCCGCCGTCGCGTCCACCAGCTGATCGATCCTCGATAGCGGGAAGCTGTCCTTCGGGCACGCCTTGTTGAGATCACTGTAATCGATGCACATTCTCCACTTCTTGTTGCTCTTCTGCACCATCACAGCGTTGGAAATCCACTTGGGATAATCCACCTTCCGGATGAACCCGATGCCCAGTAATCGGTCCACCTCCTCATGCATGGCCGCGTAATGCTCCGCTTTGTACGCCCGCCTCTTCTGCTTTACTACCCGGGCGCCGACGCCGACGCCGACGCTCAGTCGATGGGATATGATATTCGTGCTGATCCCGGGCATGTCTCTATACGACCAGGCGAACACCTCATGCTTCTCTTTTAGCAGCGCGATAAGTCGTTCGGCTATCGCGGGAGCCAACGATGCTCCGATCTGGACCGTTCTCTCCGGGTGTTCGGAGGATAGCTGAATCGTCCTTAGCTCTTCGTGTTCAGGGACGGGTGATACGGCCATCAGCCCGTCGCGTGGATCGTCGGGTACTTCTGATCCTGGCGCGGGTTCCAGGGCGAGGACCTCATGCTTGTCTCGGGGTTTCGTTGCCTCCTCGCCGTTATATCCCCGGATATATCCGACTCCGTGCTCGGTGGGGAAGCGTCCCAAGAGCATGTATCCTGCGACGATTAGCTTCAACCTACAGATCCCTGGCCTCCCGAGTATGGCGTTGTAGGGGGAGGGGGTGTCCATGATGATGAAGTCTGTTCGGATCTCGCTGTACGGGGAGTCGGGTGCGCCAATCTCGACCCACAGGCTGTCGCTCCCGATCAGGTATGATGTCTCGCCCGTGAAGCTGGCCACGCACTCGTGGTCTTGCGTCATCTTGCGTGCGGGCCTTCCGAGCGCCTTGTATGCGTCGAAGTAGATCACGTTCACGGACGCCTCGTTGTCAACCAGCACCCTCTTCACAAGGAATCGGTCGATGATCGCGTCGATCACGAACGGTAGGGTGCTATCCTTCGGGCTTTCCTCCTCGTCCCTTGTTGTGAAGCTAATGGTGGGCGCTTCCTTCCTTCCTGCCTTGGGCGCTCTCCCTGCCCCGATCGTCAGCACTTCCCTGCTCGAGCGATCGGGCGTCGACGTCCCCTCCTTGCGCTTACCCCCGGATATTGTGTTGATAGTCCCACGGGTTCTGGCATTCGTCTGGCGCTGTCGTCCTTCCGCCCTGGGAGGGCTGGCCCGATCGTTCTTCCTCATATCTTCGAGGACCTTTTTTAGCATGGGGCAGCTGTTGGTGTGGTGGGTGGCGGCGTTGTGGTATTTACACCAAATGCTCGGGATTCGGCTGACCGGGGCCATTGCTACCGTCACGTCGCTTGGTGGTGGGAGCCGGCGTCGATGCAGGCGGAGGAGCTGCTCGGGCGACTGCCCGTCGATCGTGAAGACCTCCTGTCCCGCTAGTCGGTGTTGTGGCGTTGGCGGTAGACGGGCGCCCTGCTGTGCCGGTCTCCTCGGCTGGTTGTAGTGGTTGCCCTGGTGGTTGCGGAAGAAAGGCTTCTGATTATTCTGCCCTGGCGCGTCCCGGTACCTCTTGTACCCCTCGGTTGGTACCCCTCCATTGTCCGAGGGCCGTCGAGGCTGAGTGTTCTCCTCCGGTCTGTTGGTGCTGGACTCGGAGGCGGACCCGTACACTCGCGTCTCCACTAACGCCTTCTGTACAACCAGGTCCATGATCTCGTCGTAGTCGAGATGCTCATTCCTTACTAGTTTCTCTACGAATGGGGTGGCGAGCAGGTTATCCATGAGGGCTACCTTGGCCACTCGCTTATCAAGGTCCTTGCATGTGCTTGCGAGCGTCCTCCATCGGTTGATGTAGCTCGACAGGCTCTCGTCCATCCCCTGGCGGACCTTGAGGAGGATGCCCGTGGTGTTGTACTTGCCTTGGAGCCGATAGCGCTTCTGGAAGCTCTCCGCCAGCCCGAGGAATGAATGGATGGACCCTGGCGGGATCTCGTAGAACCAGCTCCGCGCTTCCTCCGCCAGCGTTTCCTGAAATAGGAAGCATAGGGTCGGGTCCGAATACCGGGTTCCGTCCGTGGTGGACCGAAACTTGTCCACGTGCGCGCGTGGATCTCCGCTCCCGTCGAACCGAGCGATCTTTGTTATCTTCGCGTGGGGGTCATTTCCCCTCTCCAGTATGTGCGCCGAGAACGGACTGACTCGGGGGGCGAACGTCCCGCCCTGACCGGCCAGCTTGTCCTTGCGCAGGCGCGAGACCTCCTCCGCCAGTTCTTCCATCCTCTGAAGGATCAGAGCATTGTTCGTCGGGGGCGCCGATTCTTCCACGGGTGAGGGCGCTCGGGCCGCCCGGGGGTTGGTCCCGTCGAACAGGTGCTGTCCTTCGCTGGCGGTCTCCTGGGTCTCCTCGTGCTGCTCCATCTGCTGGCTGATGAGTGCGTCCAGCCGCTCCTCCAACCTCTGACGGATTCGGCGCTCCTCTGCTCTCTCGAGCGCCGCCTCCCGTAACTCCTGGACCAAGCTGCTGATGTGTCCCTCGCTATCGGTCCCGTCGGTCGCTAGTACATTCCGCCCCTGCGAGTCTGGCGGCGTCTCCCCATCAGGCGCGTTGCTGTCGTTAGTCACCGGGTTGAGCATGTGGACCTTTGGTTTTTGTGGTGTTTATACGAGGTTTGCAATTTATAAGCTTCCCACAGACGGCGCCAGCTGTTTCTACCGAATTACGCGCGGGGGCGTAATGGGGCAGAAGCAACACGAATACTCCTTCTTCCTCCTCCTTGTTGTACGATAGACTTCCTTCTCCTCCTGGTGCATCCGAACGTTGGGGCTGTTCGGATGGACGGGCGCTTCCTCTTCCTTCGGGCGTGCAGGCTCTCTCTCTTCCGTCAGCTGACTCTCTTTTCGGGCGCTTCCTCTTCCTTCGGATGATCGGGTGCGCGCGTTCGGGTGCGGCTGTTAGAAGAATACAACAATGAACAGGCGGTCAGGGGTTGAGACGGGGTGGCCCGCCTTCAACGCTCTGATGCCTAAGTCAGATGATGTGTTGGATATAACAGTCAAGCGAACGTGCGAGTAGTATTCTGGTCGAGTGAATTGGTTGGATTCGTTAAGATGGAACGAATGGAATGAGATTGAATGTCCTTACATGTAGTAAATGCCTTACCTATATAGGTGGTTGAGTTTGGAGCTTGGTGGTGTTCTTCGATGTGGGACTGGTGTGCTTGCTGTCATGTGATCCGTGCGTTTGGGTATGCGCCCCACGGGCGCGTGCGCGCTCGGATGGGGCCGGTCTGGTGAGCGAAGTTGAAGCCTCCTTGGTGGTCTTGCGGGTGGTCCGGTAGGTGTTGATTACCTGCTTAAGTGGATAAGTATGTTTAATCGTACAACTAATGATACAATACTAACACTCGCCGTGGCAGCAGATATCCAATCATAATCATGAGCGTTGTTTTTATCCTTCATATCCTTCAATCTCTTTTGAAAGTCTTCATATCCTTCACCTAAGTCATATCTCGGATAGAAGAAATCGGAAACTTTGAGGAAAAAATGAAGACGAAACTTTTTGAGGTTTGATGATTCATGCAGTACTGAAAGCACACCATTAACAAAAGTTGCAAAATTTTCAAAAGAACACCGACCTGCTGTACCACGGAAATCATATTGATTTAAATCTAGGGCTGGAACTGAAGTCCATAAGTTTTTCCATCTCTTAGACAAGATTGTGGTTCTCAGTTCTCACGGCATGTAAAGTGGGCATGAGAGAAAGTATGCGAAGACGAATCTCATCTGGTAATTGACTGATCCTGTCTTCACCCACGCGATCACACAAAGCCTGCTTCACCACTACCTTGCTCTTGTAGTTCACTCCATTCTATTCTTGAATTGTTGTTTAGAGATTGAGATTGTCTTTGATTTTTACATATATAGTAAAACTTCGATAAATTAATAATCTCGGGATTGACAATATTTATTAATTTAGCGAGGTTATTAATTAAGAGAGAATTAAATTAGGAGAAATGAAAAAAACACCCAGTTCTACTACTCTATTTCCTCAAAAACTCACCATAAATTTTCAATTCCAAAAAAACTCATTCTGTTTTTAAGTGTTACAGCCATTCGTTTGTTATTTATTTACGAAAAAATGCTATTAATTTTGTGAAAGTCTCCCTTATGATAAATCATATCTTTCTTCATCCTGTCTCTAAATTAGAACTCCTCCTCCATTTCTTTCCTCGTCGTCTTCCTTGTGCTCCTCCTCTTCGTCTTCCCTTGTCGCCGTCAGTGCTTCTCTGAATCGATTTCTTACTCCGCCACCAGACCAGGGACACCGTCTGACAGAACAAAAAAACTCATAATTTTTTTCCTCAAAATGTACAACTGGAAAAATTGGTCTGTATTATGTTACAGATCGAGATCTATGATATCGATCTATCTCTACAAGGTCAATTCCACTAAACAGATCTATGTCTCTCAAGGTTGTTATGTCCTACCATGTTTTACAGAGGAATAGCGTTGTCCCAAGCAATGTTTTAAAACGTAAACGTAGATGTGACGTGGCAAATCAATAGCCTCACCTACGTGAAAAACGTGATGTGAAGCGCGTAAAACGCGTAAGATTTTTGAAAAGAAAAATAGTACTCATAAATTCAATACAAATTAACATTTCCAGTCTCAAATAATCAAATTTAGATATTCTTAGAGATTCTAGCCTCCAAATTCTCAAACATAAACCTTCAAAGTGCTAAACATAAACCTTATAAGTCTCAAAATAACCATTCAAAATATCAAACTTAAACATAAACATGAAATCAACTTCAAGCTTCAAAATAATCATCTTTATCAAGTAGAATGTCACTATTTAGGCTATCACCACCATCACTATCATCCCCATTTTCACCATCTCCATCACAATCACCATCTCGATTAAGTTCATTCAACAATGGATTATTCTCATCTAGTGGATTGTATCTCTCAAATTAATTCTTCATCTACATTCTCATTCAAAAGCATGAATTTTCTTGAAGTCAGTTTTTTGCTACCTATAAATGAGAAAGAAAAAAAGATAAAGAGAAATTAATCAATTATAATGCTAAAGTTAAACAAATTTTATACAAGTTTAAATAGTTGCATACTTACTTGACGATGTCACTTGATTAGATTTCCGTTTATCAGTTGATGTTGATTCCCCTCGATTTTTATGCATGAGGTTGACAATACGCTCATTTACATCACAATAAGGAGAACTACGAAGAGTAGGATCACGTGGAGCCGGCGTCGAAGTGTGCTCACGAGGAGGGGTAGGCTCACGGATGGGCTCACTTGACTCTCTATCTAGGCAACTATTATATGGCTCACTTGGCACATTTGTTACCGCTTCAACATCAAATTCATTATCATCCATTCCATCCTCAAGCCAATTATGATTAGTGGGAAGAACCGGATCCTCTCTTTCGGCTATCCATTCATCATCGGATGCTATTTCTTCCACAATAAGAGGGTCTATCATGGAGCTATTTCTTCTTATATTCCTATCCCTCAAAGCACGATTATATTTCACATAAACTAGTGCATGTAATCTCATGTGCTCAAGCCTATTTCTCCTTTTTGTATGAATCTACAATAGTACAATTAAAGAAATTTATATGAATTGAATTAAATATCAATTAATATATCACTACAAAATATTTTTTATTAAGTAGAAAGCTTACTTGTTCAAATGTGCTCCAAATTCGCTCACATCCCGATGCACTACAAGTAAGAGAAAGCACTTGAATAGCGAATTTCATCAACTCGGGTGTTCCAGTTCCATATTTTTCCCACCAAAAAACTGAGAGCATAAAAAAAATCATAGATTAATACAAAATAATGTAATAATAAAATAGTGCATTAAAATAAACTAATGACAAAATAAGAATAAAAATTAGTATATATACAAGTTTAGTTAGTTTACTAACCTGGTGATCGCATTTTTCTAGTGGTCAAAGTCATTTCAGTACCAAATCGACCAAGTTTGCGCTCATACAAGTTCAATTGCAACTCTACTTTGATACAGCTATCACCAACTAGCATCCTATCCATGCATTCTTCCAAACCCTTTTTTATTTCCTCCTTATCAACAAAATTCTCTTCATATCGGAATTGTGGATTCAAATAAGAACCTGCAGCATGCAATGACTGATGAAGTTATGGACTCTAACGGTTATCTATTCTCATCCAAATTGGCAAATACTTCATTGTTATGCTAAACAATACCAAATGACTAAACAACTAGATAGATGAACACAATAAGTAGAGAACTAAAATGAAATCAGCAACAACTCAAGAACACCTCAAGAGATAAGTGGACAAGAAATAACTTACGTCCACGGAGCAACGGGAGATTCTTTTACTTGTTGAATATGTGGACTCTGATTTTGCAGTTGATTTGGATAAGAGCAGATCAACTACAGGGTATGTGTTTACCTTAGCAAATGGGTTTATGAGTTGGAAGTCAAATTTGCAACATATGATTGCCTTGTCGATTGCAGAAGCTGAATACATAGTTGCAGTAGAGGGTGCAAAGGAAGTAGTATGGCTTTGTGGTTTGCTTGAAGATTTGGAATATGCTCAGGACTCTGTGGATATTCATTGTGACAGTCAAAGTGCTATTCACTTAGCAGAGAACAAGGTTATTCATGGTCACACTAAGCATATCAAGGTGAAGTTTCACAAAATTCGTTAGATAGTGAAGGAAGGTGATATAAATCTTCTGAAAATTGGAACCCAAGATAATCCTGCTGATATGTTGACTAAAGGGGTTCCATTGGACAAGTTCAAACATTGCTTGGACTTGATTGGTGTTTGTAGCATTTGAGGATCCCCACGGGGATATCATAGCGGAGAATGGTGTTAAAGTTCTATTTTGGAAGATTAGCATTGAATGAAATACAACATAGAGAATTGTTAGTTTAGACTTCACTCAAATTGGCCCAAACCCAAACTTGGTCTTATTTGGAAAAGCAAGACGTGTTGGTGTTGGTTTTGGCTAGGTTAATTACATAGCAAATCATCCATCTCTCTCCCTCTCTCTCTCTCTCTCTCTCTCTATATATATATATATATATATATATAAGAGGCTACCGAATTGAATTGTGAGAGATTAAGAGAGAATCTGGGTTGGTTTCGACGGAGACCAACAGTGGCTAAAACAGATTCGTTCCATTGTTATTGTTCTCTTAGTTGTTCAAGGTGATTCCTAGTTGAAAGCTAGATATCTTTAGAGAGGTGGAGTTAATCTTGTAATTGAGAGAAGAGTTTTCTCTAGTTGTTGAGAGCTTTGGCTTTGGGTGTATTGGGGTTTTGGATAGTAAAATTTTATTCTCAACTGCTCCGCATCATCCATATCCTCGGTTTTGTCTCCTAGCACAGATGATGAGTTGAAGTATATGGCTAAAGTGCCTTATGCTAGTGCTCTTGGTAGCTTGATGTATTGTATGGTATGTACAAGACAAGATATTTCACATGATTTGAGTATGGTGAGCAGATTTATGCATAACCCAGAAAGAGAACATTGGCAAGCAGTGAAGTAGATTCTACGATATATTTATGGTACTGTAGATATTGGATTGGTTTATGAGCAGGATAAGACGAGTCAGTGTATTGTTGGATATGTGAGCTTGTGGTTCTATCAGATTGTGTCTTGCTCAAGATCAGAAATTTTGCGTTATGAAGGAGACTAATGCAAAGGCTTTGTGACAGAAGTTGGAAGATCAGTACATGACCAAGAGTGTTGAGAATGAGTTTCATCTCAAGAGGCGGCTCTTTTGGTTCAATTATCAACCATGTATTTCTATGACAGAGCACATCAATAGTTTCAGTAAGATACTCGCCGATTTGATTAATTTGGATGTGAAAATTAGTGATGAGGATAAAGCTTTGTGTTTGCTTAATTCTCTACTTGACGAGTATGAGCATTTGATTACTACTTTGCTCCATGGGAAGAATGATGTGAAATATGATGAGGTTTCAAGTGCCTTGGTGAATAGTGAGTCTAGAAAGAAAGAGAAGCAGTTGCATGATGTGGGAGGTGAAGTACTTGTAGAAAGATGAAGATCTAAAGATAGAAAGTAGCCTGGAAAGAGAGGTAAATCTCTGATACGACCAAAACATGCATCAAATAAACACTTAACACATAATTCAACCATATACAATTTAAACCCTTTTTGTGTAGATGTAGCATTGATAAGTAGGGTATCGTTCTAAACCGAGGATTGAATGGTGCATGCAATTCTTGTGTAAAAAAATGGGGGGTATAAAAGAGTTGTTTAATTAGCTAAATTTTCTATCTAATTACTACCTAAAACATCGAAACATATAGCAAGAAATCCTAAGAATCTAATATGCATTCTCATAGACAAGCAAACACATAAAAAGAACCCAAAAACCCTTACCATATTTTTGACAAAAATAAACCTAAATTAATTATTTACATGTGATCATCCCATCCCACATACTTTACAATTACACAAATAATCTCATTTAATTACCTACGAAATCTATAGGTTTTAATTTCGGATTACATGTCATGACTTTGAATTAAAGTGCAACTAAACGTCTAAACACTATAATCTCGACTTCATTGATTTAAGGTAAAAAACGATTGACTAAGCGTTTCATCTTTAGACCCAACCAAAGCATTAAGAATGACACACAACATGCAATCAAGACTCAAAACTCATAAACACATGAAAGATAAATTAAACTCAAAAATAGTATAAAACCTAAATAAACATGTATTCTTCACAAACAAAATAAAACAAATACAAGGAGAGTTACAGAGCAAAGGTTCCATGTTTACACTTTTGATTTCCGGTAAGCCCTGCAAAATCTTGAGTGGACGGAGCCTAAGGTGGAAGCTACACACCTTCTAAAGGGACTAAGCGTATTTAGAAGGAATGTGATGGAAATTTTAGGGTGGTGGTGATGTAACTTCGGCCTAGCACTTGGAGAACTTCATGGTGGAGCTTCTTTGTGTATTTTGGTAGCAAGAAGACATAGAATAGGTGATGATCTGCTTTGAGGCCGAGCCTCTTGTATTTATAGGCCTTACAAGAATCATTCTCCTCCTAAAATAAGGTTTTCATTCTATTCTCGGGCAGATTTGGCAGTCTGTAAAGATTTACACTTTTCCAGAGTTGTAGATCTCCAAAAATTATGATTTTGGTGTCGTTGGAAAGAAAACTCAAATATCTTTCCAACCATAGTTTGATCACATCTTAAATCCTCTTGATTTGTTCCCAATTGTCGTTCGAAGTTGGCCCATCTGCACAGGCAGATTCTGCTTTCTTTATTCTTCATGATTTCCTTCTTCTTTTGACTTTGGGAATCATTTTCCTACCAAATCTTGATCTCCACGAAATTGGCTGATTGGATCTTCATATTTGGGCTATCTAAATGGTCTTCTAATTAATTGGACCCATTTTCATTTGTTCTTCTTCAAGATCCTTCCGGAAGCTTTCAAATCCTAGTCAACATAGGAAAGGTTTTCCTAGTCAACAAATGATTTATTTTTCTCATCAATTTTTCTTCTTTCTTCCTTGGAATTTCGAACCAATTTCTTTTCTCCATTATTTTGCTGTGTTTTGCATGCTTGTAGACTCCTTTACTCCGTCTCTTTTTGTCAACACCTGAAATTAACAAAATAAGTTAAAACTAATAAAACTAAGCAATTATCAAAGTAAAAATGTAGAGAAAATATATTAATTAATACGCCTTAAATGCGTAGATCAATCTCGTTCCAAGTCTAAAAGTAAATTTCCTGCAAAAGATGAGTGTGTATTTTGTCGTATGAAAAGGCATTGGAAGAAAGAGTGTCCTAAATTGAATAACAGAGACAAGAAGAGTTCTGAAGTAAATGTTGCCAAAGAAAATGAAGATGACTTTGATTTTGCTTTGACTTCGACTACAGTTGATATTTCAGACAAGCGAATTATGGATTCTGATTGTTCTCTGATAACGCGTAAAACATGCATCAAATATTAACACAAAGTAGACACTCAACACATATCTCACACGTATGCAATTTAAAACCCTTCTTTGTAGATGTAGCATTGATAAGTAAGGATCGTTCTTAACTGGGGATTGATGGTACTAATACATGACAACGTTTATAAACACAAAAGTAAATGTATGGGGGGTTTTTAAGTTGGTTTTTAATATCTATGGAATTTAAGGCTTTATGGTTCAAACATATCAAGATCCTAAACTTCTAATATACTTCACTCATAGACAAGCAAACAATCCAGAAATCTAGACTCTAAACATGTTTGACCCAAAAATAAAATAATAATCTATTATTTACAAGTGATCATCTTATTCCTTACCTTCACTCAAACATGGCATATATACATCTCTCAACAACCTACGAAATTCTATCCCTCAAATTATCAAAACACATGCATATTTCAAATTTTGTGCTCGGAATCCCCTATACACCATTGATTTAGACTCAGAATCCCCTATATCTAAGATCAAAGCATTAAGAACTAAATACACATGCAATTTTCGAATAAAATTAATAAAACACATGGAAGATTTATTGAAAGACATATAATTCATGAAGCCAAATAAAATCATCCAAAACACACAACCAAGTTTGATACACAAAAAGAGACTACGGAGTAAAGAGATCATAATTACACTTTTATAGCTTCAGAATCCCCTAAGGCTACTCAAGAGTACTAGATTTCTTTGGTGGAAGACACTCGGAATCTCCTATACGTCGGTGGAAGAAGAGATGTGGCGTTATGATGGTGTAGTTGGCTTCTTGAGGATGTCAGCTTGATTTGTGGGGAGGAGGAGAGTGTTTGGCAAAGCTTAGGCGTAGGAATGAGTGATGATATGCTTTGAGGCCGAGCTCCCCTTTATATAGGAGAATGGTAGGTTGTCTCCTACCATAACAAGAAGTCCACATTAATTTCAGAGAAATCTGACGTCCTGTAGTAAAACGTGATTTCCTTGAGTTATACATATCCGAATTGCATGATTCTTACGCCATTGGAAAGATTTTTCCGGGGGCTATAAAATACCTTCCTTAATCACCTCAATCGGAGTTGATTAACGATTTCTACAGTCTGTAGAAGTATGCTATTCTGTAACTTCAGATTTCCTTCCTTTTTGAGTATTAGGAATTTCAATCTCAACAAATTTTGGATTTCTTGCTCTCCAATTCTTCTTGCCAGAAAATATCATTTAATTGCACATATTTTGGGCCTCAAATCATATCCATATCATCTTGGAATAGTTTTCAAAAATGTGGCCCAATGGTCCTTTATTAATTCGGCAAGGTTGTGCTGCACAGGAGAAATGTCTTCTTCTTTATTTGCATCATTTTCATTTGTTCTTCTTCAAGATCCATGGAATTTGGCAAAAAAATTTTACTCCTATTTTTACTCCATTTTTCCATGCCTCAAATGGTTGTAGACCTCTTTACTCTGTCTCTTTTGACAAAAACCTAAAAACAACAAAATGAATCAAAACTAATAAAACTAAGCAATTAACAAAGTAAAAATGTAGAGAAAATATATTAATTAATACGCCTAAAATGCATAGATCAAACTTCCCCACACTTAGACTTTGCTAGTCCCTAGCAAATACTAAACAAAAGAAAAACTCAAAAATAAAAAAACAAAGGAAAACGTACAAACTAAAAACTAACACACTTAGATATTTCAACGTTTCAAAGACGCAAATCATCATGTTATTATGTTCAAAACGCTGAAAACTCTAAGTTGACAAAAACACATCTAAGCCCTTGTCTCCAGAATTTTACAAAGTATATGGCGATGGAATCAAAAGATTTCAACGTGAATGCTCAATGATTTCAAGACTTAAGAGAGATATGATCATGCCATGAACAAGTAAGACTTGGGATAAAACAATGGTGAAGTTAAAGCTATGCATGTTTCGAACAAGTTTAAATCAATCTCACATGGATGCACTCATCATATTTTCACTCATGAAAATGGTTCGCTCAAAGTGTATATGAATTGAATCAAAAACCTCATGAATATAATGAATTACTTGCACAAATGAACCTAAACCATATGCTTACTCATGCAATTTACTCAACCACTTGAAGGCTACTCATCTTAAGGATCATAAAGGACTTTAGAAATGTTGCAATGAGGCTAAGGCTAAGGCATTAGAAAATTTAGGTATGTGGTGGTTAAACACGTTCCAAAGACTTAGTCTAGCACTTAAAACTTTTCAAATTCATGCCTCATCTTCTCCAAAACGTTACCATGGTCATATTTCCATTTCCGGGGCCGAATTTCATCATTTTGGGCTAAGACTTCATTCTAAATTTTCCTTGAGCTTTACGGACAGGACAAAGCTAGGCCATATTTCTTCATTTTTGGGCCTTCAATTCGTGGTACACTCCAAATCCACAAAAATGGGGGACATTAATCCAAACTTTAACATCTAAAACACATTGCTGGAGAGCTTCTGAATTTTCTTTTCACTTTTTTTTTCTTCGCTTTTTAGCTCTCGATATATAAATATATTTTTTTATTCTCAGCAATTTACACATTTTTTCAAGCTATTTGAATAAGTCTATCCCCATACAAACATCTTTTTCTTCAAAATCTTCATCTTCACACCATTTCCATGTACTTAGCTTCAAAAATCTTCACCAAGTCTTTAGAACAAGGGTATGGATATTCTAAGTGTTTAGATATATATGGCAATGAAAGAAATGCTCAATGTTGGCTCAAAAGGGTTATCTAGGGGTGCCACAACTAGTGCACACATATATGACACATGGATGTTTGATTTAGTGGTGGAAAACCTAAATGCCTTTAATCATATCCAAAATTAGAGCATTTATCAACTTAAAAGCTTTGCAAATCTACATGAGTAAATTCTAGTATTCTCTAGTTCATTAAAATCTATGGAAATCAATTTAAATGAGGCATATAAATGTTTTTGAGACTATGATGCACGTAATTCACTCAACAAATGATGTAATGTAGGCTTAAAAACTCACTTTAAAGTTCGTATGATCTAAAAACTTATTCTAGCATGCGAAATCTATACCATGTTTATGCAAACCATATCTACTACATGTCATGACAATCAAAACATCTCAATTAGCATTAGAAATCCCATGCAACGCCATATGTTTATTCTTTTCGGTCTAATTCTTATCATAAACTAATTAAGGGCATCCTAAAGACTCTTTAAAACACTAAGTTAAACAAAAAGACTCAAAACAATTTTTTTAGGGCATCATCCGCCAGAAAGGTTTCATTGTCCGTCCGGTTTTTATAATTTATGACTCAAATAAGTTGTAAACCCCTCCCCCACACTTAAACTCTACATTGTCCTCAATATACTAAAGTAAAACATAGAATCAAGCATGACGAATAAGATGTACGAAAAATCTAACTAAGAAAAATAAAAGCTACGAAAATAAAATAAAATAAAGTAAGGGAATAGAAAGCAAATCTGGTTTGTAGACTCCTCCATTGGGTTGCCTCCCAACAAGCGTTTATTTTTTAACGTCTTACAGCCTAGACGTGTTGCTTTGCTCCTTCTTCACTTTTGACTTCCAACATTCTTGACGTTTTATTTGCATGTACACTTGTATATGTTGGTGCCATCTCCTCTAACTTCTGTAGCTTGGCCTTCTTCTTCTTCTTCTTCTTCTTCTTCTTCTTCTTCTTCTTCTTCTTTACGAGCTTGTTAGGGTCATGATCCACGCAAAAGTACATTAGTTAGTGATCAATTAACTAATTGATCATAAACGTAGTTTATGTAGCATTTACAACAAGTAAGTTTGTCTTTCGTTACAAATTCATTACAACATTGTCCCAATTGATTTTTCGCCAAAGATATATGATTATCACATGTATCTAGAATTTAAATTAAGACTTAGATGATTAAATTGTGTAATGCCTCAAAATCCGTTCTACTCCTTTGGGCAAGTCCGGAAATGGCCAGTTGGGATAGATGTAATGCGAGAGGTAGGACTAATTTCGAGAATCTTCTCCCTGTCACCAATCATAACCCTTCTAGTCACCATAACCGAAAATTTCTTACTAAGAGCAAAAGTTCAATATGATATTACATCAACTCTTTCAATCAAAATCCAACTTAAAAACTAAATACCAAGTGGTAAAAATATAGCTAAGACTTATCATTTAACATTTTACAACAACATGCTCAAAATCGGAGAAACTGAACATAGCTACTTACAGAATTTATACAGAATTAATCACAAGTAGGAATTTCACGAAAATTTACGGGATGATACTAGACACATATATACATAACTATGTAAATTTTCATAATTTTCCAAGACCTGCAACCACGTCAGATAAATCACACAAAATAGCACATATCACAGTCTCGAATTGAAATTAACACTAAAACTAAAAGAATTATAATCACATTATACAATAACAATGACGAATCTCTTTTCAACAACATGACTCTTTGACCTCATACAATTGGATCTTTTACCTGCAAAAACAAAAACAAAGTTACAACATGCTTAGAACTCAAGAAACACATGAAAATTTTCAGATTCGCACAAAATTGAACATATCAGATTGTCAAAAAAATTCATAATTGTTGGCTTGTCCGAATATAATAAAATTTTACAGGCATAAATAGCACACAAAACGCAACACTTATGGAAATTTTCTAAATCAAACCAATATAAATTGATGTTATAATATATTGTACATAAAAAATAAAACTAAATGTTTGATTTGTTAATCATAATTAAAATATAATTCTATAATCAATCATTTATAAATCAAACTAATATATATAAATAAATGCTATAATATAGTAAAAAAAAATTAATAATATTTCATCACCGTACATTATTGTCTGATCAGTGGCGGCAGTACCTCAAACTCTCGAAATTTGAATGTTGGTTTTAGAATTGCATACTGCAAAGCACAGCCCTTGGCAATAGACTCGCTTGCATTCATACCTCTCCTAGGTTCCTTTTTGAAGAATTTCATCAATAGCCTGATTATTATAGCAGCTGAAAAACAACAGCCTCAACCAACAGCCTCAACATTTTGAATATTCTCAATTGAAAGTTGTGCATCAGTCCAAAGAACCCTTCACACGTTTCGAAATCAAAACACTGATTTGTTTAAATTCATCAGGCTTAATAAGTCCAACAACAACTTTCTCTTACATTATCAACTATTTATAGATGAAACTAATATATAAAGATCAACTGCGTACGACAGAAAATAAGCAACAAATCAACCTGTGCCATGATCGACTAACAATTCCTGGTAAAAACTAAAAACCAACAGATAAACACCAACTCCTAAAAGACATAGACTGCTAGTCTGTTTGTTTGAATAAAACAATTAAATACTTATCAGCTTGGACCGACGGCTTTTCAAGGATATAGTGTCAGTTTGGAATTGATTTTCAAAAAGAAAATTTTGTTATTAGACATTCAAGAATCACTTTTAAGAGAAAGCGTATTCTGTATGCTTCGTACAAAACTGTTTTGAAGACTTATAAATAATTTTTTTAAAAATTTCAAAACACTTTAAGTATTATCAAACATTTTAACATTTCTAAAAGTATTTTATATGTTTGAAAGTGCTTTCAAAATCTATACCAAACAGACGCATAATCACTGGGTAGTGCCAGAAGCGGACCGTAGATGGCGCAAACCCAGCAACTGCTGGGAGGAAATTGAATTGGGCTATGGAAAATTTACTTTCTATTAGGTGAAAATCTAGCCCAAACTTAGAAGCCTCCCAAGAAAACAAATTTCTTTTTATATTTGCTCCTACTCTTGCTTATTTTAGTCTTCTACTAAAGTACTAGACTATTACCATACGCTTAAAACACCGGAACACACCTTTTTATTTCTTGAGTCATGACTTTTACTTAATGACTTACAAAGCAAAAACATCACATACTCCCTCACCTTTTACTCATTCTTTTCATCTTCTATATAACAAAGAAGAAGAAATAAAGAAAAAAGGTATCAATAAAGTCTGCAAATCAACAAGTGTTGATATACTATATAAGTAATATAACATTAAATTTGTACTCTTATGTTACGATTTTTTTTTCTCCCCTAATTTTTGAACTCTAGGTCCGCCACTGGGTAGTGCACGTACCCATGACCAGTTACACAATCCCATAGCGAGTCCGGGATCGATGTCTCTCTTGTAATGTTGTGTGGTGGTTTTGTATTTTAGATTGAAGATATACATAGTGAAGTTACCCGAACCGCTATGCTCTAATTGACCTGTAAAGGAAATGGAATTCCTTTGACTCCTACATACTTGATTAAAAGCCGAATCAGACATTGAAATATGGTTGTCACCCAAGAACAAAGAATCATCCCCGCAGTGTTGTCTACCTGAATTAGCTGCATAAAATGGATCCATCGTTCATTGTCTGCACTCCCCATCATCGATCACATACGTACGTAGTTACGTACCGAGAATTAATCGAATTGCATGCATAAATTTGCCTGTGTGAAAATAGCATCAAAAGTAGCCAATGCTGTTTAAACAAGGTAACTTATTAAGGAAAGCCAAACCGTGACAGTAGCCATAGATGGCCACAACACATTCTCATCCGCACTCTAGATAATCTATGTATGGCCCATGATGTTAAATGACAAAAAAACAAGAAACGACGCCTGAGAGATTCGAACTCTCGCGGGGAAACCCCATGTACTTAGCAGGCACACGCCTTAACCACTCGGCCAAAGCGTCATTGTTGCTATACCTTTTCTGAATATTATTTTAATCAAAAAGGTTGTACCTTCTACAAAATGAAACTCTAACCCAATTTCCGGTGACGGTGACAGTTAAACTTCCCTCCACCTATGATTTAGGTTCCAACTGTCGAGATTATTCAATGTTTCAATACAAATACTAGCCTTCCTGCACGCGCATATGCGCGTGCGATTTATCGGTGGCATACTTAAAAGTGTGCAATTATATCGTTTTCACTTAATTGCTTAAGTCCATTGCTCATGACAGAGACTATCGTGCACTTTCAGGCCTATCTCTATTATTCGAATACTGATCTAATCGAGATCTCTATTATTCGAACACATATCTAATTGAGATGTGAGAAGAATTACCAATGATTGATGATAAATTTCACAAAATAATATTAACCTACTTCATATTAAGTCAACACTATGTAAAAAAATAATCAATCATTGATAATTTGCACGCGCATAGAATAGCGTCGCGCTGCGCGTGCAAATTATCGGTGAATTATTGAGAGTGAATCATATGTAACTCTACAATTAGTATTTTTTTTTCGTTTTTCAAATTTTTTTGTTTGAATAAATTTTCTATAAAATAACTATAGAAAGAATCACCCAAAGAAAAAGACAAATTTAAATGTCCAAAGTAATCGAGATATCTTATAAGATACTGGCCTCTTCCACATGACACATCAGATTTAAAAGAAGCTCCACATATTCATTGTTGGGACATAGCATTTTTGATTACTACCCGTACATATCTTATAAGATAAGATACTGGCATCTTCCACATGACACATCAGATTTAAGTATGCCACCGTATCGGTGGCCACCGTAATTAAGCCATATATGGAGTACAACAAAATCGTTTTATAGTATATATATTGTTGAGCATCGGAGTACCTATATTGTTGAGTATCACAATGCTGAATCAAAACAAATCCTAAAGTACATTTTACTGAGCATTTTTTTCACATTAACTCTGGTTCATGCCTAAATTACCGATAATCTGGGTAAAAAAGGTGGGTCTATGAATCCAGCCACTATAATAGTTACTGATGCAGAATCCACCCCACCAGGTGCTTTTGCCAACAGTGCTAGGACGTAAAAGATTATTAGACATATACAGGATACTTTACATGCTTGCAAGATTATGGGTTCTACCTGTTAACGTAGATCTAAATAGCAGCACACCAACCAGAGGCATAATATCCTAACATCAAACACATTATTCAAGTTGTAAGAATTTGTATGCACGCTATCTAAAGAGTTCATTCTTACAAAAGAAATCTTGCTCTTCATTAATATAATTAAGCATGTAAGACTTCTGAAATCAACACCCTTATACTTTTACCATCTTTTGAGCTAGACATAAAGGACCTATTAATTAAGGCTAGTCTTTAATACCAGTCATTCTTATTAATTAAGGCTAGTCTTTAGGTCCTTTAAAGACATACCAGTTTGTAAATTAGGTCCTTCAAATTATACTCCTCTCATTGTTCCTCAAGGAGTGGTATCAGTCCCGGGATGGAGTGCATACAGTGTAAGCTGCTTTATCACACCCTTGTGTGCAAAGACTTAAAGAAAGAGGATCTGTATGTAAAGAAAGAGTAACTGGTATGTCCTTTTTTCTGATCTATGTATGTCCTTTTGTGTTGCTGTCACTGATTCTTGAACAAAGGTATGTCCTTTTTTCTGATTGCTTTTTACTCACTGTATCTATGTATGATTGTGACTAACCTTGATTGAATTCTAAATGTTGTTAGGTGCGAAAAGCTGATGAGGAAGAGCTTACAGGAGTGATTACTGGATCTAGTGTGCAAAAAGATCAAAACTTTCACGAAATCACCAAGAAACAACAGAATACCAGTATTCAAATTCTCATCTTGACACAAAATGCACCTAAAATTAAAGAAAGAAAATCTAAAAAAGAAGGACCTGAGGAATATGAATGGGCTGGTTAAGCTCTCCATGGGTGATATCTTCAGTTAGGGCATCTTGTTCCCTTGTAAAGGAACAAAAGAACTACATAGATAGTTTACATACTCCTTATCCACACATATATTGCCAATATATTGTCCAGACACACATATATTGCCAATATATTGTCCAGACATGTCAGATGCAACAGATATCATGAGATCCCTTGATATACGCGGTCGCCAACTTGTTGGCTGCTTAAAAAACAATCGTGACTCTGCATACATACATAAAAGAATCAAAATCAGAAACAACATACTTAGATTCTCTATGTATGGAAAACTAAGAGGAATAAAATTACCAGTGTAGTTGCACCGATAAGACACCATAATTGCATACTGATCAGCAGTTGAAGCAGTCTTTTTTCCTTCAACAGTCTTCAATGCTAGACATGAATTTGACGCTGCATTGCCAGCTGGAGGTAGTGATTGTTGAGTGCTTCTATCACCACCAGTCTTGGGATTCTTCCACAATGTTGTTGCTGGTTTGAGAATAAAAGAATGCTCTTCACCTCTCCTGTCACATGAAGTTCTAATGAGATGAAGTGAAGATATAAGCTGGGGATTCCAAAGAGAACGAACTCCCTTGCTTGTGAACATCAAATTACAATCTCAGGAGAAACTCAGGTAACAAAGATGAATATTCAAATAAGACACAAAGACATAACAACAACCTCAGTGCTAAATTTGGTAAACTGTGGTCATTTCCAGCTTCAATACATACAATTGGTAATGATCCGGCCTGACCACCTTTTGTAGCCTCCGCAGAGACAATTGTTATGGCATCAACATATACCACAATGTTAGGTGCGTGAGCCGGAGAAACATTCTGCAAAACCAATTCATAACTTTTCAGGGACGTGAAATTCAGTGATAATGTTCTATCCTACCTCTGAAACTGTATCATCACTTCAGCAACAACCCTCGAGCTGAACCCTAAAACACACATTATCGTTTTCGGGTCTCCTCCTCTTGTATGTCAACACCACAGAATTATCAATATCAAAGCTCCTACTCCTCCTCTTATACGTAAACAAATAGCAAGGATCAACACTGTTCCTCTTATATGTCAACAGAGGGAAATCAAAATCGACACCGCGGCTCCTCCTCTTATATGTCAACACAGGAGAATCAAAACCATCATCCACAGAGCTCAAACACTTACACCTATCGACAACAACAATGTTGCTGCTTCCTCTTCTTCTCTTGTAAGTCAACACAGACTGATCATCATCTCTCCTCCTCCTGTACTTGAGATAGTAGTAAGGCTCGATATTGGTGTTGCGAATTCGGTCCATCGTCCTCGTTGTTGTGGTACAGTTACAGTCTTCTTGCGGAGGAGAATCGTCCACGTCATCGACCACCACGCCGTTCGAGCAGCTGCCTTGTCCTTCCTTCAACGCGCCGTCGTCGCCCCCATTCGAATCACACGCGCCGCCGCATATGATCTGTTTCGGATCCTCTTCCACATCAATATCTTCATCGGGCTTAAACCCTCTCGAAACCATACTACCCCAAACCTCAACCGCATTATCGAACCTCCCATCTTTACACAGCGCGTGGATAACTATAGTATAGGAAACAACATCCGGGTGTCTCCCTTTCTCAACCATCCTATCGAAAACCTCCAAAGCATAATGTATCATATTCTCTTGGCACAAAAGATTCAAGTAAATATTAAAAGCCCAAATGTCGGGGACACAACCAAGTCTATCCATATCTCGTAGCAGCTTCTCGATTAGAGTAAAGTTCTCAATATTACAGAGCCCAGAAATGAACCTGGAATATGTGAATGGGGTTAAAGAGAAACCTTGTGGGGCCATCTCGTAGTAGTAATGCTCGGCGAGGTCGTAGAGCGAGTGTTTGACTAAGACGCCGATGAAGCGATTGTAGTCGAGGCTGAAGACGCGGGAGGTTGATTGAGTCATTTCGTCGAGCACGTGGAGGGCTTGGTCGATGAGGCCGGTCTTGACGTGGTGGACGATTCGGCTTCGGTATATGAGGCGGTGGACGCCGAGGCGGTCGGCGAAGAAGTTTCCCTGAAATCGAAACCCCACAAAATTTTCAAAACATTGTTTTCGCAAATATCAAAATCATAATCACAACTACAAATCACAGTAGTGAAGAGATATAGTACCAGATTGAGCAGATTGGGCGCCTTCCATCGATTCAAAATCTTCTACTTCTTCTTCTTGAGATCTTCTTTGTGTCTAAACACCATAAAGCAAACTGAAACGGATAGGCGTAGGCTTTAGGCCTTCTTACTTTCAAACTCTTTTCAATTTCCTCCGTGTAGAGTAATGTTTACAGATCGGAGAGAAGCGGCTGGGTTAGAGAAAAGAAACCGTAATATCTTGTGAATCTTTGACGTGTGTAGTACCTGTCGTTATATCTTCTGTCAACTTCTCTCTATTTCTTTTCATACTGTTTTACCCCATTTCAATTATATTTAAGGGTTGAATAGATTAATCGATGGAGGGTAATTTAAGGAAATATGAAAGTTCTACCTCCTCAACTACCATAAAGCCTATTGCCTTAATTAATAGAGATTAGGATATAGAAGTTCACATCTTTAAAAAATTCGCGGAGGAGACCACTAAACTATTTGCTTTTATGCTTAAAATAAAATGAAAAAAGAATTATTTAAATAATCACTCATTTTTGTCATGTTTGACATTTTAGTCATTCTACTTTTCAAAACATCATTTTAATTTAATTATTTATATCTTATTTTAGTCACTATATTTAAAATAAATATCACTTTAGCACTGAATTAATTGTGTATATATCATTTTAGTCATCATGTTACCCGGTTACCCCTCATATATAAAAAAATTGATGTATAAAACTAACGGAATGACCAAAGTGATACATGGAAGTAAAGTTAAATGACCAAAGTGATATTTTGAAAAGTAGAGTGACTAAAATGTGGAACGTGACAAAGATTAGTAATCATTCTAATAATTTTTCTTAAAATAAAAAACAAAACATTGAATCACAACCGACAATTTAGTTCAAGCTGATTATAGAATCCACAACACTACCATTAACTCGGCTTTTTTCGACTAAACAAAAAGTTCATTAAAAATTTTTCGACTTAAATTATACATACACAGTTGTCAATTAACCCTAAGTCGATTCTTAAATTTAATTGAAAATCATGGAAAAGACTATCCTCTTTAATTTCGCTTTATATTTGTGTATCGAAATAGAAAACTGTCGCACAGTCGTCCACGCCCACGGCAAACTCCCCGATCCACAAACAATCCCAATTGTATTCACTACCTTGTCTCTATGCCCTTGTCAATAGCCAACCAGTACTCTCAGTACAACAAAATACCAAACGACGCCGTACACGGAACACTTCCATAGCTCCCTACTGTCTTCTTCTCCTATCCTCCCCAATCCTAAATCTAAAATAACAGAAACCAGAAATAAAAAAACACACCAGTAAATTGTACCCCCAAAGTTCCAATCTTGGAACTACAAAGTTCCAATCTTTATATATATAAAAAGTTCATCTTTCCTTTAAATTTCGATAGCTACAAAACATAGAGAGACACACCCACCTGCCCACACTCCTCGATCAATTGAGGAGTACTTCGTAAAATATTTCTATACACAATTCTATCACTTTGCCTTGAAGTCTACGTGAAACCTTCATCTCAAGGCAAAGCCCATAAGCAACTACTTATTCCAGCTCTTTATTTAAATCCCAGTTTACTCCTTACACGCTTCGTCTTCAAGCTCAAATAATGGCTTCTTTGACATCAATCTCACAATCCCAGTCTCTTTTCAACAAGGCCCAGTTCTTCAATATTTTCACATCCTCAGAGTTTTTGTTGGGTACCCACAAGTTTTCTGTTGTTACTTTTCCCAAGATGGCAGCCAAAATCGTCACCGTGAAAACCGCCGGAGTGGTGGTGTCGGCGACGACGGCGGAGATGCCGCAGAAGAAAAGGTACCCGGGAGAGGCGAAAGGGTTTGTGGAGGAGATGAGGTTTGTGGCGATGAAGCTTCATACTAGAGACCAAGCTAAAGAGGGTGAGAAGGAAGGGAAGGAGCCTCAGGAAGGGCCTGTGGCTAAGTGGGACCCTAAAGTTGAAGGGTACTTGAAGTTTCTTGTGGATAGTAAGTTGGTTTATGACACCCTTGAAGGGATTGTTGAAAGGGCTCCCTTTCCTTCTTGTAAGTTTGCTTGTTCAAGGTCTTATTTTTTTGAAAGGTGTTATTAGATTGTAATGGTTTGAAGTTGCAGACTTACTGATGAACTTGCGTGATCTTATGAGTTTGGGACACGTGGGTGTGTGTGATTGTTGAATTTGGAGTAGAAAGTTGTGGTATTGATCATCTTATGTTTTGCAATCTTAGTGATGCTGGAATAGGTGTGTCCTAATAAGTTTGGGGTCAGTTGTTACTAGCTAGCAATTAATTTTGTAGGAAATGAAGCTTTGTTCTTGTTGATTTCATAGGTAGTTTTCACAGACTTTATGTTAGGTTCTGCATAGTTCTTATCCCTCAGGTATTGTAAACTGTAAAGTTAGAAACTTGGAGGATCAATCCGGCTTTCCTTCTAGAACTTTTATTACATAGGACTGGTTGATGTTGCCTGAAGCATTGGACCTGTGGCACCAGCGTTTATAATATACATTTAGACATGTTCTGTATCAATATCTAGGGAGTGTTCTTCTATTTTGTATTTGTGCATGTATCTGAATATGTGTTTATGGACTGTAAATGTGTCGAGCTAATATGTGATATATTGTTATGTGGGCGGTTGGTTGTAGATGCTGAGTTTAGAAATACTGGATTGGAAAGGTCTGAGAAGCTGGCAAAAGATTTGGAGTGGTTCAAGGAGCAAGGCCATGCCATACCGGAACCTTCTGCTCCTGGTTTAACCTATGCTGAGTATCTCAAGGAACTGGCGGAGAAGGATCCTCAAGCATTCTTGTGCCACTTCTACAACATATACTTTGCTCATTCAGCCGGTGGTCGAATGATTGGGAAAAAGGTATTAGAAACAGTGCTTCAAAATTCTGTGCAGTCATATTAATATTCATGGTGCAAATCATATTGATTCAACTGTGTGAGCTGGTTCAGTGTCTGAACTTGGGATTTGAGTATGTGACTTGGGAATCAGGTTTCATTGTCATAGGGTAACATGATGACTAGCTGAAGGTAGAATATGTATACTAATAATTAGGCAGTAAAGGATACAAACTTTATAAGTAGGGATCAAAACCAAAGTCATGGTGATGCAGCTCATATAGCATTGATCAATAGTTCAAGTTCTCAATTGATGCTCGTTTTGTTCTTCCCCTACTTAGGTGGCTGCAATGATACTTGACAAGAAAGAGTTGGAATTCTATAAATGGGACGGTGAACTTCCCGAATTGTTGCAGAATGTGAGGGATAAATTAAACAAAGTTGCAGAGGTAAAGGTCCTTGCTTTCCGTTTCCATGAGCATTTCTTGTCTGCATCATCTTTGCTTGATCTAACTTTCTCCATCCTCCTTATGCATCAGAGCTGGACGAGGGAGGAGAAGAACCATTGCTTGGAAGAAACCGAGAAATCATTCAAACATTCAGGAGAAATTCTCCGCCTAATATTGTCATGATAGTGCACCTGCTACCTGCTTCTGCTACTGCTGTTGTGATCTACTGATTTTATCAGCGCACACTTGATGTTGTAACACTTTGTCTATGGAGGCATGGGATTATGTTTAATCATGTACATAATGTTTCCTACCTATCATTCCTTTAAATTGAAGAAGTGCTTTCCAAGTTTACTCTATCAAAGTCCATATAGTGCTAGTGTGTGGTTTTGGGCATATCATCTGTCCCATGAATTGTGTGGTTACAGAGTGTGATAATTAAGGAAGCAATGAACTTTACTCCATTAGGACTCTAGCCTATCAATTAGTGCTGAATGATAGCTGGTATTGCTATGTCTTACAGCAAAGGTAAAAAATGTTTGAGATGAATGATCAAAGAAGCGCCTGTAGCTCAGTGGATAGAGCGTCTGTTTCCTAAGCAGAAAGTCGTAGGTTCGACCCCTACCTGGCGCGTTAATTTATGTTTTTCTCACGTTTCCCATTTTTAGATTCACACCATAAAACAACTTGAGCCAAAATTCACACCGTATATCTCATTGCAGTAATACAAAAATGCAGAAAGCAACATATTGGGAAGATATGAAGCCAACGTATCTACTCATGTTGGGAAGACAAAGCCACAGCGCCAGGCGAAATGGACACGTCCCTCACGAGGACGTCTCAAGATTAATGTTGACGGTTCTTTTTTGGCCGACTCGAAAACTGGCGGGAATGGAGTGATTGTTCGTGATGATGAGGGCAACTGTGTGGCGGCGTTAGCGCGACAAATGCCTCATGTCATGTCAGTTCTTCATGCAGAGGTCGAGGCTTGTCGCGCGGGCATTATGTTTGCAGTAGGTTTTGGGTGCTCTTCAGGTATATTCTATTTCTGGTAAAGCAAATAGTGTAACACATTGGTTGGCTCACTTTGTTAATTACAGTGGTAATGATGAGATTTGACTAGATGATATTCTTGTAATTATTTCTTTATCAGGATAATTATGTTATTTCTAGAGGTAAGGTTGTTATGTCCCCTCTATTATGTTTTTTCATTTAATAAATGAAATCAAGTGTGAAATGAACCTTCTAGCATCTCAGACTCCATTACTTTCAGAAGAAAAAAAATGAAGCCAATGTATCTGACTCGATTACACTTTGGCCTGTTTTTTCAACAGCACAGGAACATTACAATCTCTAAACAAAACATTTTTAGAGCTCTACTTGTCTCAAAAGCACAAAACTCACTAAAGTAGTAACACACTAAACAAACAAAAGCATTTTTGGTTCTTTCCTCGTGGGTTTCTGTTCTTTCTAAGCGTCATGTGTGCTCATGAATCCTCCAACGAACCCAGCACCATTGCATTCTCCACACAAAATCTCCCTCTTACCCCTGCAAGAAACGACAACATATATAAGCACAAAACTGTGGAAGAAGCCAAAGGGTTCCGAAGATAAAGACGTCGAATGTTCAAGTTTGATCCCTCTGTTCGGAAAATATATATTTCTTCCTCCACGGATTTTTTTGACGATAATACATGTTAATACAACCAAATTTAAGTAGGTCCAACACCAATACTTGGCATGGTTAAGCGAAGAAGAAATTTAACAAGACTACCTGCAAAGCCAACAGAGTCCACCAGCTTTGAACTGGCCATTGAAGTGGTCTACAGCATTAACTCCAGTACCTTTGCACTGAGAACACACTTTAGAACCTGTTTAGTATATAGAAAGATAAATGAGCTCGATCAAATTGTCCATGTGAATAAAATGTAGATAAAGGTTCCTTTGTCTCAAATTCAGACATGTAATTCTAGAGCATCAAGTCAATGATCAAAACAAAGACGGATTGTCCAGTCGATTACTTACCATTTCCCTCACATTGGCTACACACTATGCTATTTACTTTGACAGTACTCTTCTTACCACCATCTGTAGCCTGCAACACAAAGCCACAGTGAATTCCAAGAAAACTAATGAAGTTCAATAGACAATTATCAACCATTTTCAAGGAAGCTTTTGCCTCACATTACATGTCTATCATTCCAATAAATCTCTCTGCCATCACTAACCATGCTTATTTAAAAAACACTGAACCTCTTGGTCACTTCAAAAACAAATGCAAATTTACTATCTAACAATTCTGAAGCAGACTTTCACTGTTATTTTTACTATTCAAAGGGGGCATTTCCATCTGAAGATTTTCTGCATGCGGGACGTGCGAAGGGTTCCACTAACCCCTCTCTTTCTGTCGTCTCTGTCATTTTCTCTCAGCCTCTCAGCCCGTACCATCTCTTTCTTAGTTTTCTTGCTTCCTTCTGTCGTCTACTGCCTGACCTTAGATCTGTTTCTGTTTCCATCTCAAACCTGAACGCATTGGTTTCTGCTCCCTTATCTTCATCCACATCCCAAATCCGGATCGAGACAAAGAATCCCTCCTCTCTCTGTCTACATCCCACGGTCTGGGTTTTTGGTCTGTGTTGTATTCTTTCGGCAGTCGTCGGTCATTACAAGAAGGTACCCCCTGCGCCTCTCTTGCCAACTTTCTCAATTTACACATTCGTTAATTGCATATATATCAATACCCAAATCGTAAATGAGCTCTTAATATTACTCAATAAAAATTGAATCTTTGTGGGATCTAATGTTGAACTGTGATTTGGTAGGTGAGAGGAATGAATTATGATTTGTTGGTTCCGATTTATTAGCTGCTTAATTATTGTCAATAAATAATTCTATCTATATAATTTAAAATGTTAGCTGCTTAATTGTTCCAATATAATGATAAGGATTTGGGGTAGCTATTTTATAGATCCAGCAACTGTATAGGTTTGGTCAGGTTTGTCTTTTATTCTCGCATGTATGAGGTTAACACTTAACACTGTAACATTTATGTTGTCACTAAATAAAGTTGAGTACTTCAAATTAAGGTTTCACTGTTACCATGTAGTTTGAACGGATTCTTCATTATTGGGCAGTATTTTTTCTTGAACTTTTGGATGTTTACTGTGTTAAGATGTGTAATAAATAGTAACACTTGGAATCAAGAATAGGAATCCATGCCCCGATCTGTGATGTATGTTTGAGCTTTTGATCTGAATACTCGATTTAGTTTTAGGCAATCTGGGTCACTTTCAATCATCGCTGCATCGTCTGCTCAAGTCGTTGGTGAAAGCTTCAAGTCTGCTCAGCTTTGTGACGGTCTGAAGTTTGGGTTTTCTCTGATCCCATCTGCTCACCTATCTCTCCTATCTCTCATATCTGTAAGTGTTGTGAGCACCATTGAGTCAGTTCTTCAACTTTTAGGTTACTCAAAAAATGATTCTAGAAGTGCTGATTTTAGTGATGAAGAGTTATGAGCTTTCCGTGTGTTTGCTGATATTTTTTTAAGTGTTTGATATCGTGACATCCATTGATGATGAGATGTTTTATCTTCGTGAAAGATACAGAACCATTGTACTAGACTGAACTTTTTTCTTTCTAGCTTTCTTTTTGTTCATCTTAATAGATCAATTCTTAAAATTTGATTCTGCATTTGGTTTACTACGAGTGCCAGAATTGAAGCTTATAGTTTTGGTAAAGATTTAAGATCTTCCATTAGGATATCTCCCTCTACAATGATACCATTTGACTACATAAAAAATGGGAGTTTGTGTTTCCTTTGTGTACAAATAGAGCCAAAACTGATTAAAATTCTCAGTAAATGGCAAGAAAGTTTTTCCAGCCTAACATTATGGGTCATTAAATTTGACCGAGTTCAAATTATGAGATTACTTGGGTTAAGAAGAACCAGTATGCATATTTATCTGATTTTCTTCTTTATCATCTTCTCTCTATCTGTTTTCTATCTTGATATTTCAGGGAGGAAGAAATGCAGAACCTGCTTTGTTTTTTATTGATCTCTTCTTTTTTGTACAGCGATCTTGATTTACTCTTTGTCGTTTGGTTTAACTTGGATTGATACATATTCTATCCAGGTCCTATTTGTGGTAAAGCCCATCCTCAGTGCTCTGGTTTGGATTCCAATGAAGAGGAAGATCACGTATCTAGGTATGAATTGAATTTTACTTCATTTCCTCTCTTCTTCTTTTTTCAGTTAGGGGCAACTTTCGTTCTATTAGGTTATTCTTCAATTGGAGTTCCATGAGTTCGACATTCAACTGTATGCATGTTCTTCAGTTGAATGCATATAAGAGACATTGAATATTCGAGATACAACATTCCAACCCAAGCCAAGCATGTATACTCTCCAACTATTGAATAACCAGACTTAGATTGCTGGGTCTGGGAAACATGGGTTTTCTTTTCAGTTTTGAGTATATGTTAATTGAAGTATATTTTGAAATTTTAGTGACTTATTCCTTGAATTTCTCGAGTTTTATTTAGAAGAAGAACAACCAGAACCTCTTGTCTGTGCTACCCGTTTCCTCTCCCGCTCTCTGATCGCCTCTTCACTTTGGTGAGCTTTGTTTTTGATTGATCTCTTGATTCTCTTCTTATTTGTACAGTGATTCAATCGTTATTCTCATATTGCGATTCGGAAGTCACACAGATACACAAGGTCTCTATCTCTTGGAATTTGGAGCGTTTTGAGCAAGAGGTACATGACAGAATTGGGGTCATAGAAGTTTAGGTATGTTGAAGATATTTTTGGCTTCATTCGAGATTTTTCTGAATCTTTCTGGTTTTAGGAACTGGGTATTGTGGTTCGTGTCGACTCTACGGACTGTTGCGTGAGGTAATAAGAAAATGAAATCCGATTGTTCTTGCTTTTTATTCTTTTGTTTGATTTGTGATTTTGTTATTTGAAGTTTTTGGTTTGTCGTGGTGATTATTTCTTTGGATGAGTCACCTAAAAGCTATGATGATGAGATGCATATAACCCACAAGATCTTTTGATGAGTATGTCACAGTAAGATTGAATCCTATAAAATGGATATGTTTTGGGTTATTGTTGGGTATGTCAAAGTGAGATCGGTGTTCACCGGGGATCTTTTCTCCCTTCTCCTCCTATCGGTTCTGTCCAGGTCCTATCTCAATCTCGCTCTAACTCTCTCTCACTCCTCTGTGGTCTTTGTTCTCGCTGTCGACTTTGCAATCGATTGAGGTTAGCTCATTACGCATTGATTTCCTTCCATTTTGTTTGCTTACGATGATATAGTGTGGGTTTTGGTTTTGGATCTAAGATTGTCGCCATTTTGTTTATGGTAATATAGTGTGGGTCCTGATTTCTGATCTGGTTACGGTGCTACAGTGATATAGCGTATGTTTGCTGTTTAATTTCTTATCAGAAAGTCTTTGGGAAATTTTAGGTTAAGATTGCTGGAGTTTAAAACGTGTTGGGTGCTCACCAGCTCAGCGTGGTAGTGATTGAAATCTGATATAAGATTGAAACAAATTCAATGTTTAAGTTTTTTTTTATAGCTATTTTTGGGTTTCTGAAAGTTACTCTTTTGCCTTTTTCTTCTATGATGACTCTTCATGAGTCTCTATGGCCAGTCTTTCCCTCGCAAAAGAAAGCTGTTGCTTTTACAAAGGAAATTAGGTGGTGATTGTCCTTTTGTTTAAGCTAATACAATGTTTTATCTTCTACGTTTTTCAGCTAAAAGTGGACTCACCTTCTGTGTTGTTAGCTCCAGTGAAAATCGCTATTCGAAACCAGTCCGAGCAAGTACTTCAATTGGGTCAGTTTCGTATCTTGAATTATTAAAGTTTGGGTCTTTGTTACAATTGTGAATTCTACACTGTCATGGCCCAGAAAGAATCAGTAAAAATCACCAACGAGAAGTGTAATGAAAGTTGTGGACATCCTCTGTTCACCCCTGTACCATTTAAGATTTGCATGCAAGAAGTTTGTTTCACAGTTTATGCTCCAGTGCCCTTTGGAAAGATACATTCACTTGCCAAATTAAGCTTAATTGCATGAACTAAGCCTTTGGTCTAGGAACCATTTTAATTTCTTGCATGGAGAGTATTTTATATGTACCATTTAAAGTTTAGTATTTGCCAAAAGACAACAGTGCTCCATCTGATATTAACATAAGCAAGTTGTATGAAGGAATGTAAAGAAGATTAAAGTTTGCCTTTTTTCCATTGTTTTTGGTGTTTTCCTTCCTATATATATATATTCAGACTTTACTTCCTTTACATATTTACTAAGACTAATTTGGCTTCTGAATTCACAGGGAACAATCAATCATACTTCAAATGTGTAAGTTATTTTTCTTGCATTTTTAGTTTCTTCCGTTCAGCTGAATAGAATGAGCTTTGTTATATGGGATTTGGGTTTTGTAAATTTTGGTTTCCAACTAAACTGTGGGATTGATTAATTTCTTGAACTCGGTTTCAGCTCATGTAGAGGTTGTCAATCACCTTGAAATATTGGGAATGGAGGATTATAATAATTCTTCAAGCTGTTGCGATATTTGATTTCATATGTATGTTCTTAAATATGGTAAGATATGTAGAGAATGAACAGATGAATGACTATATATTTGCTCTCTATATAAGAGCATCTTATTCTCAATGAAGTACAGAATTTGCTTCAAGCCTGTTTATTTCAACCTGTTTTCATCGTAGAAGTAAATCTCAGAAAGAAACTTTTTGAAAAAAAGTTGGCATCTTTCCCTATAATATGGACCCCTAAATTGAATGAACCTTTTTTCAATTCTGTCTTGGTTTCCATAGTTGTTGCTGCTTCGTAATCGATTGTTATTTTGATAAAATCATAGGGGCACTAAGATTTGGGTGTTGAGTTTCGATTCAAATAGTTAACATGTGATTATTTGATTTGCTATTTTGATTTAGTTATGTCTGCAAACCAATCCCAATACCCACAATCTTATACATGAACTTTATCATAATACCCCTATATTATCAGTTGCATTCCAGTCATGGATTTTATAATTTGGGTGTTGACTTTCTATTGATTATTTAGTTGAGAGAGAGTTGGACATAAACGGTTTATAATGGAGCAGCCACATATTCAATGGGTTGCACATCAATCATCTCTGTACTTCAACATGTAGTGTACAAGAATCATGCATATAGGATTAAGTGTTAATTAAATAACATGGCACAATAATATTGTGTTAATTAATAGGATTGAAGAAGATAAATTGATATGAGAGTTGGACACCGACGGTTTATGATGAAGCAGAAAGTGATTTTGTATATGTGTTTTAGTGTTTTTGTTACCGAGGAGTCGATGGTTTTTTTTTTAATTTTATATGGTTGGCTGGAAAGAGTTTCTTAGATTTATTGATTTTGGTGTTGCGCTTTTGTTTGGTATAGTGATCGAGAGCTATATAATTAACTACTTAGGAGCTGACGAGCTCTAACAATTACTGATGGTAATCATAGTGTGCACTATATTTGGTTACTGAATTAACCATATCTGAATTATTGAATTCCTTATGCAGTGTGTAATTAACAAGCTAAATTAATGCATGTTAAATAGCTATCTCTACTGTGTTAAATACCGAATGTCTCTACCATTCAGTATCGATTATCTATCTCTACCATAGTGATGAGTAGGTGCCAATACAATGTGCATAAGATAGCTTCATTACGTAGTGATTACTCATAATAAATAGGTGTTTGATTAGCAATATGGCTAGAAAAGTTGTAGATTTTCACTTGCAGTGTCTTTGTGTTTTACATTTACTGTTCATGTCTCTTTTTCTCTTTTGAAATTTTTGATCGTTGGGTATTGCTGGAATTTGTGTACTGTTTGATTGAGGTTTTGATGAAATTTGGGTATTGCTTGATTGCTTGAAGAGAAATTCTATTTTAAAGAAATACATCCAGTTTGATGACGATTAGTTTCATTTTTCAGGTTGCATCTTTGTTTGCTCTTGACGATTTCCAATCTTTGCAATCACGTCTGATCCTCACTTCATTTATCATCGATCCCTCTCGATTTCTCATTGGTCTCTCTCGATTTACCAAAGTAAGCTTTCTCTATATCTCAGTCCTGATCTAGAGTTGATGTTTGCTTTTTATTGCATCTTTATACTTTGGTAGGTTGATTCTCACCGAAACCCATTATGAATTTTTTAGAATGCGATAGACATTTCCAAGTGTTTAGTTTCTTTGAAAGTGTATATAATGACAAGAATATAATCAATCCCAAGTTTGTTCTTCGCATCAGTCTATTATTTTGAATAATGCCTTAATGGTACTAATGCGTTCATGCCGTCTTATTCATCTCTCAAGTATATTCTATGATAGTTGGATATATGCTGTAACATATAGTACAATAACAAGTTTACTCATTTCATTGGACATGTATATGAATGCAGTTTCATTTGTATCCCACGTGCCTATTATCAGCTTTTACTTAGTATGTAACGTTTTGATGTTCTTATAATGCACGAAGAACTTGATAACTAGCTTAGTTGAATGCATGGCAGTATGCTATATGCAATTCGAAGAACTTCAAGACCTAATGTACCATTTCTTTATTTTCAGAGTATACTAAAAGGTATAGATAATTTCTCAATTTCAAACAGGTTTGGACAAGGAGGGCAGGGGCCTGTTTACAAGGTAATTTAGGAAATCATTTTTGTGCATTATTGGTTTATTATTTCTATAAATTTTGTTATTCTTCTCTATAGTATGTGGTAAATACTTTAAATTGTATCAGTTGAGGTTGGTCATTGATGGATTGGGTATTGCTTGATTGGTATTAATAAAGTTTAATTAGGTATTGCTTGATTGATTATATATCAGTGCTAAGTTCATTTGTTTTTACCAACGATCTCTTGGTCTCTTCATTCCATCTCTACATTGTTCAGTTCTTTCTTTCTTTATTTTTTTTGTGGTTTTTCTGATTTCGAAATTAACTTGGCTCTGTTGGGTTATGCTGTTTTTTATTAGATTCATAGGTATTAGAGTTATAATTTCTAAGTCGATTTGGTTTTTTTTTTTTGGGTTATGATAGCTCCTAAGATTTTGGTAGTGAGTTTCGAACGCCTGTTCAACTCACTTAGTTTAAGATGACTGGGTTATGACAGCTCCTGAGATTGTGTAATAGGCGAATGTTTACATGTGGCACTATATACAGGATATATAGTGAATCCTTTTGTAACCAGTAAAATATTTACGAATTTACCATCAATTTTCTAATTTTTTCTTTTGTCAATGATTATTGTTCTTCGCACGTTTGTACATTAGTGAGTTTATTTGCAAGGCGATTGAGAAATTCAGATTGTATATATACACAAAGTAACAACAGGATATCCTACTTTCGTACAAATGGAAACCTCGAAGTGTGAAATCTTGGGTTAAGGTCTTAAGGACTCGAGGGTTCATGCATTATTGCAAATATAGAAATATATAACTGATTAGTTATTTCCATTATTACATTAACCAGGTGATTATGTATTGTTTCCTGTTCACCGTCTGGGTTTTGTTTTTTGTAGAGGATTTTGTATTGCTTTTATTCTTGCTTTTATTACTTAATCAAATTCGAGCATACAAATCGCTTTGCTGGGTAATCTTCATGTTTGACTTCTGGGTTTTCTTTTTTTGGAGAGTATTTGGTATTGCGTTCATTCTTGCTTTTGTTGCTTAATCAAATTTGAGCATACACTATTATAGCGTGTTAATTGTTAGCAGTAGGTTCCTTTGGTGTCGACTGTATGAACTCAAACTCATACTGATTGTTATTGATAGAGTTGTGTTGCTGTGTAATAGACGAATGTTTACATATAGCACTATATAATGTTTGTGTTTTCGGTTTGGAAAAAATAGATGAGAATTATTGGAATTCAATATCCTATTTTGCTAATGAGACTTCTAAACTAAAAGTCAGAAGCCTGTGTTTCCTTATATCAATCTGATCCTTAAACTGAATTCTAATTGCTCCTACTTTCTCCAGCTTTATGATCCAAATTGAATAGAAGGGGAGATTCATGTTTGTCTTCACACTCTTAACCCGATTGTTTTTAGCTTTCCGTCTCTCACCTATTTTGTTGTAGCTCCCTCACCCAGAAATCAAAAGGTACTGGTTTGTTCCTGATTTTGATTTGCGGTTTTGGTTTGTTCCCGATTTTGATAAATTACTTTTAGTTCTCTTTATTTGTTTCCTTTTCCTTGGCTTTCAATGACAACAATAAAGTTAAAGTTCTATTTGGGATTCCAACACAATACATTACAAGGTAGTAGTCAATTAGGTACTAAATATTCATAACATATTATAGTGATTAAAGATAAAGTAGCTTGAGATTTGTGGTTGATGAAATAGGAAAACATAAAGCAGCATTGATATAGCTAATGAAAGGTATATCAAATAGTTTCCGAGTCGAGTAGAAGCTCTAGAAACTTTTCTTAATTTCCGAAACAAGATGCGAGTGATTTGTAGGTATCTTGATCTTCAACGATTAGTCAAAGTAATTCAAAAGGGTGAGAGAACGCCCTTGGAGAATGTAGCACAATGAATTTCCAATTGTTAGATTGGGTGAATGTAGTTGTTGTGTTAGAAAACAAACTTGGAGAACCACAAAGCGTAATCTTGACATGTCCACAGTCAGTTTACAATAATAATAGAGTTAAAGCATGAGTACGGTGTTGTCGTTGGATTCGATTGTATTGTTGTTACTTAATTTGTTATTTTAAATGTCGAAATTATTGATGTTAGTCAGTTTTTCAGATTTAGTTAGTCCGATGTACATTTTGATACGTCATGCCAAACATGCATTTACCATTGGAACAGAATGTCTATGCTCTTATTCACTTAGATGCAGTGGAATCCACACTTAAATTGGTTTGTTTGCATTTGTCTGTATTTTCATGTGTTGTATGCAGTATAATATTTTACTGGATCTGTCAATATTATATCTAGCATTTGTACAATGTGATTGATCAAAATTTGAATTTACTCTTTACACACTCTCACTCAATTTGTTTAATATAGTGTTCGTGCAGGTGTAAAGTCTTTCTTTGAGGTTGATAGTTTGTTTGGGTTGAATATATGAGGAGAAAATTGGTGAAGTTATTTGTGGTAAGACTCATATTTTGTGGCAGTTCATTTTATTTGTGTTTTCTATCTCTTCCTCACTATTTTTTTTTTGCTTTTATGTTTACTGCTTTTCTAATTCCACTTTTATTTTGTAGGTGTTAGGATCTCTAAAGTATTAAGTTTCAAGTGTGAGTCACAGCATAAGTCATCTGATTTGCACATAATTGGAATAATTCGGTTTGTATTTTCATCTTTTTATTGTATTTAATTCTATGGGTATCCTGTTATTTATGACCTATAATCAATCGAGTACAGTTTAAGATGTTCATAATTCATTTGAAAACCTACAAAACTTGGAATTGAAATTTGGTTATTCGAATATCTTTGTTTATGATATGTTTTAACATTGTTATATGAGGTTCTGTTGTAGTTCTAGGTTTATGATTATGTTTAAATTAATGTAAAACTGCTTATATGGTGTCGACTACCAAGTTTTAGGTACTTATATAACTCATTCCCATTTTCATGTTTGTGTAAAATAGTCATTTTGATGTTATAGTTATTATGAAGTTTTAGGATTTCTTTTTTTAGAAATTTTTTTGTGATACAGAATGTGAGTTTTATTATTATTAGTCATTTAAAGGGTATTTACCTAAATTGCTCAAGATAATACAAGACATAGCATAATCAAATCATTCCCCCCCCCTTTCAATTTGTTATTAGAAATAGAAATAGTCGAGATGTTGATAGGTTATTAGCTTTTTCTTATAGTCAAATAACTGTCAAATGTTGCATTTGTCAAATTTTTCATTAGTGTTTCAACTGATTTTTCAGTCATGCCGCTCAAAAGAGATTTAAACTCTATAATGAAGAGGAAATTACCCGATCTTGAGCCAATTTGTGAACAAGCATTGGCTTGCCACAAGAGAACATCATCATCGAATTATTTTCAAAATGAAGAACACAGCGGATCTAATTTTGGAAATTTGAGTAAGAAACATCATATGTTTCAAAATCAGCAAATTTCCCATGTTGCAACAGACAAAGCTATGATGATTCCAGCCATAATGTAAATATATCAGGTAATTATAAACATAAGTGGCTTTTAGGGTATGAATAATAGTTTATCAAAAGTAATCAAGATAATGATTTTGTTACACATGATTGTAGCTCCCCATGCAATAATCGCAGCTGCCAGTGCAAGTATTTTGTGTCAAGTGTCGTATCAGAGAAGTCGCCAAGGTGGATTGTATACTGCATTGTTTACTTTTTATCAATAAAATTAACATTTTGTCTAACAATATTTCTCAATTGTGATTACAGGTGTGATTGTAAATTATGAAGATTCGGGCGACGACTCATATACGTGCAATCATTGTAATGCTTCCTTTTGGGCAGATGAGGCTTTAAAGAGGAGAATCAAAAATCAATTGATTTATACAAATTGTTGCGAAAAAGGACAAATCAAACTTCCACTATCAAATCCAACTCCTGAAATTCTTGAACAATTATTGAATCCAATCAATGGTCGTGAAAGTACAACTTTTCATGAAAATATTCGAGTTTATAATTCCATGTTTGCTTTTACTTCTATGGGTGCAAAAATTGATTACAAGATAAACAGTGGCACATCTCCTTATGTATTCAAAATTTGTGGACAAGTATATCATTTAATGGGATCTGTGTTACCTGTTGCAAATGAATGTCCTAAGTTTGCGCAGCTATATGTTTATGACACAGCTAATGAGATTTCTAATCGTATTAGTGTCATTGATCTAAATATTGCAAACAAAAATATAGATGCTTCCATTGTTGAAAATTTAGCGAATATGCTTGACGACGTCAATGAATTGGCCAAAAAGTTTCGATCAGTCATGGATGAATTTGAAAATGTTTCATTGGCTTATTGCAATATGACTATACTTGATCGACAACTTACTGACAGCAAGCAATACGAATTACCGAGTGCCTCTGAAATTGTTGGTTTAATTGTTGGTGACATTGGAGAATTTAACTCTAACAGAGATATCGTTATTCGATCGGTTGATGGACGTTTGAAACGAATATCTAAAATACATCCGAAGTTAATGTCATTGAAATATCCACTGCTTTTCCTGTATGGTGAGGATGGATTCAGAATAGATATGTTATTAGAGCTTACTGGACAAAAGCTTGCGAGAAAAAGAACAAAATTAACGATGATAAAATTTGTTTGTTACCAAATTCATAATATAACTAATGATTTAGGACTTTATTAAAAGGCGAAAAATTGTTTCAGCAATATTTGGTTGATGCATATGCGACTGTTGAGGAAAATCGTTTGGAATATATAAGGAATAATCAACCAAAATTAAAGTGTGAAAAATGGAATTAGTTGTCAGCTTTTGCTTCAAATGGTGTTACTCAATGTTCTGATGTGGGAAAATCAATTTTTCTTCCAGGTACTCATACTGGTAGTCCCAGAGATATGTTGAATAATTATCAAGATGTTATGGCAATTTGTAGATATTACGACAATCCATATTTGTTTATAACTTTCACTTGCAATGTTAAATGGCCGGAAATTGTGAGATATTTTAAAAAGAAACCAGGATATAAAGCAGAAGATAGACCAGATATTGTTTCTCGGATTTTTAAAATTAAATTGGATAATATGATTGGATTCATTAAATCCGGAGAACCTTTTGGAAGGATTGATGCACATGTTTGTACAATTGAATTCCAAAAACGAGGGTTGCCTCATGCTCATTTACTATTTTGGCTTGAAAAACCATACAAATGTTATACATCGACAGATATTGATTCTATTATTTCAGCTGAATTACCGGATAGAAACATTAGTCCAGAACTTTATGAAATAGTCAGCCAATTTATGATACATGGTCCATGTGGTCAATTAAATTCAAAATGTCCATGCATGAGGGATGGAAAATGTACAAAATGTTTTCCAAAACCATATACTTCCAACACTGTATTTCATTCAATAAAGGCTCCTCAATATAGAAGACGTGATGATGATTCAAAGTTTGTAATTAGAAATGGAATTCAAGTTGGTAATAATTTTGTTGTTCCATACAATCCTATTTTATTGTTGAGGTATAATGCTCATATAAATGTTGAATCATGTTCTCAGTCTATGTTAATAAAATACTTATTTAAATATATAAATAAAGGTCCAGATAGAGCTCGAGTAATGGTTCGTGACAATGTAAATGATGAAATATAGAATTATTTGAACTGTCGATATTTAACTCCCCACGAATCTGTGTGGCGATTGTTTGAATTCTCCATTCATTCTAGATATCATGCGGTGCAATACTTAAAAATTCATTTGCCAAACGAATAAAGTGTTTTCTTTTATGAAGGTCAATCTCTTGAACAAGTTGTGGAAAATCCAAATACGGAACGTACCATGCTGATTGCTTGGTTTGATGCAAACACTATTTATAAGGACGCGCCTAAATTAACTTATGCTCAATTTCCTTCTAAGTTTGTTTGGGACAATGATAGCAAAATATGGTATCCAAGAAAGAAACGGTATGACGTTATTGGTAGAATTGCGCACGTACCACCGATTGTAGGTGAATTATTTTACCTACGAATGTTATTGAATATTCAAAAAGGATGTCACAATTTTAATTGCATCAAAACAGTTAACGGAGTTACTCACACCACTTTTCAAGAAGCATGTCGGACATTAGGATTGTTAGATGATGATAAAGAATGGAACGATGCAATAGTTGAATCTGCATTTACTGCGACATCTTCTCAGATTAGACAATTATTTGTTACCATTATTCTTTTTTGTAATGTCTCAAATCCGCGAGCTCTACTTGATGCACATTGGATGAGCATGTCTGATAATATATTGTACAAAATGCGTGTTGAATTCAAGATGCCTGATTTAACCGTGCCTGATGCTGATTTGAAAAACAGTGTATTACATGAACTTGAAACATTGTTCAATATGGCATCCACGTCACTAAAAGACCATCATTTGCCGAGTCCAATTGCCGGAAAGATAAATGAATTGAAAAATAAATTGATGAGAGAGGAATTAGATTTTGATTGTGAGGCACTTAAACATGAACATTGTGAACTGGTCACTAAATTGAATTCGTGTCAGAAAATTATATACGATGAAGTGATTGAAGCTGTGGAACAGAAAACTGAAAAATTATTTTTTGTATATGGCAGTGGCAGAACAGGAAAATCTTTTTTGTGGAATACTATAATTTCTAAATTGAGATCTGAAGGAAAAATTATTTTAGCGGTTGCTTCGTCGGGAATTGCTTCTTTGTTACTTCCAAAAGGTAGAACGACGCATTCGCGTTTTAAAATAAGGCCAGTTGTAGATAAAGATTTAAAATGTTCGATAAATAAACAAACACATCTTGCAGAATTAATTGATAAGGCTGATCTGATAATTTGGGATTAAGCTCCTATGTGCAATAAATGTTTTATTGAATCATTGGATAAAACTCTTCGGGATATTTTGTCAGCAAACTCTGATGATCAAAAGACACAAATACCATTTGGAGGCAAATCAATTTTGTTTGGCGGAGATTTTAGACAAACTTTACCGGTTGTAGAAGGAGGAAGCAAATAAAATATTATTGATGCTTCATTAAATAATTCAGATATGTGGCATTCGCTTAAAGTGTTCCATTTAAGTGAAAACATGAGATTATACTCTACCGAATTAACAACTGCTGAAAAAAAGATGAGCTTCAAAATTTGGCATATTGGATGCTACAGATAGGAGAGGGTCGATTACAATCAAATTTTCCAACAAATGACCCTGATACATCTTGGATTCATATTCCTGAAGATTTACTCACTGATTCAACTTTAGATCCTATCAAGTCAATTTTTACGGCTACTTATCCAAACTTTGATTTTAAATACAATGATACATGTTATTTAAGAGAGCGTGCTATCGTCACACCCAGAAATGCAACTGCTCATGAAATAAATAGATATGCAATTAACTTTTTATCTGGTGATAAAAAAAAATATTTGAGTTCTAACTCAATTTTGTTTAATACAGGAATGTATAGTGATAACAACCTTTTATATCCTACAGAATTTTTGAATAAACTTGAATTTAGCAGTTTACCATCACACGAACTTATACTGAATGTTGAAATGTCAATCATGTTCACTACACCAAAACTGTCGATAGACAACACCATTACAACAACAGATGAGTTATTATCTGTTGTGTGAATAGGAAATCGAGAAAAATTTGATAAAGACAACATATAGTTTTGCCTACTGCTGTCTAAAGACCTATGCAACTTCATAATTTTGATATCGAAAATAGCTCCACTTGGGGACATTATACAACAACATAAATTATTTTTTTCTGTTGTTTATATTTTGATATTTTTGCTTCAAACAACAGTAAAATAGGACTGTTGTGTGATAAAATTGTCAAATAATAATCACACAACAGATTTCCATGTAATGTTGTGTGATAAATTGTTTACAAATTTGTTCATAATAGTAAAACAACATATTTTTAGATGTCTGTTGTGTGTTGAATGATTTTATATTAGGGTTTGACACTTGAAAAAATATTTGAGTTTCCCCCCAGTGTTGGATGGTATATGTTGTTAGTCAGTTAGTAATGATATTGGCGGGAAACTTTCCTTTTCTCCCTCCAACAAGTGAGGTTAGTAGCGGGAAGTTTTATGTCATTCCCTCCAAAATGAAGTGAGCTAGGTTTGTGGATTATGAAGGAAAAAAAATTGACTTTGCAAAGAAAAAGGAATTGACTGAAAAAAGTGGCTCTTCTGACCCATATACGTACCATTCTCAACCCAAAAACAACATAAGTGTAAAAAAGTAACCCAAAACAGCTACCTAGCCCAAACTAAGTGTATCGAGCTCTCTCTCACGAACCCTAGCCTGCTCCCAATTTCATATCGAAATCGAAATCGAAATCGAAATCAAACCCCAATCGAATCGAAAGCAACCAACCCCAACACACTTCTGCTCGACCTCGCCGTGATGCTCCTGTCGATGCTCAACCCAAGCTCAGCCGCTACGCCTTCATCTTCTTGCCTCTCCTCGCACCAGCGCAGCATAGCCCGACCACGATGTACGCCTTATCCGCGAAGCTCCACCGTTGGCTCGAGCTTGGCTGCGAGCTCAACCATTGGCCAAATTCCTCCACCTGCCAGGAGCTCCTTAGAAAATCCTAAATCTGTACAAAGGGTACTCCGCCAGCCAGGAGCTCCTCCTCAAATCCAGTAAGTATTCTCTCACTTCGTCGTTTCGTTCATGAACACCTGCGTTTTGTATTTAATTAGGGATTTGTTTTTCCCCTTTTATCAATTTGTGTGCTGGATTCGAATTGGGATTAGGTTTTGGTTTTTTTTTTCTAATGGAACTTGGCCCTTTTATCAATAGCTCAGTTAACAGCCTCATCAATCTTGGCAAGGAACTTGGCCTCATTTGAAGGTCTCAGATCTCAGTTGCAGCGAGATTTTGGAGGATTCATTGGATGATCCATGAGCGTTGATGGAATAGCATATACCAGGTGGGCTACTCATGGAGAGCTAGCTCCTAGGCATAAATGGCTCTTTAAGGTATATAATATGTGAATTTTGGATTTCATCATTTACAACTTATCTAATGGAGCCTGCAATATTCATCGTTCCACTTATGCATTCTCGTCGATAAACATGAACTTTTTGGGCCTGTCAGTCAGGAAGACTTTTCGAGCACTTGTTATTTGAATCATTCTTCAATGAACACAGTTATTATGTTCCGATGTGTATTGTTATGTTGATTGAGAAGAATTCTTAATCGATTTCTTTGGTTTAAGTGTTGAGATTCACATATAAATATTGGGAGCCAGTTCCAACGTATATTTGCTGCTAGACAGCATCTGAACGCTCTTCTTTATATATGATTGTATGTATTCTTTGGAATAACTAGATATCGCGTAACATATCTGTCTTAATCTGCTTTCTTCCAAACATGTAAATTTGGAAGCTTTGAAGTCTGTTATGTTAATTTTTCATAGGCTTTTCATAATGTGTTGTTAACTTCTTCTTCTTCTTCTTCTTCTTCTTCTTCTTCTTCTTCTTCTTCTTCTTCTTCTTCTTCTTCTTCTTCTTCTTCTTCTTCTTCTTCTTCTTATTATTATTATTATTATTATCTAAAATCTAATTTTCTTGCAGTTTATTTGATGGTGGTAAAATTGGGTAGGGTTTGAACTATGGGATGAAATGCTTACCAGATCATCTGTGGCCTCTTCTAAACAAAAGTCAAGTAGAGCGTAGAAATGTGCCTAGTCACATATGGAGACCCGCTCAAAATACACCACGGATGTCATCAAGTATATCTTGTATTAAAACTTTTGGCAAGCCGTGCACAGAGAATGATGGTTCGAGCATCCAGAATGCTCTGTATCCTTTTATAGTAAAATTTGGTCCTCTCAGCGGGTGCAATAAAATTGATGCTGGTATAGACATGTGTTGATTTAAGTTAACTCTACTTTTTACTTCTGCAACCCTTAACAGAAGATAATAGTGTATGTACGCTTGGAACCAAGGATCGTGGTGGATCACTTTTTGTTATTAACCTTACCGACCTCTTGGATTTTCGTCCAAATTGACCCGTCTTAAGGCGGAACATTGATGAAGTTGCGACTTTCAACTGTACTGTTTGGGCGGCAGATTGTAGATCTGATGGGAGTCGTGCAGTGATTGGCAAGTACTGTTTAATTTTTCCTTTTTGTCTTTTTGGTTTTATTTCATGATATTTTGATTGTATGGAAATGGATTGATTTTAAAGTTTATTATAGTAGGTTCTTATATTGGAGATGTGAATCACTATAGTAGCACGCATACAGAGACTTGTCACTATGTCACCAAACATTGTCTCTTACTTTCTAGTTGCTATGACATTGTAATTAGTGGATCAAGGGCTTCCCTTGTTATTTTGAGCTTACACATTACTGATGAGCTCTGTAATTGGATCAAACTCTAGGCTGTAGAAGTCTGTGATTTGGTTTTGCTATTGCTGGCAAAATGAAAAATATTATTAAAAGGTTTCAGAATCATAAAGTTCAAGATTGATTCTTTGGTTGGTGTAGGAACCAATCTGGGAGCTGCTTTAGTGGATCTGGAAACTGGCGTGAAATCATGGCTGTTACGTAGTAAAAATGATGTTTTGGCACAGCAACTTGTTCACTCGGTAATCTCTATCCCAATATTTAAGTCTCTCTGGTATTTGTTTTGGAAATTCCTGAGCTCGCTCTTGGGAAATAGTATATTCTGCTTGAATCATACAATCGGTAAGCTAAGTTGACATTATGATACGACAAGGTCATTATCCTTATATTCTGGGTTTTCTCTGATTAAGAATTAATGGTCACACATTATTCCTCTTTGTACTTTATACAAATCAAATATACCCTGATCAGATTGTTTTCCAATATAACCTTGGAAGATATTTGGACATTTTGCAAAAAAAAGTATTGGTGAATCTTGGTGAGTCTGATTTAAAACAGTAGTAATATTTAAAACAGTAGTAATATTTACTCTCAAAGGGTACGTCAAGAATGGAAATCGACCTGAGGGGTGCATAGCTGAAAAGTATATTGTAGAAGAAGCAGTGGAGTGCAATTGTCTATAAAAATATATTGTAGCTGAATATATTGTAGCTGAATAGTTGTTCACATGCATTGTCTATAAAAATAATATTACTGTACCCTGAATCCTCTCTTGTTTCTGACATGTGAAGTGCAATCGTAATTTACAATGCGAATGTGAAGAACAAAAGCAGGAAATCGATTACATGGAAGCCTTTATCGGTATTCTGTTTGATTCTTTCCTTTAAACTCTATGTGCCATGTATTGTATCTTGGGTTTTCTATATGTGTACTTAATCTTTTGAATTGTATTCAGGGAATTCCGCCACAACAGGGTAGAGGCTGTGGACTTTGGGTAATGCTGTACATGAATGACATAGTGAAGGACAAGAATTTGGGATTTGCAACCAAGGTAAGATTAGCAGCTAAACTTTGATTGATGTCATGCTATGATTTGTAGTGTAAGTTGTGTTATGCATTATGAAGGGAACTGTGATCTTTAATATATAGAACTGAGCTGGTCATGTGAATCTGTTTCTCAACTGTGAAATGTGTTGGCATGAGAGTATACCATAGACTAGCTGTAGACTAGCATTATTCTGGTCCTAATTCTGTTATCAAGCTATGCTACGTGTATGGTTACGATTAGGTAGTCATGATCCAATGAATGGTTACGATATGTTGTCAGCTGATGTGTTTAACTCTATATATAGAGCTGTACCTTTTATATCAGATATATGGAAAAAGTGAGATAGATTTGTGAAATTGAGATATATTAGATTGGGCATTGAAGGTGAAATTGAGTTTTTGCAGGTGAAAACTATGAAATAAAGTAAGGGATGGGTGAGAATTGAGTTCTGCTGTCTAGTTGCTTGATCGAGTCTCAATATTTCATTGATTTTTCATTTTTGCCTTTGTTTGGTGAATTTGGTCATCTGGGCTTGCTTCTTAATGTTTAGGATGGTAGCTTCATCTATTGTTGTTTTTTAATTTTCTGGGTTCTAACTCATTGATCAAGCTCTCTGTTGGAAGAGTGGAGAAGTCTTGATTTGTATATATCACTTACAGCTATGACCTTAATTTGTATATATCACTTACACTTGTTGAGTTACTGTTGGGTAATTGTTTGTATCTACACTTGTGTTTCCAGTGGGAGGTGAGAAAGGGCAGAAAACAGCAAGTGTACACAGCAACTGAAATTGATGCTGTCCGGAATGAATGGGCAAATTATGTCAGCAGCATTCAGTTTGTAAAGTAGTTGGCGCGCCCCTATCGAATTAGGTGGTAATACTAAGATCATGCACCTCTTTTGTGAACAATTATGCTTGATCTATAAGTTTGTGTAGCGCGCATTTTGCTTTTGTAGATCATGTGAATGTGTATGTAGAGCACTAACTCGCACACTTCACCATGAAGCTAGCTAGCTGTATATGTATGTTGCTAGTGCAATGCAGGTGATCATGTATTGTTGCAGCTGTACATTTTGGCACCAACAGTGATCATGTACTGTTGGTGCTAGATAACTATTGCATGTATATATGTTTATTTTGGAACAAATGCTCATGCACATTAGGAATGACCTGAATTTCTAGTCTATTGTTGTTCCAATTTTCAGACAACAAAATGTTCACAAAAACATCAGTTCAACCATCTCTCTCACAACAGAAATTTCACATTTTCTGTAGTTTCAACAACTTTACAACAACAGAAATTCCACATTTTCTGTTGTTTCAACAACTTTACAACAACAGAAATTCCACATTTTCTGTAGTTTCAACAACTTTACAACAACAGAAATTCCACATTTTCTGTAGTTTCAATAACATTACAACAACATAAATTACAAATTTTCTGTTGTTTCAATACCTTTACAACAACAGAAATTCCACATTTTCTGTTGTTTAAATAGATTTCCAACAACAGACAATATAAATAACTGTTGTTGCAATACATATCCAACTTCAGAAAATAAAATGAATATGCTAGTTGAAGATAACTACAACAACAGTATTTAAAATATATGTTGTTATTCATGTTGCTCATTGATCAACTCTAACTTCAGACATTATAAATATCTGTTGTTGGAATAGACTTGAACCAACATATATGGCCCAAAAATGCTTAATTTTTTGGCTACTGACAGACAACAGACATTATAATTTGACGTTGTTGCAACTAGCTTCTAACAACAGAAAAAATCTGTTGTGTGAGGAGGTATCCAACGGCAACTCAATAGACAACAGAAATTTACATGTTAGACAACAGAAATGTTCTGTTGTCTATCGACCCTTTTGGTGTAGTGGTTATTAAGAAATTTAAATCAAATACAAGGTTTGTGCAACGGAACACGATTAATTGTTACAAAGTTGTTTGAAAGACTAACAGAGACCAAAATACTGACAGGAACTAATATTGGGGGAAAAGTTTACATTCCAAGAATTGTTCTGACTGCAAATCAAACTAAATGGCCATTCATATTCAGAAGACTCCGGTTTCCAGTCAGAGCATGTTATGCAATGATAATTAATAAAAGTCAAGGTCAATCGTTAAACCAAGTTGGAATATATTTGACTGAACCAGTTTTTAGTCATGGACAATTATATGTTGCATTATCAAGAATTACATCAAGAAAAGGTCTAAAATTTATGATAAATAACAGTAATGATATACCAAATACTTATACAAAAATTATAGTTTATAAGGATGTTTTGCAAAATATATGATATATACGTACATCATATTGTTTCAATTAATTTTGTAAGTATTTTAAAGAGAAGAAATGTAAATAATTATACACAATTTTTTCTTTCTTATTGGAAACGGGGAAATCCCCATGTATACTCAATTCTTTGTAAAGAATACAAATACATTATTACATACATTTAATTGTTTACAAATAGGTGTTTTGATCTTAGGGGAGATATCATATAAATCCATGGGAATTGGTTTCCAAGGAAACTGCTCCCAAGATTTATCTTGCTCTTAACAATTTGAAAGGGTAAGCATTTTGGTATAGTTTAATTTTTGATATGTGAAATGTTGTATTGAAAATTAATGTAAAGTTTAATTTAATTTATTTTTATTTTTTGGGATTGATTTTGTGATATTAAATCGTTAATATAGTTGTTTTTTTATGCTGATCTTGATGAAACTGTGCAGGCGACTATGACGGAGAAGAAGTTGATTAAGGCTTATGAGAGAGACTGCTTATTTGAGCTTTGATGACTCATGATGTTTGTGGCCATGATTTTTTTGGAATCTTAAACATATAATTTGATATTAAGGTATGTGATATTTGGTATTGAGATGTGTGAAATTTCTAAGTTTTATATTGATTTATTATGGGGTTTGAGTTAATAGTTAATTGTTTGTAGATCTCTTTTGGCTTCAATATCTCTGAAGGATATTTGATCCGAATCCGCTGACCCGAAGCTTGCAAGCATAGGTATGGATGAAGCTGGGCTCCAAATTTCTTCCCTTATTCTTTAATTTTTTTGGCTCTAGGCGTCCGATTGAGATCTCTAGAAATCTTAGAAGCAATGGCCAAGAGCTCTGGCGGCGACGACCAACTGAAGCTAGCAATTGAGGACAAATTTGATCAAAGGGACGAGGCGCCAATTGAAATTTCCAGAAGCTCAGAAGCTCCGATGGCGAAGTCAAACGCCGACATCCAAGAGATCCGGCAACCCTGCGAGGAGGTTCAGCGATAGAAATTAAAGGCACGAAGTAGACTGTGATCGTGTTTCATCAGAGTAAATTTCTCCATTTCTCCTCTTTTTCTTTTTCGTTTGGGATCTCTCACATCTTTTGGTCTCTCACATCTCTCCTGCTTCGATTGTATTTTTGTAGCTGCGTCAAGCTGTCTATTTGCTCCCCGTCTCTCGGTTGCCGCTACAAGGAATCTTGGATACTTCTAAGGTACCACTGTTAAACTTTCAATTCTTTACTGCTTCTCAAATTTTAGGTATGGTCTTTGCTATTGTGCTTGCTTCTGAGGGGATTTCGATTTGATTTGGATTTGCGAGTGATGAATGTTGGATTGTAGGGTAAAGATATCATTGATGTTTAGGGTTCGGTTCTTATAGTCGTTATTTCCTGTTCTCTATGCTGATTTGATTCTACTCTGATACGTTTTTGATGGTCCATATTTTGCTTATTATAATTTTTTCTGGAACTACAGGGTTCAAGCAATATGTTAATTTAGAGGAGAATTAGTTTTGGGGTATATCAGATTATGTTTCTCTGGGATGTTCATCGATCTCTATCTTCAAACCCAGGTTCATAATTTATTATGACCATTGTAAGAATACCACACATTCATCTTAATTACATGTAAATAAATAAAACATTTTCAATCCCAGGAGTAATTTGTGTTGAGTGGTGGTGGTTTCTTGAAGAAAGAAGAGTGAGTAATCTTTGGGAATGAAGGCAGAGGCTTAAACAATGGGTTCTTGAAAAACAGGTTTGGCTTGAGCTTGATTTTAGTTCATGGATGTAATCAAATTGTAATGAAGATGATACATTATATGAGAGAGAGGTTTTTTTTTCTTCTTCTTAACTAAACAAGTGTTACTTAAAAAAATTATACTTAAAGGTTCTCTCTTATTTTGCAGTGGCGATTTTGCTTCTTTTGCAGTTAGTAGAATCTTTGTTGATCAAAAGAAAAAGTTATTTTGGGGCAACAAAAGAGAATAATTGCAGAAGAAGAAGTACATTGAATCTCAAATAACCACTATAGAAGCCACAGTCATAACTTGGCCTAGGGTTCTCGCTCTCTCCGGTACGCAGTCATTTTCCTCATTAATTCTTAATCGATTGCAAAAGTTGAATCCGAAAATGAAATTATAATAGTTTTGAGGTGTAATTTAAACCGACCTTAACTTAGTTTTGATTTGCTCAACTTAGTTTTGATTTGCGTAGTCACAATGCGAAGAACATCATTTGGAGAACAAGAACAAAAGTATAATCCACTGCTCAAAGTTATTCAGTTTATAAAAAAATAAGAATTGGATAGCAACGGGTATTTTTTTTTTCAAATGGCCTATAAAGAAGACACTGGTCTTCTGTTCTCATAGTCATATCACTTCAATGCATCTTGGATCACTTGGATTCATACTATAAATAGATCATTGTTTTTCATATATCCAAAACTCTCTCCAAACCTATTTCATCTCATCTATAGTTTTCATTCAAGATTTATTATCTGCTGAAACAATTATGGTAACACCACCCCAAGGGGCGGGCAGCAACCTAGTTTGTTTACATTTTCAACCTAGTTTGACTACTTACTGCAGACGACTATGGTAGCAAGTTGGGAATCACAAGCTCCACTGATGACAGCGCCCTTGCTTCTAACGTATAATAGATAATCCAAAGCTTTCTTTGTGATAACCTCTCCAGGTATCAGTACTGGAATCCCAGGTGGATATGGACATATAAGCTCCCCACAGATTTCGCTCAGGCTGTTTTTGATATTCACTCTCCTTTTACTCCTAAAAAATGCATCTCTAGGAATCAAGCGAGTTTCAATACCGGCAAATGGTGCAAGATGATCGTCGTCCACCTTCCTTTTGGCAGCAAAAGTTACTGCAGCTGCAGCTGCTACATGCTTTATTCCTGATACAAGATTCTGAACATGCTCTCTACATGTCCCAAGCGTAATAACAAAAGTCATGGATTGGCTCTCAACAAGTTCACAAATGATAGCGTGATCCTTATATAAGATCTCATCAGCTTCATAACCGGACAAACCAAGCTGTTGAAATCCAATGGTAAGGCGCAAAGGATCAATGGCATAGAACTTAGGGAAGCTTAGAACATCAAGTACAGAGATTCCTGAAATCTTTCTTAGCTTATTTTTAGCCTCAATAGCCAGTTGGAATGCCTTTTCAAAAACAGTGTCTGGATCTTCACTAATTTGAGCTCTAGCAGCATCTAATGACGCTAAAAGAAGATAACTAGGACTTGTGCTTTGAAGCGTTTGAAGGCATCTAGAGATCCTTTCTCTATCTACAAGTTCCCCTGACATGTGCAACATTGATGATTGTGTGAGAGAACAAAGAACCTTGTGTGTAGATTGCACAGCTATATCAGCACCTTGCTGCATGGCTGAATTCGGCAAATTGGGATGAAATCCCAAATGTGCTCCATGGGCCTCATCAACAATCACAGGAATTCCATGAGAATGGCATAATTGGGTTATCTCGCTCAAGTTGCTGCATATACCATGATATGTTGGGGAAGTGATTAAAACAGCAGCTGCTTTTTGCCCCTCTTTCTCTAAATCCTTGATAGCCAACTCCACCTAGAAAAGCCACATTTTACGTCATAAATGGAAGTAACAGCTAAATGGTTGTGACAATGTAGAATAGAGAAAAAAGATCACCCTAATAACTGAGTATGTGCTTCTACAGTATCGCGATTGTGCTGAAATAAGCAATATCATATTAATTCTTTACCAGTGATAAACTGCGTTGAAAGTTTATAAATCTCAAAGTAGGAAGTCAGTAACTGAAAGCAGACATGCCTGTGTTGCAGTGACCCCAGAAGCAATGTCCCAGTCAAAACTATAATCAGGAATAATGTACTTGGGTACTGCACCAGACAATATCAACCCAGATACAGCTGACATATGGGAATTCCGTGGGAGAATTAAAGCATCTCCAGGGCAACAAGTAGCCATAATGGCTGCCTGAATTCCACATGTGGTACCTCCTACGAGAAACCATGTCTGCAATGAGCCAAAGAGATTTGCTGCCTGTTGTTGTGCATCTAAAATGGGCCCTTCCGGAGCAAAGAAGTTGTCAAGTTCCGGAAGCTCAGGTAAGTCGTGAAGAAATGGTTTTAAACCAATAAGTTCAATTATAGAAGATGGTGCAGCACGACCTCTGTTGTGACCAGGGAAGTGAAAGGTAGCAACATTTTGTGCAGCTGAGGCCTTCAAGGCAGAAACAAGTGGAGGGGGGTTCTGTTGTAGAGATGTTTGAGAGTGGGAAATTAAAATCTTATCCTTTGTGGAAAACCTGGACTTTGCTGTCTCGCTTGATTCATCTTCCTTCTTTCTCAGCTCAAAATTGTTACTTTCCTGCAAGAATATTTTTAACAGTTAACAGACGTAAACTTGTAAAATGAAAAAGCAATGCAGCTTTCGTTTGAAATCTAGACCTACTTTCCAGTACTATTGGAACAACCACTATCAGAATCGGTTAAAGTTCCCCACATTAGTAATAGAAACCATCTGCTGGTACCACTTTCGTTAGTGAAATTGAATTTTGTTAACCACATTTACTAAACTGAAAGACCTGTCCAGTATATTATTGAAATACCTACATGCTTTTAGCTTCAAAGGCCTAAAGCCAAATTGGGCAGCCAACGAAATGATGGGAAGCACACAAACACACATATGGCTATTCATAATTATCAACCATGTCTTAATCCATAAGCCTAAAATAGACTTGTCTCTTATAAATTATCGAACTTTCGATCATAAGTCTTGCACAGCCACTCAAATCACTGCCTCCACTCCAAAGCTAAACAACACTCCCAATCTTGGTACCTCTGAATCCACTCTCATTTCCTAAACGTGTGAAATTTACCTAACCATGTGAAATTTATGTGTAGTAATTCCATCATGAAACAAATAGACGATTATCATATACAACTACAAACAACATATTTTACAGAAAATTTCTAACTTTTGAACTGGGTTCTTCCCTTTTCATATTTATTCACCATGGTGAACCATATAGCCCCCTAGAGTAACTTAATAAATTTCTTTTATTTTGGTTCTGGGTAGTCCAGATAAATGAAGAGAGCTGACGGATTCAAACCTGCGAGAGAGAAGCGCTTGGTCTTCTAGATTTTCTGAAAGTCCAATTACTTCTAAAACCCAAATGAAAGCACTGCACAATATAAGAGAGGATGGATTAGAATGTTTACACGTAGCAACAGTGGAGACTGGAGAGAAATGCATGTTCAAGTAGTACATGTTGAACTAGAACAGAGTCTGACATTGCCTTGCTTGTTCCTATTTTTCAGATGAATTACATTCTAGGAGATAATACGATGAATATGAGCTACATGGTAAAATGCCGAGACAACTTTCCGAGGCAAGTACACCACAAAAGTTCATCAATCCATTGGGATGGTCAACATTACTCGTGCAAAGATGGCTCAAAACGGCAAGACTCTAAGGATCAGAATCTGAATGTACTATTGGGAGCCATGGTAGGAGGACCAGACTAGTCTTATACATGCATGATGCATCAGATATAAACTCATAAACACCTAAATATGTTAACTTCAAAGTTACTTGGGCAAAATTCACAAAACCCATTTGTTTTCACACTAACAACTTAAAGAGTCAATGCAATCCAACATTCATCGTTCAATTGGGTAAAGTTCATGTAAAGGTCTCACCTTTATCTCCCAAGACTGAGACTTTGCAGCTTTTGAGCACTGAAACACTTCATTCACCCTCACAACTTTACCACCACCCGAATTCCCAACCAACAATCCTACACAATCAAACAAAACTTTCTTTCATCCAATTCACAAAACCCAAAACTATCACAGTCAAATAAGTTTAGCCCAGAGTACGAAATAGTACCTGGTTTGTTTGATGATTTGAATGAACACACTTGTGTCAAACAAAGAGAAGAAGAAGTTGCCATTTGGTAAAGCTATAAGAGTTTTTGCTCTCTTTGAAAAAGAAAAGGGTTGGCAAATATATGAATGAGCTCAACACAGCGACACTGAAAGTGAAGTGGTTTTAAGATGACGAGTGACAAGTAACATAAGATGAGGCTTTTTTCTCCGTCCCCTGTTATTCAATCCTCACTACCTAATGACCTTTTTGCCCACACTCAAGTGGACACTTCTTCCAGCAAGCGAGGTTTGCAACGTAAATTGACACCGTTTACAGAAATGTAAAGGGCAATTGTGTTCTGGGAAAACTTGAGAGAGGAACTTGAGAAAGGAAATGGCAAGCGCTCTCTTGTCAGCTCCTTGCTTTGTCTCTCCCAGAAGTAAGTTTGGCACTTTGGTTTTTACTGTTTAGTTTTACTTGTGTGTCTGTTGAATTGAAGAGTGCTCTTTGTATTTTATGTCAAACAGATAGAGAAGTTGGTGGGTTTGTAAGCAGCTTCAGGAGTCTTGGTTATGGAAACTTGATACATAATCGAAGTTTAGTGAGGAAAAGATTTGGTGGCTCACTTGTGGTGACCTCATTGGTATGTTTACTTCACACTTGTGTATTGGGTTTGATTGCTTGAAATAGAGAAATTGGGTTAAAGAATTTATTTTGATTGGTTTTTGTTGATGATTGAATAATGTGTATGTCAAACTCTGATGTTATTGACAGTTTGGAAAGAAAGTAAAGACAATCACCAGAGAGACAGTGATTCCTGAGCCCGATTACCGGATTCCAATTGTTCTACTAGGTAGGATTCTGAGGCGTACTCTTAAGAATGCGATACTATGAGATAAAAATCTGATCTAAAAGTGACCTGATCAGGTCAAAACAAAACTTAATCTAAAAAAGATGACTGCTTTGGTTTCATGAGCATCTGAAATGAAGTATGTTTCTTCATAATTCAATACTGTTATTGAAGATGTTTATTGATACAGGTATATCTGGTGGGTTAGCTTATACAAACAATCTCTTACCAGCTGCGCCTGTTGGTCTCCTTGGGCTACTCCTATTGTTTCAGGTAAGTCACAGTACTAGAAATGGTTTGTTTCAGCTAGTGTATTACACAAGTTTATGTATTTGAGAAGTTGATGATTGTTCTTTTCTGGTGTTTGTCTTCCAGACTACTAGAGTTAGATTTGTCTTTGATGAAGAGGCGCTGGTTTGTTCACTCAACCTTCTCAGTTTTTCTGAAGCAAAGTGATGCATGTTCTGACATCCTTTAGAATTTCTTTCGATTTTGTCTCTGAGGTTTGAATGTTTGATTATTCAGGAAGTAAAAGTAGGGGAGGAGCTTGATGATTCAGGTGAAAATGTCTTTGTGGGTGGTAAAAATCGTTGGAAGTAAGTACTCTCTATCAACAAACCCCCATCGATTTCGGACTTTAAGATAAGTCAGTTTACATGTTTACTGAATGTAGATACTCATCGTTTGTGAACTGGGAGCTATGGTGGCCAAATTTCCCTGTTCTGGTGTATTTCAAAGAGACGCAAACCAAGCCTGAAGGACAAGTGCACTTCTTTCCAGTAATATTTGTAAGTATCTAACTGCCAAGCTCTTTTCTGTTTGTGAAGTTCGAATGTAAAATTTGGTGCAATATGGCAACACATCACATACTTCATCTCTCATACAGAGATTGTAACATTGATATCTGGTGTTTATGTGATGAGCAGAATGGGAAGCAACTTTATGATGTGATGGTGGAGAGAGCTGGCCCTTCACAAAATAGTGGGCCAAAATGATCTTCAAGGATAGAGCATTGTGATTTCTGATAGCGAAGAAACTTTTCTTCTGAGGTATGCTGGTGCCATAGTCAGCAGTTCAAACTTTGCCTGTATACTTTTGAAGTTTCGGTTCTGTAAGATGTCTGTATATGATTGAAACCTTCAAGGGAATGCATTCACCTTCTATATACCCTGCATTACTTTTCGATGTCCAATTCCAAAAGAACTGGTGTGTTTACTCCAGAGTGGACATGGAAAAGAACTTGTGTGCTTACTCAAGAGTCGAGACTAACAAGAAAGTGAGTTTTTGGGTTGGTGCACACCATCTTGTCAAGGGATGAATGCATCTAGAAAGAATTTAGATGAAAATAACTAGTAAAACATAATAAAAAGGCGAAATTTATCGCACTTTCTAGCCCTACAACACCCTCAATGTATATAAATGCACCATTAAACTCAAGCAAAACAGATATCACAATTTACAAAGAGCCTCAAGAGAAACAACTAGCTATCTGTAAACCAAAACCTAGTGATCAGCCGGCCATCATATAATGATAAATCAGGTTAGTCTCAACACACAGCTTCTTCTGAACCAAAACTGTCTTCAAATGAGGTTTCCCAATACAATTAGTAAGATTGTCTTCAATCACTGGATGTGGAGTATAGATCTCCAACACTGAAAATGCAGTTGCTGATGGTTATATATTGATATTGGAAGGACCATCTGAGTATCTCACCTGAGAGAATCATGTTCAAGTAATCCGTCTCAGAAAACTTTATGCACACTGACTATAGTTTGGTTCTGTTTCTTGTGGCAAACTCAAGACACAAAGTATATGCTAACCCTCCTTGGTGCAATGTGCATCTGTGCCATGATGCGTGCAGTGGCGATAGCCCACACTAGAAAGAAACTTCCGGATCTCAACTTTACTGGTATTACTAGCTTGCAACAAATGCTCATCTTCCTCGTAGATGAGATACGGCGCTTCACTTGCCTTTCTTGATAGTAACTTTTTCGCTCCTTTCAGCACATGATATTCCCAACCTTGAACATCAATCTTGATCACAAGAACAGGTTCAGATTCTGGAATTACATCATCCAGAGGGACAGTCCTCACTTGAACTGCCACCTCTTCATTAGATTTGAATGCCAACTTTGCACCACTGGCCGAAACAGCACTATTATCTAGACGACCAACCAACTGATAACATAAGCAAAACACAAAACATTAGTAACACTACGCATTAGCGAAGCCACAAAACTTGAATCTTTATATTCTCATTCTCACTAGGAAGGACAGGTATAGAGCCACAATCACCATTAAGTAGAGACAATACAAAATCATCAATCACGCACACATGGATCCAATGACCTCAATTACAATCCTACGTATTCTCATACTTCAAATGAAAACATCTACTCTTCTTCAACAATTGAAACTTGTTTCTCATACACCATTATCTTCAAAACAGCAGTAGCACAAGTCTAGACACATAAAATGAAGTTTTGAGTTACTAAGCTAAGCTATGTGAGATTATTACTCTTCAAACTGTCAACCTATCCAAACCAAACTATACATCACCTTCTCTAAAATCCAAACTATATACAATTCAATGAGAGTTTAACTAACTATATTACACATTCCCACTCATCAAACAATACAATGAAGCATGAAAAGAGCTATATTAGCTAATGAAAAGTAATATTCCCAAGGCGGTCAGACGCGGCCGCCTCAAAAACAGTAACCAAATCCCTAACCCTATTCAAATAAACCCCATCACAAATCCTCTGCAAATTCTCCAAAACGGGCTCGAAAGCTACAACCTTGTAACCCATCACCGCCGCAGCAAAGCTAGCAATACCCACATTACCCCCAACATTCACCACAACCCCATCCCTCTTCCCTTTACTCCTAAACTCCCCCAAAACCTCCTGAATCGTCTCCGAGATATCGGGCCTCCGAAACGGCTTCCCCTTCATAACCCTCACCACATTCTTGTTGGGCTTCTCCGGGAGCTTACCCAGATCGGCCAAAGAGTATAGGAAAGGGTATTTCGGACCTTCCACCACGTTGGCGATGACGGGGTGGGATTGTGGGGATGAGTCACAGTCGAACGGCGCAATTGGGCCGTGGGTGATTGGGCCGCGGCGGATTGGGAGGTCGGTGACGATAGGGTTTATGATTGGGGAGGTGGGGCTAGGGTTTCGGATGAGGAAGATGAAGAAGAAGATGAGAAGGAGGAAGAGGGCTGCGGCGGAGGTGAGGAGGAAGATGGGCCTAATGGGCTTGGTGTTATTATCACCTCGCTTCCAAGCATTGGCCATTTGAAATTGAAATTGAAGGAAATGGGTGTAGGAAAGTGAGATCCTTTGTCTGATTTTTTTTCATTCCCGGGAAATTTGTGAGATTTTCCCGGGGAAAATTAGGGTTTGCAGAGAAGAGGAAAGACTGTTTTTGTGAGATTTGGGGGAAAAAAAAAGAACGCAGGGAAACCCTAAGACTCCGACGGTCAACGCAGTGATATATATATATATATATATATATATATGTGACACCTTCTTTTTGTTGAATTTTTCTATTGCCACCTCCCAATTACATAAATATTCTCGTACAAAATTATAATTATAGACATTAAATAAAACTTTAAAAATATCTTAAAACGTACAGATTTAGTCGAGAAACTTATATTGGCGAGACACTTGCAGCTTCTTTTGTTCTTGAAACAATTCTTCAGCTTCCTCCGTTATTGAGTTGATTATGCGATGATCTTGTAAACTACGAGACTTATAGAGATCAATCCTCATTCATATATGGAGCAATTACACCAGGTATCTTCAATTCTTGTTTTCTTGAAAGCTCTGTGACTCGTGCAATTGTAGAGTTGATAGCATAGTTATAGTATTGGTATCAATTACTTTGCTCTCACTACCACATTTCTTCTCATTGCCCACTAAATGAAGAAAAGAAAGGCCGACGAAATCCCATATCTTTGGCTATAAGAAGTATCACCAACGAAACTCTCACTCGCCGGCCATTTTTTTCTTCATCGCCAGCTATGATATTATAGTCGACGACTCGTCGGCATTCACATTCTCGTCGCCGGCTATAATGTTTAGTATGGCCGACGATGGTTCAGCCGGAATACCGACGAGATAATCTCTCTATAGCCAACGAGTTAATGAATCGTCGGCTATAACTCTTATATCAGATCTACTCTGCAGCAGCTCATTCATTTTACAAAAATCCGGTGAGAAATAAGGAAAACACTCTGAAATCGTTGGGTATTGTCAAAAGGCGTCCAAAACCCGCTCGTGAAGCTATATATATAGCTAGGTACGTATATATATATATGCGTATATATATGTGTGGATGTATATGTGTGTTGATTTAGAGTTGAGGTTAATGGTTTGATATGCAAATATAGTTGATATATTGTTGATTTTGAGTGATTGACTGTTGATTTTGAGTTGATTTGAGAAAATTTCAATGAAAATATGCTTGTGTATATATATATATGTATATAAATTTATTTTGTGATTAATTATTAATATGTATATATATACATGTAAATTTGTAATTGGGAATTGTTGGTATATATATATATATTTATATGCATGAGTCAACTTTTGTTTAATTAGGGAGATATATATATATAGACGAAGAATTAATTAAATTAGTGTAGCTAGTTTAATGATAGATATATATATATATAGATGCATGTAATGATGATTTTTTAATTAATTAGTAGTGAATGTATATACATAAATATATAGTACTGTTAGACTTTTCAGGATGGACAAGAGTTGGATGAGTCTTGAAAGATGGGATGTGAGATATCACCATGGAATTAGGAGTTTTGTGGATTTTGTGAAGGCTAATTGTGGAGACACTATACTTCATTATTGCCCGTGTAAAGAATGTAAGTGTCGCAACGATCGATTTCGTTTTCCCATTGATAAAGTCCAGAAGCACCTGAGTAAATACGGGTTTTGGGATAAGTACACTTGTTGGATTTATCACGGTGAAACATCGTTAGCGGGTCCGCATGATCATGGACAATTTGCTGAGAGGGCCAGTCCATCCTATGATCCAACAACGATGTTGATCAATGATATGTTTCCTCATGAGTGCGATGTATTTGCTGATCAAGCACCAAATGTCTCTCCCGTCGTTGAGGGTTTCCCCCATATTGAGCCAGTCGAGCCATTACCTGGAGCTCATGTCAACACAAACGGTATAGACAAGTACAACAACCTGATTGCATTGCAACAGACTCCGTTGTACGACGGTTGTAGTAAGACTGTTCTTGGAAGTGTTATAGGAGTGATGCAGCTCAAAATAGAGAACAAAATGATTGTCAAAGCTGTTGATTCTTGGCTGAAGTGGACTGCTTCGTTACTGCCACCCGGTCATCGCCTTCCTACCACTCATCATAAGGTGCGACATATCCTGAAAGATCTTGGGCTTTCCTACATCAAAATTCATGCATGCAGATATGATTGTATTCTCTTCTGGGGGAAAGATCTCGAAGACCTTGAAGTTTGCCCGGTATGTTTTACAGAAAGGTATAAGTTGACTCCTGCAGGCAACAAGAAAGCTGTGAAGATACTTCGATATTTCCCGCTGATTGATAGGCTGGAGCGGTTGTTCATGTGTGCTTTCACGGCCGAAGCTATGAGATGGTGGGCTGAGAGGAATTTGCTTGACGATGACACCCTTATACACTCTACCGACGGAGAGGCCTGGAAGCACAGGGTCAGGGAGTTTGATCATTTTGCAGTAGAGGTCCGAAATATTTTCCTAGGGCTCTCATCTGACGGATTCAACCCTTTTGGCAACATGAGTCTTCAATACAGTATATGGCCATTTATTTTGGTACCGTACAACCTTCCACCGTGGATGTGCATGAAGAAGGAATATAATATGCTCACTCTGTTAATTCCAGTCACGGGTTATCCTTTAAAGTGTCTCGATGTGTATTTGAGGCCTTTGATTGAGGAACTTAAGTACCTGAGTGAGTGTGGCCACCCCACTTACGATAGGTTCAAAAATGAGATGTTCCAGATGCATGCCATGCTTGTTGGCACCATCAGTGAGTTTCCTGCATGCGGTATGTTGTCGGGCAACGTTACGAAGGGTTACATGGCTTGTTCATAGTTGATGACTGTTGATTATTGCAGTCCTCATTGCAGAAAAATTGTTCAGATGTGTCACCGTTGTTGGCTTCCAGATGATAACCCATTTAGTCAGGATCAAGACGCTTTTGATGGGACTGTGGAAACGGGTGTGCCACCCAGGCGATGGACAGGGGATGAAATTTTGGAAGTGCTGAATGAATATGATTTTGGCCAGCTGAGCAATCATCCTGAGATAGTGTCGTCAATTCCAAACAAGCCCGAAAGGTATAAGTTTTGGACACACAAGAGCATATTCTGGGAACTCCCGTACTGGCCCAGGTTGCCTATCAGACATTACCTAGATGTTATGCATATAGAGAAGAATGTGTGTGAAAGTGTGGTGGGCACAGTTCTGAATTGGGAGGGGAAAACAAAAGACATCCCTAAGGCACACATTGATCTGAAAGCTATGAGACTGCGGAAACATTTGTGGTTGAGAGATGGTAAGAAAAAAATGTCTCAAGCTCCTTACACCATCAAGCCAAACCAGAAGCATGAAATTTTTTTGTGGATGAGTAATGTCAGGTATTCTTATGGCTATGTAGGAAATTAATATAATTGTTGCTTATGGTTATGCAAGAAATATAATTGTTGCTTATGGCTATATATACAGGTATCCTTATGGCTATCTTCCCGAACAATTGTTGCTTATCGGTCCGGTACACTACATTTGGAAGTATCCCATGGAAATGTACAAATGATTCATACATTTTTGTTTGCCTCTGTTTTTATATGTAAATTCTTATTTTTTAAGTATCATAACATGCACTTGTTAACTTGTAGACAATTGGGAGACTACAAGCACTATGTGAAGAATAAATCTGCACCTGAAGAGTGTATCGCTGAAGCATATCTTGCGCACGAGTGTGTAACGTACACCAACTTGTATTTGGGAGCACTGGAGGACCCCCAACAACATATGCCGATAGATGAACCTAAGTTCAACCTTTCTATCATCTCTAATGATGTGGTAGTACATGGAAGCTTGCCAAAGTCGTACAAGTTGGATGGAAATGAGGTAGCCATTGCCCACTAGTCGATACTGATTAACTGTCCAGAAGTTCAATATTGGAAAAACTATCATCTTCACTGCCCTGCTATTGCCGGTGATGTTGACTACCACAACAGAACGTTTACAAACTACTTTAATCAATGGGTAAGGGTATATGTGTATATATATATATTTTATATCCTTATATAGCATGTGTGTACGTGGTTTTCTTTTTCTATGTTCATAATTTCTTGTGTGGTTTCTTATCTTTATCAGATGAACCATGTAGCAAATGATAGTTACCCAGAGTGGTCAAACGAATAGAGGCTCTTGGCGATGAAACCGATAGCTTCAAAAGTTTACTCGATGTGTCAGGTCAATGGCGTGAAATTTATATGTAAAAATAGAGACGGCCGACTGAAAACACAGAATTGTGGGGTGATGGTCCATAGTGGGCAGGATGGTGTTGACTATTACGGTGTCATTCATTCAATTGTTGAACTAATTTATGGGAACTGCATGAAAGTGCACTTGTTCAAGTGTAGATGGTTTGATACTAGCCTAGAGAACACAAGCACTGATCAGTACGGAATATTTTCGGTGAATACTGCTACAAGCTGGTATAAAGAAGACCCTTTCGTTCTTGTCACATCAGTAAAATAAGTGTTTTACCTTAACGATCTTATGAACAAAGTCCCGTGGAAGGTGGTTAACCATGTTTCTCATAGAAACATATACAGTGCTGCCACACTTGGTGAGACCGCAGATGATGAAGAAGTTACTGCATACTAAGAGCCGAACGCTTTTGACATTCCAGAATCCTCTACGATTCGCCTTAATAATGTGAGATCGGGGAGTGTGGTTCGAATTACTAGAGCAGAACTTCTTGATGTTAATCCAAATGAAATAGACAATGATTCAGATGACGAGGAGCGGCACATATTGCCAGAGGTTACCTATGAAACCGAGTCAGACTCAAGTGATGAAGATGATTATGATTATCATCCTTAGTACGTTAATGATGTACGTATTTTAGTATATATAAACGTGCATGTTTGTTTGTTATGACCGACGAGTTAGTAAGAAACTCGTCGGAAATACTATCACCGAAATAGAAGAACTCGCACAGCTTCGTAAATTACAAAAATTTGGCCAACGTCATATCGATCAGCCACATCAGTGTTTATACTACATTAGACTTGAAAGAAGATGACGAAGCTAAGATGCTCGTACGTCTCAGGGAAAATGAACACAGAGCCTTCGATAATGGCGTTATTTGTTGAAGAAATTTGGGAATCACACTATAACCGACGAGTTAGTAAGAAACTCGTCAGAAATACTATCACCGACGAGTTTCTTACTAACTCTTCGGAAATACTATTACTGACGAGTTAATAAGAAACTCGTTGGCAATAACCCTGCCCTTATATCCCAGCCTGACGAGGCAGGGAGTCATTTCTTCCAAAACTTTGAAACCATAGAATCGCCCCCCTCTGCCTCTCGCCGCCGACCTAGCCCGAAATCACCCCTCCCTGCCCTCTTCCCCTTCCCTCTCCTCCTCCCCTCTCGCCTCTCCCCCCAAAAAAACCCCAAATCTCCTCTCCCCCAAAAAATCTCAAATCATAAATTCACCCCTCCCCTCCCTTCGGCCGCCGAAAATCGAGCACCACTGTCGCCCTCTCTCTCACTGACGCAGAATGACAGGTCCTCTCTCTCTCTCTCAATTCGATTTTATCATCTTCAATTTTACATGAAATTCTCCTAATTATTGTGTAGGCATTTTAATTAAGTTGGTGTTGGTATAATTTTTTGTGTAGAAAATATTTTGTAGAATATATTTTGTGTAGAATATGATTTTGTGTTTAATATATTTTGTAGAATATATTTTGTGAATATATTTTTAGTTAATTAAATATCGTTGATGGAGTTGTGAGATGTAGAATACATTTTTGTGTATGTAGAATATATTTTGGTGTATATTCTTTTGTGTTGGTATAATTAGAATATATTTGTAGAATATATTTTGTAGAATATAGTATGGTAAATATATTTTCTGTTAATTAAATATCGTTGATGGAGTTGTGAGATGTAGCTAGAATATAATTTTGTGTATGTAGAATATATTTTGGTAATGATATTTTTGTGTTGGTTAATTAAGAATTGGTTAGAATATATTTTTGGCTTGTAGAATATATTTTGGTGTACATTTTTGGCATGTAGAATTTATTTTTGGCATATAGAATATATTTTTAGCATGTATATACTGCTGGTTTAATTAGTTGGCAATTTATTTTTGCATAAACTTGATGTATAAAGGTCGATATATATAAGCAAATTTTTTGCTATCAACATGTTGTTTTGTTATTGTTGTTGTCACCGATGTAGTTGTTGAATTGTTGCTGTTCTGTTTAATTGTTGGATGTGCAGGAGGTTTTACAACAAATTGGCTTGGGGCCAACAAACGGAGAGCGACTAGATCCATTGGAGGGAGCAGTAGTCAAGCATCCTCATCCGCAATCAGCAACACGCGCAGCGGCCCTATTATGAATGCTCGCACACAAGTTTTGCTACGTGCATGAGAACAGGAGGAAGCTGCACGATTCAGATCCTTGCAACCCTCAGTCCAGCCGCGACCCTCAGGCAGCAGACACTCAAGCGAGCGACCATCAACGGACGCATCAGAAACTCCCTCGATCCGAATGCCCCCTATTGGCCCGGTGCCTACTCCCCTTTCACGGCAATCATCTGAGGCAGATGGTGCAGGCGTCTCATCGTCCAGGCCTCGTCTATCTCCGTCGTCCGGTCTCTTCGTGCCCGCCAAGATTCCTGTCATCCCTCAATTCGATGCTAGGGGGAGAGTTATTTTTATTGAAGGACAGCCGGAGTTCCTGACCGTGGAGGAAGCGTACTTGTTCAAGCCGTTCTACCCCGTGTATCTTTGGAGTGCGAGGTGCATGAACCAGCAAACAGACGATGCAGAAATTTTATTTAACAAGATTGATTACTTAATTATTACTTAAGACTATAAATAGTGTCAATTAATAATTTCAATTTTTTGACATTGTATTATTAGGCAATCTCATTAATGCCAATGGAAAACGAAAGACTAGAGGCCCCGTAATCGGGAAGAATCTTGAGCAGGCCACCGGGGGAAAGAAAACGATCATTAAGGCCAATGAGCGTGATGAGGTGATCGAGACAGAAAACACCACGCGAAAGTATGGAAGCATGTATGGGGCCGTCGTGCAGGACAAGGTCCCAATGCTATGGCCAGATTGGGGTGTTGTGCCTCGCTACGTGAAGTTGCAAGTGTATAATACACTGACTGTGAGTTAAATCGTATTGTCATTACGTAAATTATACATTTATTAATTAAGTCCGAAGAAATATATAATTTTACCATTTATATAACCATCTTGCATCTGTGGTTTGACGTGGATGAATGTCTTATTGAGACGTGGGCAGAGCATCAACTACATATCAGGTGATGTGATTTGAGTTATTTGAGTATATATCGAGTTAGATTTTTGTTTATCAAGTGTTTTAATATCTCTAACATTTGTTTCTAGTGTTAATATAGGTATAAAGAGTGGAAGAACGAGCTTTCAAAACACTACACAAAGTACAAGGATCTCGGCCGAGGTGCTACCTCTAGCGAACTCCGGTTTAGGGAGTACGAGTGGCTGTGGCTGGTAGCCCACTTCGAGCACCCCAAAGTGAAGGTATGCATCCTGAATATTTTACAACCCTAATGTATCGTATCACATTGAAATAGTTAGTTACTAATTTTTTGACATATGTTTATCCAACAAGGCGATTTCCAAGACGAACAGTGAGAACAGATTGAAAAACACCAAGTCCCATCATGCAGGTTCACTCAACTATTTGGGTTGGTCGCGTATGGCGCAGAAACAACAAGAAGTTAACCCGTTGGTGTTTGTTCATAAGAAGTTCTATCCGCAGTGTCTTGAAGAAGCGGTAAGTCTTTGGCCTCATTAATTAGTTCACATATGCATGTGTTAATAAAACTATTTATCTCTATTAATTTATTTTGTTTAATAATAGTTATTCATATTCCCTTTTCAATTAGGTGAGAGTGGAGGATGCGATCACAGAGGTCACCATGAATATAGCTCGAAAGGACCATCCTGACTGCTCGGAGGAGGAAATGACCCAGTATGCCTCTCAGATCGATACGCTTGATCGCCCTATAACGGCTCAGATCATGGCAAAAGCGTGCGGGACTGGGAGGAATATCCACTACTGCAGGGTAATGGGCTCGGCGGGCGAAGGGGTATTGAAGGACACTTCGGAATACTCTAGCGGGTCAAGAACTTCTTCTAAGAACTCTAACCTAGCAGCGGAGTTCCAGAGGACGCAGAGAGAGTTGGAGGAGCAAAGGAGGGTGGTGGAGGAGATGCAGCAATTGGCCGAGCAGTAGGCAGCCAGAGAGGCCGAGCACCGGACGATGGTCAAGCAACACCGAGTTATGGTCGAGCAGCAAGCACAAATTATGACATGGATGCAGACGATGTACGAGTGCCAAACTACCGGACAACCGGTCCCCACACCTCCACCGATGCCTGTGTTCCCCAGTGTTCCATAACCGCAGCCATCGCAGCAAGACCAGGGTAGCCACCGGAGTTCAAATGATTTTGTAAACATGGATTTCGTCGACTCTTAGTGTAGTATTTTATTTTTGTATTGTTGTTGTTTGTACTGTTGGACAAATATGTGTGTACTGTTGGATGTGTATTTGTACGGTTTGTGTTGCTCACTGCAGGTTCTGGAATTGGGCCCAATCCAGAACCTGCATTTTTTGTAAAATGTCACCGGGTATAGCCGACGACAAGACCCTAACTTGTCGGCAATAATTCCCAATTTCCCGCGAGATGCTTGCTTATAGCCGACGATACTCTTCAAAAAATCGTCGGCCATAAACGTGGCAGTCAACATGTTGACTCCGACGGAGCTTCATCACCGACGAGTTACGTCGTCGTTGATGCTTTTTTTCATTGCCGACGATTAGATATCGTCTGCGATACTTCCAAGGTATTATTGACGATATCATCAATATCTCGTAGGTGATACTTCCACCGACGGCTGGTTTCCGGCGACTGTATAACCGGCGACATGTCGTCGGTTATGATTATCACCGACGATTTATTATGAAAGGCCGATCACGTTAAGTCGTCGATAATGGGAAGAAATGTGGTAGTGTCTATTAATTAGCATGCTGGTGCATATACAATCATCTATGGTGCACATGCTAGTCTTGCTAAGATTAAAGGACTTAATAGTGTAGTTCTCGTCTAGCAATTATGCATATATAGCGCATGTAGATTGCAGATGGTGGAGAACGAATTGATATGTTAGATCATTTAGCAATGTATATTTAATTGCATATCAAAGCTTCTTATTGAGCTCGTCTAGCAATATGTTAGATCAAAACTTAACACGATTATGCATAGTTTAGAATCCTTGGTTCTGTTGGAGAAATTTAATAGGTCGAATTACATGATGTCTTTCCATGTGCAATATGGATCAAAAGAATGCATACATATGACAGGATTGCATCATTTTTACTTTAATTGTAGTGTATGAAATTTGTCGCAGTCTTTGGACGACTATTTAAGTTACGCGTGCATGTTTAATCAAAAACAACACAGTGCCTAAACCTATCTACCACAACTAGCTTGTCTTGCATATATTACAACACACATGAGTATTAGTCTTTGGACGACTATTTAAGTTAGGCATGCATGTTTAATCAAAAACAACACAGTTCCTAAATATATCTGCCACTACTAGCTTGTCTTGCATATATAACAGCACACATGAGTATTAGTCTTTAGACGACTATTTAAGTTAGGCATGCATGTTTAATCAAAAACAACACAGTTCCTAAACATATCTGCCACTACTAGCTTGTCTTGCATATATAACAGCACACATGAGTATTAGTCTTTGGACGATTATTTAAGTTAGGCATGCATGTTTAATCAAAAATAACACAGTTCCTAAACCTATCTGCCACTACTAGCTTGTCTTGCATATATAACAACACACATGAGTATTAGTCTTTGGATGACTATTTAAGTTAGGCATGCATGTTTAATCAAAAACAACACAATTCATAAACCTATTTGTCACTACTAGCTTGTCTTGCATATATAACAGCACACATTAGAATACTCACAGATCACCAGTCTGATCAAGAATGTCGATTTTCTTGACATTATTCGGGAGTTATCTTCCTAGCTAGTACCAAAGCAAGTAGTGATCACATGAAGAACAGCAACCACATTTTTGTTGTGTACATGGAATCATGTATGCACGCATATGTCGAGCAAGGTAAGGATATATGCATTGTGTTGAAGCTAGGAGGTTTCATTGTGGATGTGCATTATGCCTAAATTTCTTTTGTTTAAATGCGTATACTCGTTTATGTTGGTAAATGGCATATGTTGTTAGTATATGCTCCTATCTTGTTAGTTTATTCATCATTACAAAAAAAGAAAAAGAAAACTTATACATGTATGTGGACGTGTGTGTAGATTATGCACCTACAACTTGAGATCATAGCTAGACAAATTCATATTTAAGTGAACAGAGTTCTTACTATATTTATCATGTGAATTCACATGTACCGTTATTTAAAGTAAATTTGATAAGCATTATATTGCTATATCTTATTTTATTCCCTCTCTTGCATCATACTAAGAATGTTTTTAAGTTTACATAGTTGATTCTTCTATCTTATTTAACTTGCAGCATGAAGAACATCATAGTGGAGCCTGTACCCAATGCAATGGCGTTGACACGGAACCTCCAAATCATACTGTTAAATTTACTACGAAAAAGGTAAACTAGTGTTTATGGTCCAAAGGTTATAGCAAAGTTTCAGTTGTGAACGAGGAATAGTACGTATCTATTTGTGCAATTATTCAAAAGTAAAGCAAAATTAGTCGAATGGCTTCGTGTAGAAGGGATGAAGAACAACATTGTCATTGTTATTCGAAGATCTGATTCTGGAAAAGTTGATAACAGAAAGAAGAGCCCGAGATTAATATTTTTCTGTGAAAGGAATGGTATATTCAAGTCCTATAAATTTATAGTCTGAGGGTGACATTCAAAAGTCTAATAAAGATAGTCAAAAGAAAAAGCGTTGGCGGCTTACTGATATGAAGAAATATGGATGCCTTTTCTCATTGAGAGACATCAATATTGGGATAGAGGATGAATGGAAGTTAGAGGTCATTTGTGGAGTACATAATCATGTTGCTTCAGAATTTCTTCATGGTCGTTCATTTGTAGGTCGCTTAACTGGGGAAGAAAATGCATTGTGTGTTGATATGTCCATTAGTTTAGTGAAATCGAAGGATATTTTGACTGCTATAAAGAGAAGAAATTCGAAGAATGTAACAGTCATGAAATCAATATATAATGCCAGACAACGATATAGGACAAAAGTGTGGGCTGGGAGTACACAGATGCAACATTTGCTCAAGAATTTACATGAGCACAAATATATTGAGCATCATAGGAGTGATGGTGATAAAGTGACAGATTTGTTCTGGTGTCATCCTTTTAGTGTTGAGATTCTACGTACATTTCCACATATACTTATCATGGATTGCACTTATAGGACAAACATGTATTGTTTTTCATTTCTTGAGATTGTTGGGATCACGTGCACTAACTTGAGCTTCAATGATGCGTTCATTTACATGTCTACAGAGAAAGAAGACAATTATACATGGGCTTTGACTAGACTCAGGACTTTACTAGATGATAGTTATATCCCATTTGTGATAGTCACCAACCGGGAGCTAGCTTTGATGAATGTCATAAGCAATGTTTTTCCTGATACTCGACATTTGTTATGTCATTGGCGTATCAACAAGAATGTGGTAACTAATTGCAAAAAAAATTTGCAAAGAAAGAATGGGATATGTTCATAAGTGATTGGCAATCTATTGTGAATTCAAATACTGAAGATGAGTACTTGAATAATGTGCAAGTGCTTGAATCTAAATTTAGCACATATCCTAGTGCTATTGAATATTTGAAAACCACTTGGTTGAACAGCTACAAGGATAGGTTTGTTGTTGTTTGGACAGATACTTATATACATCTTGATACGACTACATCAAACAGGTAAATGTAGCTTCATCAAATTTTATGTTGAATACTCTATATTGAAACTTATGTTGGATATATCTGATCTTCTAGGGTGGAAAGTGCACATTCAAAACTAAAGTGACAGCTAAGCTCTAGCCAATTAGACTTCAGTGTATCTTGGAGTTATATTCACTCTTTGTTAGAATTGCATCATACTGCAATTAAGGCAACTTTCGAAAAGAGTCGATGTTTTGTCCTGCATCACTTTAATCATGCTTACTTAAAAGAGTTGATTACTAAAGTATCTATCACTGTTTTGAACAAAATTGTCCGCGAATAAAATAGGTAATTTTCTTTCTTTTCTTCTTACTTTTATTGAATTTTATTAGTTTTTATATTACTAAATGAATCATGAAATACATGGTTGTTACAGTCGGTGAGAATGTTGTAGCATGTAGTTGTGCCATTCGCCGTACTCACTAGTTGCTATGTGCACATGAGATTGTTGAATATAGAAAATCCATCAAACTATCTCACTTGATGTTGTTCATTCTCATTGGAGACGATTAGGAGTGAGACACTTTGTAGACAAAACTCATCAAGAAGAAGATTTTGTAAAATGTTGTTTGGCACAGTTGGAAACTTGGCTAAGGAACAAAGATGATGAAATTAGGAGGCAAAGTTTGCTGGAGATTGACAAGCTTATGAATCCAGGTAACACAATGCTTAAAGAGCCTAATGATAAGATTAAGACTAAAAGGGGTCCCTCTAAGACCGACACTAGTACTCGTCGTCTACCATCAAAGTTTGAGATTGTAGATGCTTTGGCAAGTCAAATGAGCCAGCATGTAGAACCATCAAAATTTGGAGTTGTTAGTGCATCTAAGAAAATAAATGAATGTTCTCAAAACAACCAGGTATGTGATTTAATTGTTAAATATTATGATACTATTTCAATTTTAATTTCAATTACAATTACAATACGCATATCCTAGCTAACAAAGAATAATTTTGTACAACATCTTCACGTGAGCCAAAGTAGTTCACAATTTTACCTCACACAAAAGTATACGTCACAATTTATTTTAGGTATGAGGCCATACATTTCAGGTTCATTTGATGTAGAAACGGATGGTAATTGTGGTTATAGAGTTATAGCATTGGCTATGGGATTCAGTAGACGTTCTTGGCACAAGGTTCGAACAGACCTAATAAATGCGTATCAAGAACTTTACGGTAGTGAAGACAGTGTACATAAGATACATCATAGACTTAAGCATTCTGGATCTGCTGCACCAAAGACAAAGCGGATGTGTATTATAGAGATGGAAAATTTAATTGTTATTTGTTACGGAATCATAGTTATAAATTTATCTAATGGTCAGTGTCTTACATTCATGCCTTTGATGGAGCACGTAAATGGTCGATTTGAGAACTAAGAACTGCCAGAGATTGGAATTGGTTTGATTAATGAGGATCACTTTTTGCAGTTAAGTGCTACAAATACATATTCAGATATTTCATAGTTTAAGCATTATACATAATTTGTTACATCCCTTTATTTATCAACTAACAGGTAAGTTTATCTACTGGATGTCCATTACCACCAGTGCCACCAAATTGATACCCCAATACCGATGACAAAGCAAAAATGTTATACGATAGATACAAAGGTCGGATGCATCAATATCGTCAATTACCTCATCCAAAAAGAGTTACAACAATTTGGAGAACTATCGCACTTGATGATGATGAGATTATGTTAGAATGATTTTATATTTTATTTACTAAATGATTTTGTAATAAATAATTATTTTATTTGAAACGAATTCATGTCTAGAGTTGAATAAAGTACTATATTATGAACGAATTTTTTGTAGTTGTTGGAGACGGTTTAAGATGGATCAAAATTTGTATTCCAAAATTTGAAAGTATACCATAGTATCATCAATAAAAAAATTATGAAATTTTACATTGGCTTTCTCGATAATATATTTGAAAAAAAATCGGAGGTGTAATGAGAAAATAAGAAGTGTAATGAGAAATTCAATGTGTTAAATATAAATTCTAACAATAAGGGTAAAAATAAAAATTTAAAGGGAGGTCTGGTGAGTAATCATCTATAATAAAAATAAAAGGGGAGGTGTGGAGAGTAAAGATGTGTAGTGATGAAATTGAGAGGCCCCAATAGAAAAACTCTTTTTTGTTTGTTAATATTTTTTGTGTGGTGTTGTTTGTGAGCCGTTGGATCAAGGCTGTGCCTAATACTTGGATATTTTTTTATTTTATTTTTAAATAAGGGCGGTGCGGAAACCTTGAGCCTTCATTAATGAAGTTGTCGAATATATTCTCGGAAGGGACATTGTACCTAAATCCCGTATTACAATAAGCTCAAATAGAGCATTTCGGATAATCACAAGACCACTCATAACTCTTATACATTCAAATACACACTAATTAGCACAAAGTGTGACATCAGCTAGTCTATTTGCTTTATCATTGTGGCGACACAATAATAGGAAGATAACTCGACAAAGGTGACACATCATTACAAAAGGAACCGCTTCCCAACCATGCTGCCAAACGACAAAAAAGTCGTCGGCACTACGTTTCATCCTGCAACAAGAAGGATGCGACCATTTGACCACGAACCACACCTTCACTAGGACAAACAAGACACTCAGAGTGCACACACGGACAAAGGATTTTGTTGTGTGTGAGAAAAGGATTTTTCACCATTAGATTGTATTTGATCCGGTCTTTCTTTTGGACCAAGCAATTCAAGCATATATATTAGGGTTGTAAATGTAATTGTTTTAGGTATTTACATACGGGCTCAGATCCCATATATATTAGGGTTTATACGTATTCCATGTATATATATATGTCACAAGACACAATCTCTTAATTTTAAGCTAGAAATTAAACCATTGAAGAAAAGAATGGAGACGGAACTAGAAGAGGAAGACGGAGGAGGATTCGTTGATCGGGAAGATTGGGAATGGAACGATCGTGTTGGGGAAGACAGGATCAGTCGATTACCAAATGAGATTCGTCTTCACATAATTTCTCTCATGCCCCTTTTACATGCCGTGAGAACCACAATCTTGTCTACCAGATGGAAAAACTTATGGACTTCAGTTCCAGTCCTATATTTTAATCAATATGATTTCCGCGGTAGAGCAGGTCGGTGTTCTTTCAAAAAAAATTGCTACTTTTGTTAATGGTGCGATTTCAGCACTACTTCATGAATCATCAAAGATAAAAAGGTTTCGTCTTATTGTTTCACCGATGATTCCGATTTATTCTATCGGAGATATGATTTAGATGAAGGATATGAAGACTTTCAAAAAAGATTGAAGGATAAAAGCAACGCTCGTGTTTATGATTGGATATCTGCGGCCACGACAAGGTTTAATACCCTCGAACTCGATCTTGAAATTCATACCGGAGGTGATGAATCCTTCAAACTGCCTGGTAGCGTTTTCACTAGCACAGCACTTAGATTTTGAGGGTCTCAGACAGTGTCAACCTATGTGATTACAGCTTCGATTCTACTCCGTCAACGTCGAGTACTGATTTCCCAAGTCTCAAATCCCTATACTCGTGATTATGATCATAATTCCTCAATATTGGAAGAGCTCCTCCTTTCTAAATGCTTTGCTCTGGAAAATTTGTCCATAGATGAATCGGTCGTCTTTACAAGAGATGTCTACGATTTCAAGATATCTACACCAACACTGAAATCGCTAGATATTCGAATTTCTCGCCCACTTGATAAATGCACATTTTCTATAGCTGCCCCAAACCTTGAAAACCATATATATAAGGAGCTAAGAGTTCTTGTCTCCAAACTATTGTTTCCTGATCAGTCTAAAATGTCTATCCAGAGCCAACATCTCTTTCTTCACTTATGAACCAATTCCGTACGCATATAATGATGATATGCATACAAGCGAGGCCAAGCTGTCGCTTGCAGAACTTTCCAGTGTCCAATATTTGGTTCTTTCATTGCCCAAAACTTTTGAACCTCCTCTGCCCTGCCACAGCTTCTTAATAACTTGAAGCGATTGGAGTTGATACTTCTCAATTGTTAGAATATGTCTTGAATCAGGTATGAACCGTCGGCATATGAGATATATATATATATATATTCTTTAGGTTGGACTGTGGTTTTTTGATGGGTTTACCTTTCGAGGATATATATATATCATTTAGGTTTTGGTTATTAACTTAATGTGGTATTCTGTAATCTGTAGTCCATTTTCTTCAAGGATTAATAAAATTGTTCTCATCTACCTGTGAACATAGCTAACACATTACTAGTGAATTACGTAAATCTGTGTTTTTCTTACATTCGTTACAACACCAATTACTCTTATTTAGGCTATATGATAGACATACTGAACCGGTCTCCCAATTTAGAGGATCTTGTATTGTTACTGAACCGCCGCAGCTGGAATGACGTAGCATATGTAGAAGGTGTTCAACTCTTCGAACCTCCAACTAAGAATGAGCCTGATTGTGTCTTGTCACAACTGAAGACTGTCTACATCTGTAAATTTATGGCAACCTATGATGAATTTGAAGTGGGCAAGTTTATGTTGAACCATGGTCAAGTCCTTAAGAACACAATCTCTACTCATGCTTTTTCCATATTTGAGGCTCGGGGACATATGACAGAAGATAAGTTACGCAAGAAATGTATGAAGATTCAACAGTTGTCAAAGACCAGCTGTGAGATCGAAATTCAGTTTCAAACAAATAGTATACGTCAAGGTCGTTGTTATGACTGTAATACCTCAAGCCATTACATTGTAAAAGATTAGATGGTTTGAGCTTGGAGTTGTATTTCAAGAACTTGATCGATCATGTGTAAGAAAGTTCAAATAATAAAACGGTAAGGTTAATACATACAGATTTCTGACTTCTAGCTCTACTGCTTCAATTGGTAGATCAGGTTGTTAATCTTGTATTCCTATATGGATTTCAATCGTTATTAAGTCTTCATGGAAAAATAAAAAGGCAATGCTTCACAAATACGTGGCTATGGAGTATTTCAAATCTTTGCATTATCTTACAGCTTCTTTGAGAGCATCTCTAGTCATTGATTTAAAGCATATTAGAGTGTAATCATATTTAAAAAAATTTACGTTCTTAGTTTTTTTCATGTGAGATAAAATTTATTTATTTGTTTCAAGTGGTCAACTTTGAGCTTGTTTTTCTTCTTTTTTCTTTCTAGTTTTAGATGCATGTTTTTCAATTTTAGTAAAAGGCTATAGTGGGACTTGACCCGAGTCTAGATTAATTATAAGTTCCAAATAATTATGGATACATCACTGCCTACTTTAAATTTGCCTCTTCTTTGAAGAAGAGTACGGTTATTCTAGGTGTTTTTCGTTGTATCTGGCCAATTATAATATATATGCACTTGATGAATTTTCTCGTAAAAAAAAAGTTACAAACTTTGGGTGACAATTTCTCATTCACCTCTTAGAGCATCTCTAACAACTCTATTAAACTAACAAAAAAAATTCATTTTAGAGAAAAAAACACTCATTTTCAATTCATCGCCAACAACTCTTGTATATATAGCTTCTTGTATTCTACAGAAAATGAAAAAAGTAGATAGAGAATTCATATATCTATAGAAAACTCAAAATTTGTATATCAATCTATCTATAGGGGTGGGGCATTGTAACCGAAAACTATAAAAAAAAAAACCGAGCTGAAACCGAGCCGCAACCGAACCGAAAAACCGAAAAAATTTGGTTTTGTTTTGATTTTTGATTTATAAACATCATTTTGGATATTTTATAATATATTATATAAATATATGCAAAATACAAACCTTAAACTTCCAAAATCCTAATTTCTTTATGCACAATCATTGTCAAATTCTATCATCGAGGCAAATCAAAATGGTAGGCGACTCAAAAAATAGTGTTTTGTAGGAAACTTTTATTTGGTTTTTTTTAAAAATTGGTTTTATACATTATGTAAAAATTTGAAAGAAACCGAAAAAATCCGAAAAATCCTCAAACCACACCGAACTGAATAGTTGCGGTTTTTCTTTTAAAAAATGAAAAAGCAAACCGATCGAACTAAACCAAACCGAAAAAATATTAAGATTTGGTTTTTATTTTTACCAAAAGCCGAACCAAACCGCTCGAATCCCACCCATATCCATCTATATATAAACCTCTAAAATTTAATACTTTCATATGTTTTCTCTCTTTTTCTTAATCTTTTCTCCATATTTGTCATTCTCTCTCATCAAATTTAATACATCTTATGGGTTAATTAAATACTAACCTAATAAAAATATATAATTTATATTAGAATCATTAAACCTCTAAAATTTAATAGAGGAGTTGTTGGAGTTGTAGTCACTTTATTTTAGAGATTTTGTGTTTTCGTTTTCTATAATAGAGAATCTTTACCAGAGCTGTTGGAGACGCTCTTAATTAACCAACAAATGAATACATAATTTTTAGGAAAAAAAATTCTATGATACCTAAACTTACCCGGCCCTATCAACTTGATATCTGAACTTTTAAAAGTATCAATGTCATACCTAGACTTCAAAAGTGTATCTTCGTGGTACCTTAAACTAATTTTTCGTCCATCTTCGTTAATATTGATGATGTGGCTAACATAATTTTCAAATTATAGGGATAAACAAATAATTTCAAACATTAAACAATTTTTATATTTTATTTTTTTTTATTATTATTATTCTTACAAGGCTAGGCATTTGCAAAAATAGAAGTCTTTGATTTTCTGCGATTCGAACCAAGATCTCAAACAAGCATGCTAGATTATCTAGCTAGCACCCAACCACATTGACAACTTATCAATAAAGTAAGTATACCTTTTTTATACCATTCTAGATTTTTTATTAAACAAATGCAGTTCTATATTCTTAGTTCTTCACATGATTTGCAGGAAGTTTATTGGAGATGACTTCATGTCGGTGACCTTCTGCACCATCTGCTGAAAGATCCCTCTCACCCAAACCCCCACACCTTTCAAACCTTACATAAAAACCAAACATTCTGCCCCCATAAAATTCATTCCTCTCCGCTGTCGCCGGTTTGCTCCGCTGCCAAAAGACTCCCACTTGAAGCCAGCTCCAGTGCAAGGCTGCACCTTAGATTCGCTACCCGAAACCTTCAAATGGGCCACTGACGTCAACGAACCCGACCCGCCGGCAAAATAAAAAAGGGGATATTTTGCAACTTTTGGCAGTCTAATTTAAATTAGGTCACACAAAAATTGGGGTTAGGATTTTGTGTAAAATTAAGATTAAGGATTATGAATATTGAATGTAAATTAAAGTTATAAATATGAAACTGTAAAACTGTGATCAATGCAAGAACAGAAATAATATACATATTTGTAGATGATGTCATACCACAAAAGATCTTCTCCTCTAAATTATCCTTCATAGTCGGATTCTTTTATGGAGCAGAGTAATGAATGATTTCGCAATAATTAGAGCAAAGACCTTATGTCTTTATATATTGTGTATAGAATTAATACCTCCCATAAAGGTCATTAATCCTATTACAACTTTGAATGAATAATAAATATAGAATTCATGTAGAAGGCAAATCATATTCCCTTATGGATTAATGTAGTAAGAAATATCTTTGTTTATCAATTATTTAAGCATTAATTATAGAACTAACTATCATTAATGAACGTACTTGTGTAATGTCCATATTAATTCTTACATTCTCCCACTTTGACATACACAGATTACACAACACTGTAGCTGCTATAAAATTATATTAAGTAAATAATGAACTGAAGTGTGCATCATTGTGCACGGATAAACAACGTATGAATAGGAATATGAAGATTAATTTAGCTATCACATACCATAACTGATTATAATGAGCCCTGGAAAAACACCTGTTTAACAAAACAAAAGCACTCCAGAACCACAACGTACACAGCATCTATAACCCATAATAACTCTGAAAATGAAGTAATGAATTATGTATTTCTGGATATGAATAAAACACATATGTATAGGTCCATCAAGATGAATTATGTGTTTCTAGATATGAATGAAACACATATATTGGTCCGATAAAGCATTATGTATAGAAACTGAATAATGAATTAAGTTTCATGCAGAAACTAAGGCATATGAATATGAAGTTCTGAATTATTGTACATGAATCTCAATAATAGTTTAAAACTGTAGAATACAACAGATCCCACACATCTATAGTGAATAAATTGAACTGAACTGAATTGATACCAAAACTTATTAACATTAATGTCTTGCACGATTTAAAATATGAGATGTAAAAGTTTGAAAAAAATATATATAAATCTAAGTAATAAAAATTAAAATAGACTCAAACTTTTACTCCCACTGATTTAAACATCTAAAAATCAGTCAACCGAAATCATACTAAATAGATATGAAATTTCATAATGCAAACTTCACTGAAATTCCTCACTCGAACAAAACCTATTCGATCCCTTTTAACGAGTGAACAATTAAATATATGCATGCATGTAGCTGTAGTATTCAAAGATTGCAGCAGAGAGATATAGCAGCCTAAACTGTATATTTTATACTCTAGAACGCGTTTCTAATCAATCCATCAAAACAATGCATTCTGAAAGAGTATATATCTTTTGACAATAACCTTCAGGCCTTTATCTATATATTCACGTACTTAATAAAACAAACAGATATGCAGCAATCAAACAAAACTAAATTTGATTGATATCTAATTATCACTTGACTTTCGGTTCAACGTGTTAAACGAGGTTCAAACCAATACTGTAATGCTCTTTATTTAACATTAACCAGAAAAAGCATACCACAATTCCAAGTTAATCAGCCAAACAAGAACATAATACGTACGTAATAAGTCTAGCCACCAATCAAGTTTGGTTAAGGTTGATAATCTGATTCAAGGTGTACTGAAGATGCATATACAGATAAGCACTAGAGAGAAACCAATCACTCAAAAATAAATTAAATATCATAAAGTATTATCCATATTGATTCTCAAGAATGTCATATATAGATGCAGTACGATTAGCTTACTCATGCTAAAGTATAATCGTATATGACAATGTTTATATATCTATATATATGCGGATATGCCCAAGAATTTAAACATAACTAATTTAACTGAAATCACAAACCGAAGAGTGATGAATGCTAATTCATATATATGTAATATTATATTTCTCTCACAGAACCAGATTATTCATCAATTTAAAAGATATAAATAGACATCTTTCTTTAGTTTCGAAGACATGAAGTTTGAATATGCAATTCATTCCAGTACACATGTTTTCAGAATAGTATACATGTAATTCAATCTTCAATGATCAATTAAAATTCATATATAATACATAGACGGTAGTACTGCAAAAACTTAATCATAATTAAACTCTTCTTCTTAGCCAAAAAAGGACCAACAAAACTTTCTTCCAATATTATATGTAACCATGAATCGGTGCCAAAAGTTCTATTACATGTAATATGAATGGTGCTTATGAAACTTTAGACGGTGCCACTTGATAGAAAGCATATATGATACAAATAATCAAATATATACCGAACAAAAGAGAATCATAAACAAGTTGAACCAAACTGTAGAATATATATATATATATCAACTTTATCATATATATGATCATGAAAGATACATAGTTGATCTACAATTTTCCCCTTCTTAATTTTAGTTTTGCATCTATTGGCATTACAATATTGTCATTTTCTCAAAAAATATAGATGACATGCATAAACAAAATTAACAAGTTAAGCAATATGAGAATTTTTCTCCTTAACCATTGAAAAAGGTAAAAACATGCATCATCACAAGTCTTGCTTGTTTCTTCATCCAAAACTTTTATAAAGGGAGTTGGTAAAATCTTAACTTACAAGTTTTGGTTCTTCAAAACTCTTTCCTCTCTATTTTTCGGTAGGTGAAAAAAGTAGATTGTCCCGGCCTCCTTGTTTTCACGGAGCAACATTGTTTCCAAAACCTCTCTACTCCCTTGCATGTCCCGGTTGGACAAAATCCAATAAAAAGAAAAGCCATACCTTCTCTCTTTAGGGTAGGTGTCTCTCACTCTTGTGTCATGGAGTCAAGGTTTTTCAATGCTCTTTTCTTCTCCTTGCTGTCCCGGTTTGATATATATTAGCATGACATTTCCTCCATTTAAGGAGAACCATTTTATTCATCTTTTTGATGAATGACTAAGATTAACTCTTGAGTCTCCACTTGCAATACCTTGTGGCTATAAATACCACATCAATTGAAGCCATTCGGTACTTGAAATATTTAGGAAGAGTTAGAGTGTTGTTCTCTTCATTTCAAGTCATTTTTATCTCTTGCAATTGCTAAGAGTTATCTTGTTTTCCAAAGAGTGTTTCGGTTTGTCAAAACAAGTATGAAAACTCTCTTTTGCTCCTACAATTGCTAGGAGGTTTATGAAACAAGATTTTTCCTTCTTGAGATTTTTCATCTCCATAGGAAAGCATATAAAACCACTTTCAAACTTGCATATTTTCATATTGCATATCATAGGTTGAAATGATGGTGCAATTTCGTTGGAAGCATCCTAGAGAGAATTAGTCGTTCGAGTACTAAGTTCTACGAGAAACTTCATTGTCACTGATATTGTAAACACTTGTTCTGGCGAGAAGAGAGTTCGATCTTAGACTAGTTGCGTGAATGCTAGTAAGGATAGATGCGTGTCTTTGTATCCTGAGAGTTACTGTCTTGTAAAGAAAAGTGTCTTACATAGAGATTGCAAGCACTTGTTCTGGCGAGAAGATAGATAGATCTTAGTCTAGTTGTGCGAATACTAGCAAGGATAGAAGAGCGTCTTTGTATCCTGAGAGATGCTGTCTTGTAAAGAAAAGTATTTTTACATAGTGGAAAGGTTTGTCCCTCAAAAGTTAGGGACACACAATTTTTTCCCTATTGCAGGGTTTCTGCGTTAAAGAAAAACATACAGGTGTTATTTATCGCTTTTCTTCTTATTGCATTTTATCAAGTTCGTTACTGGTTATTCGAGGATAGAACACTCTCTGCTATCCTCGAATTAACATTCCAACGAATTTTTTTATAAAAAGCTTATTCACCCCCCCCCCCCCGGACCTTCAGCACCGTACATAATACAGTAGCACCTTCAACTAGTTTTGGTGGTGGTTCCTTAAGCACATAATCATTATTATGAACACAATGCGTCACACCAAAACTCAATTTATGACTGAAAATAAGACATATATTAATAGTTGTATTAGTATCTAAATTAATAAAATAAAATTTATAAATGAATTTGCTTCGCCTAGATGGCCAATGAAATTTATTATGAATTATATGACCACAAAAAAGAAACCAAGTTTAGGTTAGCTTAAAAAGACATGTTTATCTAGCTAAGTTCTAAACAACCTCTGAATATGATTCCAAATTTATGTCATACACTGACTACACCACTTAAAAGACTGTGATATATAAATATTCATATGGGAATGATTACACAACCTTCTAAATAGTAAGCCATAAGTCTTGGTGATTTAAATTTGAAGTTCCATTGTATCTTGACTGCTATGGCAGCACCGAATGACAAAGGAGCTATGAATATATTTGTTAACTTATTCACCAAAATAAAAATCTTGAAATTTTTATGAATGTTCTTTATTGTTTTGATTTTGTTTGAAAATTCAACAACACAGATAACAATCAAAATAATACATGTATTCCAAGACTATCGAAAAATCACCAAACACATGCATTTACATACATATAAAAAAACTTATATATGAATTGCGGAAACTGAAGTTTTCCTATGTGAAATTAACTTTCTCCATATATAGATATTATTGTGCATGGTGTTATAAAATATTGATCTAATACTCATGAATGGTTAGAAAGATTCCTCAAAACATGACTACTGTGGTAGCACTTAGTATTGAGAATATATAACTCACTCTAGATCAAGATATTACTTTAATTTATTTTTCTTTTATGAGTATGCAAAGTTCATTGTTGTTTAAACATGAAGTGTATATGTATGGGAGAAAAACAAAGTAAATAACAAAGCAGAATAGTACATTCAGTATGTAAACTTCACACATGCTAGAAAACAAAATCCAGAGACATCACAGAAAAGTACAATATAAATGTAGAATAAATTAGATATTTTTCTATGATTAACGGAAACCATCTTTCCTTCTAAATAAATAAAATAGAATTAGAAATGAATAGAGAAAACGTACTTAGTCTCCAACATATGCTCCACGCAAGTGAAGCAAAATAAATTTTCCTAAAAAATCCGAATTCAATTAGAGTATTGAAAAATTCATGATCGACGAATTTTAGGAAGAAAGAATGTCAATTTGATTTAACCGACACGGCTGCAAATTTATATAAATAAATAAATGAAAATTAAGGAGAATGACGACTAAAACAGGAGAAGACATCTCAGCCGACTCGTACGTAAATTACTTGTATATCTCAGAATCCTCGGATCCTCTCCGTGAGCTCGGATCCAAGTCATGCTGAAGTGAAGATTATACTTTATTCGTTTCAAAACCAATTGTCTCGTGTCATGCCAGATCATTAGCCTAGTACCAAACCCAACTAGTTTTATTAGGAATGATTGATGAGACCGATTAGAACCTTCTGCCCCCTCCTTAATTTTTTTTTCTTAATCAGATGCGAGAAGACTATAACCTATTAATTTCATAACTATGGTCTAACCGATCGTCTGTAAGCTGTAGTCGACAAAAGCTAAGAACTCTTTGTCGTTAATAATAGTTGGGAGAAGACACACAATGCCCACGTTTAGTTTTCTTGCGCAGAATAAACCCTTCTTTCCCTCCTTAATTAATAAATAAAAATTCTAATAAGAAAAAAATGCATAAGAAATAATTTTGTTATTCGATTCTTATTTGAGCACAGTGGCTCTGATATCAAATGTAGAATTAAGATTAAGGATTATGAATACTGAATGTAAATCAAGATTATAAATATGAAACTGTAAAACTGTGATTAATACAAAAACACAAACAACACACATAAATTGTCTAAAGAAAGAGAAAACTTACAGATACGCATACTTGTAGACAATGACATATCGCAAAAGATCTTCTCTTCTATAGTATCCTTAATAGTCGGACTCTTCTATGGGGCAAAGTAATGTATGACTTCGCAATAGTTAGAGCATGGACCTTATGCCTTTATATATTGTGTATACAATTAATATCTCCTATAAAGGTCCTTAATCATAATGCAACTCTGAATGAACAATAAATATAGAATTCATGTAGAACTCTTATTTGCACAAAGGCAAATCATATTTCCTTATGGATTAATGTAGTAGGGAATACAGTAAAACCTCGATAATTTAATACTCGATTAATTAATAACCTAGCTAAATTAATAAAGTTTGTCAGTCCCGAGATTATTAATTTATCGAAGTTTTACGATATCTTTGTTTATCAATTACTGAAGAACCAATTATTGGACTAACTGTCGTTAATGAACGTAACTATGTAATGTCTATATTAATTCTTACATTATGGTGATGGTGTATAATCGTTGGATGTGATTTCGAGGAGCTGGACGTGATGTTGAGGTTGAATGAGATTGAAGAAAATGTGGCGAGGAAATTGTTGACGACGTAAACAAGGGTTTGGTGATCAAGACCTTCATGACCGCAAATGTCGTTGGCTAGAAAACAACAAAAACAAAAATGCAAATCCGGTCGACGATCAAGTCTGACCTCGTTAAACCCGTCTTCACCTTCGACAAGCTCTAACTCTCCACCGTCGGTGACTTGTCCTCCGTCTTCTTTGAGAGCAAATCCGACTAGTCAAAATAATAAAAGGAAAAAAAATGCATAGCCAGGTCGGATATACAGATCCGGGTCGGGTTCCACCGATCAAACTCAAAAATAAAAACTAAATGAAAAATAAAAAAAAATAAAATGGTGATGGAAGGATAAATTGGTATTTTAACTTCGAATTTGAAAATTCAGTCAGCCACATCATCAAAAGTGACTGAGATTGACGGAAAGTTAGTTCCAGGTATCACGAAGATACTGTTTTTGAAGTCTAGGTATGGCATTGATATGTTTTAAAGTTCAGGTATTAAGTTGATAGGACTGGGTAAGTTCAGGTATCATAAAAAAAAAATTCCTAATATTTATGTACTCTTATAGGAGAACACAAATCAATGTTTTTCTTCCACTAATATTAAGTACATTTCACTTAATTTCCTTATTTAAATTGTCTCACTAAAATGGTGTAATACTAGGGATTTTATTTTCAAAAGGGAGTGAGCAAGTAGCAATTATGAGGATAATAGGGTGTATGTCCCAATGTCATTTCCCTAAAATATATTACGGGTCGTATCACCTATGCACATTTATTTACTTACTATACATTTCGATCTATGTTTTTGTGAGATTTGGGGGAAAAGAAAAGCCCAAAACAAGATTCGTCGTTTAAGCTTTGTTGCGAGGGTATTTAGACGACGAAATAAAAGAATTCATCGTCTTAGTAGTTTCTTAAACGACGAATAAAAGTTCGTCATCTAAAATTTAAGAACACAAGCTATTGTAATTTTAAACGACAAAATATTTTGTTGCAAGAGACTAACCTAGACAACGAATATATAATTTTTGTCATTTAATTATAAATACTAAGACGATGAAATATTTCTATTTCGTCGTCTTACGTAACGTCTTAAATGACGGAATTTTTTTTCGTCGTCTTGTTGTTTAATTTAGACGACGAGTTATTTTATGTTCGTCGTCTTAGACATTAAATTAATATAAAAAAAATTGCAAATTTCAGAAAATATTTAGGAAATATAATAGTGATTAAAATATCTACATAATAGCCGATATCTACATAATTATCTACATAATAGCCGATATCTACACTGGTGTTTGGACCCCTAATCTGTTATCGTCAACATCGTCATTGTGGTCTCGGTCTTGTGAATGCTCAGATGGCATATGTGAACTGCAACTAGGTTGTAAGCCCATCTGTAACATCATGCACTCCATGACTTCTCGAATCTACTCCTCAAACCGCGCCTCGATCTCTCGAAGTCACTCCTCGTACCGCTCATTCTCCGCTAGAAGACGCGCCTCCACCCGCTCCCTCTCCTCTAGAAGACACGCCTTCACCTACTCCTTGACCTCTCGGATGTGCTCATCGACCACACTTGAACGAGCTCGCAAGGTAGACGTTAATGACTGGCTCAAATCTCGAACGTCAGCTCCTCCAAGACCATGAATCTCCTTCCCAAGTTAGATTCCAAATGTCTTCTCATACATCTGAATTTGAGTAGGTACATCCAGTGGAGAGAGCTCTTCACGCGGAGTGTTCGAGTTTTGTGACACCCTCTCAGCCAATGCTTTCTCAGCCAACTGCGTCATCTTCTCCTACAATAAAATAAACAACAAAAAATAAATTAAATTGGACTAACTCAGATAATTTTATCAAAAATTTGACATAGTTTCTCGTAAAAATAAAGGCAACCAAAAATTAGAAAACACATAAAATTGAACCATTCTAGCACACGAAACAGTTGCATTCTTAATATAGCAACAAACAACCTCATAACTGTATTTCAATGCTCAGTAAAATGTCAACCAATTCAATAACCAATATGAATTTTGATTCATCAATCAAATAGACAACACACTTAAAGTAAATTTCATCCAGGCACCATCTACTCTAATCTATGTGTATACCGAGAAGATGCTTGTAAGGTTTTGTCACATAATATTGACATAAAAAAGTTAATTTTGGTTTATTTTGAATTTAGTGGTTACTTACAACATTCTGAATCGCCTTTTCTTCCTTGGGCCTCATGTACGTATCTTTGTAAGCGTTTAAAAGTGGCACCAACGAATCATTTTCCATATGTTCTATGATCAGGTAGCAGACTGTAGTTGAACCGGAATGGTGGTTTAGATCCTTCTTATCCCGGTTGATTGTGTTAGCGTCCGACCTTGTCTGTTACAGGAAATAAGAAGAAACAATTGAATAATAATAAATTATTCAAATAATAGACTTTCTATTCAATATTTAACACATTACCTTAAAATCTATGCTCTCATTGTGCTGGACCAACCGTTTTCTTGTTCATCTTTCTGATTCTTGAACTCGTCAGGGATATCGGACCCGAACTCATTATAGATTTTATGCAATTCATACTTCCAATCAGCATACCTTTTTTTTAGCTCGGTCCTCAATGAAATCAGACATCTCTTGACTCTCTGAAAAATTAAAGTGTACCTACAAAAAATATGGAGACATTAAATATATATTATAATTGCTAATTATTTACATTTAGTTAAATTTATTTAAATTGAAAGACTCTTACCGAGAGATAGACGTACACCTTGTCTCTCGCGACCTGTGGGAGCTCAGCCCATACCGATGCCTTCATCTCCCCCTTTCTCTGTATGGCGGCCCCAATTTTGTGGGTAAATATCAAGCTGCTCAACTGCTTTGTCGGGGGACCTCTTGCAAAGTCATGGTATGGAACATCGATCTTCTTTCTCGTCATCTCAACCATTTGACCAACTTTGGTCTCCTTACACAACCCTCGGTTGCGTTTTGGGGCGGGTCCTACAACAAAAATTATAAAATTAATTAGTGTTTATTGAACACACTTAATCAATTTATAAAACCCTGAAACATTCTACATATCGCAAAAGAGATTACTTATGGTGCTACACCCTTTGCGTTGGGCACTGATGCACACTTCATCATTTGAGGGAGTAGATGGTGATGGAGCTGTCGGGGTTTGAATATTTACTGGCAGGGCTGAAGGCGGGCCTTCTCCTTCCTGTGACTCTTGGGTCGTTGTGTCATTTGAAGTGCCACCTCCCGTCCTCTGACATAACAACTGATATACAATAAGTCTTGCTTTCTCTTCCCACCTGGCGTCTTTTGCGATATCAAAATACATAAAGGAAAAAATTATTTCAGAACCACAATTTATAAAGCCTCAACTCAACAAAGAATGTCTCTCGATCTCTAAGTCTTCTTCGACGGTTAACGTCATGATTTATGTTATTAAATTTAGGTTTTATGTGTCGGTGTTATTTTTGAGCTGTTGGATCAAAGCTGTGGCTAATATTGTATGCGGGAGATTGAAGTAATAAGCCCTAGACATGTTGGGTTTCCTAGTTCATTCAGGACTAGGACCATTGTAACTTATTTCTTTCGGATCAAGCAAGCATATATATTAGGGTTGTAAATGTAATTTTCTAGGTATTTACATACGAAGTAGGGTTTACTTTTCAGATTCCATATATATGAGGGTTTACATTCCATATATATTAGGGTTTACACTCCACATATATACATAAGACAATGTCTTTTAAGCTAGAAAACCATTGAAGAAAAGAATGGAGTGGGAACTAGAAGAGGAAGACGGAGGAGGATTCGTTGATTGGGAAGATTGGGAATGGAAAGATCGTGTTGGTGAAGACATGATCAGTCAATCACCAGATGAGATTCGTCTTCGCATACTTTCTCTTATGCCCACTTTACGTGCCGTGAGAACTACAATCTTGTCTACCAGATGGAAAAACTTATGGACTTCAGTTCCAACCCTAGATTTTAATCAAGATGATTTCCGCCGTACAGCAGGTCGGTGTTCTTTTGAAAAATTTGTAACTTTTGTTAATGGTGTGCTTTCAGTACTGCATGAATCATCAAACCTCAAAGAGTTTCTTCTTCTTTCCGATTTCGACCGGGACTCCGATTAGGATATAGAGCATAAAATTGACGACGACGCTCATGTTTATAATTGGATATATGCTGCCACGACAAGGTTTAATAAACTCGAACTTGAACTTGGAATTTATAGCAGAGGAAATAAATCCATCAAACTGCCTGGTAGAGTTTTTACTAGCAAAACACTTGAGATTTTGAGGGTCTCAGGAAGAACCTATGTAATTATAGCTTCGATTTTACTTCGACGTCGAGTACTAGTTGTTAGTATAGCATCATTAGTTGTCCGATTAAATATACTTATCCACTTAAGCAGGCAATCAACACCTACCCAACCACCCGGAAGACCACCAGGAAGGCTACAAGTTCGCTCGCAAGACCGACCACATCCGAGCGCGCACGCGCCCGTAGGGCGCACGTCCAAAAGTGCGGATCACACCAACAGAACCAGATCAGTCCCACATCGAAGAACACCATCAAACACCAAGCTCAACCACCTATATATGTAAGGTATTTATTACAGGTAACGACATCTCAACATCCCGAATCCAAGCATTAAATACTCCAACCTACTTCTATACACGCTCGCGTGACTGTTATATCCAATACATCTTCTAACTTAGGCATCGGAGCGTTGAAGGCGGGCCACCCCCGTCTCGACCATCTGACCGTCTGTTTGTCGTTGTATTCTTCTAACAGCCATACCCGAGCACGCGTACCCGAACACCCGAAGGGAGAGGAAGCGCCCGACCATCCGAACATCCCGAGCGTTCGGACGAGGAGGAAGAAGAAGCTCGTACTTGCTTCTGCTAGATTGCGTCCCGCGTAATCCGGTAGAAACAGTTGGCGCCGTCTGTGGGAAGAGACCCCCACGCAAAGACAACGAAGATCACTCGGTTCGACGGGAGTGGGGATCCCCGTGCGCACATCGACGAATTTCGATCCACCACGGACAGAACCCGATATTCGGACCCGACTCTGTGGTTCCTATTCCAGGAAACGCTGACGGAGGAAGCACGGAGCTGGTTCTATGAGATCCCGCCAGGCTCCATACACTCGTTCCTCGAGCTGGAGGAGAGCTTCCAGAAGCGGTACAGGCTCCAGGGCAAGTATAACACTACGAGCATCCTCCTCAAAGTCCGCCAGGGGATGGACGAGAGCCTGTCGAGCTATATAAACCGATGGAGGACGCTTGCGAGCACGTGCAGGGACCTTGATAAGCGGGTGGCCAAGGTGGCCCTGATGGATAACATGCTCGCCACCCCGTTCATAGAAAAGCTGGTGAGGAAGGAGTATCTCGACTACGACGAGATCATGGACCTAATTGTACAGAAGGCACTCGTGAAGACGCAAGTGTACGGGTCCACCTCCGAATCTAGCACCAACAGACCGGAAGGGAACGCCCAACCACGACGACCCTCGGATGACAGAGGGGAGCCAGCTGGGGGGTACAAGAGGAACCGGGACGCACAGGGACAGGACCACCAGAGGCCATCCCCCCGCAACTACCACAACAACCGCTACAACCAGGCGAGGGGACCAGCGCCACAGGGAGCCCGTCTACCATCAGCACCACGGTACCAGCCGACGAGACATGAGGTCTATGCGGTCGACCAACAATCAAACGAGCAACTGCTCCGCCTACACCGACGCAGGATCCCGCCGCCGAACAACATGTCGAAAGCGATGGCCCCGGTAGGCCGAATCCCGAGCATCTGGTGCGAGTACCATAACGCCGCCACCCACCGTACCAACAGCTGCATCATGCTGAAGAAGGCCCTTGAGGACATGAGGAAAGACGATCAGGTCACCCCTCCCAGGGCGGAAGGGCGACAACACGAGGCAAATATTGAGACCCGTGGGACTATCAGTACGATATCCAGGGGAAAACGCAAGGAGGGAACGTCGTCGCCCGATCGCTCGAGCAGGGAGGTGCTGACGATCGGGGCCGGACGAGCGTTGAAGACAGGAAGACGGGAGGCGCCCGCCATTACCTTCACAGCAGAAGATGAGGAAGGTAGCCCGAAGGACAGTACCCTACCGTTCGTAATCGATGCAATCATCGATCGTTTCCTCGTGAGGAGGGTGCTGGTAGACAGTGGGGCGTCTGTGAACGTGATCTACCTAGACGCGTACACAGCGCTTGGCAGGCCTGCCCGTAAGATGATGCAGGATCACGAGTGTGTCGCCAGCCGATTGGGAGCGACAACATCCAGGTCAGAATCGGCGCATCCGACTCCCCGCACAGCGAAGTCCGGACGGACTTCATCATCATGGACACCCCCTCCCCATACAACGCCATTCTCGGGAGGCCGGGAATCAACAAGCTGAAGATGATCATTGCGGGACACTTGCTCTTGGGACGATTCCCAACCGAGCACGGGGTCGGGTACATTCGGGGATACAACTACGAGGAAGCCGCGAAACCCCGGGACAGGCAAGAGGTCCTCGCCTTGGAACCAACGCCAGGAACGGAAGTACCAGACGACCCGCGCGACGGGCTGATGGCAGTGTCGCCCGTCCCCGAGCGCGAAGAGCTGAGGACGATTCAGCTGTCCGCCGAACACCCGGAAAGGACGGTCCAGATTGGAGCATCATTGGCTCCCGCGATAGCCGAGCGGCTGATCGCGCTGCTAAAGGAGAAGCAAGAGATGTTCGCATGGTCATACAAGGACATGCCGGGGATCAAAACAGACATCATATCCCACAAACTGAGTATCGGCGCCGGCGCCCGGGCGGTAAAACAGAAGAGGCGAGCATACAAAGCATAACACTATGCAGCGATGCACGAGGAGGTAGACCGACTGATAGGCATCGGGTTCATCTGCAAGGTGGAGTATCCGAAGTGGATCTCCAACGCCGTGATGGTGCAGAAGAGCAACAAGAAGTGGAGGATGTGCATCGATTACAGTGATCTCAACAAGGCATGCCCCAAGGACAGCTTCCCTCTCCCGAGGATCGACCAATTGGTGGACGCGACAGCTGGGCACGAGCTCCTGTCCATGATGGACGCATATTCGGGCTACAACCATATCTTCATTGACCCCGAGGACCAGGAGGCAACGATGTTCGTCACGGACAAAGGGTTATATTGCTACGTCGGCATGCCATTTGGGTTGAAGAACGCTGGCTCCACGTACCAGAGGCTCATGAACGCAATGTTTCATGGCCTAATTGGCAACATTGTAGATGTGTACGTGGACGACATCTTGGTGAAGAGCGTTCAGGCGGTCGACCACGTCCAGAACCTGGGGACTGTGCTCGACGTCCTCATCAGGAACAGCATGAGGTTAAACCCGGCCAAGTGCACGTTCGGAGTCACCAACAGCAAATTCCTTGGGTATATCGTCAGTTATCGGGGAATCGAAGCCGCGCCCGCCAAAGTAAAAGCAATCATCGACATGAAGCCCCCAGTCAAGAAGGCGGACCTGCATAGCCTCACGGGCAAGCTCGCATCACTGAACCGGTTCATCTCTCGTTACTCGGACAGATGTGCCCCATTCTTCGAAGCTCTCCGAACAACGAACAAATGGGAGGTCGCGTGGACGCCAGAGTGCGAGGCGTCCTTCCTTCAGATCAAGGAGTATTTGGCATCCATCCCGCTCCTCTCCAGACCCATCCGAGGGGAAATATTGTACATTTACCTGGCTGCCTCGCTCACCGCCGTCAGTTCTGCCCTTGTCCGCAGGGAGGACCGCACGGAGTTGCCCGTTTTCTTCTCAGGGAAGGGCACGACGGGCGCTGAAACTCGATACCCGACAATCGAGAAGATGGCGCTCGCGCTCGTCACCGCCGCGCGACAGTTGAGGCCATACTTCCAAGCGCACAGCATCCATGTTCTCACCAACGTGCCCCTGCGCCAGATACTCTAATCACCCGATCACAGTGGTCGCCTGGCGAAATGGGCAGTCGAGCTAAGTGAATTCGATGTCCAGTACAAGCCCCGAACGGCAATCAAGGGACAGGCAGTGGCGGACTTCATCGCCGAGTACACGGAAGCAGAGGCGACGCCAGTCGGGGCATCCGACGGCCCGACGGTGGAGAAATCCGACAAACCGGAGGTCAAGGAAGGACCATTGTCGGAGTGGAACCTCTACGTCGACGGTTCGTGCATGAAGAAAGTGAGCGGCGCCGGGATCATCCTGACAGGGCCTGGAGGGGTAAACACGGAGTACGCCCTCAAGTTCGAATTCAAGACAACCAACAATGAGGCTGAGTACGAGGCGCTCATTGCGGGCCTACAGTTGGCCAAGAACTCGGAGGCGCCCGACCTCAACGTGTTCAGTGACTCACAGTTGGTGGTGAGCCAGGTCGGAGGAGAATTCCAAGCAAAGGGGGAGTCCATGATCGCCTATTTGAGGTACGTGAGGGCGCTGATCAGTGGATTCAAGTACGTCAACATCAACCATATACACAGGGGGTTCAACGCGAAGGCGGACAGGCTCGCCCTATTGGCCACGGCGCCCGTACACACGGGACCAGGATAACGGATCGTCGAAGTGCTACGACGACCGAGCATCACGAGAACAGAGCAGGTCCTGGCAATCGAACCGCACGAGCACAGCTACATGGACGCGTTCATCGCGTACAAGGCAAGGGGGAGCTACCAGAAGACAAGCGGGAGGCCAGAACCATTGTCTCACGGGCGGCCAACTTCAGCATGCGGGATGGAGCACTATATCGACAAGGAAGGACTTGGGCGAGCCTCAAGTGCGTCACTCCAACAAGGGGCAACTCGATCCTGAAGGAAATCCATTCGGGCACGTGCAGCCATCATGCGGGCGCCAGGTCTACCGCACACAAGGCCCTTCGGTGTGGATTCTGGTGGCCTACCATCCACATGGATGCTACGGCGCTAACGAGGAAGTGCCACCAGTGCCAGCTGCACACGCATCACCACCACACGCCCGTCGTCCCACTGTCCATCCTCCTATCGCCCATTCCGTTCGCACAGTGGGAACTGGACCTGATCGAAGAGCTCCCAAAGTCGAAGGGGCAATTCAGATATTTGATCGTCATCATTGACTACCACACCAAATTCATCGAGGCCCAACCAATGGCGAAGATCACCACGGAGAAGGTGGAGCGCTTCCTCTGGCGTTTCCTCTTCTGTCGCTACGGGACGCCGGTCAGCATCATCATGGACAACGGGCCACAATTCAATAACCCCCGACTCATAGCCTTCTGCAAGAGGCAAGGAACAGACCTCATGTTCGCATCACCAGCACACCCCCAGACGAACGGGCAAGTGGAAGCTGCAAACAAAATTATCAAGGCTGGCATCAAGAAGAAAATCGAAGACATTGAACCCGGGGATGCGGGATACGGGCGCTGGCCCGAGGTCATTCCGGAGATCCTATGGTCCATCCGAACGACCGCCAACGCAGCCACGGGCGAAACTCCATTCAGCCTGACGTTCGGAACGGAAGCTGTGCTTCCCTTGGAAATCACTCACCAAAGCCCACGGATCGAGGGGTACGATCCACGAACGAACGGCGAGGGGCTACGCCTCAACAACGATCTGCTGGAAGAACGGAGGGACACGGAGCATCTCCACAACACCGCCAACAAACAAAGGATCGCCCGATTATTCAACCAGCGTATTCGGGCTCGCCCAATCCAACTGGGGGACTGGGTGATGAAGGCAGTCCAACAGAAAGCCAAGGCACTCCGCCCGTTGTGGGAAGGCCCGTACGTCGTCGATGAGGTGATAAGCGCCAGCACCTTTTACCTAAGAGACATGCAGGGTCAACGACTATGGCACCCGTGGAACATCCAACATTTGAGGAAGTACTTTCATTAGATTTTGTTATGTTGTACTTTTCATTTTGTTATCACGTTCGTTTGCCCTTACCTCACCCGCCCGATACTCGGGGGACCGGGGATAGGCTGTCCACATGAATGTAACTTGGTTAAATTCCATTCCAAGGTGAAAGGAAAGGCGCACGTTCGCGCAAGTCAAAAAAAAAAACAAGACAAGGCACACGCACGGAAGAAAAGAAACTTCATTGATTTATAAGGCGCAAAGGCCCGAGTACAAAACCCTACTCTATTACAAAAAATAAAATAAAATCCTACACTAAGCCCCGGTATCCACCTCCAGCTCCTCCGCCTCCTCCAATGACACCGCCCCCACCTGCTCCACCTGCTCGGCCGGGTCCACCTGCATGATCACAGGCTCTAGCTCCGCCTCGGCAGCTTCCCCGGAAGGCTCCACCTCTCCCTCAGGCGCAGGAGCCTGAGCGCCTGCCAGTCTCTCTGTTTCAGACAGCACGAACGCCCGGTACTCCTCCAGCTTGATGAAGGGAGTCACCGCTTCTTGGAAGGCGGCCACCTGCTCATCCACTTCAGCTCTGACTAGTTCGCGGAGCTCGTCAGACTCCTTGAACGTCGCTACAGCATCCATACGAGCAACGTGATCCGCCTCTTTCAACCAGGACTCCGACAGTGCCTCCCGGGCGGCTACTTCAGCACGAACGCGCTCCAGCTCGGAACGCATCTGCTCCACCTCGGTCATCGCCTTGTCGCGCTCCGTCCTCGCCAGAGCTTCGCGGGCAGCAGCTTCGGCAGACCGGGCAGTCGCCTCCTCTGCGCGGGTGGTGTACCGCTGGGCCAGGTCATTGGCCTTATCCAGGCTGGCCACCATCCTCTCCACCACCTTCCGGTGCTTCAGCGCGTCGGCCCTGAGGCGTGCAAGTTCCAGATTCTCCCGCGAGCGTACACGGAAGAGCTGGTGCTGCAGCCGAGCGCACGCAATAAAGGCCGCGTCCAGCCCGTCGGGAGCGGCATTGTTTAGCGGCTGCAGCAGGGGCCCTAGCGAGGCTGTACCATCCACCAGCGCACGGCACAGAGCATCCACGATGTCAGCATTCGACCCAGGAGTGAGGGTAGGAGTGGAGTCTTCGGTCCGAGGGCGCTTCTGCGCGCGCTCATCTTCACCGGCCGGGGCACCGGGAGAGAGATCTGCACCACTATGAGACGAGCGGCGCGACCCCGAACCTTGGGAAGCCTCGCGCCGGTCGTGCTGCTCGACCCGACGCTGGTCCCGCTCCACCTGGCGTTGCTCCTTCTCGCGGTGGCGGTTGTCCCGCTCAGCCTTGCTGGAGCCCCGATTGGCCGAGTGATGAGGAGGAGGAGGAGGAAGGGACGCTGGCTGCTCGGCGTTAGCAACAAAGGAAACAGATGGGCCAGCGCCCGACGAACGCTGGCGAACAGGGGAGGCGTGCGCATTCACCGCCGGCGCACGCATGGTGGGCTGAACTTCCTCACCCACACGCATCCCACCCGAGCGATCCACCACGACACGGCGTACGGTATCCACGCCCTCCAGCAGCATATTCAGCCGGCGCAGCTGCTCAGCATCCCGGTCGCTCGCCTTAGACTTGGATATTTTCACTGCAAAACAAAAAGAACACACAAGTTAGCAACAGTCGATCAAATTACACTACACAAACATTGCAGATAAGCGCCACCCGACAGACCAGGCATACGAGCTAGGCGATTCTTCTCGATCAGGTCCCAGTGGCACGCTGCCCAGAAGTGCCTCGCCTCGGGCCTGGGGTCGAAGACAAACTTCAAACGCGCTACCCTATTCTCCTCCTTGGACGTCAGGGGATACTCATTCGTGTCCAACCAAAGGAAGCGCTGGGTGACTCGGTGGACACGGTGGGCGTTGGCCGCGATCTCAGGGGCGTGCGCGCCAAACTCCCAGTCACCTCCGACCAGGCAGTTAATCGTGCCCCAGCTGGTGGAGGAACTGGGAGGATCGATCAGCCACCACTTCACCCTTGGCTCCACGGTGAAGGTGCCCGAGTCTCGCCGGCGGTAGAAGTACTTCAGACGGAAGAAGTGAAGGGATTCCGCCAGTGTGGGGTGGTCCAACCCGCTCGAACGGAAGATATTGAAAACGCCACCAACGTTCGGGTCAGTGTAGGCCTACACTGACCGAGGGAGATCCTGAGGAGCGCCATGATGTATTGGAAGAACGGGTAAAGAGACAGCTTTATCCCCGCCTTCAGATGGAACTCGCTGACGCATACGTGGCCAGCAAGCGGTCGGGTGAACGTCTCTCCCCTCCCCGGTATCTTCAGCCTGACGGACGAATGAATGTGGTAGTCCCTCGCCCACCGCGCCATCTCCTTTACGCTCGGCGCCCGCTCGAGTTCTTGCACCGGCACTCCGTCGAGGAGCACCCAGTGAACTCGCCCGCCCTCTGGAAATTGGTTCACGGGCTGATCTTATTGCACGGGCTCGTCACCCCATGGCCCCGACGAGGAGGATCCGCCCGACGATTCCCCCAACCCTGCGGCAGCGAGCGCCTGTTGAGGATCCATTTGCTGCACCACAGGAGAAGCGTTAGGGAGGAATCGCAGAGGCGTCACACTCATCACGGACTCGTACGAAGATGTACTCGACCCGCTCGTATCAGACCCACAACTAACCCACCCCGCCCCCGGAATATAGATCCGCTCACGCGATTGCCCGCTCGATATCTCTATTGGCTCCATTCCTAGACGCACGCACGCGACACCCACACTTAGCAAAAAAAAAAGAATAGGGCAAACTACCAGAAACGCCAAAAACCCAAAAATCCTACCCCAAACAAAATCAAACCTGGCACACCTCAAAAACACGCCTTGTTCTTGAGATGCAAACCCAGAAAAGGCCAAAAAAAAAACCCAGAAACCGTGGAGGAGAAAAACACACAGAAACAAACAAACCAAAAACAACGACAAACCAAAATGGAAAAAACAGCAAAAACAGGATGAGAGCCTCACCAAATCGAAGATTGACGGTAGAGAGGATGAACGTCAATGAAGGACTCCGGCAAAGAGCAAGGAACACAGAGATCAGAGAACAGTATGCGAGATAAATTCTGCAGCGTTTCGGTAAGTTGTAAAGATAATGAGGAAGACGACACCAGAGCCCCTATTTATACTGATCGCACGGTGCACGCCAATGAACGCCAGCCGTCCATTTTCGCGTGTCCATCGTCGGATCACGACACCTGGCCCTAACGCGGTTCACCTGCCCGCCTAAGTAACCGCGCTCCCCTTCGGCTTCCCGCCTCGGTTTCAAACCCTAGCACGGTCTCCCACGGCTCGACACGTGCCGCCCATGCAACACCCCACGCGCCCACGCGCCTGACGCATGAACTTCGAGCAGTTACTACGTCATCAGCATTTAATGCCCAGGGCACGCCAGCATTAATTGCGACGGCTAGCATTTATTACCCAACGGTTCCCAATGAGAAGTCAAAAGGAATGTCACCTCAAAAGCGCCTCGTCAGAGCACCACCACACCCAAAGCAAGACACGCCACGTCTCCCGCCATTCGAACTGGCGCACCCCCCCTGCACAACCATGCGCTCACAAAACACCACAAGCTAGCATCACACCACCAGGTTAGTACAAACACCATTCGGGCGCCCCAAAATAGGGTGAACGCCTGGGTTCCCTTTCGGACGCACGCCGAATGAAGAACTTGCGCCGTACGGGCATGGGGTTCTTCCCCTACGTACACGTAACATCAGAACGCAAACCGGATCAGGTGGCAAAGGCATGGGGCCCCTCCCCTCTTTGCGCATGCTGAGACCGATGGGTGGCACGGGTGTGGGGTCCGTCCTCTCCGTGAGCGCAACGTTAACGATCGACTCGTCGACTCGGACCGGCAGGGGTGTGGGGTCCGTCCTCTCCTTACGCGCTCCGAGACCGATGAGCGTCCCGGGCGCGACAGCAAGCCGGCTGTCTTGGCAGAGGCATGGGGCCGACTCCTCTCTGAGCATGCTAAGCCGATGGGCGGCACGGGCGTGGGGTTCTTCCCCTCCGTGAGCGTAATGTTAACGATCGACTCGCCGACTCGGACCGGCAGGGGTGTGGGGTCCGTCCTCTCCTTGCGCGCTCCGAGACCGATGAGCGTCCCGGGCAATGGCCCGACCTCCCCGGGCGCGACGGGAAGCCGGATTAGGCGGCAGAGGCGTACGGTCCGTCCCCTCTTTGCGCGCGCTAAGACCGAAGAACGGCACGGGCATACGGTCTGTCCCCTCCATGCGCGTTAATTGTACGTCGTGGTCTTGATCCCACCGTTGACGCTACACCGTACGCAACGGCATCCTCGTTGACGTACGCGGTACACAACGACATCCCAACGCTGGCGTTACGAAAAATATTTGCACACATTCACGCATCATACCATACATTCACACATTTGCATACCTATATTACACTTATTTTTGGTTACCAGCCAACACCCCACGGGCGCGCGCCTCCAAACTAGCAAGATCCGTTTGGAGGCCGGGCCCAGAATACAGAAACAGGTACACGATCAAACGCGCAGGTACCCACTCCGTCATACGAGCCCTTCCTTGACCGGAGAGTTGGGGGACTTGTGGGTTACAGGATCATACACCACTACTCAATCGGATAAGTATTTTGTTTAATCGCACGAACCCTTTTTCAACTCCCCAGTCAAGAAAGTTCTCTTTGACTTGGGGACTTGGGGGACTTGTTAGTATAGCATCATTAGTTGTCCGATTAAATATACTTATCCACTTAAGTAGGCAATCAACACCTACCCAACCACCCGAATGACCACCAGGAAGGCTACAAGTTCGCTCGCAAGACCGACCCCATCCGAGCGCGCACGCGCCCGTAGGGCGCACGTCCAAAAGTGCGAATCACACCAACAGAACCAGATCAGTCCCACATCGAAGAACACCATCAAACACCAAGCTCAACCACCTATATATGTAAGGTATTTATTACAGGTAACGACATCTCAACATCCCGAATCCAAGCATTAAATACTCCAACCTACTTCTATACACGCTCGCGTGACTGTTATATCCAATACATCTTCTAACTTAGGCATCGGAGCGTTGAAGGCGGGTCACCCCCGTCTCGACCATCTGACCGTCTGTTTGTCGTTGTATTCTTCTAACAGCCATACCCGAGCACGCGTACCCGAACACCCGAAGGGAGAGGAAGCGCCCGACCATTCGAACATCCCGAGCGTTCGGACGAGGAGGAAGAAGAAGCTCGTACTTGCTTCTGCTAGATTGCGTCCCGCGTAATCCGATAGAAACACTAGTATCATTTTCCGAAATCTCAGAGCCCTCCATTGTACAGTACATCGTTCCGATACTTCAATATTTGAAAAGTTCATTTCTAATTGTCATGCACTAGAGGATTTGGCAATAGATGGATCTGTATTTGTACCAGGTGCATACGATTTCAAGATATCTACTCCATCACTGAAATCGCTGAGCATTCGATCTTACTGCCCTCCTCTTCCTGGTAAATATAGAATTACTATCGCTGCCCCAAAGCTTGAGAGCATAATATAGGACGGGAGTATGCTTATTCATTTCCAAAATGTTTTTTCCTCAGCACAACATGTCTATGCAAAGCAAAAATCTATTTCGACGTCGACAGTGAAACAAATAAAACTCGAGATAACAATACAAGGTTGTCGTTTGCACAAGTTTTTGGCGTTGAATATATGTCTCTTGCAATGCCCAAAACTTTTGCATGTTATCTGCCAGGATTCTTCAAAAATGTGAATCGATTGGAGTTGGATCTATACGATTACTCGTATTGGGGCTATATTCCTACTGAATCGGTGTCCCAAGTTGGAGGATCTTGTATTGTTACTGAACCGCAGCGGCTGGAATGATGTAGCATATGTAGAAGGTGTTCAACTCTTCAAACCTCCCATCAAGAATGTTCCTGATTGTGTCTTGTCACAACTGCAGACTGTCTACATCCGTAATTTTATGGCAACCTATGATGAATTTGAAGTGGTCAAGTTTATGTTGAAGCAAGGTCAAGTCCTGAAGAAGACCACAATCTCTACTCATGCTTTTTCTATATTTGAGAATCGACATATGACTGAAGATAGGTAACGCAAGAAATGTATGAAGATTCAACAGTTGTCGAGGACCAGTGAGATCGAAATTCAGTTTCAAACAAATAGTGTACGTCAAAGTCGTTGTTATGACTGTGATACATCAAGCCATTACATTGTAGAAGATTAGATGGTTTGAGCTTGGAGTTGTATTTCAAGAACTTGATCGATCATGTAAGAATGTTCAAATAATAAATAACTTGCTTGGGTTTTGTTTATTAGCTTGGCATCTCTAGCTAATATACTGTATCTTAGTTGGGATAAAATATATTACATCTCTAGCTAGTTAAACTTCTATTTTCTCCATCTGCGCTAGTTTTCACCTCAATGCTACTGATTCTGACCATAGCCTCTGGGAACTCATAGTCAGATAGCTTGCTAGTTATACAATCTTCTAAGTTCTACCACTTATAGAATCAAACTGTAATTTACATCGGAAGTTCTGTGCCTGATAACTAGTGTGACTTATTTGCACTACCAAAGTTGTCTACCATGCATTTCAGGCATACTAAAATCATGTATTAGTTTTCCAATAAAACTATATATATGAGAGTAATATATTTTCTTCCATCTACATGTGTTTGGGATGCTTAAACTTCTTTATGTTAGCATAATTGCTTACGTATTTGTAACTAACCGGTAAGGTTAATACATACAGATTTATGACTTGTAGCACTACTGCTTCAATTGGTAGATCAGGTTGTTAATCTTGTATTGCTATATGGATTTCAATCGTTATTATGTCTTCATGGAAAAGATTCAGTTCTTCGTTCATTTTTTCTCCTTCGTTGGTCTTGTTAGATCCGATACGAAAAAAATAAAGTGGCAATGCTTCACAAATACAACTCAATCACAATACAACTTCAAACCCTAATATTGACCTGCCTCAAGTTCCCATAGCATTTCAAACCCACGCGCGCTAGTGACCTTTTTAAACATTTAAACCCCCATCAGTCCACCACAGATTCTCATTGCCCAAAAGGCCAAAACTCTTTGCAGTATTTGTTAGGCCAGCCTTTAATATTTACAGTATTTGCATCAGAATTTATCTTGCAGCTTCTTTGAGAAATTTGATTTCTCATAATCAAAACTGCCAGCATAAATAGTACGGCACTTTTATGCATATATAATCATTGAATTAAGAGTACTATTTGTTGTTTGGGAATTGAAATTAAGTGATTTGCTATTTTCTGATGATTATTTTGTTGCAGATAACAGAAAATTTGCAGCTTCCTTTTGGTGGTATCCAATTCCACAATCACAATGGTGAGGGAAGTCGTGTGTGTGTGTGTGTCACACCTTTTTTTTTAATATATATCTGGTGTTTTCTGTGACCCGTTGGATCAAGGATGTGGCCAATACTTGGGCATTTTGGGTTTTCCTAGTTCATTCAGGTGATCTTTGTGTGCGAGCAAATTAAGTATTTCACCATTAGATTGTATTTGAGCCTTTCTTTCTTTCGGACCAAGCAAGCATAGATTAGGGTTTTAGATGTAATTTTCTATGTATTTACATACGAGGTAGGGTTTACTTTCCAGACTCCATATATATTAGGGTATACATTCCATGTATATATATATGTCACAGGACAATCTCTTTTAAGCTAGAAAACCCATTCAAGAAAAAAGAATGGAGAGGGAACTAGAAGACGGAGGATTTGTTGATTGGGAAGATTGGGAATGGAACGATGGTGTTGGTGAAGACAGGATCAGTCAATTACCAGATGAGATTCGTCTTCACATACTTTCTTTCATGCTCACTTTACATGCGGTGAGAACCACTATCTTGTCTACAAGATGCAAGAACTTATGGACTTCAATTCCAGCCCTAGACTTTAATCAAGATGATTTCTGCGTTCTTTCAAAAGATTTGCAACTTTTGTTAATAGTGTGATTTCAGTACTACTACATGAATCATCAAAGATCAAAAGGTTTCGTCTTTGTTGCTACCCTGAAGAATACTCCTATCAGGTTAGAAAGGATAGAATTTACGACGACGCTCATGTTTATAATTGGATATCTGCAGCCACGACAAGGTTTAATACCCTCGAAGAACTTGATCTTCAAATAATAGCGGATATAATAAACTGCCTGGTAGAGTTTTCACTAGAAAAACCCTTGAGATTTTGGGCGTAAACCTATGTTATCATAGCTTCGATTTTCGACGTCGAGTAGTATTATTATTTTCGGAAATCTCAAATCCCTCCATTATAGAGTACCTTTCTCATATTCCTCCGAATCTTCCAAATTTGAAGAGCTCATTTCTAACTGTCATGCACTAGAAGATTTGGCCATAGATGGATCTATATTTGCAAAAGATGTACACGATTTCAAGATATCTACTCCAGCACTGAAATGGTAGAGTATTCGATCTTCCTGCTTTCCAAAATGTAGATTTTCTATCACTGCCCCAAAGCTTGAGAGCATAAAAATAAGTATGGAAAAACATAAGTAGGAGGAGAGAATTGTATTCAATAGATATGTTGAGTGATTTACAATACAGATACATAAGCCTTATATAGGCAACAATGAGTATGAAAGTCTTCTATCTATAAATGCATATCAACGACTAGAAAGAGATATGGAAAACATACAGAGCCTAGCTAATGCATAGCTCACCCTAGATATGTAGAAATTGTGCAGCTTGATTGCAGCTAATGTTGACAAGCAGTAGCTTCAGTAAATGTGCAACAACTAGCAACTATTGTTGACACAATAATAAGCTTCAATAATAAGGGAGGATGGTGTTGCGCTCACACACACTTTGTGTAGCACCAAATAGATAGATGAACACAATAACAAGGGAAACAATCCAAACAAATGAAACAACCCAAGACAAACAGAAAGGATAAGAAGACAAGGAGAAGAACACGGGATATACGTGGTTCGGCAATAGCCTACGTCCACGGAGCAGCAGGGAGAATTTCACTAACAATGGAGGATACAAAGAGAGAAGGGTTACAAACAAAAAAAACCCTAGAACTACCCACTTGTTTACACACTCTGTTCTCACTCCCTCACAAAAGGCACTCTCTCTCCACACACATACAATGCTCTGTATATATACTCACACTAACAACTAACTTACTCGCCAACAGTATTGTTCCTCGCCAAGGACCACCAAGCTTCTTACGTACGCTACAACATCATCCAAGCTTCTAGCATACGGCTCATGCACCTCACGTGGGTCTTCGCGAGCAACCTTACGCGAGCAAGAGTTACGCGAGCAACCTTACGCAAGCAAGCAAACCAGAGCAAGTATGAAACCCACATACAACAATCTCCACCTTGGGTTTCATGCGACGCTTCTCCATCTAACTCTAACAACTCCACTTCCCACTGCTCAATCAACTCTTCAAGCATGAAGAATGTATACCAAGTCCAAGCAATGCTTAAACTTAGCAATACCAACAACTTTCGTCAACATGTCAGCTGGGTTGTCTGCAGTACCAACTTTCTTTAACATAATCTTCTTCTGCTCAACAATATCACGCACATAATGGAATCTCACATCTATGTGTTTGGTCCTTGAGTGATACATCTGGTACTTAGCCAAGTGAATAGCACTTTGGCTGTCACAATGGACCTCCACCTGCTTCTGAAATATGCCCAACTCACTAATGAGTCCAGATAACCACAACGCCTCCTTAATGCCTTCAGCAAGCGTCATGTACTCTGCCTCTGTGGTAGACAAGGCCACTGTATCCTGCAAAATAGACCTCCAACTGATTTGTCCATTTGCCATGGTAAACAGATATCCAGTAGTCGACCTCCTCTTATCCAGATCACCAGCATAATCAGAATCAGTGTAGCCAACAAGAAGATTACAATCTGCAGAACCTCTCTCAAAACACAAGCCAACATCTCTAGTTCCATGGAGATATCTAAGTATTCACTTAGCTGCATTCCAATGCTCTCTACCTGGATTATGCATGTAGCGACTAACAACACTAACAGCTTGAGCAATATCTGGTCTGGAACAGACCATCGCATACATCAATCCACCAATCAAACTAGCATATGGAACATTCTTGGTCTCCTTCTTCTCTTCATCAGAACTGGGACACAAAAGAGCACTCAGTTTGAAATGGCTCGCCAAAGGAACACTTACAGGTTTGGTAGAACCACAAATGCCAAACTTCTGCATAAGCCTCTCAATGTATTGCTTCTGAGTCAGCCAAACCAGACCATCTTTCCTCTTGAGAGTAATCTCCATCCCAAGGATCTTCTTGGCTTCACCAAGGTCCTTCATTTCAAACTCCAACTTCATTTGCTCTTTCAGCTTCTCAATCTCCATCACATTCTCTAAAGCAATGAGCATATCATCTACATAGATGGACAAGTAGACGAATGAACCATCATGCAACCTCTTGAAATACACACAATGGTCATACTTACTACGTGTGTACTTCTTTCTTCGCATAAACTCATCAAATCTGAGGTACCATTGTCGCGGTGATTGCTTCAAACCATAGAGAGATTTGTTCAACTTGCACACCAAATTCTTTTTTCCATCATTCTTGAAACCATCAGGTTGAGACATATAAATCTCTTCCTCTAAGTCTCCATGTAAGAAGGCTGTCTTCACATCAAGCTGTACCAACTCAAGATCATACTGTGCTACCAATGCTAGCAACACACGGATAGTACTATGCTTCACAACTGGAGAGAAAATCTCATTATAGTCTATCCCTTCTTCTTGCGAATACCCTTTGGCAACCAATCTAGCCTTATACCTTATACTATTATTGTCGTCGCCAACATCTTTCCTCGCATAAACCCACTTGCAGCCAATAACCTTTTTCCTAGTAGGCAACTCAATCAGATCCCAGGTTTTGTTCTTCTCAAGGGATCTCATTTCCTCCTTCATTGCCTCATCCCAATCACACCTTTCAGGACTTGCCAGAGCTTCCTTGAAATTTGATGGGGTCTCAGCACATATTATGGGAAAAGCATATGCAACACAGTTGCTAAACCTTGTAGGTTTCTTAACTTCTCTCCTCTGTCTTCTTGCTGCTATGGATTCAGGATCGGGTACTTGATCTTGTAGAGGCCTTCTAACCTGTGCCTGAATATCCTCTTGGTTATGCACATCTTCATCATCCTGGACATCAATCTCTTCATCACTTCCAGAGTCACCATCCTCATTCTGGCGAGGAGATACATTCTTGGTGACAACACTGTCCAGTTCCACCTGTTGAACATCTTTATCATTCTCTCCTTCAACAATACCCTTGACGGTGGGATGAAGCATACTAGCTTCATCAAAGGTAACATCTCTGCTGATCACAAGCTTCTTCAATTCTGGACATTATACCTTGTACCCTTTCACACCACTTCTGAACCCAACAAATATAGCCTTCTTGGCTCTAGCATCCAACTTGGTTTCAGTCACATGAAAGTAAACAGGACAACCAAAGATATGCAAATGATCATAATCATCTGCAGGTTTTCCAGACCACACCTCAATAAGTGTTTTCCCATTGGTCGCAGAGGATGGCAAACGATTGACTAAGTGACATGCATATGTGACTGCTTCAGCCCAAAACGCCTTACTCAAGCCAGATTGCTGCAACATACACCTCACCTTCTCCAACAGAGTTCTGTTGAGCCTCTCAGCTACTCCATTTTGCTGAGGAGTCCCTGAAACAGTAAAATGCCTCACTATCCCAGCATTTCTGCAGACTCTAAGAAATAGATCAGAAGTGTACTCTCCACCATTATCTGACCTCAAGGCCTTTATCTTCTTGCCAGTTTGGTTTTCAACCATCTTCTTTCAATCAAGAAAGATGCTCAACACTTCATCCTTGTGTGTCATTGTGTAAACACAAGACCTCCTTGAGAAGTCATCAACAAAGGTCACAAACCAATGCTTACCACTCATGGAAGCATTCCTTGTAGGACCCCAAACATCAGAGTGCACTTAGTCAAGGATTCCCTTGGTCTGATGCACAGCGGTACCAAACTTCACTCTGTGTTGTTTACCCAAGACACAAAACTCACAGAAATCAATCTTGCAAGTTTTGGCTCCCTTCAAGAGCCCTTGTTTCACCAAACCTTGCATGGCCTTTTCACCAGCATGTCCAAGCCTCATATGCCACAATCTACTGGCATCATCTGTACAATCTCTAACTGCAGCAACATTGCCAATCACTGTTTCACCTTGCAGTACGTACAGATTGTGGTGTCTATTCCCTTTCATTATCACCAACGCTCCTCTTGTCACCTTTGTGACACCATTATCCATAGTGATCTTGTAACCACTAGCTTCCAAGGCACCCAAAGAGATCAGATTGTTGCCAAGCATAGGAACATACCACACATTAGTCAGTTCCCTGACTACACCATCATGGACTACACACTTCCTATCATGAGCAAAGTTGTCACCCATAAACACACTACCAGTGACACTTGCATCCAAAGTGACAAACCAATCTTGATTAGCACACATGTGCTGGGAGCAACCACTATCCAATAGCCATGAATTTGGTTCATCTACTGATGCAACACAATTGGAAGCTACCGTGAGAAGATAATCAACTTCATCACCAGTAGAGGCTACATTTGCACGAGGCCCACTATTCTTATTTTGCAGCTTCGGGCATTCATGCTTCCAATGACCTTTTTCATGACAAAAGGCACATTCATCTCTCCCCAAACTCCTTCTGCCTTTGGAATTTCCTCTGGTGCGGGACTGAGATTTCCTCCGGTTGTTGAAACCCTTCCTTTCAACTGCTCTACCTCGAGCTACCAGGGCATCTGATGTAGAGGCACTACTCTTCTTGTCTGCATGTCTAATCTCATGATTCATCAAGGCACTAGACACATCTTCAAACTTAATAGTCTCTTTCCTATGGAGCAGAGTGGTAATCAAAGGCTCATATGACTCATGCAAGGAATTCAACAAAATCAAAGCCTTATCTTCATCTTTGATGTCTTCATCCAAATTAAACAGATCTGCAACTAGCTTATTAAAAGCATCTAGGTGGTGTATCATCTTCGTACCTTCTTTGTACTTGAAGTAGAATAACCTCCTCTTCATATGCAGACGGTTTTCAGCACTCTTCGACATGTAGTTGTCTTTGAGTTTCTGCCACAAGTCCTTTGCCTTCGTCTCCCTCATCACAGCAAACTTTTGTGGCTTTGCAAGACACAAACGAATAGACGAACAAGCCATCTTGTTTATCTTGTTCCAATCGTCATCCGACATCGACTGGGGTTTGTCTTCCAAAGCGACATCCAACTCCTACTGTGTCAACATATCTCTCACCTCGCATTGCCACATTCCAAAGTTGTTTGTACCATCAAATTTCTCCACCTGGAACCTTGCATTCTGAACCGTCGTCTTCGTAACCTTCGAGCTTTCAGCTCCACCAAATGGGTTGACATCATCACCTCTATTGTCTGCCATCTATCTTAATCGGATCTAAGCCTCAGCTCTGATACCACTTGTTGCACTCACACACACTTTGTGTAGCACCAAATAGATAGATGAACACAATACCAAGGGAAACAATCCAAACAAATGAAACAACCCAAGACAAACAGAAAGGATAAGAAGACAAGGAGAAGAACACGGGATATACGTGGTTCGGCAATAGCCTACGTCCACGGAGCAGCAGGGAGAATTTCACTAACAATGGAGGATACAAAGAGAGAAGGGTTACAAACAAAAAAAACCCTAGAACTACCCACTTGTTTACACACTCTGTTCTCACTCCCTCACAAAAGGCACTCTCTCTCCACACACATACAATGCTCTGTATATATACTCACACTAACAACTAACTTACTCGCCAACAGTATTGTTCCTGGCCAAGGACCACCAAGCTTCTTACGTACGCTACAACATCATCCAAGCTTCTAGCATACGGCTCATGCACCTCACGTGCACCTCACGTGGGTCTTCGCGAGCAACCTTACGCGAGCAAGCAAACCAGAGCAAGTATGAAACCCACATACAACAGATGGTTCTTCGTTTCCAGTAAGTTTTTCCCTCAGTACAACATGTCTATCCAAAGCAAACATCTATTTCGGCGGCGTCGACAGAGAAACAAATAAAACTCTAGATCATCAGGCTAACAGCAGAAGGAAAATTCATGCTAACAACAGAAGGCTGTTGTTTGCACAAGTTTCTGTTGTTGAATATTTGTCTCTTTCAATGCCCAAAACTTTTGCAAGTTATCTGCCACAGCTTTTCAATAATTTGAAGCGATAGGAGTTGGCACTTTCCAATTACTCTTACTGGGGATACATGAGACTTACTGAATCGGTCTCCCAATTTGGAGGATCGGATCTTGTATTGGTATTGAACAGAATTCGAGACAGCTGGAATAGTGTAGCATATGTGAAAGGAGTGTCACTCTTCAACCCTCCGGCATTCGTACCTGATTGTGTCTTGTCACACTTGAAAACGGTCTTCATCCGTGATTTTATGGCAACCGGTGATGAATTTGAAGTGGTCAAGTATATGTTAAACCACGATCAAGTTCTCAAGAAGATCACAATCTCTACCCATGAATATCTAATATTTGATGCTGGGGGACATATGACGGAAGATAAGTTACGCAAGAAATGTATGAAGATTCAACAGTTGTCAAGACCTGTAAGATTGAAATTCAATTTCAAACCGACAGTGTACGTCAAAAAATTTCGTATGATAGTAATTCCATCCATAATTACATTGGACACGAATAGTGATTATATGCTTTTGAGCTTTCTTCTTTTGTTTCTGTTAGTACGTAGCTAGCTAGCTCGGAGTTGTATTTCAATAACTTGATCATGTAAGAAAGTTCAAATAATAAATATCTTCCATTGAATTCACAAATTCTGTTATAGTCAAGTAGGCGTTCATAGGCTTGGTAATTTGCTTGTGTTTTGTTTTTACTTTATTATTTTGGCATCTCAGACGAATTCGGATACATACAAGGTTAGTTGGAATGGTTCTGATTTTGTAGCCCTTTTGGGTGCTCTACCTAGCTAGTTAAACTTGGAGCACACTTTCTATTCTCTTCATCTGCACCAGTTTTCACTTCAATATATGCTACTGATTCTGAGACTTCTGACCATAGCCTCTGGGAACTCATAGTCAAATAGCTTGCTATAGTTTTACAATCTTCTACCACATATAGACCCACTGTAATTTACATCAAAATTCTGTGCCTGATGTCTAGTGTGACTTATCTGCACAACAAGAGTTGTCTGCCATGCATTTCAGGCATACTAAAACCATGTATTAGTTTTCCAATAAAACCAGATATATATAAAACCATCTACATGTGCTTGGGATCTCTTTGCAGTATTTTTTTTGTTAGGCAAGCCTCTAATATTGACAATTTTGCATCAGAAAATTATCTTGCAGCTTCTGCTCTGTTTGATATTATAGGAGGTAATAAATTGATCTGATTGTAACTGGGATATTGAGTAGCTTAAACGTTTTGAATTTCTCATAATCAAAACTACCGGCATAGATATATGATTTCGCATAAATACTGCACTTTTCTGCATAATCATTGAATTAAGAGTACTATTTGTTGTTTGGGAATTGGGATTAAAGTGATTTTCTATTTTCTGATGATTATTTTGTTGCAGATAACAGAAAATCTGCAGCTTCCTTTAACTTGGTGGTATCCAATTCCACAAATGCCATGGTGAGGGAAATTAAAGATGTAACTTTTTAGAAAATCTCTCGGGCCTTTTTTTTTATTTCCAGAATTTTTTTTTCTTTTCATATTTTTAGGTTCTTATAAAGGAAATAGATAACTTTAGTCATGGTCAGATTCACATGTTGATTTTTTACCTAAAGACTTTTCTGGAAAGAAGTTGCTGTCTTGCTAAGGAATCAATAGTTCTTGAGGGTGCAAAAGGCTGCATGCATGTTTCTATATATAAAATAATAACAATTGTCTAAACATTGATGGCAATATTTGTTGTGGAAGCTTTTGTCTTTTTTCATTTGATTTTATCTATGCAATACAAATGCAGGGGAGCTATTCTTTTGTAGTTTTCCTTGGGATAGTTTCTGTGAGATTTATTGCTTGCTCAGATCATGAACATGCAAACACAACAAAGGCTACTTTTAATGTCTTGGACTATGGAGCTGTCAGTGGTACCACCACAGACAATTCCCAGGTACTCTTCTAATTATTTTTCCAGTCTATTATTTTCAGTAATGAAATTGGTTTTCTTTCTCAGTCATCTTCTCTGAAAATTTTGAAGGCATTCTTGGAGGCATGGAATGCAGCTTGTAACTCAATAGCTAAAAATCCAACTGTGCTTATTCCCAGAAGAAGATTTTTGGTGTATCCAATCATCTTCCACGGTCCATGCGCAGCCCAAAACATCAACTTTTTGGTATGTCAGAGTTTTTCTGATATTGTTTTCTCATTTCTGATGATATTACATTGAAAAAATGAGGACTATTTCCATGGTTTCTGATGATTCATTCACATATGTATAAATAGATACAAGGAAGGCTTTTGGCACCACAGTCACCTGAAGCATGGAGGGAGCTTGATCCTGGTCAATGGTTGGCTTTTCGTGCTGTTACCGGACTCACCATTGCTGGCCCTGGTTCTATAAATGGAAGAGGGAAGGGTTGGTGGGATCAATCTTGCAGATATCATCCTAAAATGGTACATAATTAAACCACTACATAGTCTACATTTGAATTGTTTCCATTTAGTTTTTGAGTATGGTAGTTCTTAATCTGATGAACCTTGATTTTCAGGAGAATTGCACTAGAAGGGCTCCTACGGTAAGTACCTAGTCTTATACCATCGATTTTTTTCCAAATTATTTTGTATATTCCGTACACCAAATAATTTTAAACCAACAAAATTGTGGTGGTGAGAAGAGCAGGCTTTGAAAGTTCTGTCATGTAAGCAAACCAGTCTTAGGGATATTCACTTCATAAACAGCTCCCAAACTCATGTGTTGATAGAGGGATGTGATGGAATCCATATCGAGAATCTGAACATTAAAGCTCCAGGAAATAGTCCCAACACTGATGGGATTCACATTCAAGCCTCCCACAATGTTATAATCAACAGCAGTATCATAGGCACCGGTAGTAAATTCTGCTTATATCCTCAACATTTTTACTTTTCCAATTTCATTTCAAGATCATAACTATTTGGAGGATTATTAGGTGATGATTGTGTATCCATTGGAGACGGTATATCCAATGTAGACGTCTCAAATGTCAAGTGTGGTCCTGGTCATGGAATAAGGTAACCATTTTGTACATCACACTAGGAAAAGGACTGGCATGTACAGACTTAATTTAGAGAACAAATGTGTTAATTTCCCTCTTCTGTTTGGAAACAGCATCGGAAGCTTAGGGAAGTCTGGAAATGTTGTTAAGGTAGAGAACATTCATGTGAGCAATATCTCCCTAATGGGAACTACTAATGGAGCTCGGATCAAAACATGGCAGGTAACAAACTGAAACAGAATATTTCAGAACTTTGGAAATACACATAAGTTTTACAAGTAACATGTTCTTCCTGTACATGAAGGTTGGCAAGGGCTATGTTCGAGGTGTCACATTCGAAGATATCTTTCTGAACTCTGTTAAGAACCCCATAACAATCGATCAGAACAACTGTGAAGTTAGAGGTGCCTGCAAGGAACTGGTAACTGAACTCACTGGCCACAAGCCCTTCATGATTTTGGTCAAGGTTTTTAGTATAATTGTGATTTGTAACTTACGTTTTTGTGCTTGTTCTACTTATGGTTATAGCCAACTGGGGTTGACATAAGTGGTGTCTCCTTCAACAACTTCTATGGAACATCGAGTACCAATATCGCCATCAATCTGAACTGCAGTAGCTCTGTTCCTTGCACCGGAATATTGTTGAAGTCGGTAAACATTCGACCTGCTAAAATTGGACAGATTGTTACTTCTAGCTGCAGAAATGCCTACGGTTATGCCTATGGAAGAGTTCAGCCAAGCCCCTGTGTCCAAACCTGAACTAATAGATTACCATGTCACATATATTACGGTTCAAAAGGTTTATGACTAGTCTATTCTAACTATAGTTAGCTAGATTTAAATCGAAATGGGACGTCTACCAAAAATAATGAAATGAGTAGCATTCTGGTTTCCTAGATCATTCAGGATTTCAGTGTAGGCTTTCCTGTTCCAAATCGTATATCTTGAACTCTACAAAAAGCTTCGACTAAATACGGAGTACATTATATCTTGAACAATAAAAAACCGGTACGATAGTTTTGCACATAATCCATTTTTGGGTTTTGCTGTGCTATAAAAAGTTTATTCCTTAACAAAACAAATAGAAACAGTTGATTTGTTATTCATGTAAAATGCTGCAAATACTGTAAATACTAAATAGCATAAATGAAAAGATTGTTATTCAAGAAACTATTGATTTGTTATTCAACTTGTTCTTGACAAGAACAACCATTTTTTATAAATAATGTACAAGTTCATATCAATGAAGATAGGTTGAAACCTACAAAACTTGAGCAGAAAATTCGATGAGGGACTTAGGTGGCTGGCCTCTCTGGGCATTATTATTATTAATATTAGCAGGGTTTTTTTATGTTGTTCTTCCACCAACCAAGGAACAAGTGCAGCAGTCCAAATCAAGACGATACCTAAAGGAGTTGTGTTGGACAATGGTCTCGTTCAGGTCACATTTTCCTCTCCCGGTGGAGATGTCATTGACATAAGCTACGGAGGAATCAACAACTTACTCGAAGTGAAAAACTACTAAGGAAATAGAGGCTATTGGGACGTGGTATGGAACTATCCAGGTGAGATTAGTGACAAACAATACAAAACTACAAGGTACACAATTTAAAGTGATCACGTCGACGCAGAACCAAGCAGAAATCTCCTTCGTCACCACATACAATGCTCGCCTCCAGAGAGGCGCGGCGGCTCCGGTGAACGTTGACAAACGTTACATAATGCAACGAGGACCTTCCGGTTTCTACACTTACGCTATTTTCGAGAGGCTGCATGGATTCCCCGGAGGAGATATGGACACTGTTATAGTTGCCTACAAGCTTCAACAAGCCAAGTTTAATTACATGGCGGTGTCGGACGCAAGGCAAAGGTTCATGCCTACTTTTCTTGACAGAGAAACCGGTACTCCATTGGCGTACAAAGAAGCTGTGAAGTTAACCGATAGGACTAGCAGTGGTGACTTTGCAGGAGAGGTAGATGACAAGTATCAGTACTCGGCGGAAGACAAAGACATTAAGGTGCATGGTTGGATTTCTACCGATAAAAACTCACCGGTAGGGTGGGTTTTGGATGATCAGCCCTAGCGACGAGTATCGAACCGGTGGTCCGTTTAAGCAAGACCTCACCTCTCACGTTGGTCCGACTACGATGACAGTGTTTTCTTGTTCTCATTACGTAGGGAAGAAAGTTGGACTCAAGTTCCAACAAGGTGAGCCATGGAAGAAGGTTTTCGGACCCGTCTTTATCTATCTCAACGCAGCAGCTCGAGGATCGGATAGTTCTTCGATAATCCGAACGCTGTGGAACAATGCCAAGTTTCAGATGCATGAAGAAGTTAAAAGTTGGCCGTATAGTTTCATCAATTCTAGAGATTTCCCTACTTCCGATCAACGTGGATCGGTTTTGGGAAGGTTACTAGTGTTTGATCGGTATGTTAACAAGCTTCCATGGACAGCTTCAGCTTATGTGGGATTAGCTCCAGTAGGAGCAGTTGGATCATGGCAAAGGGAGAGCAAGGGTTACCAGTTTTGGACTCAATCTGACCAGAAGGGTTATTTTCTCATCAGAAATGTTCGTGACAAGGCGGTTTAACACCTCTCAAAGATACCCTATTCACAACCTGGATATATCAATGTAGTAAGCTAAATAGGGGTTATCGAACACGAGGAATTGGTGAAACTAAATCCTAACACACTATTATGCTGACAGACTCGACTACAGAACACTAATGGCTATCGAACCTAAGCTAGACAGACTCAAATGCAGCGAGATTTTGACAATGAACTAGACACAGTGGCGGACTACCACACAAAATTTGAGGGTATTCGGAGTTGATTTGGTCACCGAAATAAATCAGCGAAGTTACAGCTAATGCAGAAATCAGTAAATTGCAGAAAATAAATTGTTGAAATAAATTGTTGTAAATAACCAATGAGATATGAATGTTAAGAACTTCTATCCACCCTGACATACTTACGACCTCCCCAATATAATTGAACTAACCATGGATGAATACTCTCCACACAAGAGCTTTGGTTAAGTCATCTTATGTATTACACTCTCTTACTTGGCATGAAAGAGGGAGGGACAATCCGCTCGATCTTGATCCTCACTTAACCGACTTATACATATGGTGATGTAAGCCTAGAGAACTGAAGTCATTACGTTCTAAGAGTGTTTGAAGAATAACAGAGCTTCAAGGGTTGATAAGGTGGTCACCCTTTCATCACTAAGGCTTGTTTCACACAAATTCATGTTTGTCTCTAGAGAATATGCAATGATAAGGTGGTCATATACATAATCAAGACTATAGATCCTAAGCCATGCATCTAAGCGTGCACTCAAAGAAACATGAACATAGAAATCATACGGTGATAAAACAGTGAAACAAAGCTCATCCAAATAATTAATAGAATCAAAAGGGGTTCAAAATCGTAAGCATATCTAGGGCTTCAATCAGCCCCTAACAATGGAAATTTAGCTACTCATAATTTTACATAAGAACATCAAAGAATTCATAAAAGATAAATAAAAGGAGGAGAAAGAAGAACTCTTGGCGTCGACGTAGTCGGGTTTTTCTTTATGCACAGAACTTCTTCTCCAACTCTTCTTTATTTCTTCTCTCTTATTCTCTCTCTTGCTATCTCTACGTACGTCCTCTCTCCTTAGCTAGCTATATATATATAAGCATGCAACTTGGTTACCAAGCTAACCCACGTGCAGGACTTCCACTCAAATTAGACTTCTTTCTTTATTATTCTTCTTTTAGTCTCCAAGTCCAAGTCCACTTCTACTTCCCACCAACTTTGCTCGCCAAGAACCAACGTACGTAATCTCCTCGCCAAGGCATATATAATTGCAGTCACTAAACCCATCGAGCTTGCATATATTCCCTCGCTTAGCAGTTCCTCGCCAGATAACTTCAAAACATATTATTTAATCTCCTTTTCTCCATTAATCTCCAAAATACCTAAAAACAAATAAACATAATTAATTCACTCGATTAATAACAATAAACTAAATATAGGGAACGAATTAAATACCAAATAGACGCATAAATATGCGACTATCAAAATACCCCACACTTAGACATTACTAGTCCTCGAGCAATACACTAAACTAAGACTCTGAAAAGACTCAAAGACTTTAACTACATGACTCTAACAAAACTCTAGTGCCCTCAACACATTGTCTCAGCAATCTCCCACAGTTGTAACACCAAGATAAATGTGACTCCAAATTTGTATACCGTAAAATTTCGAAAATTAATTTCAATGCATGACACACACGTAATATGTAGGACGAAGACATAATCATGGTGAATGTAAAGCTGTAGCATGCAACAAACTTGTCAAGATTCAACCTCACAGGTATATGCTCTCAAAAGTGTTTCTCTCAAAGTATGTCTAAAGTAATCACTCAACTCAATTACTTGCCAAATGGACCACACCATAAGCTTACACTTGTGACTAATCTCCACAGATCAAAGGCTGCCATCTTGAGGATCAAAAGGACTTTCATGGGTTGTAATGGGGCTTGGCTCATAGGTTAAAGAATAAATGGATAAGGAATTCAAATATAATTCTAGAACTCAGTAGAGCACCAAATAAGAGACTTCTTCAAACTTTACAACCATGAACTTTCTCACTTTTGTGGCCGAATTTCATCTTGTTGGGCCTTCACATCATTGTTTTCATCAACAGTTAACTCGGGTATCAAGCTAAACATCACATTTTTTTCTTTTCTTTTCATTCTCTCTTTTTTTTTTTCAAACACTAGCTTGATACCCCACACTTAATTCTTTGCATCACTTTTCGACATTGTCACCGTCTTCACATATCTGTCTCATGTATAGCTCTACCAAGTCCTAGAACAAGGGTAAAGATATAACTATTCTAAAGTTTAAGGTCAGAGATATGTGGGTGATGACATAAAGTTTAAACATGTAGGCTCAAAGTGGTTAACTAAGGGGTGCACATCTTGTGTACACAAAATTAGGACACAGGCTTATATGGCTATGGTGGTGTCCCCTAAATGCCTTTATCACTTCCTCAACCAAAACATGTATTGACTATAAGCTTTGAAAAACACAAGAGTAAGTTCTAGTAATATCTAGAGTCCATTAACTTAATCTGTGGCAAGCAATTGACACTCAATAAAGAAAGCATGTGTATCACATATAGGCTCAATCGCTCACAGGTTAAATGAATCTTAACAAAGTTTAAGCATGCCAAAAATCTGTACCATGTTAACTTTTTCTACATCCACTACACATTCGCATATGCATCATATATCAAGATTAACCAAAGAAACTTAAATAACATGATCATCTTTTAGTCACAATTACGGAAGATATAATCACATCATGGACTAGTCAAGGGCACCTAAGACACAAAACAAAAGACTCTTTTTATGTTTTTCTTGACACTTTTTACTTTTGTATTTGGTTTTTCAAATAAGACACTAAAATACCTAAGGAAAACAAAGAAAAACTCAAAAATATCAACATCGAGCGAGCAGCTCGCCAGACACAGTGTAGCGAGCAACACTTCTCGCGTGAATTTTAAAAAATTACTCACTCATCGTAATATGCTGAAATTTTGGGACAACAAACTAGAGACATTTAAAAACACACCCTCAAAATTTCAGAAAATTACGAGCCTTATAACTATGTCAAATAAATTATACAAAACAGCAGACTGTTTGCTCGCTAGACTCATCGAACTTCGCTGGCGAACAACGTGCATCGAAGCTCGCTAGGAATTTACAAAATTAGTCATACATCGAAATAAGCTGAAATTTCGCGAGCACTCGATAGACTCATTTACAAAACTGCCCTCAAAATTTCAGAAAATTACGAGACCCCTAGCTATCGAAGATGAATGACGCGAACAGGTTACTGTTCAGTACTGAGAACTGTTGCTCGCTGGACTCAGCTCCACTTCGCCAGAATTATATAGAATTAATGACAGAGTGGAATGAGCTGAAATTTAGAGGGGACAAACTATACACATTTATAAACATTCCCTAAAAATTTCAGAAATTTACGAGACTTCTCGATATGGCGAACAAATCACACACAACATCAAACTGAACAGTACAACAAGCGAAGCTCGCTGGAGACTCATTCCCTCGATATAATTTTTCAGAATTGATCATACATTGGAATGAGCTGAAATTTTAAGAGCATAAATTAGACACATGTAAAAACATCCTCTAAAAATTTCAGAAATTTACGAGACTTCAAACTATGTCAAAAAATTGACACGAATCAGCATACTGTACAATACCGAAATAACGAAAAACGAAAAACTTATACATAGACGCTAAGGATATGATATAAACCCCACCCCACACTTGAAATTTGCATTGTCCTCAATGTAAAACTAAAACATACAATACATCAAACAAGCATGGAATGAGACACAAAACACATCACAAATTATATTAAACATGGAGAAAAATAAAGTAAAGGAGAAGAGAAAAGAAAGCAAATCTGGTTTTCCACGCTTCTCCATCAACATGGGTTGCCTCCCAAGTAGCGCTAAGTTTAACGTCTTCAGCCAGACATCTTCAAAACCATCAGGTGGTTGTGGTTTTGGCTCGATCAAGTGCTTGGTCCTTAACAATGATGTAATATGAGCTCTTCCAAGCAACTTGGGTACCCTTGGACTCCCACACACACAAGACTCCAAGTGTCTTATTTTTTGCTTCTTCTTTATCCAAAGCCTCCTCCTCTTGAGTCCAACAAACAAGGTAAAGAGAATATCCTTGTTAGACATATGGTGATCAGGTACCACCATCTCAATATGCTCCAAAATATAAGGGGGCTCGGTAGGTGATTCTTCAAACTCAAGTGTTTCATTGGTGCAAGAAACGAGTGTGGAACTTGAGTTTGGCATTGATAGCTCATGTGGTTGTTCATGTAGTGGTAGCACCATCTCAAAATAAGGAATTTCGATGGACTCCTCCTCAAGGAATTCGTATATCTCATCATCATCAAAGAACGCATCCCCTTCTTCTAATGCAATTTCAGCCTCAGTAGTCAATTTCATAGGCCTATATTCAAGAAGAGATTCGAGCTCATCCAATTCTTGCTTGATCGGCTTCCGTTCTTCAATTTTTTTCTTACTTGATCCAAGCACTGTCTCCAAAGTATCCTCACCCCATCCATATTGAAGATAATCCTCGTCAAGATGGTCTTCCTTGTATTTGTCTTCTTTCCCTAGCTTTCTTAACCTGCTAGGAAAAGGCACATTAGTGGTAATCAAAGGTGAAGATAAAGGACATACCTGAGTTGGTTTCGGTTTTGGCACAACTTTCATTCCAGGTGCATTCTCAATGGGTTGAGTTGGGGTTCCTGGATTGACTTTTAATGACTCATCAATCACAATTTGTTCTATTACAGGCTCTTCCCACTTTCTTCTTGGCTTCTTGATTGTTGGAACTACCTCCAACACCTTCTCACTCTTCAAAGTCATAACATGAGCCACATATGGCCCCTTGGGGTTGGGAAGAGTGTTGCTGGGGAGTCCTTCTATGTTGACTTGAGCCATTGTTTGTTGTATTTGGCTCGTTTGTTGCTCAAGCAAGTTGATTGCTTTACCGTTTCGTTGACTTGTGGCCTTGAGTTCTTGGCACAAAGCACTCATCTCCTGCATAAAAGCACGATTCTCCTCTCTTTCTTTTTGTTTATCCACCATGATCTGCTGTAACATACTCATCAATCGCTGCTCGGTATCATCTGATTGTTGAGGATAGTCATAGCCGGAGTGATCATCCCATGTAGGAGTATAAGGAGGTGTATAATAGTCACTTTGCATGGTGGGATAACTTTGATATGGAAAATATGCACATTCCTCATTTGAGTGACCTGCCATTGAACATCTTGAACAAAACTCAAAGTTAGAATACATAATATATAAAGGTTTATATACAAGTTAAATTTACAGACTCTATTAGGACTTAGAATTAAGCAATTCCCCGGCAACGGCGCCAAAATTTGACAAGGCGGTTTAACACCTCTCAAAAATACCATATTCACAACCTGGATATATCAATGTAGTAAGCTAAATAGGGGTTATCGAACACGAGGAATTGGTGAAACTAAATCCTAACACACTACTATGCTGACAGACTCGACTACAGAACACTAATGGCTATCGAACCTAAGCTAGACAGACTCAAATGCAGCGAGATTTTGACAATGAACTAGACACAGTGGCGGACTACCACACAAAATTTGAGGGTATTCGGAGTTGATTTGGTCACCGAAATAAATCAGCGAAGTTACAGCTAATGCAGAAATCAGTAAATTGCAGAAAATAAATTGTTGAAATAAATTGTTGTAAATAACCAATGAGATATGAATGTTAAGAACTTCTATCCACCCTGACATACTTACGACCTCCCCAATATAATTGAACTAACCATGGATGAATACTCTCCACACAAGAGCTTTGGTTAAGTCATCTTATGTATTACACTCTCTTACTTGGCATGAAAGAGGGAGGGACAATCCGCTCGATCTTGATCCTCACTTAACCGACTTATACATATGGTGATGTAAGCCTAGAGAACTGAAGTCATTACGTTCTAAGAGTGTTTGAAGAATAACAGAGCTTCAAGGGTTGATAAGGTGGTCACCCTTTCATCACTAAGGCTTGTTTCACACAAATTCATGTTTGTCTCTAGAGAATATGCAATGATAAGGTGGTCATATACATAATCAAGACTATAGATCCTAAGCCATGCATCTAAGCGTGTACTCAAAGAAACATGAACATAGAAATCATACGGTGATAAAACAGTGAAACAAAGCTCATCCAAATAATTAATAAAATCAAAAGGGGTTCAAAATCGTAAGCATATCTAGGGCTTCAATCAGTCCCTAACAATGGAAATTTAGCTACTCATAATTTTACATAAGAACATCAAAGAATTCATAAAAGATAAATAAAAGGAGGAGAAAGAAGAACTCTTGGCGTCGACGTAGTCGGGTTTTTCTTTATGCACAGAACTTCTTCTCCAACTCTTCTTTATTTCTTCTCTCTTATTCTCTCTCTTGCTATCTCTACGTACGTCCTCTCTCCTTAGCTAGCTATATATATATAAGCATGCAACTCAAGCTAACCCACGTGCAGGACTTCCACTCAAATTAGACTTCTTTCTTTATTATTCTTCTTTTAGTCTCCAAGTCCAAGTCCACTTCTACTTCCCACCAACTTTGCTCGCCAAGAACCAACGTACGTAATCTCCTCGCCAAGGCATATATAATTGCAGTCACTAAACCCATCGAGCTTGCATATATTCCCTCGCTTAGCAGTTCCTCGCCAGATAACTTCAAAACATATTATTTAATCTCCCTTTCTCCATTAATCTCCAAAATACCTAAAAACAAATAAACATAATTAATTCACTCGATTAATAACAATAAACTAAATATAGGGAACGAATTAAATACTAAATAGACGCATAAATATGCGACTATCAGTTCGACCAGGTAAATATAACTTGTTTGCTTCGGCTCCAGGAGTGATTGGAGACTACAAATATGAGGTTGAAATCACCTTGCTCCGGGGAGTAAAATCCAACTGCCTAGTCTAACTCACCAACCTCCGAGAGCCGGTCCAACATTATGGGAGATCAGAAATCCTGACCGGACAGCTGCCGAGTTCTATGTACCGGAGCCGTATCCGAATCTCATTAACAAGTTGTACAGCCGTATCCAAAGAGACAAGTTTAGACAATATGGGATGTGGGCACGTTAATGACGTTATAGTGAGCGTTACCCAAAGAACGACCTCATATACAAAGTTTGAGCAAGCAATTAACGCACTGATTGGTTTTATGCTCAAGTAACCAGAAATGTTAATGGTCAATACATAGGAACGACATGGCAGGTTCAGTTTAGACTCGACAATGTTCGTCCTGAAAATTATGTCCTCCAACTCGCACTAGTATCGGCCACATTTGCAGAACTGCAGATTCGAGTCAACAACTTGAACACGGTGCGACCTGTTTTCTCGACGGGGCTGATGTGCGATGACAATGCTATATAGCAAGGCATGGAATTCATGGCTTATCCTGGTTCTGGAGTATCAACATACCAAGCACTTTACTACATCCAGGAGACAACACAATCTGGAGTATCACACAGTCGAGAGGTGGCTCAGCTTTCCAAGGTGTCATGTGTGACTATATAAGACTAGAAGGACCTCCTCAGCCATAGATTTCATTACACAAGTATTAGTGTAACTTCTAATACTGTATTGGGTCGAAAAAAACTTCTAATTAACTTATGGCAAACTTACTAACATACAGCACCGAGTCCACATTGATTGGCTGAACACATAAACTCAGCTCAATCATCATATACAGCTAAAATGATATTACACTAATGTGAAAATTGATTGTGTAAACTATTGTACCAGCTATTTAAATTCACAATTTCTCATGACGACAACTTCTGGATCGTCATTTCCTTGAGCGAAGTCACTAATCTCCTAAAAAATTTAAGATTATGACCTACTTTATCCTGAAAAAAAGAGAAGCAGCCAACATTAGCAACATAAAAGAGACTGTTGACAGTAAGGAGACATTCACATGTGAGCAAAACACTAACAAAGGAGGGCTTCCTTATCAGATCATATATTACTCAAAATAAAAATAGAGCTGCCACCGATTATTTTCTCCCAACACAGCTTATAGCATGCTCGAGTAACATCAGAAAGAATGATCAGGCCACAGCCGCCAAGTGGTAATTTAAGAAAGCCAAGTTGTAAGAAGCATACCTCACTAAGTAACTCAAGTCTTTCTAAAGTCGAAATAAATTTTCCACACAGCAAAGATACGTCTTGTTCTGGACCAGACTTGGCACCATATGTAATTGTCTTTAAAGACTGAGGGGGATCAGATGCAATAGAACTGCCAAGAAAGAAAAAGATTAGCGAAAGGACGTTGTCAATCAGTAGTAGCAGTAATTCAAGGACATATTATATCAGTCATGAACTGCCTTGGTACCAAGAGGCAGCAGCCTTCCTAATCACAAATGATTAAAGGTCAGAACAGAATCCCATATAAGAATATCTAGGGTTTTGGTCTGACACTGATACAATCTCTTACAAGGCTCTACATACTCCCACCAGTAACCCTTCTCGTTGAAGGAAGAAAGCAAGGGAAAGGATATGACAGAGTCCATACCTATCCTGAAGATGGCTTAGGAAGACATTCAGTAGATGCTCCACCAATGGAAGTAATATGGTTATTATCTGGTCTTTATTGCCAACAGCGTGACACATTTCCACCATTGCAATATACCTCCTATAGAATGAAAGAATCAGTTAGAGCATAACACGAGCTTGCTGATTAGACCCAGGAAATAACCTTATAATTGCATGGACATAAACCAAAAAGATAATATGACAATCTAATCAAGATTGCAATCTCACAAGACATATATGAAAGGAGGAACCTAGACTTTAACCATCACTTATTGTTAGAGGTATATATTCATCAGCTATTTTTACTTCAAAAATGAACATGTTCACAATCAATTAAACTTAACATTCATATCAACTACACCACAGTCCACAGATGAACCAAATTATCTGAGAAACACACTAAGGAGAACCTTCAAATTGAATTGGTCTAGTTTCTCAAGAAGCTTATGGAATACCTTTTTTGTATATTGTCAGATGATGAAACACAAACTTGCCGAGCAAACGTATTAATAATTTCATCCACCTCCTGTCTTGATACTTCATTTATGTCTCGAATCTGCAGTATATACATATTGGTAAATTAATGTTCAAATATTGCATATGAATTGAACCAAGACAAAAGAAGACAGTGTTAATCTAAACCAATCTACCCTATTGAGTAGTAACGATTTCTCCTCAGTAGCTCTTTCAAGAGCACTTGTCAAAGAAGAGAGAAAAGATCCAAGCAAACTCAATGTCGGCTGTTGAAAGGAAATGGCGGCATTGTAGTCAGGAGGCATGTCTGAGACCTGTCGTAACAGAAGTTGGTAAAGAGTCATAAACAAATCTATCTCTTAAATTAATCATTAAGATCTTTCAGAATATGTACCTGCAGTCGAAAGGATTTCTTTGTGACGAGAAAATATAGATATGAGCTGAGGCTAAAGCATATTTGATAAGAATTAAGTTCTGTCTTCTTGTGATTCTGTTAATTCACCATGAAAATATCAAATACTACACTTTGAAGGAGACTAAGTCAGTATGTAAACTTAGAGTTACGGTGGAGTAACAAGTGTGCAAACCTCAAACGATCGAACTGATCGAGCTGAACCGAGAGTCTCTATGTCACGAGAGAAAAAAGCATGCATCAAACAAAACAGCGCTTGAACAAACCCAGATTCATCACTCTCTTCATATGGCCAAACCTACAAAAGGGGAAAGAGTAATGCATTACAGTCAAAGCGGACAAAACAGCATGGCAGCTTACAGATCACGTATAGATATGGATCATCTTTTTGAAGAAAAAGAAAATAACCACATTTGAAGCCATATATTAGGACGCTCACTAGAGAGTAACTAACCCCATCTTGTTTAACAAATCTCATGCAAACAAAAATGAAAATGCCCCTCATACCTTGCTTAGTATACCAACAACGAGGTTTATCTGCTCCATCACCAGCTCATCAGCTTGAGAAATATCCTCCCGAAGAACATGATCAAAAAGTGATCTATGTCCCTTGACAAAATCTATGACTTGCCGAACAACTTTGTTCTTCACCTGTTATACATCCAAATTGTTACACACTTGCATTTCTGGAATGCATTTTTAGGCAATTAAGTAAACTCTTAGACATTATCTAGAACAAGAGACGAGCATTTCAGTGGTATGTGAAAACAAGAGGGTGTCTCACGGCGAGCCTAATAGTGGTTTCGGAAACAAGAAACTTATAAAGTCCAGTTATATGATCCTAGGTTAGTAAATGCTCTTGGACCAAGTATCTGGAAACATTTGCAAACTGAGTTTCATCACTTCTAATGTAAATTATTTGTTTGTAAGATTTCTTTAATTCATATAATGGACTTTTAACATATAAGATCATGATTAGACCAGGTTTGATTGGACAACAGACCAGAAACTTCCGAACCTTATTGAGAAAGGAAGAAAAAAAAACTACTTCCGAATAAGAAAGTAAGCACCGCTAACCTCATAAAATTCAGATGTATCAACTAAAGACAACAGAGAAAACACCAATCTTAGAATAGGGGTAACAATCATCCTTTGCTTGTTGATATCGACAGAAACATCTCTATAATTCTTAGTGTCAGACCATCGCAAATTTCCCTGCAAGTAGTATGAATTAGGTGAATGGGATACAAGAAATTGCTGAAAGTACATATGCAAAGTTCACCGGTGTATATATGTAATACTTACAAAAAAGTTGACCGCCCTGCATGAAGCAATATGCTCCAACGCCCCCATTGAGAAGAGAACCTGAGCTCCAGATTTCCCATACTTGTGGCTTATTCTCAAAAGCAAAGCAAATTCAGCCTCCAGCGTCTGTGCTCGCTGCATTGAGTCTCGAGAATGCCCACCATCCTAGGTATAAGGTAATATATGTAAAGTTCAGAAGAAACTAAAATTGGTACTGTAACAAGAAATTCCCAGAAAGAGGAACTTGAAAGAAAACATTAAACTCAGATACTCAACAGAAAAAAAGAACATGATAAGTGCAGCCAAAATTCAAAGGAGTTTAAAGTTTAAACATATATGAGTTATGTACCAACGACTTGGGTAGAGTCATGAGATCAATGTACTTGCTCCTGGGAGTAAGGACTTTCAGACTGCTGACTTGCTAATGGTATACGACTCTAAAATACAACTCCCTCGCACTTTAATTCAAAATAATAGCAGAGCCAGTAGAATGTATTTAACTCAGCACCATATATTGTAGAATTGTTGGCTATCCTATAGTAAGGTTATTAAGAAAGGTTTCAAAAGTCAGAACACAGACAGTTCACGAATTGCTTCTACTGGCCTTACCAAATTGGCAAGGCATAGTGATTATATCTCTAAATAAACAAGCACACAAAAGGTACCAGGATAACATCCCAACACGGTAGGGTTGAAGAGACCCAACAACTTCTCAGAAATTAACACTGATCTATTTTTCACTGCAGAAGGAATGAATCAAGAAGTGTTGAAAAGCAGTCACCCAGTTGGCATCTATAAGGTGATCACGCCTAGACAACTAAACCCACTTGGCTTATTGACTTCAAAGTCTATTGAACAAGCACCTGATAAGATAAGTTGCTGATGTTCGTAAGACAAGATCTTGGGAAACCCCTGCTTTGAAGATGGCCCAGGAAATATTTGTCATGATCTACACATATGATTGCATCCAAAACATAAAGTGACATCGTCTTCCCAAGTTCACTTCCATGAGTAGCATCTTTTATTACCTGAAAATTTCACATAAAAAAAGAGAGTATATATTTATGAGCAAAAGAAGAGAGAATTTCATTTGAAAAAAATAATAATAGTAAACGACAATGAAACTATGAAAGATATTAGCCTGAATCATGATATAGTTAAGCAAGCAGACCAATATTGTTCAATTGGAAGCAATTGAGAAATGCACCAACACACATTAAAAGAAGAGCCATGTGAGAGATCTCAAATAGTTAATCTGATAAGTTCAGAGTTGCATCCAAGAGATGTTTAAGGAAGGATAGACTACAATGAATTTAGACAGTAACTCAAAACCAGTGTAGTTGTGTACTTAAACAATGTGTAGGAACTACCTCACAAGGTCTACTTATTCTCAATCCCATTAAAGCACAACAAGAGTACGAAAAGAATGAAAAGCTTACCAAATCCAAAAGAGATTGATTTTCTTTTCTTAAAATAGAGAAATTGGCACAAGCAAGTTCTACCTGTTCCCGATTAATCTGAGGAAATAACATAAACACTTAGATAGAAGTTAGAGCATCTTAACAAATTTGCAATGAAATATCAAACCACAGACCTTCTGGAGATCCAAATCTTCACCCTCTTGCTCATCAAGCAACAAAAACTGCAAAACTGTTGATGGGATATCTGGATCAAGCATATGCTGACAATACTGAAAATAGCTAAGCAGCAGTGCGTATTGCCTGAAGACAATGATCAGTGGTCAGACAATGACTCAGAAATTAAGACGATCATGGGAGCAACAACAATCTCAGATAGGCAGCATACCGTCTCCTTAAGGCTTCTGATGATTCCTGTCTAAGAATTGCCAATATGAGCCTATAGAGGATTGAATGACAAGCTGCGTTTGGCAATTGCTTTGCCATGATAATATCAAGGCACACCAGATTATCAGAACTTATGCCACCAGGGTATAGAAATCTTTCATCCCTTAACTTTGCCATGCATGTCAGTGCAACCTATACAAACCTTATTTAATTAAAGATACTTACAAATCCAAGTTGCCACAAAAATTGAAGTTCAGAAGAAAGTTTAGCATACCTGGCACAACAGAAATGCCATCTTCAATGAACAGTCTGGAGAAGCAGAAGCAGTCAGAGCAGCAACGAGAACTCTGTTTATGACAAGACAGCATGTTATGAAGAGCATAGAAAGTAAAAAATAAAAATAAATAGAATCACTGATTTTGACTTACTGATATAGAAGGTCAGATTGATTCCCAAGTGACGATATTCTCCGGGATGCAGAGATCTAAAAACAATTAGAGAAAAAAAATTATACTGCTGACAGCAGTGAAGTACTTAAAAGGTAAAATCCAACCAGCAAAATACTCAACAAAACAAACTACTATATATAATACAACACAGACCTCAACAAGTTGTGACCAGGCAATTAACATATGAAGTTGTGCAGCTTGCTCCTCAACATTCTTATTGTTCTTCCAACCCCATCTCAACAACAGTTGAATTGTTTCTTTAGCCTCATTCAATTCTGCTTCACTGCCAATATTACTCAAGTGGGGATATACAGCATTGAATTTCTGAGAAGAAAAAAAAAATGAACACTAAATCAGCACCAGGACCATATGTTGTGATTTAAGGAAGACGACAATTACACATCTGGAACTTAATCATGGGAGCCAACCTGCCAAAGTTTATCACGGAATGAGGCAAGGTCTATTAAACGATCACCACGTTCTGAATAGTAGTGGACACCACTCTTTCCAGATGTTGTAGGATTACAAACTATATCCTCTGCCTAGGAAACGAATATGATGGGGTTCAGTACAAAGTAAACAAATTAATATGTTAGGAAAAAAATTGTTACTCGCAAGTCAGAGTTTCATGGATGGTAGGAACAGAAGATTACCAACAAATCATATTTTGTATTGGAAACAATCTCTGAAAGCTTCGTGTTCGTATCTGGGGATCTAAACTGAACCACTTCAAGCAACTCCAACACCTACGATTCAAACCAACAATAGAATATTACAGAAAAAAATTCATTTATGAAGCCTCAATAACAAGCAACCAATAGCGACACTACGAATTGGAAAAAAGAAGAGAAAAGGGAAACCACTAAAGAGTTAAGCAATGAACAATACCTTACTCTTGCCAACTGGTTGAGTTCCAGCATGCTCAACTCCATCTTGAGGAAACAACGAAGGAGACATGAGGCCATCAATTCCATTTTCAAAATTTTCCTGGCCAAAAATATGCTCAAGGATGCTGCGAGATGTTTCTAGGTGAGTGGGTTTATTGACATCACCAACATGAAGTTCAATTGCAAGTAGTTTCAACAGCCAAGCTCTCTGGGAAAAGATCAGAAGTAAAGATTGAAATTAATTAAAAAATGGACCATACATATAATGGATATGCATACATGAAGATTAATAGCAAATATATAGACTGAGAAGTAACAATCAAAATATAAAGATATGTTCATGTTCACCATACAGGCTCTGAGTACAACTATGACAGCAAATATTTCATGCTCAATGCTCAATGCACAATCATACTAATTGCTGAAGTGTATGATTTCAGTAAAGCTCACTAAAAGATGCAAATCATGAGTAAAAGAAGCCGTAGATTCAACCTGATGAAGGGAACTGATGCGTAGCGCCTGATTGTTCTTCCGTTTTGGAAGTGGGGCAATCCCAATCATATCAAGGTGCTGGAATCATAAACGAAAATGCATATTAGATGTATGTGAGGTTAAAGAATAAGAGCAGAACAAACAGAAAGAAAAAAAATATATATATATAAGGAAAGGAAGTGTTATTGAAGAGTTACCTTTACAAAGAACTGATACTTCTTACTACTAAGCAGATCCATCACAGAATCACATGTTAACGGATCTAAGCATAACTTATAAAGAAGCTGCAAAAGAGAAGTGTCAGCAAAATCTCTGGAAGAAAATGTGGGAGAATCCCTGCGAAAGTAGGGATAGTGAAATCTGACCTGAAAACCAAATTCATGAAGTAACACATTAACATCGGGTTTTGAAAGCTTCTCCAAAATTTCAAGAATAACCTTCAAGCAACTGTATATAACATTTAATAGCAAAATCATGGAACAGAAACTGGAAGAAATACACAAGAACTAGTTAGGGCAACAATGAAGCAAGTCAAGCAACTAACCTGTAATGGAATTTAGGTTGTAGCACAGTACGCTCAATAGGACTGTCGATATCAAATTTGAGTAGCAAATGAGTAATATTGGGAGCTGGCCGGCTGATATTGTCTATTAGAAGCTGTAAATGTAGAAGTAAATGTATGTTAAATATAGAGAAACAAAAAGAACACAGTAAGCAGAAGTTACCAGCTAACCTGCAATATCAGTACTCCTGGATCATTACTAGTGTTCTCTATGACCTGGCAATCTTCTGATCGTAATTCTAGGCAAGCTGCATAATCCTCAACCAAAGAGCTTGCAGCATTGGACTTTAGCAGTAATTGTACAAGCCCGACCATGCGAGAACTGTTACCCAAAATATATATTTGATGACACTTGATTGTTCATTAAGCAATTAAATTAAGAGCAAACCAAATGAGAAAGAAGAAACTCAAAGAAGTACCTTAGTATACTCATGATTTTGACAGAGCACTGCTGAATCTGTGGTTGAAAATCATATCTGACGTATTCCAATAAAGCTACAACTTGGTTATGATCTTGAGAGAGTATGACATCGAGTGGCTGCACAGGAACGAGCAATTAGTTAGTCTAAAAATAATAGCAGCATTGAAGGCATGGAACTTGATGCAAGCACAACAAATGCCGATGAACAGAAAAAACCTTTTCGATCTTATTCAACTGAGACCTGTAAACAAAATTTAACTTTTATCCATTATTCTAGTTTCAACAATCTAGACAGGACAACACAGCCACGTACATCTGAACATTTCTTTTTTCTCTCTTTATAGCACATCTACTTTTGAAGGCATACTTCTTAGTCAAGATACAATTCCTTTATAGTTCCATAGTCTATTAGGAAGCAGAGTTAAGCATACACAGTTTGGGTGCTCATAGTTGTGTTCTCTGGGGCTCCAGAATCAAAAATCTCATTTAGTGTCCTATGTCAACTTTTACAAAATAAGGATGCTGACAAACTGTCACTTCATACACCTAGAGCAATCATATAGTTCCAAAACCTAAATAGAGGTATGAGATTTGCTGATGCTCTTGACATTAGCAAAATCTCAGATCAAATCTGATACCTAAGACATGTGAATATCCTCAGGATGGTGTAGAATAGGTATCAATCAATCACATGCCACAGATTCAAAGATACAAATCAAGTCTGCTCAACTCAGAGTAGCAACGTTTACAAGGAACAGTCTACCCTATTGAGTAGTAACGATACCTGGTAAGGTAATAAGATACCTGGTAAAGAGGACGCCAGAAATCAGAAAGAAGCAAATCCCTCTCCAATACAAGAATTATAATCTCCAAGGATAGTTGCACAGCCTTCTCTAAGAGTTTCCCGTACACTTTATTTGTCCGTTCAGTAATAGTGGTATTGACACCAGGCAAAAGGATACCCATAATGTTACGGAAAACAGATTTTCCACTCATGAAATCCTGTAACAAGTGGTTACAGTATGAGTGGTATTGAACCCAAAAAGAAAAACACAACACGAGCAATAGTAAATATTTAATGGGAAATGCATATGAGCAGATGCACATGATAAAAACTTACTTTGAGCAATTCTAGTATTGGTAGCTGCATCTGGAGTGTAGATGGTTGTGTTATTGTTGAAAGCTGAGAATGATCAACGACACCATCAATGTCCTCCTCACTGATGTCATATAGACTCAACATCCTGCACCATATATGAGCTTAGAAAAATAAATTTCCACCCAAGTTCTAGAGCATGACCTTTACCAATTGACTCGTCTACTAAGCAGAATAATTTGGCTCAGGAAACAAAATGCACAGATTAACATATGTGAAAGATAATTACTCAGAAATCAGAGATAACTTCTATAACTAACTACACTTACATATGGAAATGCTGGAGACAAGCAACAACCAGTTCCCATTTCTCACAGGGATCAGCATAGGCTCGTTGAGGAAATGGCCTAAAAACGTGATCATAGATGAACCTAAAAATTCCAATGAATCTGCAAAAACAAAAGTTCATCACCACTATTCAAAAAGAAGAATAAGATATGAATTCCAAGCTAAAGTTAAAAAATCAGCAACAGTTACCTGTGCCCTCTATCACTCAAGTCTCGTTCTTCAGAAATAAGAGCATTTAACAGCTTTAGGAACGATATTGTAGAAGGATATTGCTCTCTCCTTGCTTCTATTTCATTCAGCTCAAATTGCATATCGTATATCTGTAACGTAAATGAGAGTTTTAATTACATATAGGAGAAGTCAATTTCCCTGCCAATCAGCCACCTGGCACCTAACACTTTCGAGGAGTACATTGCCCATGCGTGTCAAATTCAAGCAACAACTAGACATCTATTATATTACTTATTAGCACAAGTAGAGCAAGCAACCAAACTAGTGTGTTCAGCTATTTACTATAGCCAGTTGACACCTACTAGATTGTGAAAACATTGTTCAGTAACATAGCTAGTGTAGCTAGTTACCATAGCTAGAGTACCCTCAAACCAGTAAATTCTAAAAGCTTAGCGATATGTTGCAACAAACAAAATTTGAAATCAGGACAAGGTTTTAGGCAAAAAGCTAGAAAGACTTTATTATAGCTTATTTCAATCCTAACTATCACAGAATCACCTACCACAATTAAAATACAGAAACAACGAAATTTCTAAAAGACCAACCTGTGGCTGCGCACTCTTCCCAACTTGAGATCCAACAACCACGGGGAGATCATATTGCTCAAGAAAACTCCAAACTGTATCTTTCAGGACAGGAGAGACATACACAAAAGTTGTTATTGCATTACGCAAGGCACCCTGCATCAGTTGGCCATAAAATATATCACTATCAGTTAAGTGAATTTCAACCAAAGCTTCTGACATAAACGAAAGAAGCCGCACATGTTAAACTAGATACTCTGGAACAGCAAATAAATACAGCTATCAACCTTTAGATATGGAGGCACATTCTCATAACCAAGGAGCTTGAACAAAGGCTCGATATCAGAAAACCAATTCTTTCTTTCAAGGGGATTTCCATTTTCCACGACCTACACCACATAAAGTATCATTAAAGAATATTATTCCTCCCAACAAGAGAAGATCATGATCTATCATTGGTAGGCTACAGGTAATAGAACTAAATATGACCAAGAGACAAGTTTAATACAAGGAGTGGAATTTTTCTACTGTAACTTATATCCAATGTGAAAGACTTTTGCACACACAAACCTTTTGGAGGACATTCAAATAAGAGACAAGTGCTTTTGCATCCCCCTCCGGGAGTTCAGGTAACATGGCACCAGCATTTTGAAGGGACAGTTTAAACTTCTCGTCATAAATTGATAAGCTATTAAACAAAGTGCTCCACCCAACAGAACGAAACACTTTTCCCTGAAGCAACTCATAAACCTTTGAAGCACCTTCTTGACAAGAAGCCTGAAATGAAAATAAGATCATGAATGGTCAACTATACTGTGATCAAGCATGCTTATTAAAAGTAATCAGCTCAAACATATCTTCATACCAAGGTACTCAGCATATTCAAGAACGCCACTAGCGTTTGAAAGTTTGTATGGTCTTCTCCAGCAAAGTTCACAAATGTCCACAAGACATCATTACCAGACATTAGCTCTGGTTCCTTCTAGAGAAATTATTGACACGGCAAATATGAGAGACTCATGATTAAAGAGAGCATCTAAACCATTAGTTTGAACTAAAAAATATAGACAACTAGAAATCTCAAAATGATAATAAGATTTCATATTAGTAGCATCGAGTGAGCACTTTCACTTAATAAGCGACCCAATAAGTTAGGCTGAAGAGTGATTGTAGAAAAACTCAAATTAAACTAGACTACTAAAGCTATGTAAGTTAAAAAAGTGTTGTAGTTCAAAGTAACCTGATAAATTCCGCTCACAAACTCCAAAAGAGAGATGAATGGTAGAGGACCAGTTTCAGAGACTTGTAAGGTTTGGTTAGTATCATGTGCAAAATCATGTGATCCAGCCAGGCGGTATGGACTGAGCATGCTCATAGCCCTCTCCTTTGATTCTTTAACCTATAGGATATTGAAACAGGAAATCAATAATTGAAAGGGTGGGGAGGGGAAAAAATTAGTACCGTTGAACAATTACTTTTTAGACTGAATAAAAATAATCAATTAACCTTGTCTCTGGCAAGTGGGTGAGATAAGAAGCAGGAGATCAGCTTGTGAAAGTAGGCATTGTACATATAGCTCATGTCCTCATCATCATTCTGTACACATATGTACCAATACTTAAAGTAATGCAAACGAAAAACAATATTGGGTGGAGCAGAAATTCAGAGGATAAGAACCAACCTCATACGCTGCAGTTTGAAGAACTTCATCTAATATAAACTGGAATACATTTTTTGAAAAAACCACTTCCAAGCATGACTGCAGATATCCCAAAGTAGTCGATGACGCACTTGAAATAGTATCCCTTCCCGTAAGAGCATCATGTATTAGCATCAAGTGTACAGCCCAAGCAAGCCTTATGCTGCCAACAAAGCCCTCAACATTTCGATCATTTCCAGCTGCCATTACCTAAAGCTCAGAAGATAAGCAGCAATTTTCAGGTGAGAAATTTCATAAATGAGGAAGGAGAAACAGCCAAAAGAAAATTTGTCTTACCATTTCATGAAATTCATGTCTAAAGGAGGCATCGTGGGAGAGGACAGATGACTTATCAGGTGATGCACTTAAAGCATCTGATACTAAAGCAATCACGAGAGAAAAAAGAAGACTGAATGTAATCTGCATAACATAAAATACAAGAATAGCAAGATATAAATGAGAAAACATAAAACTTGTGTTTGCAAAACGAGAGAGGATTAACAGTGCACTGTTTTTCATGATCAATATTGCAAACATCTGAAAACCAATAAACCATTCAACATAAAAGAAAGAACATGCCTGACGTTGTACTGTGTCTTCACTGTCACTAACTCCAAAAGCAGTATCTTTTAATAAGAGAAAAATATCTTTTACATCCTTTGGACCTACAAACAATATATAACAAAACGATATTAACATAAACAATATAAGATCGAACATGTAAGAGTCATTGCTTATTTTAGTCACTATCAAAGGTTATGTTCAAGCAGATCATGCATATGATTAAAAATAAAAATCTTTATCACAGAACTACTGTAATACAGAAAGTGTTGATTCGATCTAAATGCGTCCAACGTTAGTAGTCCTTCTATGCGACATGCAAACTAACATAGTAAAAACAATATAAAAACAGCTTATATTGATTACATCGTTAGAAATTATCCACTATAAGTTCTCTGCATGCAAAAAAACTTAACAATTCCACATTGTAAAGAAATTATGGTGCTTACTTATCCGCACAACCAGAATAGAAAGAACTAGGCAGTGTCCAAGTATGAGCCGTTCCCGAGAAACCACAGCTTGTCGGACAACAAGACCACCTCTAGAATCAAGAACATAACGTTCAGATTGAGGCCCGCCCAGACCAGCCGGTTCTTCTCGATTAAGTTCCTAAAATCAAAACCAACAAAATTCCTTAAATTTGTACCCAAAAAAGCAAGTAATTCTCAAATTGATCCTGACAATACCATATCATTAATAGAAGTTGATTCCTTTTTCATTATGATAAAATAATTTGGTGAAGTTGCTGAGAAGATCAGGAAACAAGTAGATATGTTCTACAAATTGATGATCTCTACTTAGATATGTGAAGCAATCGGTAGCATAATTATTCTTTCAACAGTGAACATACCAATTGACAAGAGACGTCAGTTTAATTAAAAAAAATCACTAAAGTTGTTTTATATATAATCAACTGAGAGTAAAGTATTCTAAACCTAAAGCTAATTTAAAATTTTTGACATCACCAATGCAAGCATATTGCATGAAAGTACAGACACAAGTCTGAATGAATTAAAAGGTAAGGTGTGACTGTGCTTCCTGAATCTTAATGGGAAAAATGTTCAATACCTTTATAAGAGATATTATCCTCTGCCTACGCCCATCATTGAAAAGATTTTCCAGAAATTTCTGAATGTCAGATACAGTGTCAGCTTCAAGACCCTGATCAAGCACGACAGCCTGTGAAAGCAGTAATATGTTAACTAAGAACTAAGGATCAAACAATAACTAAACGGATCTAAAACGAAGAGGTAGCAGCCGGAGAAGAGCGAGATACCCTCAAAAGTGTATACAGAGCTGTTAATAGATCTCTTCTTTCAGTGTACCAAAGCCCGGTTGTAAGCCGCAGAATTTCTAGTGGCTCTCTTCCCATTAATCCCCACTAGTTATGGAAAAGAGAAGCAACAGAGATAACAAACTCAGATTTCCAACATGTAAATTATAGGTCAACCGAGTATTACAAGAAAATAACAGCAGATATATGTACCTCTTGATTTGCAGAGACAATCAAACGGACACAATCAATCTCATTCAGATGTAGGTCATCACTTAACTTCAAAGCCTACAACATTAGTAACAACATCATCATCACCAGCTGTAACACTACTACCCCAAGTAATTCCAAAAATGTGAGTACACTACATTTATCCAACCATATGAGCACGGAACTAATCGAAACACAATGTAGTGCTCGTAAAGCCTACTAATCGGATTCCCTAACAGAAATTCACATTGCCTATTACACTAATCAAATTGTATCTACAATCATACTAGAACTAGTTATGAAAAGTGTTAGGGTTACATACAATCTGCACGTCCTGGTCATCGAGCAATATTGAAGGCCCATTCGGCAGCCTAACCTCTTTGGACTGAACTTGTGCTCGGTCCGACAGCTTCGGAGGCTACATAGAAACAAACAGTGCTCAAATTATGGCCCTGCATCCTCAAAATCTATAAAAACTAATGGCACAAAACAAACGAATACAACTTTGAAGCTTAGAGAGAGAGAGAGAGAGGTGTACCGGATACGATAGGAGTGACGGGAGAGACGGGAGAGAGTTGCGAATGGCGTGAGTGAGCTCCACGCGCTGCGAAGGGGTCGGAGGCAGCGGGCCTAGAAGAGTCGATTCGATGACTGAGAGGAGCTGCTTCGGCGTCATTTGAGTGGATTCGGGGAACCGGCGAGCAGCGGCGGTGGTGGTTCGATTGTTGGAAACCCTAGGAGAGAGAAAAGGGAAAGGGCGGGAAAAATGGGATTCGCGAAGGTTTTGTTACATAGAGAGAGAGGAGGGAAGGAGGAGGAGGAGGAGGAGGAGAGGAGGTGGTGGTGTGGGTAATAAAACCCCGTATAAGCCCTAAAGGTTCGACCCGGTATGATTTTGAATCTGTGACATTCGTTTTGTGCGTAATTTCTGACGTGTTAGCTTTGAAAATGTTTTGGAAAAGTTAATTAACTATTTCCATATTTTTTTTTTTTAGAAGAGATGACAGTATTGGTTTATACTATTGAGATTTTGAGATTAGAATACGTTACTTAAATAATCGCGGTATAAGTTCTCACAGCAACTTTAGCAATGTAATTTATAATTTTTTTATTTTGTTCAAATATATAGTCAAAATTTATTTTAACCATGTACTTTTAAAAATTTGCTCAAGCAATGTTACTTATAATTAAGGTATATTTAAACGTATAATTGATTTTGATTGGTTGATGGAAAATAGATAAATAACTTTCTTAGCTATTAATTGGTTTTGCAACCTATAAGAAAATTATTTGATGATAATTATAACTTTTACATAATCTATAATTCATGATTTGGTATAAGAATAAAGGATGAAAACGTGAAAACGTGAAAAATAGGGATTCCCTATTATAGCTAATGAGATAGGGGATCTATTGGAGTTGATTTTAAAGGAAAAAAAACCTCATATTTCTACTAAAAATGAATTATAGGACATCTGCTGGAGGTGCTCTTATCAGAGTTATGTAAAACTATTTATGTTTACAATCCCTAATCCATATAAAAGGACACTCTCATGAGTCATCTACTTGAAGCATAATAGAAACAACCTTAGAATGTGACGATGAGTCAAGTTTATTTGTTTGCTGAGATTCATCACCTCAACCGTTTTTTGAAAGATTTTTTTTATACATAACTTTTCAGAAAGATGATTTGGTAACAGATGTGAAGACATAAAGAGAGCAAGTGTGAAGAAAAATAATTTACCGTAAGTGTTTATGGGAAGGAACTAGTAAAGCAAATCCCTAGGCCTAAGACAGATCCATCGGCCCATGTAAAATTGTCCAATGTCGAGTCACAAATATATAACATATTAATTTACACCTCAACGTTTTGAGTTTATTCTTGTTTAGCCTTAATCTTGTCCACTTTAACTCACTCTTTGTATTTTGGTAGGAATCAGAGACAGGGGAGAGAAATTAACATTTCGAAGCTCAAGAATGGGTAAAACAAAGACGAGAAGATCAAAAGAGGAAATTTGGGTCAAAAATCAAAAGTCAACTAAAATTCAAATGTTGACTTTTCGTTGTCTTTTTTTGTTGACTTTTTCGACAACTTTTTCGGCAGGCAACAACTCTTTAATGGACATTTCGGCAAGTCATATCATGTGAAGCATCAAGGGTGGAACATCAAGTACTCACGTTGGTCATTTATACACCAAGTGGGGTTCTACTCATGTGTCTTTTAGTTTTATCCACTTGAAAACCTACTTGTCCCAATCCACCTTCTCCCTCTATCCAAAATTTTTATTGCAAACCCCCAAAACACTTTTCCACATCATTCTCCTTCATTCTCACCCTAGCACCACTTTTAGCTCCCTAGCCCCATAGCTATTCTCTCTCCACCTCTTACACATCCTGTCACCAAATTTTTAAAATTATTCATCCCATCACCACCAAATCATTACTCCATCACCAAATTTCATCAACTCACCAACTACCTACTACTCATCATCATCAAGGCAAAGTGCTACAAACTAGGAGGAGAAGAAGAGCTCACACTCACCATATGATTTCTTGAGTCATCTTATCTCATCAAAATTTGTTACTTCTTCACTTTATCTCTCTCATTTCTAGTTTTTATACCACTATTTGTATTGATGATGATGTTGACATCTAACGTGTGAGTAGTTCATATATAGTTAGAGCTAGGTTTGGAAACCCATAGCCAATTTTACTTATAATTGATGTTGAATTGAGTATTGATGTTATTATGATACCATTTCCACAAACTAGTTCAAGAGTTAGATGTTTATACCTAAAATTTATCACTCTCTGTATATTGCATTTACCATGTCATGATAACATTTAGAACTTGATAAACTTTAAATGTTTTACTTCAAAAAAAACTTTGAATGTTAGAGCATGAAAGAATATCTCATGTGTCTGTGGCAATTGTGAGCTGCAACTACCTAGAACTAGGATTAGTTAGTTTGGATGATTACCTCACTTGAAGCTTTATGCACCTAAAACAAGTGATTAAGACTTAATCGATAATTGAACTTGGTTTAGGTAGTTAATGCCTCACTTAACTAGTAGGAGTTAATACATAAAAAGAAGTGTAGCCATTGTAATTTTAATCGAATGCAAAGAGGGTAATTGGGTAGTACATTGCATCATTCTCAGTTAGACATCATTACTTGCATTTGAGGCTAGAGAAGAAAAACCTCAAACCTTAACAACCATCGATCACTTTGATTGTCGCATTTCGGTTAAGTTTAATCTAGTTGCATTTACCTTTAAACAAGTAGCATAATCAATATCATTGGAATTGAGTCACTGCACCTCATGTTGTGCATATTTCACCCTTAGTTCCCTTTTAGATTCACATAAGTTAGGTGGTAAGATTCTCAATCCTCGTGGGTTCGACATTCTACTTATCCCAATACTAATACTTGACCTCTCACACTTGAGAGTAGTTCATTTAGCTAACATACCAATTTTGCATTGCAGCATAATGCTTAGCCACTTTGACGGCTTTGTGATTAAAACATAGGTTAAGGAACACACCTAATAAGTCAATAACCACTAAAACACTTGCAGTGCTTAAATTGAAAGTTATATAAATGGAACTAGTTTGGATGACTTAGTATAATTGATTTTAGACCTAAGTATTGTTCTTAATAAAATCACTAAATATTAATTTCATCACACACTTCTTCACATCATTCTTATTTATTAGGGAATTAAACAATTTTTGAAAAACGTAATATCAAACCAAAGTCTTGAAATTTATGTTAAAACACTTACTACTGAAGATTCAACTCTTGACACATTTGAATTAATATGATCAACCATAATCATGCTTCATAGCCGAAATGATAATCATCATTCATTCACAAATGCGACGTGTATTTAAACACCTACATGCAACATTGTACAACATAATCCACATTTGAGTTTATATTGGATCGTGAATAGTAGGGCAAAGAATCACGTTTCACAATTTTCACCCACACACAACAAGGTGAAAATATCTCATGATTTTGTTGGCTTACCCAATTGAGAACAAACCACTATTGAAAGCATTGGGTGCATTCAGTTGTGACATGAGATATCTCTAGAGGAAGTTCTAAACGTACCCAAAATTCAATGGATCATAAGCCTAAACATCACCACTCACTTCCTCCACTGTCTCGGTTATATCAAGAGTCTTAGAAAACTCACATCAATGTATTTTCCGAGCAAGCTGCCCGGGTTGTTGAGCACAAGATCTACTCAGTGAGGAGAACAGAGGACGATCGTAGGAGGAGAGAGGAGGAGTAGCGCGCGATGAGGGAGGCGGATGAGCGCGTGAGACAGGGAGTGTCAAGGACAAAAACCTTAAGTGGTTGTGTGGCTTAAAGTGTTGAGTTTCAATTATGGTTATGGGTTTGAGGTTTTTTATAGTAATGTAGTGTCTCTAATATGTTTCAGTATTGTACGAGTATGTTTCAATCAGTAGTGCGGTTTGTATTACAATGTAGAACACTCCAATGTAATTGTTATAGTTTATATACATATATTTTATGAGATTGAATAAACATTAGTCCTTTAAGATTATTACACACATATCTCACTCACTTCAAGAGCACACAATGTGTTGGTCCATGGCTATAGAGACCAGAGAGGAGATGCAGAGTAATTTTGGAAATAAACAAGAAACTGAGAGTGTGGGTTGTAGAGAAAGAGTGTTGCAACTAAAGCTATGGCCATCATCGACAGTCTTATGCTAGCTCTGTCCATGAATCTCTCCATCATCTATATGAAGTCAAACTCCCTCCAAATTATCACAACCATCAAGAATCTCAAAGTTGTGACGAATTGGACTATTGCTCCTCTCATTTCTCAAATCATCACCATGGATTCTTTGTTCACTTATATTCACTGGTCTTGGACCAGCAGATACGTTAATTTAGCTGCAGACTATGTCGCAACTATGATATTCAAGAAGATGTATAACCATGATTGACTTGTCAATCACCCTTCATCTCTTACAAATTTCTTACTTTTTGATGTTTCCCACATCGTATCCCAAGAGCATGTTCTTGGCATTCAGATGATGGCAGACATGACCTTTTTTTTATCTTAATAAAATTTCCTTTTGTAAAAAAACGTCCAGTTTCAGCAAAAACAATATTCGATGGTGTTGTTCTATTGCCTTGGTCATTGGCTATTATCTCAACCTGGCCGTGTTGCCAAACTCCAACACATGAGTATGTTGTTCCAAGGTCTATACCAATTGCTAGAACCATCTCGTTTCTCATAGACATTTTAAGTACTTCAGGTCAGAGACAGACCTAGGAATTAAAATTGGGGTATGCTAAAACTCTAAGACTTTTAAACTGCTTTTCCGCAATGTCAAGATACATAAGTTGACGCTCATCCTTGAGAACCAACAAAACTTCACCAGACCTCCTAAAATGTCCACAAATTCTCAACATGGTACTCCTTCATGACCCATATATCAAGATAACATTGAAACTTGGTCACAAATAGAGCAATGAATTGTCTATCACCAGTAGGAGACAACTCGTCTCAATGCCTTGAATTCATCTGTTTTCACGCTCACAAGCAACATTGCCTCTCGATAAGACTCACTTCTCATATCAAATATTTTAACACAAATATTTGAGACTCCCTCCTCAAAGGTATGAACAACAAACCAGTGAACGTCCATTTGCAAAAACCTTAGGTGGGGAGCAAGTTAGCACAGTAACACCAAGCGGAAAAGCACGAACCACACCCCAAGAGCCCTTTCAAACCTGAACCAAAGTTAATTATATCCAGCAGTTCCTTAAGTAATTTAGTACATATGTATGTAATTTTTTGTTTGTTTAAAATCCTAGATGGGGATGTAGCATATCCCAGCCCACTCCTAGGTCCGTCTTTGCTTCGGGTTAATAAAGAAATATAGCTTAAAACAAATTAAGCTATGTAGAATTGAAGTGAGTGGAATGTTATTGTCTCTAGCTATGTGCTTCAAGGAGTATATATAAATATTCGAAGGCTTTGTGTATAATCTTTCCAAAGATTATAGGATATCGATCTTTTTCCTTTTATACTAGATATTTTTCCTAAAGAGTAGTGGGGGTTCTCGAAGTTACTCGCCCGGGGGGCAAATTAGGAATAATTTTTTTTATTTTTATTTTAAGTTTTTTGTTTATAATAATTTTAACAATATTAGAAGATATTTATTAGAAGCGAAGGTATTTATTATGTCATTTAAGTTAAATTGTCATTTACAATTAATACGTAATTAAGATGGAATTACTCCTGAGGGAGCCATAACTACCATTTAGTAATTTTAATAATAATTTATATCGTAATCAAAGTAATTAAAACCAATTTAATCAAGGCATGGGGGCCACAGCCCCCTCCCACCCCTATGGACTTCCCTGGTAAGAAAGTTTACGAGTTTCGGGAAACAACGTGATGAGAAATTGGTGATATGTCCTAAAACAAAATATTTCCCGATCGTGTTACACAAACGGTTTAGGATTCCTTTTTATGCTATAGGATTAAGCTAAATTTTTTTTTTATGCTTTGGGGCCTTGGCAAAATTACTAAAAAGGACTTCTGTAAGTCTTTTTTAAAAAAATTCTCTATTATACAAGATGAAAACACAAAATTTGTAAAATAAAATGATCTCAACTCCAACGGCTATTCTATTCTAGGATATAAAATTAAATATTTTCTTATATAATTTAATGAATCTATTCAAAATTTTATATTAAAACTTGCTCTTTTGAGGAGTGAGAGTGAATTATAGTAGGTGGGCAATAGATTTTAGAAGTTTTGTGATGAATATACAAGTTTTGAGAATTCTATAGATATAGAGATTCTCCATCTAATTTTTTTATTTTCTATAGAATACAAGATAGTTTATAAGAGCTATTGAAGCTAAGATAATGTGTTTTTTAACTAAAATATTAATTCTTATTATTTTAAAAGAACTGTTGAAGATGCTATAATGAATCAACAAAGTAGGAATAGGAATTCGAATACAACCAGGAAAGTTTATCAACAAAGCTTTGCTACGTACTATAAATTACAAACTATATATATGAATGAACCCTAGCTAGCTACACTATTCTTTTCACAATGAATTATTAATTCAAACTCGATCAATCGAAATGGTGAAGAGCACCGAGCGGTTATGCTCCTACAAACTTAGAGTAACTTTAATAGTTTCTTTATATTTGAGTTCTTTTTTCTTTTAGGGAATATTTTAGTTGTTTTGCTCCAACAAAGTCCTTATTTTATAGAATATAACGAGAAAGAAAGCAACATACCCTATATTTATAGTATTATCTATATTTTTAGAGAAGAAAATGGAGAAAAATAATAAAATCTGTAAAATAGGGAATCTATTAGAATTAAAGCATAAAATATATCATAAACTGTGTTTTTTGCTCTATATAATAAAGAAAATATGGAAAACTTGTTGGAGATGCTCTTATACCTCAAATCCGATTGCTCAAGTGTGAATGTGAAAAGGGCACAGATCGAACCTCAAACCATGGCCAGTCCTTGATATACCACTCCGATAAATACAATCCCAATAAATGCAAGTTCAATCCAATAATAATATCTTTGATTGAAAAGAAAAACTTATAAGCTACGTAATTAATTAAGGGCGAGAAGCTCCATCTAATGTTGCCTCAATTGGTTCTGTAATAGAAAAGCTTAGCAACTTACGTAGGAACGCATAGTTAGGTACGAAACCAAACAACATTACTATCAAACCAAACAATCCATACTTCCATAGCCTCGGTGGCCAGGGTCTGTCAAAAACAGGAGAATTCCCATGCAACTTACAAGGTACATCTCAACGATCTCATGCAAGTCATGATCATGAGCATTAATTCTTAAAAATCAAGAACATATATATCCACAATTAACGACCAACGAGTAGAAAAGTATTTGAAGAAAAATTTAGTTATTTCATTCATCTTAATTAGGTTAATAATAATCTACAATTGATTTCATAATAAGAAATGATATTTACATTCATATCACATCTATATAACTTTAATTCTATTACCAAAGAATATTCACAATAATCTATTTTCCAACACTCCCCTCGAGTTAGAGAATAGATTTCAATCATGTCCAACTTGTCAATTTATTATGTAAATGCATAGTGTGACAACCCCTTTGTGAGTACATCCGTCAATTGCTCTTCAAAAGCTACAAAAAGAAAATGTATATTCTTCTTATCAAGGTGATCTCTAATGAAATGTTGATCAATTTCCACATGTTTGGTTTGATCATGCTGTACAAGATTATGAGCAATTTTAATTGCAGCAGTATTGTCACAATGCAAATCCATGGCTTTATAGAGCTTGAAACCTAGCTTCTTTAATACATTACGAATCCATAACAGTTCATACACTTCATTTATCATTCCTCGGTATTCAGCATCGGCATTGGAACGGGCAATCACAGTTTGCTTCTTACTGCACCATGTTACTAAACTCTTACCAATAAGGTGAAATAACTAGAAGTGGGCGCCCTATTAGTCTTATCCCCTGCCCAATCTGCATCAGAATAACCTATAACTCCAAACTCACCATCCTTTAAAAATAGTAGGCATTTACCAAGTGTAGACTCCAAATATCTGAGAATGCGCATCACAACATCCATATGTTATTCACTTGGGTCTTGCATGAACTGACTCATACAGTTACAACCAATGTTAAAAAAAACGGTAATCGGACACAAATCGTTATGGTACTGATTATTGTGTAGCCGATTACTCGGTGATTAATCGGGATTAATCGGAATCGGTATTTTATTTATTTATTAAATAATATTATAATTAGTAATATATTTAAAAAAAATTCTAAAAGATCATTAGCATCTCCAACGATACCCTATTTCACACATAAAGTCAAATTTTAACTTTTCTTACGCAAGCTATATATCACTCCAACGGGTATCCTAAAGCAAAGTTAAATGTAACTTTGAGTTAAATTTTAAAGTTATATTTAATAAAAGTGGAGAGAGAAAATGACTTGAAGTCATATTCTCCATCTTTCAGTTTTTATTGCTTTAACATTCAATTTAGTCTAGTTTAACTTTTAAGTAATTTTTTTACTACCTCACAAGTTATATATATCGTCTAACTATATTTAACTTTTAGACAATTTTAACTTTAGAATTTAAAACTCCACCATTGTAGAAGGTAAAATGATTAAGTCAAAAAAAATATTAGGAAAGTGATCAAAATTGAACACATAGTTCAATATTAAAATAATAAACATAACAAAATGCATTTCAAATAAGAAAATCACTCCATGCCAAATCTTCCTTGAAAAAAAAATATTGGGTTTTGGGTTGTTATTTTTAAATTTTGATTTCTCATTAAAAAAAAATCTGGCTGTGTAAGCAGTGTAACATACCGATTAATTAGTGAATCGACCGATTAATCAGTCTTTACACAATTCACTGTGTAGGAGACCGTTCAGGCCTTAATCTACACAGTTTCTTACCTATTACCGATTACACACCGATTAATCGGCCGTGTAGACTGTGTTTTCGAACATTGGTTACAACATATGCAATATCAGGCCTAGTATGTGACGAATAGATCAATCTTCCTACTAACCTCTGGTACCTGCCTTTATTTGTTGGAACTTGACCAGGACACAACTACAACTTGTGATTCATCTCAATAAGAGTATTAGCAGGTTTACAATCTAGCATTCCTGCTTCAGCAAGAAGATCAAGTACATATTTTTGTTGTGATGAGGTGATTCCCACTTGGATCTTGCAACTTCAATTCCCAAGAAATATTTTAGTGGACCCAAATCCTTCATCTCAAATTCTTGGGATAATCGCTTATTCAAATCTTCCATCTTAGCTGGATCATCACCTGTAACAACCATCATCCACATATACAATCAGAGCAGTGATCTTACCGCCCTTGCATTTAATGAACAATGTATGATTAGAGTTGCTCTGTCGATATCCAAACGTCTTCATGGCTCCAGAAAATCTCTCAAACCAAGCTGTAGAAGATTGCTTTAATCCATACAATGTCTTCTTCAATCTGCAGACTTTTTCAACGTCACATGGCTTACAGTTAATACCTGGAGAAATATCTATGTATACCTCTTCTTCTAAATCTCCATTTAGGAAAGTATTTTTCACATCAAATTGGTGCAATAGCCAGTCATGTCGAGCTGCTAAGGCTATAAGGATGCTTACAGTGCTGATATTTGATACTGGGAAAATGTCTTTGGATAATCCACTCTATACCGTTGAGTGTAGCCTTTTGCATCTAGACGAGCTTTATATCGATCAATGTTTTCATCTGCCTTCAGTTTCACTGTATGTACCCATCTACATCCAATTAACTTCTTTCCAGGTGGGGCAGGAACAAGCTCCCACATTCCATTCTTTTGTAGGGCTTCCAATTCTTCATTCATAGCTTGCTTCCACTTTGAATCCGCCAAGACATCCTGCACATTACTAGAAATAGATATTGTAGATAATTGATTAACAATAAGTGCATGTGATCCAGACAACCTATAGGGAGATACAAAGGTAGCAATATAATATTTAGTTTTGGCTTCTATGGATGGTTCATATTGTTTTGTTGGAACCCTTTTTATTTTCTGTTGTGACCTCCTAGGCACACTAACTTTTATGCTACCTCAATACGTACCTCAGAAGAGACATTATGGGAAGACTCTTTAGTTGAAGGAGTAGAAATGGGGTCTTCAGAAGAGGTTTGGACTTCAATTTGTGGTGTTTCAGCTTCAAAATTTGATCAATCAAAAAAACCTTTCGATCCATCAAAGGAGCTTCCCTGGTCCAGTACTTCTGTAGTTTTTGATGGATCAAAAACTTCCTTCGATCCATCGAAGGATGCTGCCTAGTTCATCTCGTCTCCAGTCTTCGGTGGATCGATAGTTTACTTCGATCTATCGAAGGATGCTCTCGGGTCTTCAACTGAATTTTGTGCATCTTCAAACCTTCTTTCCAAGTTCTACACTTCTTCAAATTCTGGTATGTTCATAGGATTTCCTTCACATCTACTTCTCTCTCCCTGATGGAAAACTCTGAAGCTCCCCCTGAGTAATAAATGTCAGATCACGAAAAGAAACATCCATAGACATATGCATCTTATTCAGAACTGGATCATAATAGCCGTAACCTTTTTGGAATTTAGCATTTCCAACAAACACACACTTCACAGCACAAAGATCAAGTTTCCCTCACATCTGTTTGTTGATGTGAACATACGCAGTACACCTAAAGACTCTTGGTTCCAGATTTGGCAAAGATGGTGCCTTCAACAGTTCATGTAACTTCTTATACGGGTTCTGGAATTCAATCACACGAGAGGGGGTGCGATTGATTAAGTATGCAGCAGAACACAAGGCTTCTCCCCATAGATTTGTAGGGATATTCATACCAAATAGAGAAACATGAACAACTTCCATCAACTGTCGATTCTTTCAGCTAATCCATTTTGTTGAGGAGTATAGGTAATAAAAGTTTGATGCCTAATCCCATGAACACCCAAATATGCTGACATGTCTCAATTCACATATTCTCCACCATTGTCAGATTGAAGGACTCGAATTGGCTGATGTACTAAGTTGCCATCATCTTATGGAAATTAACAAATCTTGCATATACTTCACTTTTTACACTTCATCAAGGAGACCCAAGTCATTATGGTGCATTCATCAATAAAAGTCACAAAGTAACAAAATTCAGAATGAGAAGAAGTTCTTGCAGGACCCCAAATATCCAAATGAATTTTCATGAAGGGAACATAACTTTTATTCAAACTTGGGGAATACATAATACGATGGCTCTTGGCCCATTCATATACATCACACTTAAAATCAGATTCCTCAATGACTGACAACAACTGAGGTTACAATTTTCTAAGATATCTAAAATTCAAATAGACTAAGTGTCGATGTCATAACCACACCGCTTCTTTGGCTTTATTCAGGCTACTGGTACCGTTGGCTTGACTAATTTGTTGTTGTCCACTGCTTATCAACTCCATATAGTATAATTTCCCCCTTCTAACACTATAACCCAGAGTCCTCCTTGACAGAATGTCCTGAAAAATACAGAAATCAGGAAAAAAGGTTACAGAGCAAGAGAGGGCCCTAGTGATCAGACTAATAGATAAGAGGTTATAAGAAAGAGAAGGGACAACAAGAACAGAATCAAGGGTGAGTTCATGAGAGAGTTGCACAGATCCTTCACCAAGAATAGGAGAAGGAGAACCATCAACAATAGACACAACATGTTCAAGAGAAGTTTTAATGGTATCAACGACACTAAAATTATTTGTCATATGATCAGTTTCACCTGTATCCAAGACCTATCCACAGATAATGTGGTGAGAGAAGATGCATTATCCCTGTTACTTATTTCAATGACGAGTGCAGATGGTTGAGCAAGAGGTTTAGTGGTGGTTACAACCGCTTTCGGGATATTTTTGTGAGGCCTTCTAGTAAAATCTCACCATTCAGGGTATCCAATTCATCATAGTAGGTTTTATACATGGCATCCCAAATTGACGACAATCTGAGGTACCATTTTTGTAATCCAGAAGACATATTCTCAACAAGCTAGCACTTCACCTTGCCATTATCGGTAGCCTATGTTGAATTCTCAGCAAAGGTAGCGACAGGAGGGTCCTTGGTCAGGAGATCAAGCTTGTTTCGACTTTCAAGTCGAATCTTCATGTATCCAGACCATGAAGCGAAAGAACGGAGTTGTCCTGAATGGTGTTGTGAAAGTGATTATGAATGGGTTGCATGATGACTGCTCCATTGTTGGGGATGAGTGCTCTATTATTGTTAGCAAAAAAGTTCTCTTCATTCACGTTGGCCATCTCTTTAGGGTTTGCAAAATTCACAATTCAGGTTTCAAGTTCATATGTAGCGAAAGAAAAAATTTGGTGGTAGTAATTCAGAATTTCAATTCAATTCAGGGTCTTAAAAAAATCAGGAATTCGGCTCTCATGCCAAGTAGAAAAGTGATTTAAGAAGAATTTAATGATTTCATTCATCCTAATTTGGGGTTAATAAACATGTACAATTGGTTTCCTAATAGGAAAATATATTTACATTCATATCACATCTATACAACTTTAATGCTAATTACAAAAGAATATTCACAATAATCTACTTTCCAACACAACGACCGGCCATGCATCATATGACGTACTCATGCATGCATCATATGTACACTCCGATCCCATGCAACAATCTACCGATCAAAGACCACTCGCCAAACCAAGCAAGTGAAGTAATCACAATCTACCCCATGCAAGACTCAACAACAATCAGAGCAAATGCACTATAGGTGCTCTTGCCCGACCAAGACTTAAATTCTTTGCATTTAAACCCTTAATATACTTTGAAAAAAGCAACAAAACCCAAGTCGATCAAATCAAGAGGCAATTTTTGCCTTCGATGTTGGTCGACCAAATGAAAAATGGTGAGCTGCATAGCACTTTACCTATGTGCACTGCTAAAAGGTCCTTTTGTCTCTTACGTTTTGCCTGCAGAACTGCATTTGTTCTAACAAATAGAACCAACGTACTTCACAAAATGAAAATTATTCTATACACGGCGGTATAGATGCACTGCTTATAAAAATAAAGGTAAAAGAGGAATTTAATATTTTCTTTATTATTGTTTATCTAAATTTTTAAACTTGTTGTTAACTTTAGGCCAATAAAAATCTACCACACAGATGGTGCAAGTGCACTGCTGTGTATGAAATATGTTCAACTTCACAAAATAGTGGGTTATAGACTTGTAGCAACAGTTCTCAGATAAAATGGGTTTACCCTGAACGCAGCACAAACCCAACAAAAAACCCTCATCCCCTGCTGTGCCCAATTCACCCCAGTCGTATCGGGGTTATAGTGTTATTGAATTGATAATATTTAAGGAGATTGCGTCATTGTGATTGTGCATAATGCTAGATATAAGTTGGAGAACATGGGAGCACGTGAGCATATGTAAGCCACCGGCTAGATGTGGGGAACAATGTGCTATTTGTAGAACGAGTTTCGAATTGGATGTGACGTAGCTAGTCGATTGCCTTGCATGGTTTTCATGGATCTTACATAAGTTATTATTTCTTTTTTGGAAGTAAGGATTTGCAGCTACCCTTAAGCCTCAATTACATGAAAAAGTAGAATACAAAGAGGGGAAATAAAGCATAAACCCGATCAGTAGAGGACAACCCGAAATACTATCAGGCGACTCCATTAAGACATTGTATCCTAAACTGCACCAAATAGCAAAGAATGTATTATAGGCTACTCCATTTTCTTTACAAATATGGCGACACAGTAACCGGAAGATAATGCGATATCGACGACGCATCAAACCTCTTTGAACAGCTTTACAACTATGTTATCGATTGAGATTATCAACGATACTACATCTCATCCTGCCACTAGGAGGGTGCGCCCACTTGACGAACAAATCCCGACCTAGAGCAAACAAGACACCAAATGTACACATACTAGGGCGAAGCCCACTTTTACCACCCCAAAAAATTGGCTTATTTTTGGCCTAATGCCAACTGAAATCGAAAAACAAAAAAAACTACTAATTAAACTTATTAAACTTATAGGACTTACGGTTAGAAACCAAACCTAACTACCACAAGGACTAGATCTTGGGCTACAAGTCCAACCCATAATTGAGAAAAGACCTGCTGCCTCCACCTCGCCTCCCCAACCTACACGTCGTCGTCGTCAAAGCCTTGTCGGTCGATTCCGATCCGGCCAATACAGGACCATACCAGCCCCAAACTCGTCGCCACCCGCTAACCGCCCAATATTTAGAGATTCAATTGAGGTATCGACGGAACCGTCAGAACTAATGTCCGTCTTGCTCTAGTTCGGAACTCCTCGCAACACGTCACCACAGACGTCTGGCCGGAGAAGATGGTCGATCGGAGATTTTCCCACCTCAAACCCAAACGACTGAACGACCCGCCACCAATCCAAATCTCCCCTGCCACAAGCCTTCCACTAATTCCTCACCAAACTAATACAGCCTTCAACCTAGCCCTTGTGTATGCCGACAACACCATTGTCCATCACAGGGATTCTCGTATGGCTGCACCTAAAGCACCGACGAGGTCGGAGGCCGCCGCTGAGTCCAGGTCGCCGGACGAAACAAAAGGTAAATGCTACTAAGGTTTCTCTCGTGCACGTGAGGTGGGTTCTTTATTTAGCTAGATAAAAAAGGATCTTACATCACTAATATATTGGCTGAAGATTACGTGGTTTTAAATTTTACTATACATGTGACGCGGTCGTCTTTGCCCTTTATTCATTTAGCTAATGAGCTTATGCTTGAACAGGCTAGCTAGTCCCTCGTAGGAAAAAGCCTGAACAGGCTTAGGGCTTGGACAAAGTCACAGAACTCTCTGTGAGATCCCCTTGTGTGGTTCTTTCCGTACGTAACTTTCGATATGTTGGGTATGTCGTATGCAACTACTTCTTCTATTGGTACGTACTTTGTTTATGTATTTTACTTGTTTTGATACAAAGTTCCAACCTTATCCACTGGATTTGGATTTGGATTTGGCTTTGGCCTATTATCAAAGGAATCCCCAGCTTCTCATGAACATGTGACTCCCAGCATCATCTTGGGTCTACGCCCCGTTTTATTATTATTTCTTGCTTTGTTTTAGTGGTTGTCAATTTTGGACTGCTATATTCATTTACAACATCATAGCGAGTGTGATCGAGATAAACATATAAAGAGCATGAATAACAAAATTAATGGACGGCTGTCATATTTTTCCAATGAGCATCAAGTTGATAGAGAGAACCAGAAACCGGCTATATATAGTATCCTTGCCTGCTCGCCCTTCTATATATTCCTTGTTGTCTCTAAGCTTAGTTTGCACAAAGAGTTTGCTTAGGTAGCTAAAAAATGGAGGTAACCAATAGGTTGACGGAGAGCCTCAAGAATCTGATTTCGAGCTCAAAACTTCAGGGCCGCTTTCTCTCTCGCTTGAACCTGGTTCCAATGACATCATTGTGAAGAATCTGTATGTGTCTATCGACCCTTATCAACTCAACCGCATGAAAGTCAGAGCTCCTCACAGAAAGCTATATGTTTCGCATCCGGCATCAACCCCGGTGAAGTAAGCAAGCTAGCCAATTATATACACTTCATATGCTTCATGGGTCAACTAGAAAAATGTTCTTGCAACTTCAATTCTATAGTGTTTAATCCAATATTAGGTTTAGGCCAACCTTAAATACTAGACATCATAAATCTTATATTATTGCCATGGTCTCTAAAGTATTTACCATTATCATAAAGTATTTAACATCTAATTCTAAAACTAAAATTAAGATGATTATTCAAATTTTCGTCATTAAACACTGAAATAAATTAAAAATTGAATCTTAACACTCAAATTTTGACTAGATTAATTAGGGATATCTAGTAGGTAAATAAAATAACTAGTAGATAAAAAATAATTAATATACTAGTAGATAAATAAAATAATTAGTAGATAAAATCCAAGTAGGTAGGTTAACGAAATAATTAATTTATTTCTGTTAGAGCTAGCTAGATTAAATAGGTCAATTAGTCCTAAATAGTAAATCTCTATTAATTAAAGCAAGGGAGCTTAGGGAAGTTAAGAGGAGTTTAAGGTAAAACATTACTAATTCCTGATTGTGTTCTTCTTTTTTATGAACGGAGGACAATCTCTTTTAATGTTCTAAATGACTTAGTCGTAAAAGCATCGGTTTGTCATCGCCGTCTCTATCAGTTGGTCCTGCTCTCCTGACCTCTCCATTTCGACGCCAGACCCTAAGCCTGAGAGCCTCGGCGGCCAGCTTCGACAGATCACTCTCCAAGCTGTGGCTCCCAAAGTTCGTCCTCGCCATGTCACTGTCCCCCAGCGCATCACAGCAACACCACACAAAAAAAGCAAAACTGCTTAGAACTTCATAAAAACCCAAATCCAAACTTAGATCCTCTCTCCTGATCATGGATCTCCGCCCAAATCCTGTAAAGCAATCAAACCCATTAAATTTTACACCTGGGCTCTGGAAAGGATGAGAGGAAAGGCCAATGAGAGAGAGAGAGAGAGAGAGAGAGAGAGAGAGAGAGAGAGAGAGAGAGAGAGAGAGAGAGAGAGAGAGAGAGAGAGAGAGAGAGAGAGGTGTGATGGTCTGCTTTTAATCTCTTGGAGTTCCAAAACGAACAGCATTTTGGGAAACAAAATCAATAGGGGGTACCAAACTTACCATTAATCTTTTCCTCATAGGTGTTGTCTTTCTTCAAATTAATAGAGATAAGAAATTATAAGACATTTTATTCTCAATTTGAATTTACTGATTTCTGTGTATTATCAATCCTACTGAGACTAACTTATTTGTGGGTAAATCAGGCTAGAAGTTTCTCAGACATGGAAGAACTTCAACATCTTAAAGCCTTCCTTGATGAAGTGAAGTTTAAACTTGATTCTGATAGCATGTTGGCTTGAAAACATTCTCTTGGTAGTGCCTTCGTTGGATTTTGATGTCTTTACAACAATGAGGTGAGACTATCTGTTACACCATCTGAGCTTTATTTACCGAGGTGTTTTCAGTTTCAACTTATCAATTCAGTGATCTTCATTTCATTATTCGTTTCTACTCTACATTTGTTTTGTCCAAACCAAAGTATTCATCGTAATTTGCAAATTTCGATTGGCCTGTTGGTTCTATTGTAGGTTTTCATGACCACTGTTTAAAGTAAAACAAGCACATGGATATGTGTAATTGTTATGTTGCTTCAGTCATGGTTTTGGGCTTAGAAGTTGTTTTGTATCTGTCTACCATGTTTTAACTATGCGTATCATTCATACTGCCACGGAGTCTGTTGAGACAAAATATTATGTTCCAGCCTTGGTTGATGAATAGGTTTGAGTTGTTCAACTATAGACAGGAGCACTGGTGACCTCTGACTGGATCGTCACCAAGTTCATATTGATATGGACTATGGAGTGTATTTAGAGAACTTTTAAAAGGGTGGGAGTGTTCTGTTTCGGTTTCGCTGCCTTGTCGGCTTCGCCATTGTCACTTTCCTAATTCTGCTTCTGATTCCCTCCCTGATCATGGATCTCCGCCTCTGATTCCCATCCCCGTTTCTCAGACGATCCTCCAATGATCTTCCCCAATTTCAGCTTCATCGGTACGCAAACCTCTTTTTTTCTGTAATTTTTCCTAGTTTTGATCTTTCATCTTTTGATGGGCTGTGCTTGCGGATCGGCTTCTTTTGGATGTTGGGTTTGAGTTTCTGATACCTTTTGTGGATTTATTTTAGGGGAGACAAAGTCTGGACATTTCAGGGACGTGTTTGAATTTCAAGCTAATTTTGCTTGGTGTGAATTTTTTTTTGGGTTCAATTTTTTGCTAGGGGGTTAATGTTAAATCTCCCAATCCGGACCCTAAGCCTCAGAGCCTCACCGATCAGCTTCGAGTCTTCTTCCTCTGTCCTCGCCGTCATCGACAGGTCACTCTCTAAGTCGTGGCTCCCGGAGTTCGTCCTCGCCATGTCGTCGTCACCGCCGTGCTCAGCTTTGAAGGTCAACTTGGTTCAGGTCTGTGACTTACTCGAATTGATTCTTACCTGCTCACTTCTTCTTTCTCTGATAATTTTGTCGATGTGATACTTTAGAGTTTCTTATGAAAATTCTCTGATTGCTTTGTATTATTAATACAATTGAGTTGTGTTGATGTATTAGTCAATTTCAACTTCTTACTGGCAAACCCATTGTGTTTCCATTGAAGATTGTTTGGTTAAGTATCCTGTACGACAGGTGTTTGAGTGTCTGTGACAAACAGTCCTATTCCATTTCAGGTTGCTAACAGTCCTGTTCTATTTCAAATTTCGGTAAACAAATGCACTCCTAAATGGTTATGAAGTCTGTATAATTCTACAAATAGGACGACAACGTTATAGCTTTCTCAGTCGAAAAAAGAAGCCGTCAATTTATTTTTCTAAGGTAAACCCCACCGTTTCAAGTCTTTCTTTTTCTGAGGTAAACCCCACCGTTGAATTCTTATGCTTCTGCTCTATTCGCTTTCTGAAATTGTAAAGCTGAATTTTGTTTTGGTTTTGGATTCCTATAGCTTTTTTTCTATGTGTAATGTCAAGGATCTAATCAAGTCTTCGTCTCTATGGTGTTCCTGTGAAGATTAAAAATCTCGGAAAGGTTCGGAATATAGAATAGAGCTTGATTTGTATTGTCTTCAAGCTAATTGAAATCTGAAGAATTATCCTGTGTTTCGTTTTTGCAGATACATTCGTGAAAGCCGAAGTGGAATCGGTTCAAATTTAATTTGTTGGTTTCGAAATCTGATCTAATTTGACTGAAGAGGTGGTCAGAAATTTCAATCTTATAGGTGAGAGGCGAGGGTAGTTGGGTTTGCTGTGTTTTGTGAAGGATGTGTTTACCTGTGTGTTAATTCATCATTTTGTTTTACAGGAGAGATGAATCTGCACTGGTCTCATTGATGAGTGTGCTCTAAATTATGAACTGCATAGTTCTGGAGACTAAGAAAAGTTATATTTTGGACGAAGCTGAAGCTAGAGTTTCGTCCTGCGAGTGGAATCCAAGTATTACAGGTGATAATTTTGGTCCGGAAAGGGCTCAACTTTGTTCATGATTCTGAATTCTTATGCTTTTGAATTCTTAACCAGTTTCGGTTGTTCTTACGTTAAAAATGTTATTTTCTTTCCTCAGTCATGAATGAATCAAAACAGATTCACTTCTTCATCTTCATCCTTGATTTATATAACTCGAATAGGAGTCCGTGAACTTAGCAATTATTTGACTTTGATTTGACCTAATGGTATTCTTAATCTCAATATAACATTTTCTAAATGTCGTTTCTGTTTTGAACCCCTTTCATCACTAGGTCAAAGCTCAAAACATAGTGTATATGTAACTGATGAAAAGCCAACCTTTAGATATGGTCATATGTCTGATGATGGTTACTGGCACTTTGAGGTAATATTTGAATGCAATATCGGCTGAAGTCATGCACTGTATCAATGCATATGAAAAAAATTAAGGGACCTGGCGAATGCCATGTTTTGAGATTAAGAATACCATTATCTGAAAAATAAAATTTGGTTGCTAAGCTATGATACCTGTTTATGTGTACGTTAGCTTCACATTTAAGTCAGTTAGTACAGCCCAGAACCTGTTGTCCGTTCCCATTAAGCCACTAAATTTATTTGTTTCTTCAATGCAATGTCGATATATCCATTTACTTCTTTTTAAGCTCACTCGAACCTAATGGTTGAATTTTTCGATACTGTATACTGTTCATTGTTGATTGACATACATTATATATCCTAGATCACCATGCATTTTTCCGATTTCAGTTATGATTTTTGATTGGTTTGTGATTAGTTGCTTTATAAAAAAACAGGGGTTTGTTGAATGCAGTAGGTGCAACACACGTTGCTAAGTTATGATACCTGCTTCTGTGTACGTTAGCTTCACATTTAAGTCAGTTAGTACAACCCAAAACCTGTTGTCCGTTCCCATTAAGCCACTAAATTTATTTGTTTCTTAGTTCTTCAATGCAATGTCGATATATCTATTTACTTCTTTTTAAGCTCACTTGAACCTAATGGTTGAATTATTCGATATTGTATACTGTTCATTGTTGATTGACATACAGTATATATCCTGGATCACCATGCATTTTTCTGATTTCAGTTATGCTTTTTGATTGGTTTGTGATTAGTTGCTTTATAAAAAAACAGGGGTTTGTTGAATGCATTAGGTGCAAACCCAACTTGAAGGTCTAGCTTTGTGAAATGGTGATGGACAGTGCTCAAGAAATCAACATTTCCAGATATCGCAGCTGACATAATCAGCGTTCATAACTGGTAAATCAAAGGTTCCTTACACTGTAATACATGAGGTTTCTGAGCTGATGACCTATAATTTTCTATCTTACGTTTTTTCTTTTTACAAAAATAAAAGACTAGACAGCAATAATGTGAGTGGACTGTTTTGCCTCAACAAATTTATAACGGTATGAATTTTCTTTTGAGAATTTAGATAAAAAATTGGCTCTGTAACGTTTGTTTGCGACGTCCATTGTTTCCATATTCTCCTGCCTCTTGCAATACTCTTTTTCACGCCACCGCAAGTACTTCAAAATTTCCCTAAATGGCTTTGTGTTTTTCAATGTAATTGGGATGTGATTGTTTGTGGTTGAAGGGATGTGATTGTGTTCTTTTATGATAACTGATCAAACCTAATTGCAATGCAGCTTGCAGGGCTTGCCTTATACAGCTCATATAATTGCGATACTCAACTTTTCATCCCTTGGTGCAGCTCCACTTACTCACCAAAGAAGAGTCTGACTGCTAGAGGTAGAACAAAATTCGACAATTAGATGTATCTTTTGGATTACATACTTGAATTTCAACGAAGAGGTTTCAGGTACTGCATCATTTTACTTTATATATGAGATGTTAATACACCTTAAATAGTCTCTATTTTGATTTTTTTTTAAATATGCACTATCGTTGAATAATAACAAACAAAATTGTCTATTAAATTATCAATTTCATTATTATAAATCAGAAAATCTTGATACTACAATGATTATTGCAACGGAACAAGAAGAAGCATGAACAGTATGGACCTTTGAGCACTTTTGTTTTTGTTACATTCGAAGTTCTGTTCTCAACTTAACTGTAAATTTTGAATATTATCATTAGTTGGAGCTATAAAATGGCACGGAGAGAGTTGATGACAACAAAACCGTTACCTGTAGTCACACTAACATGGAAAAGTTTTGCGCGTAAGGTATATATGCCATATATTATTCGAGATATGTTACAATTTATGATTTTCCTTTTTGAATTTAACAGCTGCAAATATTGTTACCAGGTCGCGACGTCATCCCCAACGAAATAGCTTCTTATATAAGGTCTTATAGCTTTTTACTTATACGAGACATAAGTATTGATGATCAACATAAATTTATTTGAAAATTACTAAAAATTATTTTATATCTTTTACAGTTCTACAAAAAACGTAAAAATTTGGGACAAATTGATCAGGTAATTACGTAACGCATTTGTGTTCAACATATACATGTATGTGACCATTTATTCATATGTTTTAACTCTCCTATATTTTATTTGTAGTTTGAGTGACAAGTTGTTCTACATGATGATTAATGTGGTTGGACTTCGTTGGACATATCGATGTCAACATAGTTACAATTTTTGCTATTTTTTATAGTTTCTATTCGTGTGTTTTTTGTTCTATTTTCATATGCACTGACACTGCATTTATTATTAGTGATTGACTATTTTTTACATAGTGTTGACTTAATGTGAAGTAGGCTAATATTATTTTACAAATTTTATCATCAATTATTGGTAATTCTTCTCACATCTCAATTAGATCTGTGTTCGAATAATAAAGATCTCAATTAGATTAGTATTCGAATAATAGAGATAGACTTGAAAGTGCACGATAGTATCTGTCGTGAGCAATGGACTTGGGCAATTAAGTGAAGATGATATAATTGCATACTTTTAAGTATGCAACCGATAAGTCGCACGCGCAAGCGCGACGCCTTTCGCATGCGCATATGCGCGTACAGGAAGGCTAGTACATACTTAAATAGGTAAATACATTAGAGTAGATAAATTATTTGTAACACTCAAAACAATTGTACATAAAACCAGTAGATAGGTATTTGTAAAATAGTAGGTAAATAAAAATTAGGTAAATTAACCGACGGTGATAAATTTATCTATAATAGGTAAATTAAATATGGCATCTCAATAGCAAAGAAATGGGTAAAATAGGTGACAATAGCATTTGCTATGCACATAAGCGTCCCATGAGATGAGTACTTAAATTGCAATCTTTAATTTGATAAAGCTGTAGGTAGTAATTTGGTTTGGTAATACTCCATTAGAAGGTTTACGTACGTGTACAACAAACTAAGATATATATTATGCCACAATTGCACAGATTATGAATGATTGCATTATTTGGCTTCGCCTTGATGCGACAAAAGCAATCTCATACATTGATATATATGCACCATTTTTAAAAAGAGAGAGAACGTAATTTGATCGATCGAGTACATGGCTTTCATATAAGAAGAAACCTCTAATATAAATTTAGCTAGCTACCTTCCACCATGAAAAAAGATCCTTCCCATAGGAAAATGTCGACGTGGCAGCATTTGATTGAGTATGAATATCTGGCTGCTGGTCAATATCAATATCGCTTTCGTAGGTTTATCGAAGATAAGGTGACAAAGTGGAAGGACACATGGCAAAATGATATTGCTTTAGTTGGCAAAATGGAAGACTCCTATTGGTGCGAGATCCGTTTTAATAGGGACATCTAGCATTCTAGCCTATTTATATCGCTCCCATCGTTCTAGTTTTCTTGAATATTCTGCGGATTCCTTCATCCATAAGCTCAAACTAGGATTCGGTTGTTTTTACAAGCTCGTGGAGAACACTTTAGACTTGGTTAAATTGTTTGTGGAGGCTTTGCTTACTGTCCAATTGTCGGCTTCAATTATTAAAATTGAGGTAGGAAAATTCTCGAGAAGCTTTTCTATAATTAGATTATTATGCCTTATGTTGATTTTTTTTTGTGTCTGTGAAATTGGGATTGTAAATTTATGTTTGTTTTCTACATTCAACAATCATATGACGTGAAAAGCACATGTTAGTAATTTTATCAATAAATGTAGAAAAAAAAAACTTTGTTTCATCGAAGTGCATATATTCTTATAATCACTACCACATTTTAACCTATTACCGGCGATTTTTAAATCGCCGGCAATGTTTTTTATCATTACCGGCGATTTTTTCTTCAAAAATCGTCGGTAATGTTTTTTTTTTTAATCATTGCCGGCGATTTTTCCGGCAAATCGCCAGCAATGTTCCGCCGATAATTAAAAAAAAAAAAACATTGCCGGCGACTTACATTTAAGTCGCCGGCAATGTCTTTTTTTTTTTAATTACCGGCGGAACATTGCCGGCGACTTAAATGTAAGTCGCCGGTAATGTTAAAAAAAAAAAAGACATTACCGGCGATTTTTGAGGAAAAAATCGCCGGTAATAATAAAAAACATTGCCAGCGATTTTTAGGGTTAAAATGTGGTAGTGAATCTTATTCATTAATTCATTGTAGTACCCTTCACACCAAAAAATCATTGTAGTACCCTTCACACACAAAAAAAAAATATCATTCGATTTAATGAGTACGGTTAAGTTGGTGTCGAATAAAAAGTGTTAGGAGTTGTATCTTAGTTTCATCGAAGTGCATATATTCTTATAATCTTATTCATTAAATCATTGCAGTATACATTGTTGTTCCCTTCACACACAAAAAATATTGTAGTACTCTTCACACACACAAAAAAAAAATCATTCGATCTAGTGAGTACGGTTAAGTTGGTGTCGAATAAAAAGTGTTAGGAGCTGTGGGTATTATCTTTTGTGTAATTATGTTCAATTTGTAGTGATTAGACGAAATTCCAAACAAAGTCTAGCTAACCACATGACGGTTATTGAAAGCTTCCCCGTCTTTCTAGGTTTCCTAGTCCCAACCGAACCCTAGCCGCTAGCTACTTATTTTCAATCCAATTTCCACCAAATCTCTCCCTTTCTTGCTATTTCTCGTCGATTTCTACTTAGCTTGTAACCTAATTATCCTAGGAGCATCGTTTGAAGGATCCGACTCGTTCTTTCCATCCTATTTCAATCTATTTTTGACCTTCCCTTCGCACACGTTCCTGTGTATACATTCTTGATTATTTGGTACGAGTACTCTACCAATTTCTGTGCTCATTTGTGATGATGCCCATGGATCTAGTTTCTTTTCCTAAATGCAATATTTCGAAGGTGCGGCGGAGGAGGAGGCTGATTATGGCTTTGTTGTTATCCGCATCTTATCTCTAACACTCTTGTCAGATACTTGCGCAAAGTTTCTCAAGTTTTAGATGATTCGTGTCTGGCAGGGACTATTGGAATCTACTGCAATCCGTATTTCGCGTTGTACCCATAATCGTTTCGTGGGTAAGTTTTAAGATAAATGGGCTCTTCATAGGAAAATTGATCAAGGTCTTTGGTTCTATATGATATCACTGTAGTGGTAGAAGAGTTTGATGGTTTGACCCCGACATCTTATTCCAGCAGCTAAAACTCGCATATGGGCGTGGGTAGAGGTGATCGGTGGAGATCTCACAGACAAGTGGAGAATAAGCAATGGTGGAAATTCCTGGGTAATTGCATGAGCAAGTTCTTTGATTATGATGGGATTCGTCTGGAAGAGGGACAAGAAATCTAGATGTTCGTAGGGTCGACCTTCATCATCCTCTAGAATCCATGGTATGTCTTTCCCTTTGTGCTACGGCTTGGGCCATATTTGATATTGAGTATATTACTCTATATGAGTAGTGTGGGTTGTGGTAGCTTCAGTCATACTTTGGACATCTGTTTGATCCAATGTGGTAAATTGGAGGAGGCCGAGGAAGTGAAGCGAAAAGAGAAAATCTGGCCGGGTTGAGGAAGAAGCAACTATTTTGGGTACGTTGGGGTCAGGAGTAGGTGATCATGTCTGGTCCTAGCGGTGGAGCAAGAAACCAAGATGAAGAAGTTGCGGATAACTGAGTTCAAGAGGCGACAATAGAGGTGATTGCTGAAGTGACGCCGGAAATGCTGAAGATGGAGAAGTCTCATGAAAGAGAAATAAAGAGAAGTCTTTTGTGCAATAATTATCATTTTTTTTACGAATAAATTTGAATAATCTCTATCACCCACAATTTTTTTTTTTATTATTTTTCCAGAAAAAAAAAACTGGCGAGGAAGGGCCTAGTAAGCGACGAAATGCTTCGGGGAGTTGTAAATAAGCATAAATCTGAAGATTCCTGAATAGGTTAACCTTTCAAACTGCTGCTTAATCCATGGGCAGGCATGAGACAACCTGGCGAACTGAAACATCTTAGTAGCTAGAGGAAAAGAAAGCAAAAGCGATTCCCGTAGTAGCGGCGAGCGAAATGGGAGCAGCCTAAACCGTGAAAACGGGGTTATGGGAGAGCAAGACAAGCGTCGTGCTGCTAGGCGAAGCGGTGGACTGCTGCACCCTAGATGACGAGAGTCCAATAACTGAAAGCATCACTAGCTTATGCTCTGACCCGAGTAGCATGGGACACGTGGAATCCCGTGTGAATCAGCAAGGACCACCTTGCAAGGCTAAATACTCCTAGGTGACCGATAGTGAAGTAGTACCGTGAGGGACTCCCATGTCACACGGGTTATATGGAGTCTCTTCGGTCTTTACGTTATCCACATGTTTGGTTTAGTTTGGTTTGAGCCAGATGTACAACTCCATCAGGTTAATTAATCTACTGTCATCTTTGAAATTAAGCTAACAATCAACTAAATATACCATCTCCAGTATCAGTTAAGAAAAATCGACAAGTTTCTCATCGATTTCGAAGCACTTGAACGATTGTAGGAAGTAGACTGCCACATGTGGTCAAGGACGGAGGCATGAAGGGGCCAGGGTGAGCCCCCCCCCCCCCCCCCCCCCCCCCCCACCAATTTTTCAAACAAAAAAAATTATATGTTAATTAGTAAATGATTAATCTAGTTTTATTATTATTATTACAAATTAAGATATATTTCAGTGTATGTTTTCACACAAAAAAAAATTATTACAAATTAAGATATATTTCAGTATATATTTCAACGTATATTTTTGGCTAAATGACTACATAACTATAATGTAACATTTTTGTTTTTTGAATTAAGTTATTTTAGTTTCTTTGTATGATCACTATGATGTATAGTATGCACAAATAATGTTTATCGTAGTTGCTTATCAATTTTTTATTATACATTAAATAAAATATGTCCTATTTTATTGTAAATTTCATAATTTTTTTCCCTTTGATTAAACATATAAGTGCAAAATTATATATATAAAATATGTGTCTATATTACAACTTTTTTAGCCCCTCCTAACATAAATTCCTAGTTCCGCCCTGGCATGCAGTGCCACCCAATCACTCCTTGTCCCGACGTGTTTACTCTCCAAATTCACCACCATGCTGAATTACACACGCCGAGGTGATGATCACCACGTACGCAAATTTCGTCTCCTATAAATTTAAGACCATTTTCTTCACTTTGTGTCTCAAGAACAGCGCCCCAGAACTTCCAATCATCGACTAGTTTATAATAAAAAAAACTGCGCTTCAGTTTTTTTTTGTTTTTTTTGCATTCCAGTCTTCTGGAATTTTGGACTCTTCAATTCCAGTCTTCATCGTCCTTCGTGATATTTTGTAAAGTGATTTAGAATAGAATGAGGAAACAGAGTTTAAACTGAATACTTTACTCTATGTCTTTACCATGAATGAAATAGGTCTTTATATAGACCTTTACAGACTGCTACTACATGACCGGATCAATCGCAACTAACAGCTAAACAAACTCGTACTTCGACTCCTACAAATCAGGAGGACTTATTCAAATTTGAAACTTTCAAACTTATTCAAACTTAAACTAAACAACACTGTTTTATTCTTCATTCCCTCCCTTAAACTGAAAACGCCTCCTTTCAGTTTACTCTTCCTTAGTGCACATTCCCATTCTGCCTCTGAGCTTTTCAAATACTTCGAGCTTAGCTGCCTTAGTCATAATATCCGACAATTGATCTTGCGTTGAACAATAATCAAGTTGTATAATCCCATCATTCACCAGCTCACGCAGAAAGTGATACCTCACACGTATGTGCTTGCTTCTTCCATGTAGTACCGGATTCTTTGACAGTTTGATAGTGGAGCTATTATCATAATACAGAGTTGTACCTTCTCTTTGGCCTGACCCAATTTCTTCCAACACATTCCTCAGCCAAACTGCTTGACAAGCTCCATATGCAGCAGCAACGAACTCTGCTTCAATTGTGGACAGAGTCACTATCGGTTTCTTCTTTGAAGCCCATGAGACTGCTCCTCCTCCTAGCATAAACACGTACCCAGAAGTACTTCTACTATCATCCACGTCTCCTGCATAATTGCTATCAACATACCCAACCAGCTTTTGTTCTCCTCCTGGCTTATAACGTATGCCATATGCGGTCGTGCCTTGTACATACCTCAGAATCCTCTTAGTGGCTAGCATGTGTTTCTCACTTGGATTCTCCATGTACCTACTGACCAGATTTACAGAGTAAATTAAGTCTGGTCTAGTGGCAGTTAAATACCTCAAGCTGCCAACAAGTTGTTTAAACATCGTTGAATCCATTGCTTCTCCTGCTCCCACCCTTGATAGTTTGTGATCTGGAACTATTGGATTCTTCACCGAGTTACACTCCTCCATTCCATACTTTTTCAGTGTTTCTTCTGCATACTTCTGTTGACTGATGAATATTCCTTGTTCATCTTGAACAACCTTAACTCCCAAGAAGAACTTCATCTTTCCCAAATCAGTCATCGAGAATTCTTTCATCATTCAGCTTTTGAATTCTGCAAGCATAGAGTTTGAACTGCCGGAGTAAATCAAATCATCGACATAGAGACTTACCAGCAAGACATCCTCGTTCTTCTTCTTCACGAACAAAGTATGCTCACAATAGCCCTTTTCAAAGCCCTCCTTTAAGAAGTATCCTTCAATGCGACTGTACCAAGCCCTCGGAGCCTGCTTCAACCCATATAGTGCCTTCTTCAACTTATACACCTTGTCTGCTTCATCTCTTACTTCAAATCCCTTAGGCTACTCGACGTAAACATCTTCTTTTAACTCTCCATGCAGGAACACACTTTTTACATCAAGTTGGTATACCTTCCATGTCTTTTCAGCAGCCAAAGCAAGTATTGATCTGATGGTGTCCCATCTTGCTACTGGAGCAAAGACTTCGTAGAAATCCACCCCTTGTTTCTGGTGATAGCCTTTTGCGACCAATCTCGCTTTGAATTTGTCAATGTCTCCTCTCTCGTTGAACTTGGTCTTAAAGATCCATTTTACTCCAATCACTTTGGCTCCTTCTGGCAGGTCCATAAGCTCTCACGTATTGTTTTCTTCTATGGATGAGATTTCTGCCTCCATAGCTTTTCTCCAGACGTCTTCTTGTACTGCTTCCTCAAAGCAGTCAGGGTCCTCATATGCAATAAACATTGCGATTATGTCCTCTCCATCTTCTAAGATAATAAACCCAGCATTTCCTGCAACATAATCTTTCATCCATACCGGAGCTTGTCTCTGTCTCCCTGATCCTTCTCGTACAACGGTCTGATGAGGACTTGTTTGCTGCTCCACCTCTTCTTCTGCTTTTTCTCCATCTCCGTTTGGTTCCTCAGTAGCATTTTCTTCTGGTAAATCACCAGAATTCTCACCAGAATCCTTTTCCTCTTCAGTTTCTGTCTCCGTATCATTCCAGACTATTTCATTGTCTTGAATATTTCCATCCTAGTCCCATCCTCTGCTTTCATCAAAATACACATCTCTGCTTATCACTATCTTCTTCGTCTCAGGGTTGTAAAGGCGATAAGCTTTCGACTCTTTACTTAGTCCAAACATCACGCATTTGGTACTCTTTTCATCGAGTTTGATTCTTTTTTCGTATGGGACCAACGCATATGCAATGCATCCGAAGATTCTGAGATGTTCCACCGTTGGTTTGTGGTTGCTCCATTTCTCTTGGGGTGTTACATCACCCAAAGCAGCTGATGGGCTCCGATTCAGGACATACACTGCATACTGAACAACTTCTGGCCAGAATTTTCGAGGCACTGACATCTCCAGTAACATGCATCTTGTCATATTCATGACACTTCGGTTCTTCCTCTCTGCAATGCCATTTTGCTGTGGTATGTAAGCTGCAGTGAGTTGCCTTTTTATTCCATTTTTCCTGCAGTAGTCATCAAAGGCTTTGGAGTTATACTCTCCCCCTCGATCAATTCTCAAGCAAACCAAGCTCTGTCCCAGCTCCCTTTCTGCTGCTGCTCGAAATTCTTTGAATGTATTGAGAGCATCTGATTTCTCTGAGAGAAAGTATGTCCAACACTTCCGACTGTAATCATCAATAAAATTGATTATATACTTCTTACCACTTTCTGATGTTGGGGTAATAGGTCCACATATGTCACTGTGAACCAGCTACAGCCCACGGGTTGATTTCCACAGACTTTTCTTCGGAATGCTTTCGCGGTTCTACTTCCCCTTCATAAAGACCTCGCATACAGTTGCTTCAGCTTCATCTTGGTTGAAGTTTGACAAGCCATTCACCATCTTCTTCTCTACTAGTGACTTTAGCCCCCTATGACTGAGATGCCCAAATCTCTTATGCCATAGCTGATCAGGTTTCTCCATTGCTTGTAGACACTTGGTCTCTGCAGCCTCCTTTGTGCTTCTCACGCTTGCCAATATGATAAACATTTGGTTCTTTGACATAGTAGAATGCATGATCAATCTCCTTTGTCGTTTGTTCCAGACTTCACACACATCATCTTCAATGACAATCCTCAGTCCTTTCTGCTGTAATTGCCCCACACTGAACATGTTGTTTTTCAGCCCTGGAACATAGTAAACATAGGTGATTACTAAGATCACTCCATTGATCTCCAACCGCAGGTTGCCTCTACCTTCCACCAACATCCTCCTATCATCACCAAGCTTCACGTTTTGGCAAAAATTGCTGTCAAGTTCAATGAACCATTCTTTGTTTCCGCACATATGGTTGCTACAGCCCGAGTCTAGAAACCAAATATGTTCTTCCTCTCCTTTGATCATGTTAACATGTGCCATTAGTAACATGTCTTCCTCCATTTCTGCATAATTGGCTTCATTTTCCCATTCTGGACACTCAGATTTGTAGTGTCCCTTCTTGTGGCATTTGAAACACTCCACCAGTTCCTTGTTGTAGCTCGTGCTCCCACGTCCACGACCTTGATATCCCCCTCTTCCTCTTCCTCGAGTTGGGTATCTGCCACAGCCTCTTCCACCGTTAGATTTCCACTGTCCTTCCACCTTCAGAGCATGTTCCTCCCCTGCATGTCTGCTCAGGTTCTGCTCATGAACCATCAGAGAGCTCTGTAGCCCATCAACGGTCAGCTCTTTGATGTCGTTTGACTCCTCAATGGCACATACGACGTATGTGAACTTCTCAACCAGAGTTCTCAGAATTTTTTCCACCACCTTTGAATCCGGCATGTCTTCTCCCAAGTTACGCATATCATTGGTAACTTCCATCACTCTTGAGAAGTAGTCGGTGATAGTTTCTCCTATCTTCATCTCCAACACTTCAAAGTTTCTCCTCAGTCTCTGCAATTGTGCACTCTGCACTCGGGTGTTTCCTTGGTACTTTCTCTTCATAGACTCCCATAGATCCTTTGACGTATCTTTCTTCAATATCGTCTTGAGGATCGTCTTATCAATGGAGACAAACAGATAGTTCTTCACCTTGTGATCCTTTACGGTTAACTCTGCTAGCTCTGTTCTTTGTGGTCCAGTCAGGATCACATTTCTTTCTGGCCGTGTGATCCCTGTCTCTATGAGATCCCACCATTCCTTCGATTTGAGCAGATTCTCCATGAGCATCGCCCAATGCTCATAATCTCCATCAAAACTTGGTATCACCAACGTATCTTTTTCACTCATCTTTTTACTTTTCCGTACTAGGTTCTTGACAAGCTCTGAAACCACTTGATATTTTGTAAAGTGATTCCGAATAGAATGAGGAAACAGAGCTTAAACTGAATACTTTACTCTATGTCTTTACCATGAATGAAATAGGTCTTTATATAGACCTTTACAGACTGCTACTACATGACCGGATCAATCGCAACTAACAGCTAAACAAACTCGTACTTCGACTCCTACAAACCAGGAGGACTTGCTCAAATTTGAAACTTTCAAACTTTTTCAAACTTAAACTAAACAACACTGTTTTATTCTTCACATCGCGCCGTCCTCTTTATCACTGCTCCCGTCTCTCCCGATACACCAATTCCCAACTTCGTTGATTATTGTGAACCTTGACCCAATTTATGGAGAAGACCATTCATCTTTTCCAAAACAAGATTAAATTTTCCTATAAATTGCTAACAGTTCTTGAGGAAATTTCCATCATCTCTGATATCTCAATCTAATAACTGTTGCTATTTGATTCGGTTATTATCAGTGTTGGTCGAGCAGGACGATCTGAAATCCTCCATCTACACTCAAGTAATTTCTGTTTCCTACTATCTTCTATATTTCAATATATTGAACTATTGGAGCTTTGGTGTACGTTATAGTTTGTATTAATGCTCGCCAAATATTAACGATTTTAATCATTTTGTTTCTAATAGGTATCAAGAGCTTGCTTGCTTGAATTGGTACGTACCTTAATTAAATGGAGGTAACCAATAGGTATATCACTATAAAGACTTCGATTGATGGAGAGCCTCAAGAGTCCGATTTCGAGCTCAAAACTGCATCCCTGTCTCTATCTCTTGATCAACATGGAAATTCAAATGGCATCATACTGAAAAATCTCTATGTATCTGTTGACCCTTACCAAGTAAACCGCATGAAGAGTCATAGTTCCTCACACAAATCCACAAGTTACGCAACCGTCATCAATCCCGGTGAAGTAAGCTTAAGCTAGCTAGCTAGCAAATTATAAACACTAGTGTTTAAACATGCTTGAATGATATATAGCTTGGCGAGAGTGGCGTACGTGATCGACTAACTGTTGTTGTGTTTAAATACAGGAAATCGATGCTTACGGTGTTGCGAAAGTTGTGGTTTCTGGGATATCTGAGTTTGAGAAGGATGACTTGGTTGTGGGGATGATTACGTGGGGAGAGTACACTTTCTTGAAAGGAGGAAACAACTACGAGTTAAGGAAATTTGATCCCATGGGATTTCCTCTCACTTACCAAGTTGGAGTTTTAGGTAAATTAATTGTACTACTTACTCTCGGTCTAGTGAGTTTTAGTCCCAAGTCACATCACTCACATGTACCGAGCAAACTGATGTACTTGGCCTCATATATAATAAGAGTATCCATTAAATTTGCTTATTTTCTGTTGTAGGTTTCAGTGGATTTACAGCGTATGGTGGATTCTTTGAAATATGCAAACCCAAGAAGGGCGAGAAAGTTTTCGTCTCTGCAGCTTCCGGATCAGTTGGGAATTTGGTCGGACAATACGCCAAGCTTTTCGGTTGCTGCGTTGTTGGATGTGCAGGAAGCAAAGAAAAGGTAACACTAACACTAAAAAATTTCACCAACTGTTCTAGTGCATGTAAGGTGATGTAGTAGTTTAGGCTGTGTAGTACTAGCTACTTGAACTCAAATAAAACTTATTTTTAATTAGGTAGCATTGCTCAAGGAAAAGCTCGGATTTGATGATGCATTCAACTACAAGGAAGAGCCTGATTTAAAGTCAGCTCTCAAGAGGTACATCTTCGGTTTGATTATGGATGATTAGAGTGGCGGTTGGAAGTAAACAAGCGCCGAATTGAGATGTGTGCATGTTCTGATGTGCAGGTACTTCCCTGATGGGATTGACATCTACTTCGACAATGTAGGAGCTGAAATGCTAGAGGCTGCAGTTGTTAACATGAACATTTTCGGTAGAGTTGCCGTGTGCGGCGTGATCTCCGAGTACATTGATGCAACAAAGCGAGCTTCTCCGAATATGCTGGACGTTGTGTACAAGAGAATCAAAGTTCAAGGCTTTCTGGCTGCCGATCACATGAATGTGTTCTCCGAATTCCATTCCACCACCACCGAGCATCTTCGCACCGGAAAATTGCAGGTGCTCGAAGACGTCTCGGAAGGGGTGGAGAGCATCCCGTCTGCTTTCATCGGACTGTTTCGTGGTCACAATACTGGAAAGAAAATTGTCAAGTTGTAGAAGAATATGAGCGTTGATGTTTGAAGAGGGTCTCATTCTGCTTGATGCTTTGAATAATTGGAAATGAACATTTGATTTTCAGTGTCATCCAATGGTTACATCTAATTTGTGGTACTTAATTAAAGTAATGCACCATTATCCCGTTTAGCATCTACGCCACTAAACTCTATATTGGGAATAAGAGGTGAAATTTACACCTTCATTTTTATAAATTACACCCTTATTTTGTCTTTTGTGTATATTTTTCAAACACTTTTGGTTGAAAATATGAAGTAGGATATGTTGTTTGTAAAAAAGAGGTGTTAATTTCACCACCTATTGAATAAACCTCTTAACTTATATCGAGAATAAACGATATAAACTATATGGTCGATCAACTCGTAAACCTCAAAGAACATCAAATACGTATACTATTTATCTTAATGTTAGAGAATGTAATAATGTCTAATATGCCTTGGAGCATCTTTAATAATTTTTGTATAAATTTTCTATTATAAAAAATAAAATCATAAAATCTCTATAAATAGAGAGCTAAACTCCAACTCTTCTATATATTCTATGAATATGAATTATTAATTCAAATAAAACCAAATTCCATGTTAAATGTTTTGCTCTTTTTAATTGTTTTAATGAGTGAAAGTGAATTCTATGGACAAACATTAAATTTTATAAGTTTTTTTTATGAATATACAAATCTTGAGTTTTCTATAGATATAGATATTCTTTATCTATTTTATTTTATTTTTTATAGAATACAAGATGATTTACAAACGTTGTTAGAACTAAAAAGTGATAATTTTTCATATAAAATAGAGATAATTAAAAATTTATAAAAATTATTGAAGATGTTCTTAGTGGATTATAAATTATTAAATATTTTTTCTATCAATTTTGCTTGATTCTTCCCCACAATGGCCAAGGGGAGTTGATCCTGACATGTTAGGCTTATGGCCTTGTGATCGAGATGGTGTCCATCCTTTTCAATGTAAACACCTATTTTCTTAAAAATTTCATTCATTTTCCTTTAAAAAAAAAAACGAAGGTGACAAAGTCATTGCATCAGACGGCTCCCACTCATTTTGATCAAGCTGGACCTTTATATAATCCCCCTCCAAAAACTACCCGCCATTTTTTCAGATGTTACAAAAAACGGTTAGGCCCAACGACCTAGCTCTCCTCTGCCAACAATGCAAAACCCTAAACCAACTCAAGCAAATCCACGCCCACATCCTCATCACCCAAAACCCCTCCGCCGTCGCCCCTCTCCTCTCCGCCGCCTCCAAACAATCCTCTCTCTTCTCCTACGCCTGCTCCATTTTCAATCACCACCGCCGCCACCGCGACACTTTCATGTACAACGCCATGATCCGAGCACACGCGCGATCCCACGCGCCCGCCGCCGCTATTCTGTGCTACTCCGACATGTTGCGTCATGATGGTTTGGTCTGTAACAAGTTCACTTTCCCGCCGTTGATCAAAGCGTGCGTGAATCTGGGTCGGAGTGAATGTATTGTACCGGGTCGGGTCGTTCAAGCCCATGTTGTGAAATTCGGGTTTAACGACGACCCGTTTGTCGTTAGCGGGTTGATTGAGTATTATTCTTTGATTGGGGAAATGGGTGTTGCCCGATTGGTGTTCGATGAAAGTAGTGAGAGAGATGTGGTGGTGTGGACGGCGATGATTGATGGGTATGGGAAGATTGGGGATGTTGAGAATGCACGGAAGGTGTTCGACGAAATGCCCGAGAGAAATGCGGTGTCGTGGAGTGCGATGATGGCTGCCTATTCTCGGGTGAGCGACTTCCGAGAGGTAATCTGGTTGTTTAGACAGATGCAACAAGTTAAGACGAGGCTGAATGAGTCTGTTCTCGTTAGTGTGTTAACAGCGGCGGCTCATATGGGTGCAGCTACTCAAGGGCTGTGGGTGCACTCGTATGCTAGGAGGTACGGGTTTGAGTCGAACACGATATTGGCCACTGCGTTGGTTGATATGTACTCCAAATGTGGATGTGTGGAAGCTGCATTGGAGGTTTTCCAGGGGATTACCAATAGGGATGCAAGGGCGTGGAATGCTATGATTAATGGGGTTGCGATGAATGGGGACGCGAGGAAATCGCTTGAGATTTTCGATGAAATGGTTGCCGATAAGGTCCAGCCCACGGAGACCACATTCGTTGCCGTTCTAACAGCTTGTACTCATGCTAAAATGGTAGACAAGGGCGTCAAATTGTTTGATCAAATGAACACAGTTTATGGGGTTAAACCCGGGCTTCAGCACTATGCTTGTGTAGTTGACTTGTTGGCCAGAGCAGGCATGGTAGAGGAAGCCGAGAAGTTCATAGAGGACAAGATGGGAGGACTAGGAAAAGGGGATGCCAACGTGTGGGGCGCATTACTAAGTGCTTGTAGAGTTCATGGAAATGTTGTAGGCGGCAACCGGATTTGGAAAAAGCTCACTGATATGGGAGTAGCTGACTGCGGTATCCATGTCCTGTCTTATAATATGTACAAGGAAGCTGGTTGGGAATTGGAGGCAAAGCGAGTTAGACATAGGATTTTCGACGAGGGAATGAAGAAGAAACCCGGTTCCAGTGTGATCGAGGTAAACGGAGTTTCTCAAGAATTCATTGTTGGTGATCCTTGTCCTCCTCAAGCACAAGAAATGCTCAATATGCTTCATTCATTTTGTAAACTGGTGAATTTGGAGGATATATGATAGGTCTAATTCATATGCAACAGTGTAGAACTGATAGCTTTGTGAATGAGAGACCGGTTGTTGGGCTTTGAGACTTGGACGGTAATGAGAATGAAGAACCCGAGGCCCAGGCCCAGGACCCGTACTAACCCCAGAACCTATAAAAAAACGCGTACGTTTTCATCTCTCACTACTCTCTGAAAGGCAAATACATTCCTATCATGGTAACCACGATCAAAAATTACATTACTTAAAAGAATGTAGATCGTCGACAAGCATATAGTGAAGTCAGTTGACCCAGAAGAGAAGACAGATAAGCCAGGAGCTGCCAGTACAGAAATCATACTTATCCAAATTTGGTTAGGAAAGAAGCACAGTGGTGAAGGGTTTGGTACTAGGAAACTAAGGATAGCCATATAGGATTATAGTGCCATTTAGAAGAGGAAATTCCTCCATACCATAACCGACTTTTAACAACATTTAAGTGACATACTTCTCTGTTTTGTGGATGAATATGCTTTAATTTTCACTCATATATTATTTTTCAGGGGACGACCATATCCATATCACAAGTTCATTAAGGTAATGAAAGCAAAAAAGAGCAGATACAGCATCAAATCCTATATTCATCTAACATCTATCCTCAGCAGATGAGCCATTAGCAGTTGCTACAATCTGCACTGCAGATGGTTTAGTAATTTTTTTTGGCTTGTACCACCTTGCACAAACAAGGAATGCTATAAAGTTTATGACACTTAGAACGCTCAAAAGTCCATAGAAACAGTCCAGCCTTCCATAATTGATATCATCTGCGAGCCATCCATGCCCATTTTTCTCTGCAGTGACCCTCCTCACAATCGAAACCAAGAAGCTACTGACAAAAAAACCCATTGATAAAGTGCTCAGGAAGAGCCCTGTGCTCATAGTTTTCATTCCTTTTGGTGATTGTGTTATGAAGAAATCGAGCTGGCCAGTGTAGATGAAAGCCTCACCAGAACCCACTAGGAAGAATTGTGGGATCAACAAGAACACACTAATGGGCAGTGTACCAGCCGTGCCCATATCTCTCATTTCTTTGGCTACTGATAACCTCTTCCTCTCGGTTAGTGCTGCCGCGGCCATTCCCAGAGTAGATAGGACTAGGCCTATTGCAATTCTCTGTAGATTGGTGAAACCTGTTGTGGAAATTAAGACAGAGAGGAAATAATTAGCAGAGTATTTATTAAGAGATCATAGGTGTTTTAAGGTTTAGGTTCTGATACTTGTATTGCAAGGCATTGTATCCTTGGGGTACGTTCTAAGCATTGTTTTTTTTTAGTTCCGTACAATACCTGGTTGCCCCTTCAATTTTTTCCAAAGAGGCATAATAATACGGTCATTCACAGCCAGTGTGATCATTATGGCTAGCACAAAGAACACCGTGAGAGAGCCAGCGGGGATTTGAAAACTTCCGATGGTTCTTTCCATGGTGGATGCTTGTTCTACTGAGAAAGTGATCATCTGTGCGTATGATGTCCAGAACATGATGGTTGTGGCCCATATGGGAAGTAGTTTCACCATCATTTTCACCTCCTCCACCCTTGTAACTGTGCATAACTTCCATGGGTTCGGAACAGAACCTGCAGGCGCATTTCTCTCAAAATCGTCTTCTGCCACAATAGCTGCCTTGTCCAAGCAACTAGCCAAAAATGAACCAGATGAGTACAACATTATGAAAAAAAGAAGACTTGAATAGATTACATACATGTATAACATAGAAGATGTTTTATAAGTACTACATGACGGGTTAAGGAGCCAACCTTAGTAATCAAATTGAAACTTACCAGAACTGATCAGTGTGTCCAACTCTGGAAGCCTCGGGATGATTCTCATACAAAAAAGTAACGTCGAACGGAAGTGTCATTTTTCTCTTTCTTATAGCAGCCACAATAACCTGAAAAATCTGAACTATGGGGCTTCCCATGCTTTTCTTATATCTGTAACTTTTAGTACCCCAAAAAAACACCAAGATGGCTATGAACAGTGAAATGGCACATATTCCATAGGCTAAGCTTCTGTCCACTTGGTCTTGTAAGTAGACAAGGACTGTGACTGCCATCAAGGTTCCTGTGCTGATGAAGAAGAAGAACCTATTGAAGAAAAACGCCATCTGCGCTTTCTCTTTCTCATCTTTATCATCAAACTGATCAGTTCCAAATCCTGAAACACTTGACTTCAGTCCACCAATTCCTAATGCAACTATGTATAAAGCCAGATAAAGGACTCCCATTTGGAACTCATTGGCTTGCTTGCAGTTGTTGCTGGCAGATCTGGTGTCACAATGAGGTGGTTGCAGCTGTGGCAGTTTTACTGATATTGCTAAAGCTACAATACCCTATATACAAAAGAAAAATTAAAAACAGAATCTATTATATAAGATCATAGTAAGTTTAAAAAAGTTGATTTCAAGGTGAAATTTGAACAGTTACTCACCAGTGCTTGAATTGAAGCAAAGATTGCAATGGTCTTGTATCTGCCGAGGAAAGAATCCGCGAGGAAGCCTCCGAGCAAACAGAGGAGGAACGATGTGCCAACAAAATCTGTGACAATATTTGCTGAAGTTGAGCTTGGCAAATGCATTGTTTCAACAAGGTATGTCACCAAGTTCACTGCTATTCCCATAGTTGACAGCCTTTCACATATTTCAATTCCTAAAAAAAGAGAGACCAATAAAAATAGAGAAATTAGCACCTTTAATTTGGTGCTCAAATGATGACATGAATTTTCTTCCTCAAAAGCCAAGATTAATATATGTAAGAATCTTGTGTTGACTACTATTTGAATATGCTTGTGGAACATTAATTATTTATACAGAAATGCATGCATATCTACAAGTCTGCTAAGACTCCTAAAGGCTGAAACCCTCGTCACCTTTGCATGCATACTTACAAGTCTGCTACTTGTATTGATCAGTCAGATTGATCTGATTGATATGATATCTCTCACTTCTGTAATGAAAGATAAAAATAAGTGTATATACCCAATATAAGCGCGGCGGCAACCCAACCACCTGTTCTGGACTTATCAGCAGGAAAGCCTTTGTAGTCCACAGCATCAGCCGCAGTCCAACTCATTTTCTCCTCCTGATCAGATCAAAACAAACATCAGAGGTAATGTGTTTAGTTTCAGTGTTGATATAAAATAAGGAAGAAGAATATTCTATATCAGTTTCAGTGAACCAAGAGTGAGTATACCAACCATGTTTTCAACAAGGAAATACGCCCAGAAATTAAAGCAGTTGTAGCTAGCTAAGTAATGCTAAGTAACCCACAACTTTCTTGGGACTTGGCTGGAGCTTTCTTCCCTTTTATAGGCATAAAGAGTGGCACCAAACACATGAAAAGTGACGTTCCACTACCACAAGATTAAATGATCAAAGAGCTGATCCGCTTCGTGTTACGATAAAGCCATGCCAGAGAAATAAAGATTAGGCTTATCCCAATATTCCAGTGGAAGATCTCAGTTGACTCATTGAACTTGTGTTTTAATTAGAAGAATATCGATACATGAATTAACAGAAGAACCTACCTCGGCTACATTAGCCTCTACAAGTGCTTTTGCTGCCCCACGAGCCAGCAGAGTTAAGGCATGAATTTCATCCTGATCAGAACATATAGTACATGATTGATATCTTTATTTTACAGAAGAGATTCTGAATTAACTAAGGATCAATTGCAGAATAAAAAGCACTTTCCTACTGTTTTTTGATCTTAAGGAGAATTTAAGGGCTGTTGTAGATATAGATCCCACAGCAAACATGCACATAATTTTATCTAGAATTGCGGAAACTGAAGTTAGTGGTTTTCATTAGCATTCCATTTCCAGCTAGCTATATATATAGTTTGATTCTGCATTATTCTCTTTGAAAAGTGTGGATCTTGACTAGTATATAGTTTGGATTTCTACTCATTTTGTATACCAAAATCATTTTAGTAGGGACATTTTTCCAGAGTTGACAAATTGATGGAGGAATGGTCCAGTGCTGGGCTTGTCCAGGCCACTGTTTGTTCCATGTGATCTGAAAGTGCTTATAATTAAGCATTCAAAATAAATACATGCACTTAATAAGTGCATATTAAGATTGGAATCGAATCTAGCTACTACTCAGATTGGAATCGAATCCACCGGCCATTGAAGAAGTGCACAAAAAAAGTAGTGAACATTATAACAAGGGAGGAAATAAAAGGCAAGTGAAACCCTTAAGCAGACAAATACCATTTGGGGATCTGTGGCCAGAGTCCCTAAAGCCACACCTGATCTCTCTCTCTCTGATAGAATAGCTAGTATCTTCTATTCCCACTAAAATTCTCTCTTAAAAAGTAGTATATGCATGCAATCTTTTCTTTCATTTCTTATCATAAATTTTCTTTCTATTATTACCATGATATGATATTATATAAGTTGCCAACTGTTTCAAAGGTAGAAGCTATATATCAAAAAAAAGCAGGAGTCTTTTTCCTCTAAATTTTTAATATTATCAGTGTCCTGCAAATGGGATATCAAAGATGATCATGCAATTATTTACTTCTTGCCTGTACATATTTCAGTTTGGTGTTTATCTTACAAGAAACAATTAAAACCACATTATTTGGCAAAAATTGTGGCATGCATATGTTACGGATCATTAGCCAGCATCTCCGATCTGTTACATATGCATTCATGTCCTTTGATGCTCAGATTAATGCAATATGACTGGTTGAATGATGAAGTTTCAGAAAACAAAACTAAAAAACCGTGGTCGGCAGGATTCGAACCTGCGCGGGCAAAGCCCACATGATTTCTAGTCATGCCCGATAACCACTCCGGCACGACCACAACATGTTAACTTATTGCACATAGAGATCTATGGCTCTTGCATGTAGAAATGATATCCCAATTTTTCGATCCATGTCTACCGTCCACGTGATATCAACCCTCCGTCTACACTACTTGATATATATTATGTCGAAGATGTTAGTAACGGCAGGTATGAATATTATTTATAAGCTAAGTTGAGAATGAAGTTAGAGGCTATATAGAGAGAGAGAGAGGAGGAGGAGGAGCTAGAGATCGATAGAGAGGGCTTCTTTAATTAAACTCTTAAAGTTTGAGGATTTAATTTTTTTAGTTTTAGTATATATTTTAATGATTTAAATGGATCACTCATTCTCTAAATATATATAGGCATATGAATTATACAAAAAATTAACCGAATCGAGAAAAACGTTTTAACCACTCGATTAATATTTTTTTCGTTGTTATTATATCTAACGGGCTACATTTGTTTACACTAATTTGAATGACTAAATAATTATGGATTTGGTTGATTTTTTGTAGACACACTCCATCGATAAGAATCTAAAATTTTAACGGTTGATATCATTAAATTATGTTATATACTAGGGTATAATTGTAGAAGTCCTCAATTTCTTAAAATAAGGAAACTCTCTCTAGATCATCCCTATATATATAAAAATTTGTAATGCGTTGATATTTCAGCAATTAAAATTGAGGTTGCAAATACTCAGAAGTATTGGATCGCTCGACCTTGATTAGTTTAGGCTTTCAAGCAATTAACATGCATATATAGATCCATTACACTGGCTGGATTGGACTTTACAAATTTGTTTGTCGTTGATGTAGCTAGGAGGTGACATGGAATATATCTCTGTTATGTAGCATATAATAGGATGAAGAGTTAGCTTGATAGCTCGATCGAGGAATTGAGAGGTCTGCAATGGTCGGAGGTCTACTATCTTGTCTATCTACATAATGCATCCAATGGGAAAACCAGAATGACTGAGACGAATTCGAAGATCAATCTGAGCCAGCAATCCCAGGCATTGCATTCGCACCTAATTGTTCCATGGTCACTTTCACGTTCTATTTCTAGCCCTACCAATAACTTAACAATTAGTTTTAGACTTGTATTTTTCTAACTTGATCGATGATTCCTGATTCAATTATATATGTGCTTTAGAAAAATAAAGAAGGTACTATTCTCCAAGCTTGTGACAAAGACCGGTCATAACAATCAAACAATTTCATTCAGAGCAAAAAAAATAAAAATAAAAATAAAAATTTCCAAAATAAAGGAGAAAAATCAGGTTCATGAATATGTTTGTGGACATAAACCACAGTACACTGCACAAAAGATGTACTAGTATTAATTGGTACCAAATACTAGCTAGCTAGTTCCCATGAAAAACAAAGCCAGCCCCAGAACCAATCCCACGAACCCTACACTCCTCTTGCCGGCACCGCTCTTCCCCTCGGCCGACGGCTCCGCGGCGGCCGTCGTGTTGTCGGTGGTGGTCCCAGTCGGAGTCTTGGCCGGAGGAGGAGCCGAGACTTTTTCGACAAACATGTCACTGGGCAACAAGACCTTGTCCAGTTGATAAACAGCCAAGGGAGACTGTTGCCTCAAGGCATTGTTGATCGGAGTCGTTACCACCCCGCTCGACACGTTCACTTGGTTCCCGCCGGATCCGGTGAAGTTGAGACCGTACGTTCCGCTCTGCGTCCTCACGGGGTTCGACACGGTGAGGAGGTTGGCGAGAGTGTAGTACTTGGGGAGTATATGGAGCTGGACGAGCTCGACTTGTTGTTGGGGAGAGAGGTTATTTAGGGTTCCGGCTTTGAGGTTCGTGAAGGCGTTGTCGGTGGGTGCAAGGACGGTCATGCCATCAGTGGAGGAGTTGAGCTGGCTTTTGATTTGTGCGGCGGCTTGGGTTTGGTTGAGGAGGCGGATGAAGGTTGTGTACTGATCGGCCTTGTCGAGAATGCCGACGAGGTCTAGGGAGGCCGGAGGGGCCGGAGCGGGTGCCGTTTGAGCTAGGGTTTGGAGGAAGAGGGTGGCAGCAATGGAGAGGAGAATGAGGTGTGTGGAAGTAGTAGTCATGGTGGTGATGAAGCTGAGCTAGATGGAAGTGGTGGTATAATGAGATATGTGTTTGGGGATTTTATGGGATAAGAGAAGTGTAGCTAGAGTGAGTGTATGGAATATGACTTGTTGGAATGAGCTGGCTATAACTCATCAAACTATGTAGTGTTATATGAAGAAAATGCCATTTGGGGTATCACAACCGTGACAGCCTTGAAAATATTGGTGATATGCAAAGATCAGAAATAATTTAGAGTATCAAATTGATCATCCATCTCAACTAACTAATTTCTCAAGTCAGATTTGGGTTCTATTTGCCTTGAAGTGTGGTACATTTACGTGGATACCAGGGAAAAACGGAGTACTTAATTAAAATTTAGCTAAACGTAACATGCATGGTATCATAATTTTGTTTTAAGAGCATGGTACATTACTTAAACGTTTAATAGTCAGAAGTACACTGGTATTCAATTAATGATAGAGGGCAGTAGCTTTGTTAATTCATTAAAGGGTTTTAGCATTGCTTAATTATAATAGAACAATGCAGGTGTGACTCTCCCATATATTTTTTAATCCTAGCTTGATGAAACAGCAGATCTGAGATACTGTATATAGATAGTTGAGAACAGTTAAACTAGTGCAAGCAGCTACAAGAGCATGTTATTAGACTTGGACAAAATCAACCTTGATTATATATTCAACCAGTTGCAAAATACTACTATATATCCTAGTTTTACAATTGAATCAAACCAGACTAAATACAGAAGCTACAGTAATATATGTCATATACAATTTATATCTTCATGAGTTTTGGCAGCTTGGCAAAACATGGCATGTGAGATTCCCTCAACAACTATATACACCTCAGAAACAATATACAAGTTTATGTACAACCTATTTGTAGCTTTGTATACCAACTCTCGTGCCTTCAGGTTCAGGTCGTTACAATACAATAATAATAGAAAAAACCAATCCAATCACCAACCATTTATTTGTATGTCTAATGAAATAAAAAGATTTATATAATTATATGAATGGTGAATTCAGACATGCAATTTCATAATTCATGCATATATGCCATCACTAGTTAGTTTTGGGGACTCCTGAACCTACAACATCAGTGGTGAGGTACAAAGTGGAGCTTGTTGCTACTAGTCTGAGTTAATTGTCACCAATAAGAAGAGGCACTTCAAATCAGGATAAGATCTTGTCTGAACTCCATTCTGATACTGGTTTGTGATTAAAGAGTCTCATTCAACCATAACCATCCAGAAAAAAAACCAAACAAAAAATAAGAGCAAATAACTCAGATTCACATGATGCAAGTTGTAACAATAAGCTTACACTTTCAAATAACTCAGATTCACATGATGCAAGTTGTAACAATAAGCTTACACTTTCAAATAGAGTTTAGACTTTAGAGTGGGCTGCTTGGCAGTTCATGAAAATAAAAACTTTAATACATGTCAACATTGTTTTCCTAGCAGTACAACTTCATCAGTCCAAGCCTCTGAAGTAGCAATCCCTAGTCTGCGAGGCTCATCACACTGAACTACATGTATCGACTACGCTCCCATAATAGTTTAGATAAGGAGCTTCTCAATGGCATCCTACGATTCACAAACAATATAAATCAGAACTCAGCCAAGGTATAATAAGACTTCAACCAACTCAGTACAAAGACTAGAATGAAGAGTATACCTTGAGCTGTTGTATTTGGACTTTCATTTGGCTTCCCTCATTGCTTGTCACAGAACAAGCAATAACAGGTCTTGAGACACCACAAGCCCGCCCAAGAGCTTGCTTTGAAGGCACAAAAACGTAGGGAACATTCTGTAATGCAAACAGAATGAATAAGATATTAATTCATGACACTCTGTATCACTTCACCAAAATGTGAAAGGTCTCAAAAATCAATCCATAATCATGAAACAAACAAATAATAAACTAAAGGCATGTTTGTTACACCCTTTTATATTGCTTATATAAGAAATAATATATTTCTTATATTAAGGTGTGTTAAACAAGAAACAAGTATTTGAACTCCTTATATACTTGGACTCATTATATAAGAGATACCATATTTCTTATATTAAGGGGTGTTACGTGAAGAGCAAGTTTTTGGGCTCTTTGTATAAGAAGGTAAAAACAGTGTTTTCACCACTTCAAGGGCTTACATAAGCTCATTTAAAATAGTCTCTTATGACACCAAACATGAGATTGGACTATTGTTAAAATAAGCCAAGAATAAGAAGATGTAACAAACATGACTAAGGGCTTACATGAGCTCATTTAAAATTGTCTCCTGTGGTATCAAACATGAAATTGTATTATATTTTATCATAAGCTAAGAATTCTAATATAAAAAGGAGTAACAAACATGCGCTAAATGTTTTGAGCTCCTATCCTTTATCAAGGGTAATAATGCTGAAGCTTATTAGTAAGCTTGTAGTTAACCCAAATGAAATGTCTCAAAGTTGATCCATCAACAACAATCAAACATATAGTAAGCTACATCTTTTAACTACTATATAGAGTAATACAATGTGTGTGGGGGCGTGGTTAACGTACATATCCCCAACCAATACAGAGAAGCTTATTAAGAAGCTTAAAGTTTCTACATTTAACATCACAATAAAATGCACAGATTATCAGACACCAATGAGCTATAACTGGTCACAGAGCACAATCCTAAAAGGTAAAGCACTAACACAACCAAATGTCTACAGTACATGACTCATGTTTCACAGTCAAAACACTAAGCATTTTACCAAGCATCAGTAACCAAATACTAACCATAACACCAGACTTTGCTAAGATAAGTTGCATATAAACACTCAACGTTCCAATCATTCAACAAAAACCCATGTAAACCAATATTGAAATACACGAATTCGAAGAAAGCTGACCTTATCTTCAGCCAAGAGCGGAAGATGAAGAAGGATCTCAAGTGGCTCAGTGTCGGCCGCCATCACAATGAACTCAGCAATACCTCTGTTCAGGGTTTTAGTCGCTACAAAAACCCCCCACACACCAAAGTTTCAATCTTTTATTCTATTTAGCAATAAAGTCTCAAACTTTACATAACAAAAAACAAAGGCAAGAGAATTTTAAGCTAAACAGAGAGGTAATGAAATATAAGCAACTGGGTCTGAGCCAAACCTTCATTAGCGCCCTTTTTGAGCTGCTTGAAGTTGAAGGCTTGTTGAACCAGGTCGAGGATGGTGATGGTGAGCTGCCCATCTGCCAAAGGGTAAGCTTTTGGGTTCACTCCTTCTACAGTCTGCAATTGAAATCACACACATAAACAAAACGACGAATGAAAAAAGGAGACAAAGTTAATCGACATAACTCAGAGCAAAAAGTAGAGAGAGAGAGAGAGGAGGATAGGTACCATTGTGAGCGGAGAGAGGGCTTAAGGTCTTGGCCGAAAGAAGAGAAGGAGTAGGGTTTAGGAGTCGCATTCGTCATTGTTGAGGGGATATTTATAGAAGAGTAAAAATGGGCCGATTTCATGTACTCATGTTCATTACAGAGTTTGAAGTTTCATATGAGAGTTGAGACCTCGAGAGTTGTAGAACTTGGGTTGCTCCGGCCCAAAGAAAATAGTGTGTAGTCAAATTATTGAGACAAGTTTTCAAAGTCTATCTATAGCCCCTAATAAGAAAACCCTAGATTTCACTGTTTTAATATGCAAGTGAGTAATCTACGATCTAGGTTATCTCATGTACTATTTATCTAATTTCAGTGCGCTTAAATTTTGACAAATATGTGTCCAACACACTTGAACACTTGTATTCCGAACACTATAATTACAATTATTCAATCACATGTTTCTTTGTTTCAAATAAACAAAAAAGATCAAGGAAAAGGGAGGTTCTCTCAAATCTACAAACAACAATGAACTGAACGGAGTACAAGGAATTGGGAAACTTAAATTTGAGATCACATCAAAGTCTGTTCAATATATTATTTATTATGTGTTAAAGTTAAAAAAATTGAGTAACATAAATTTTTAATGAAACTCCTACTCGAATCACCAAACATTTCGTCTCTAAATCTCTACACTAGGGTTGGGTATTTGGTCCCGAAAATTCTAATCCGACCCGGTTATGAACCTCCCACATAAGGACGGTACAAGCTTATATTTTTAGAATAAAAGGTCTGCCCCATCCCGATCCGTTTGAATAAAATGAAATGAGATTTTGGTTTATTTTGTAGTGTCAATGGTATCTCGGCCCCGTCCGAATATTATACTAATATAATTAAATCCTATATATTAGTGTATTATAGTATTACTATTTCATTTTCAGCCCACTTTCCAACGCTATTTCTTACCTCTTTCACTGTTTCATGTACGACTTTGATCAACTCAACTTCGTAGAGGTTCTCATTGACTATTAATTTCTTAATTTGTAATTGGAAAACAGTTACGCAATTGGATCGGTGAAAATATGATTACTTCCATGTCGATCGGTATGTATATATACAATTGAATATTTATTTATGCAACTGGGTATATGATTACTACTATATGAAAACATTATGAAGTTACTGAGATGTTTCTATTTAATCACCTTGGAACTTTTACATATATTTTTGCATTATTTTTCTTATCAAAAAGAACATAGAGATCATGAAATGAACCCGCACCGAACCGATTCCGTTTGGGTTCGGACTTTTTTGAGATTTATTTTTAGAATAGCAAATCCCATATCGACTCGTTCCGCTAAAAAATTATGAAATTATCGTAATTTTTATCCCGAACCAATTCATTCTGACCCGAACCCAGCCTTACTATAAACTCATATTAATGATATTATCATAAGTTCATATGCAATTGAGAGTGAAATTTTATGTTGACAAACAAACCTCAAATGAAATGCTAAAGATAAGAAGGAAATTGAGAAACCAAGACTAGAAAATTAAAAGGAATGATCCAATACGTTTCTGAATTTTCTTTATTTCCACATACAGTATATAAAGTACCTAATTTTTTGTTTTCATAAGTGGGGAGCGTTTTCAAACTCAAGTCCAGTCAAGAAGTGTTCATTCTTTGGAACTAAACAGAACAATGTAGTGCTTGATATCCCCAAGAAAACTTCATCTCCATCCAGTTGGAGAATTACAGTTGCTTTGATTACTGAAGAAATGGGCTGGTTGGGTGAGACCGTGGACTCCATCAAGTCCATTCAGATCAGACAGCTTCTCTCCCAAGCCGTCAGTCTCGGTCAGTACCGACACAAATCACTTCAAAGTCTCAAACTTTATCTGTTTCCAATTCAAAGTTTGCACCTTTACAAATTTCTCTATGTGTTTTTTTCAGGCTTGATTGTCACCACTGCGCTTATAATATGGAAAGGGCTGATGTTGATCACTGAGAGTGAATCACCTGTGGTTGTTGTACTCTCTGAAAGCATGGAACCTGGCTTTGCTAGGGTGAGTCACTCTTTCATTTTGTAAAAGTAAAACCCAAATACTGTGTTTGAACAATTACTGTGTTTTTGAGTTCGGTTATAGTTTGAGAGGTGAAATGTTCTAGTTTGTTGATGTGTAAGGTGTAAGAATGGTCCTTGTTTAGCATATGGAAGAATGCCATGTTTTGTTTATAGCTATTGACTGCTTTTACAGGCTCACTATTTGCTTTTCAGTTGAGTTTCAGATGCTTTCGGGGTCTGATGTTCTATTGTTCGTGTGTCATTTGGTATGCAAAAACATGTTTGATTTTTGTTGTGTTGATTTTGAGGTTTGAATCTCTTTCAGGGTGACATTTTGTTCTTACATATGGAAAGGTCCGATTCGTGCAGGAGAGATTGTGGTGTTTAATGTGGATGTATGTTCCTTTTTTCTATCGATTTCCTGCTGTCTATCTAGTTATGTCTATACTTCTGCTGAGATAAAGTTTAATTGTTGTCCAGGGACGTCCTATTCCAATTGTTCATCGAGTAATCAAGGTAAAGTTAATGGCTTTTTGTTACTCCATAGAACCAGTGTATCTTAACGGACCTGTTTAATGTTACTAACCATTTTCTGGTAGGTTCACTAGCCGAAAGATACCGGAGAAGAGTATATCCTCACCAAAGGTACTACTCTATCATGTAGACATATAGATGAGTCTGTAAATATTCGTGTTCTGGTCAATTGGTCATTGAAGCTATTTATACGAAAGTGAAATGAAGTAATATAGAAGTCAATACATAATGGCAGACTAATATCTCAGAGTCTGACACCTTTCAAATGCATTAGGATTTGTTTCAGTCTCTAACAATATGTGGAAGTAACTGTGGTTTTGGTTTGGTTTTTCAAAGGTGACAATAACTATGAGGATGACATAATGCTTTATGCTCCGGGCCAGCGTTGGTTGCAACACCATATCATGGGGAGAGCTGCTGGGCATATTTTTTTTTTCTTTCTTGTTCACTTTTTCTTGAGCTGTCATGCTATGATCTGATAGGAAGCTGTAAGTTGAATGAACAACTGTGAACACAAACTACTTCAAGAATGGTTCACTACAGCATGGCAAAGTTATCTGTTTAGAAGATTCATATCTATTAACATCAAAAGCTGGTAGGAATGTTTGAGTTGTTACTGGGAGATTGTTACTTTTAGGCCTCTAGCCTTCTCCATAATGTGGACTTGGCCTAATTAGGTATGAAACAGTGAACTTGAGAGCTGTCGTTTGAAATCAAGGAGAATGTATCCAGTTACAATCATATCCTATATATCATGCAATGTACAATACATGCTAAAATGAGTAGGTTTTCTTTCTAACTGTTCTGTATTATGCAGGTTTTTACCTTATGTTGGTTGGGCGACAATTATCATGACAGATAAACCTATAATCAAGGTATGCCTTTATCAGAATATATAATGCAATTGTCATATTCTCACATATTTCTCATGCAGCTCACAAGCTTAGGGAATAAGGAAATTCACAGAAGCTAGTTTCATATTTACGTTCTGTTTTGGTCAATCGCAGTACATTCTCATAGGAGCGCTGGGATTACTGGGATTATTATATTGCCTCCTTGCCTATCTTTGAGAGAATTAGTCAGTTGGCAACTTAACATACAGAGACATACTTGTATTACAGAGTACATACAAATGATAGCAATACGAGATTTTCGATTTGGAACAATAGCCTTGCACTTTGATAACGTTGTAAAATGTGATGTTCCGGAGACATGGAGCATTTTTCTGCTCAAAAGTTTGGAGCACATTAAACATGCACTAAACATGTATACAGATACGAGGAGTGTGTATTGAACATATCATTTATATATGTAACAATTGCAAAGCTTTAATACTAGCTGATTGTATGATTATGCATACGCAGCAATAAGTCAAATCTCAGACAATTTTACAATCAATGTGCATATTTAAGACAAACAGATAAAAACTTGTCCAGGCTGCAGAGCTGTCCAGATACGTAGGGCACACAAAATTTGCAGCTATTATCCATCATCTCTTCTGCTTATGCATTATCCGCACCAAGAACATATGGCCATATTGGCAACCAAAGGGCGATCTGCAAAAGTGAAACACCCAAGTTCAGAAACAGTGTGACATATTCACATTCAGAACTACTAAAAATTACAAACACTAGCACAGTATGACTACTCTACAACTGATTTGGTGAACCATTATACTCATTTCAAAGTTAAACTTTGGGCAACATTCGACAACAATAGCAGACTAGACAAAGACAAAAGAGGACATCGATTCAAATCGACTCCGTCAAAGAAGAATAGAAAAACAGCTGCTCACCACACAATTAAAAAGGTCTCTACAACTCAAGTCCCAAATTTTCATATACAATACCTCTATCAAGATATATATAGCCATATAGGTACTCTAGCAAAGAGAAAAGTTCCTTAAAAATCCAGCAATGGACATTTGATTTACATGTATACATCACCATCACAGTATCATGTGTAATAGATGTTCATGCTTATAATCAGTGTTGAGATCTAAATATACTTAATTGAACAGTTTCATCATACTTGAATAGAATTCGGTATCAATCTAAAGCAAAAGATAGCAGGAGAATTTGGACCTGCAGTTCAAGGACATCAAGCTGCCCCCTCAAACTGATGCAACATGTCACAATGCGGTGTCTCGCGTACAAATCCCCACTGTCGGCGCTGCAACTCCAGCCGGCAATTCTGCGATAGAACACTAAAATAATCTCTATCAACTTGTTGATCTAGCCTGGCACGTTCCGAGCTGCCAGTTGGGTACTCTTGCTCAAACTTGGTCGACTTGACATAAAAATTAACACCCTTCTCCGTGGTGAACCTGTACTCATAAGGATAAGACCTCGACAACGAATAAACAGGCTCCGAGGACGGCATAAAGTTAAGCAGCAAAATCAGCAACACAGGCAGCAACTGAATGAGCGTCCTCGCATTGAACCCGCCGCCACCTCCTCCATTAGAACCATACTCAGCCGGCCTCGCTCCTCCCATTCCTTGCCCGAAACTAAACCCTCGAAACTGCGTGGTGGCCGGCGCCATTCCTCCTCCGAAAAAGAAGTTCCTGAAAATCTCATCCGCATCAACATCACCACCTTCGTAAAAGAATCCATTCCCTCCTCCATGGTGTCTATGAGCTCTTCTCCTCTCGTAAACCGGCTGCTGCTCATCGCAGCCCGACACATCGTACTTCCTCCGATTCTCCGCATTGCTCAAACACTGAAACGCCTTCGAAACAGACTTGAATGCCTCCTCGGCCCCCGGGGCCTTGTTCTTATCCGGATGAACTTTCAGAGACAATTTCCGATACGCTTTTCGAACATCTTCAACAGAACAGCTCTTCTCAACTCCCAAAATATCATAATAGTCTTTCTTCTTCTTCAGCTGCCTCACAATCGTGATCTGCTCCTCCGTATACGCCGCGGAAGACGCTGAAGACGAAGAACCCGAACCCGACCCGGTTGACGGAGCCCGCTGACGTAGCGAAGGCAGACCCGAGCCCAACCCGGACGGCGCGGATTTCTCCGGCGGCGGAGGATCGGAGTCTTTCTCAATCGACGATAACAGATCGTCGATCGGTAACGACGGATCGAGCCGGCGAGCTTTGGCTAGAAACTTCAAAGCTCTTGTTCGATCTCCGCCGTCCAAAGCTTCCTTTCCGATTCTAAAGCATTTCAAAGCGTCGTCTTTGTTTCCGTCCATCTCAAAAAGCTCTATAAATTTCAACACAAACAAAAAAACAAAAATAATCGAAATTGGTATCTATAACACTATCGACTATCGATTTTGAAGCAACGAAATTTGAGGAAATTGACTTACGAGTGAGATGGATCCGACGAGAGCTCTTCTGGGTTTGGATTAAATAGTCGAGAATGTGATTTAGATCAGTGTGAATTTCATGGTCTAAGAGATTCTAGGGCACACTGAATTGGGGAAGAAGAAGAAGAATTTTTATTTTCCCAAAATTGATTTTCGTTCGTTGAAATGTAGAGGTCGATTAGTTTTATCAAGTAAAACGTGTTGATCTCTGATTGGGTCAACCGACGTGTTTCCGGTACAGAAAGCTTGAAAAGTCGTTAGAATTTTTTAAAGCCCAATAACGTATTTGGGCTAAACTAACTTAAAGCCCAAACTGTAAATGGGCTTACAATCACATAGGGTGACAAGAAGAAAAACGACACGTCGTTTTATGTGTTTACATAAACCCTACGAAGGCTTTTACTTTCTGCGGCTTTGAGGTTTCGGGCTGCTAAAACCCAGAACAAGATTCGCAAGCAGCAATGGAGATGGAGACGGAGGCTGAGACGCAGACCCAGTTTCAACTCGACCTGGGTAATCTCATGTCCGTTGATCTTCATCATCAATTCAACTCCGAAGCCTCCAGGTTTGTTTTTATTTTTCCAACGATTTATTTGGTTCTGATTTCACTATGGCAACGAGTTAATACGTATTTGAATATGAATTCAACATCTTTCATATCTAATCTACAACTACGGTTCTGGGTTTTTCTTATTTCCTCTAATTTTTGTTAAAGTTTGGATTTTTATGAATAGTAGTGGGGTTTGGATTTTTATGAATACGGATTTTTATTGGAAATTATTTATAGTAGTGGGGTTTGGTTAATTTGATGTGGAAATGCTATGTTTTGTTGGTAAGGTTTCATTGGTGTTCAAATTCAGGGAGGAATTAGTGAAGGAATGTATTGCAAAAGGAACTGAGTTGGTTCAATCTATTGCGAATAGTCTTTTCCAGTTGCCTTCGACTGAAGATATTGAAGGTACCCTTGTGAAGTTGCCTGCTCCCTCGACTAGGTTGCCGAGAGAGAAGCATGTAAGTGATCCATTGTACAGTTTTCGTCTAACTTGGTTTATTTGAAAGTTCGGGCATGTGGAATGAGCTATTAGTTAGGAGAGTTTGTGAAGAAACTTAATCATGAATTGACTCTGGCAAGTTATGTAACAGCTAGTGAGTTGCTAATAACATTTTTATCTGTATTTTACAGATTCCAAAGCCTAAACCTCCTACGAAATGGGAAGTATTTGCCAAAACGAAAAGTGAGTCATTGCTGAATGGACTTCCTTTCTCATTTCCCTCTTGTCCCCCAAAGTTTTTATTTGATGTTTTCTATATGTATCCTTCTGGTCAGTAATATTGATAATCTAGATTTGTTTAAGTTTCTGAATTGGATTGTTATATCCACAATCTGAATTTACAACTGTTGGCTATATTGTTGTGACCGTTTTCAGATATTAAGAACCGTAAGAAAGACAAGATCATATATGACGAGTCCAGTGAATCCTGGAAGCGTCGCTATGGTTATGATCGTGCAAATGATGAGGATAATGTACCTATCATTGAGGCAAAGATGACTGATGGTAAGTAATTTAGCTTCTTTGGTGCTTTCAAAATGAGCCATTATTCAGTTACTTTTATTTTTTGTGATATTGAAGCTAGTATATCTTAAGCTTTTATCTTTGTATGGGCCTTTTTGAGTGTAGATCTTTATTTTGTCATTGTGATCTCATATTGATCTTCTTTTTTATATTTTTCACTCGTTGCAGTTCCTGGGGAGGATCCTTTTGCTAAAAGAAGGGAAGAGAAGAAGAAGCGAGTTGATAAGCAAGACAAAAATAGGTTGCAGAACTTGAAGCAAGCTGCAAAAGTAGGTGCATTGCCAAGGTATTTCCCTTTCACTTCTCTATGGCGATCTTCAAGTGTTAACTGGCATAGCTCTACAGATATATTTTTTTTTAATATCTGATCTATCAAGTTTCTTTCATCAAATCTAGAACTTATCCTTTATAGTTGTTCCCACATCAGGCAAGTTTCAGCTATCTCAGTATGTTCTATTACTTTGGATTGAGCCTAACTCAACCTTTTCTGCAGTCATATTCAACTAGCTGCAACAAGGTTGCCCATAACAGGAACCCAGGCAGCACCCCAAAAGGTTACTAAAGATGAACTTGGGAATGTAGCTGGATTTGCAGCAACTGCAACTGCCAGTGGTGGAAAATATGACAAGAAGTTTCCCGGTGAAAAGCCCGGTAAACACCAAGGAAAGTACCGCAAGGTATGATATTTTATCCCTCTTAAGGTATGCAACAAACAGTTGATACATATCACAGTAGATTGATCATGTACTAATTTTTTTTCCCGTTTTTTTTCTTCAGTTTTTACCAGTTATAGGAGGTAAAGGTATACACATGCAAGAACAAGAGCAAACCGATAAAATTCTGAACAAGCTCATCTCCAAGAATTCCCATGAGATGCTCAATGTAAACAAGGTTGGCTTCTCTTTGCTGGCAATGAGTTCTTTTCTCGGTGTTGGTTAATTGAATTGTTTACTTATGGGGGGATTTTTTTTTTTGACAGGCTGTTAACATGTATAACGTGAAGAAAGATAAGAAGAGAAACAACAGACCGGATAAGTCTTCTGGAACCTCTAGCCAGTTAAAACCAAGGAAAAGTGTTGGGAAGAAGCCATTTAACAAGGGCTCTTCAAAGTCCTTTGACAAGGGGTCTAAAAGGCCATTTAACAAGGGCTCCGCAAACAAAGGCAGAAAGTGAAATGTTAGCTATGACAGTGATAAGCTGTATAAGTTTTGAAGGAAGTTTGACAAGATTAATAACTGTTGGAAAGTTTTATGTAAAACTGCTTTATTTTTATGGAGAAAAAGCATTTCTACTCTACTCACTATAGTGACAAGCATGATTTTGACTTCCTGTATAGCTGGTGCTATTTTCCCTATGTTTCTGCCCTCAATAGATGATATGTGTATGTAACATATCCACCGGTTTATTCTCCTTGTAGATTTCAAAGGAATGGTTTATCCATTTCCTACTTGAGCCTCAAAAAAAAATCTCAACCACCAAAGTCTAAGCCTTGACAACCAACTAATTAATTTGATCTGAACCTCGTGGCTTTCAAGGTGCCAAGAAGCTTACTTCGTCTTGACATTGGAAAATCTAATTTGAGCATTGTAGACTTCAAAAACTAAACCCCACAGATATTATTCATTCACAGAGCTCCTTTCTCATAACCACAAACATAGCCTTTTTGATACTTTCATCATAACCATGCATATATCTATTTCTTATTCTAGAAAAGATCCATCCTTTTGCTAGTTACTCGATACCCTCTAAGCCAAGCAACAGTTTTTTTGTTTTTTTTTTCCTCTTTTTGCTTGAAACTTTTTCTTTTATAGTATCAGATCAATTAAACTGGTTCTTCATGGGGGGAGGAGGATTGCAAGTGATTGAACATGCAAGTGAAGACTTCGTGTTGTTTTGTTCTGGGATCAAGATTCAATGGAGTCCTCTAGAGAACGCTTCTCGCGGCCTATTTGCAAGTGTTCGTCAAGTGGCAATGGGATTTGATATCTCACCAAATCCTCAGAGCCTTACAATTGACACCAGCACAATGCTTCTGAGTTCCACGTACATGAAATATGTGCCTATGCCGAATATGGGTTTTCGTGGTGATGAAGTTGATGAGTTGGTGATGGAAGAAGTACTAGAGATTGCACAAGAAGAAGAAGAGCTTGTGAACATAAACAAGAAGAAGAAGAACAAAAGGTTTGGTGATGGATTCAAGATCAAGATTGGTAATGCATCACTTAGAAGGTTGCTCAGTGGAGCTGTAGCAGGAGTTGTGTCGCGGACAGCGGTGGCGCCATTGGAGACTATAAGAACCAACTTGATGGTGGGGAGCTGTGGTAACTCATCAAGCGCAGTATTCCAATCTATTATGGGAGCTGATGGATGGCAAGGCTTGTATAGAGGAAACTTGGTCAATGTCATCCGTGTTGCGCCAAGCAAGGGCATTGAGGTAAAGCTTAGTTAAATCTAGAGCTACAACTGATGGCTGAACTTGACCAGAATATGCTACTTATATGTTTAGTAATGTAAACTTATTTTGTGCAGCTATTTGTTTTTGATATGGTGAATAAGCACTTGACAAGATCTGGTGAAGAGCTGAGAATCCCTATTCCTGCTTCATCAATTGCAGGGGCTCTTGCTGGAGTCAGCTCCACTTTGTGTACTTACCCTCTCGAGCTGTTAAAAACGCGATTGACAGTACAGGTAAACTCAACTATTGCTTCAAAAGGAGGGATTAGTTGGAAGTTTTGGCCTTGTTTTGCTATCTAATTAGTCATGGCTCACACTGCTTGTTTGGTCTAATTGTAGAGAGGAGTGTATAAGAACTTTCTGGATGCATTTACTAAGATTGTCAAAGAGGGAGGACCTGCAGAGCTATATAGAGGCCTAACACCAAGTCTAATAGGAGTAATCCCATATGCTGCCACAAACTACTGCGCATACGATACACTCATGAAAGCTTACAAGAAAGCTTTCAAAAAGGAGGATATCGGAAATGTAATGACGCTGTTGATCGGATCAGCATCTGCTGCTGTTTCAAGCACAGCAACTTTCCCACTGGAGGTGGCTCGGAAGCAGATGCAGGTGAATGGGAGCCAATACAAGCACATATTTCATGCACTTTGTAGCATATTTGAAAAGGAAGGACTGGCTGGCTTGTACAGAGGGTTAGGGCCAAGCTACATGAAATTGGTGCCTGCTGCCGGGATATCCTTCATGTGCTACGAATCATGCAAGAGGATACTCGCCGAGAACCAGGCAGAAACGCCTGCAGAATAGTCTGGTAATGTGTCCCGGATATGAAGGAAAGAAAATTTGTACAGATCTGAGTTAAATCTCTCGACTGCATTTATCAACTTTTCATTGCAAACAGATCAAGAGGTTAGGAAATGGGGAACATAAAAGAAGTACGAAAGTAAAGCAAATGCACAATTCTGAAACCTTTCCGTTGATATATTGACCTGAGGTTTTGGATCATAACTACATTGTAAAAGCATGCTGACAAAATACCACAGACTATGTTCGATAATAAAGATTACACCAGATCACTACTAGATACTCTGATCAGGTGAGGAGAAATGTTAACTAGATCATATCCTCCAAAAAAAGAGAAGCCCCAGCAATGCTTTCCAAACTTGTAGTAGACTATTTGCCAAAAGAAACCATAGGATATTTGGTAGAATTCCTCCGACTTGTAGTTAGTCGTCATTCCTCAAAATACTAATTTTGTTCTCATCATTATCAATATATATAGACCCTCACTTACTGTTAATGACTGCCCTGCAGTTCTAATCCCACCCACCAGCAACAATATTGTCATAATTTCCAAAGCCTGTTGCATCAGCAGAACCAGCAACATTGTTATCGACTCCAGAAGGAATTGTATAAGAAGGATCACTGAAGGTAGCAGCAGGCGCATCTGCAGAATAAGCCCCACAATCACCCCCATAGCCATATGAACCAGAATTGAAACTAACAGCTGGAGCACCCACTGAACCATAATGATTCTCACTCCTACGAAAGTCATAGCCACCAAAGTTTCTGCTACCATTCCTTTGGCCCTGGTCTCCACCATAGCACGATGACTGTTCAGCAAAATCATTAAGCCACTTGGGGACTTCCTGCTTTGATTCCTTCATTACTTCAGCCAGTCCCTGTGCAAGCGACTGATTCTTTTCAGTGAAGAATGCAGTTGCAAGACCAGATTTACCAGCACGGCCAGTTCGACCAATCCTGTGAACATAATCATCTATGCACTTTGGAAAGTCAAAATTGATGACATGGGCAACATGAGGGATATCTAAACCACGAGAAGCAACATCAGTTGCTACCAGTATTGGAGTCGTGCCACACTTAAACAAATTCAAAGCTCGTTCCCTTTCCTGAAAATTTTGACAAGCAAAATATGATTGCAAGCACGGGGTAAAAAAATACTAGCTTTACAACCAGAAAATCATTATATGCTTGATGGATATATATATAGACAGAAGAGAATCTCACAAATTGCACTTTGTCGCCATGTATTGCTGTAGCACGGAAGCCATTCCTACACAACCAATTCTCTAGTTGATCTGCTCCTTTCTTAGTCTCAACAAACACCAAGGTCAAAGCCATCTGAATCAAAGACCAAAACACAGCACAAGCTTAGAGATAACGTCAAAATCCAAGAGATGCAACTTTTCCAATAAAATCAGAACTATCTATTACAAAATTTAACTGACAAATAACAAACCAACAACATACCTTCCCATTAGTTCCATTACTCCTTTGATTCTTAAGTATACCACTTAGATGATTTAGTTTGTCCATGTCCCTGACAAACTCAACTTTCTGCGCAATCAGATCAGTGCTTGATCCTACTCTTCCAACAGTCAGAAATATGTAGTTCCTGAGGAAATCTGCAGCAAGCCTCTACAAGAAAAAGAGATGATAAGTAGAAAATATACTTCGAGGAACACGATCAAAGACACATCTAATCAACAAAGCACACAGAAACAAAAAAAACAGCTGGGCTTGATCCTTATTAATACTAGCAACATATATATGTAATCCATCAGACAACACAGATTTTAAATTGACATTGATGTAAACTTCCTCAACTATTATTAGCAAAACAAGTTTCCATTCGCAATACAAAAAATCCATATACAAACACACTATGCAGCACTAACGATTCAACAGACCCCCACCTGTATCTCTTGTGGAAATGTAGCACTGAAAAGCAATGTCTGTCTAGCACCCGGCAGCGGCATTCCCATCTGTTCAACAATCCTCCTAATCTGCTGCTCAAATCCCATGTCCAACATCCTATCCGCCTCATCCAGCACCAAGTACTTAATCCTCTCCAGCGAAACTCGCTCCCTTTCAACCATGTCCACTAGCCTCCCCGGCGTAGCCACCAGAATATCAACACCTCTCTCAAGACACCGCAGCTGCAAACCGCCATAACCACCACCACACCAAAACAAAAATCTTTCACTACCAATAATAATAAACAATCATGTATAAGTAAACAATGCAGGCAAACACAAACCTGCTGACCAATCGCCGCTCCACCATAAACCACCGCCAGCTTAGCTCCGCTGTTAGCAGCAAATTTCCGAGCCTCCTCATATATCTGTAAAATAAAATAAAAACTAACATTTAAGGCGTCATAACAACATAGCAAATTTCACAGAGAGAGAGAGAGAGACCTGACTAGCGAGCTCTCTAGTCGGAGACAAGATGAGAGCGGCAGGGAAAGCAGTGTAGTTATCATTTGACTTAGTCAAACAACACTTGGTGAGGACGCCGGAGATGATAGGGAAGCAAAACGCCGCCGTTTTGCCGGAACCGGTCTGAGCGCAAGCCATGAGGTCACGTCCGGCCAAGGCTATCGGAATTGCGTGGCGCTGGACCGGAGTGGGATTCGTGTACCGGCACCGCTTGATGTTGTTGTCGAGGCACTCCCCGAGGTCGATCTCTTCAAAAGTACTCGCCGGCGCCGGCACGTCCTCGCCGCTCGCCTCCACCGGAATATCCTCGTAGGCCTCGAAGTTGATACCCCCTACATTATCATCGTCTTCCTCTTTCCCTCCCTCGCTGACTTGGAGCTTTTCAAATTCGGCCGCCACGTCACCACGGCTGGAAAGGTCTCGGGTCGGCGGCCTCTGGTTCGGAGACTGAAACCAACCGCGACTCCGAGCACCGCCTCGTCCGCGACCACCGCCTCCTCTGTTGTAGTCTCTCGGCTGAGCGAAAGAGGAGGAGCCGCCGCGGCCGTAAGGGGTGTAACCGTCGCCGGAGTAGGAGGAGTTGTGGCGGAGGTGACGGGGGACGAAGGGGGTGTATCCTTCGCCGGAGAGGGAGGAGGAGTTGTGGCGGAGATGAGGTGGGACGTAGGAGTTGAGGGAGGAGGAGGAGGAGTGGCGGGTCGGGTTGCGGGTCGAGGAGTCGGTGAGGGTTTCGGCCCATGACATTGTTCGGAGACTCATTTTTTGAGAGAGAGGCCGTGTTTGGTTCAACAAGCTCACTCTCGCTCACACTGTGGGAGAGAGAGAAAATGAAAAGCAGAAGATGATGGGGTCTGTGAGTCTCTGTTTGTGTTTATAGTGAGAGGAGGAGAGAGAAAGTGAAAGGGTTTAAGGGAGGTGTACGGACCAGTGAGGTGGTGGTGGGTGTGGGTTTGGTTACATGGTTTTGACGTATGTGCTGAAAACGACCAATGAGATGGACGATACGGAAACAGAGTAGTGCTCCTCTTTTTTAGTAAAAAGTGTCCTTAATTTTTTGTCCCTGAGCATCAAAATAAAATATTTAAACTACTTTAATTTATTTACTCTTTTTTCACAGAATTAAAATATTTTTAAAATACATCCCATATCAAAATTAAGATTTAAGGTTTACGGTCCTGAACTACGACGTATCAATAATGTATAAGACATATTGTATTTGTCGTTTTGCCGGTTTTAGAATGCTTCAAAGCACAATACAATTTTGTGTGACCAAAGTGATTTGTGTCGATCATGTCGATACGTGATATCCTGATGATGTTTTAACACTACGACTTCATTATATTTTGTAGGTCAAAATAAATTCATGATGGTGGTGCAAGATTTCTCTGTGTTAGTGGTGTTAGAAAGGCTCTGACTATGTCATAATAGAAATAAATTCGAAAATTAACTAACAAGTTGTATGCTCGAAAGTTAAAAATCGATATCAAAGTTCTCAATTTTGTTATCGACTCAACAATATACGGTTGTTGAGATATATAAAACTGGAACTAATAGATATGGGCTACATGAATTTTTGTCAAATATATTCCAAGCCCATAAAGCTCGTGCAAAAATGACATACTAAGGGCATCTCCAATGGAGAGTCCTAAATCCTAGCTTTGGCTGAAAAAATTGCTCTCCAATGGTTGTATTGAGGGATCTAAACCCTATAAATTATAGCTTGAAGTGTTATATGGAGTCCTAGGATAGATCTTGGTTTAGCACCGATCTAAATTTTGAGAAGCCACCGAGCTGCTGACGTAGGAGAGAGGAAGAAGCTCTGTCACGCGCCGGAAGAGGAAGAGGGAGAGACACGCGAGCGCTGGAGGAGAGAGGAAGGGAAAGAAACGCGCCACACGCTGGACCAATCGGGAGAGTAGCAGACAGCTACTAATGGAGTGGGACCCGCCACGTGCGCAAGTGAGTGAGCCGTTGCAGCCAACGGTCCAAAAATGGACGGCCCGATTTGAATGTTATTTGAAATCAACGGCCAGATTTCAATCTCAGTTAATTTTAGTTTTTTTTTTTTTTGAATTTCTGATTTTGATCCAACGGCAAAAAATATATTCCGAAATTGATCCAACGATTATTATTCAATCAAACTCTCATTTTCCATACAATAGTCAGGAACAAATAGAAATTTTTTTTTATTTTTTATGAATATTAATAAGTCCGTTGGAACAGTAACTTCTAATTTTTTCTATAAATACTAACCCGAATTTTCATTCATTTCACACCATTTCTTACATTATCTCACACAATTTCTTACACCCTCTCAAACTTTTCCTCTTTCTCCTATTTTCTTATAGCAATTTCAGTTTTTTTGTTCAACACCATGGGTCCAAAGAGAGCTTCACCAACCACAAGGGCACCACGTTTGGAAAATTGAAAAGAAGTGGAAGATAGAGCTTTGTGCGTTGCCGTGTTGAGTATTGGTGGAGATGCCGCCGTCAGTACTAATCAATCCGGGGGGGGGGGGGCTTTGTGGGATCGTATATATGAGTATTTTGAAAGTATCAAGCCAACCAATGCACCTAAGCGAACCCAAACAAGCATCGAATCTCGATGGAAGAAGATCAATCCAGCAAGTATGAGATGGGCTCACGCAATGAACAAAGCCATCAAAAATCATGCGAGTGGCGAAAATGATCAAGATGATGTAAGTATTTTCCATATAGTAATTATTCATGTAGTTAGAATAATTAAGTTGTATAATAATTTATTTGTTCCTATTGTTTGTAGTTAAGGAATGCGAAGGGGTTCTATTTCGATGAATCTCATGGAGAGCATTTCGCATATATGCATTGTTGGGATATCTTGAAGGAGTCACCAAAATTCTCCCTTCCACCATCAATGGATGCAAATATTGGTAATTATGAGATGCCTACCAACTTGGATGATATCAATTCATCCGGAGATCAAGCAACTCCAAGCATGACATCAAAAGATAGGCGAGAGCGTCCAACGGGACAAAAAGCGGCCAAGGTGGCGAAGAAAAAAGGTAACCAAGAGTTAACTTTAAGTATTCATGCTCAAATGAAAAGGCTTGCCGATCAAAACGATAGAGAGTTTGAACGAAGGGAAAAACTCTATGAAGAGGCTATGGTGGCTCAACAAAGGGAGGAAGATGCTCGCACAATGGCGGTGGATCCTAATATATATTCACTCTGTAAAAGAGGGTATTGGGAGAGGAAGCAAAAAAAGATAATTGAGCGAGAGGAAATGGAGACACAAAATGCATCATCATTCCATACCCCTACCCCTCGTGGTGGATCAACTTCTTCTCCCTATCTTCAGCTCAATCAAACGGAGTGGATGCGTAATAATAGTGAAGAGTGATTAAGTTGTACTATTTGTTGGTTATAAGTCTTTAATTTCCGTTTTTAATCATTTGAATTAACTACGTATTAAGTGTATTTTTCTAAATTTTAATGGTAATTCGAAATTTCTTATTCATTACGGTAATAAATTTATAACAAAACACAAAATGTTTAAATGCATAAATACACTCAAGTACATATAACCACACAACGGATTAAAGACATACAACAACATAATGACAAAGTAATGTCATTTATTGACACATGAAAACAAAACTAATTAACCATTGTTGCGCTCTCGGTACTTCTTCAAAGCCCAACCGTGTTGAACTAAATCCGATCTTAGTTCCGCACATATCACCGGACATCGGATCCTCTTGTAACGAGCACGTACAAATTTGTGTATTAGTTGAGGATTACGATGGACCTCATCATCATAGCTCGGTTTATCATAGATCTCAGCTTTTCTTGGACGAGTCAAGATTTCATCTGTGTCAAACTCGCATTGCTCATCTTCATCGCGCTCATCTTCTACAATTATGTTGTGCAAAATAATGCACGTCATCATGATGTATTGAAGGCTTTCTCTACTCCATAAACGAGCTGGACCCCTCACAATTGCGAAACGCGCTTGGAGAATTCCAAATACTCTCTCGACGTCTTTTCTGAACGCCTCTTGCATCATTGTAAAGTGTCTTATCTCGGGAGTAGTAGGATTTTTTATTGCCTTCACAAGAGTCGTCCAATTGGGATATATGCCATCCACCAAATAATAACCTTGATGGTACGTACTGTTTGCCACTTTGAAATTCACTTGAGGAGCTTCACCTCTGCATACCTCATCAAACAATGGTGACATTCCCAGGACGTTGATATCGTTGAGAGAACCTGGAAGACCAAAATATGCATGACAAATCCAAGTATCATAGGAGGCTAACGCCTCTAAGATAATTGTAGGTTTTCCTTTATGGCCTTGGAATTGTCCGGCATGAGCAGTAGGACAATTTTTCCATTGCCAATGCATACAATCAAGACTACCCAACATACCTGGAAATCCACGATCTACAACTTTGTTTGTCAACCTCACAAGATCTGCCTTTGTTGGTGTGCGTAGATAGTCTTTGCGGTACACAGCTCAAATCGCTCTTATAAAATGATCTAACACTTCTAGAGCAGCGGATTTAGCAATATCAAGGAACTCATCGCACAAGTCTGCTGGTAAACCGTATGCGAGCATCCTCATAGCACATGTTAGCTTCTGTTTGGTGGAAATGCCGAGTCTGCCGGTGGCATCCATCGTCTGTACAAAGTAAGGGTCGTGGTTGGTCACTTGACGCATCATATTGTCGAAGAGATGGGGTCTCATACGGAAGCGCCTTCAAAAGATGTCGCCGTCAAACCTACATGGTGAGGTGAAGTATAAAGCTTTCAATCGTTGATCCATCATTTCTCGGTCCCTTAAGATGTACCTCCGCCCTTCCGAGGAACCACCCCGTTGTGAACTTTCATCTTCTTCCATCCTCTCCACTTGTAGGGCTGCCGCAGACATCAAGAGAGCTTGTTGTTGCCTTCTCGGAACATCTTCTGCTTCCTCATTCTTCAAGAGAGTTTGTGAATTGGTGAGAGATGAAGGAATGAATGATTCCGATTTTATAGAAGATCAAAATTGATATTTGAAGATAAGAACGTACACGTGGCAGATATCGTAATCTCATCATCCAATTACACGACGACACGTGTTGCGACATCTAGTTCGACGATAAGAACTTACACGCGGCAGATAACGTAATCTCATCATCCAATTACACGATGACACGTGTGAAACATCATGATATATCATTTCAAAATTATCCTTGAAAAATGCATATATTGGTGTCAAATTAAAATGTCTCAATGTTGAATAATCCATGTATCGGTCAAAAAATATTATAATTAATATTTATTATACATAATAATATTGTAACAAAATAAATTAGTCATTAAAAATAACATAAAATAAAAATATTTACAATATAGGACTTCACCATTGGAGATGAGTGAAGTTCTAAATCATAATTCCTAAATTTAGGTCCTAAATATAGATATAGCACCCCATTTTACATCCGCTCTGACGCTTACAGACTTGCGTACGGAAGTCCACGAATACTAGAGAAACTACAACCTGTCCCATTTGGTTACTGACTCTACTGCCCTCATCAAAACTCCCAAGTATCCAAAGCAAAACAAAACTCAACTTCTTGCTCATCGAGCCTCCTTGTATACACATACATAACAACACAGAGGGGAGCAGAAGAAGCAAGCCAGGAGACGGGAGCAGCAACAACAAAAGCAAGAGCAAACGCAAACGCAGCGAGCTTTAAATCAAATTCAAGTTTTGAAGTCTCTGCTCGTGATGCTCAAACTCAAATTAAAGCAGCAAACTCGAATTCAACTCAAGTTGAAAGGAAGAGGTTTCAGATACGGCGACGCCCAAGCCAACAGCTTACCTGCGAACATCGAATCAAGAAAGCCCTCAATCAATGTCGATTCCACGTCGGCGTCGAGCTGTCTTGAAGTTGATGCCAGAAACACGAGTGATTTTGGTGCTAGACATTTTGTCAAACAATTGGTGTGCACGTCCCTTACCATCAACATCAAGAGGCAAGGGACCCGATCACTTCTCAAATCAACAAAAATGCAATCACAACAATGATAAAGAGATTGAGAGTTTCTTTCTGATTCCCAAAGCTCTGAAATTGACGAGGTCTTCCCGTCAAATTCCACCGGTAAAGAAAGAACTAGACTACCTCTCTCTCTCTTCCATCGAACTTCATATGAAGAACGCATGAAGAAAAAACTAGAAAATAAATCTGGGCTATTCAATGACGACGACGAATAAAAGAATTGAAGAGAAAGAGCTGAGTTGAGATTGATCCAGAGAAAGAAAAGAGTCAGGGGCTTCAGTGCGCGGAAAAACCGAAAAAGAGAGAGAATGAAAAAGAAGAAGAAGATGAGGCTGCTGTGCACGTGAAAGTGGGAAGAGGAGAGAAGAAGAAAAAACAACAAGAAAAGAAACAAAAAGAAAAAGAAGTGGGTTGGGCCTCTGACAAAAATACGCTTCTTGAAGTATGGGCTACACCTCAATTTGGGCTTATACATATTTCAAAATCGTTCAAGCTCTCTGGTGTCATTTTTTCAAAAATAAAAATGGCAGTTCTTAACAAACTCATCGAACTTGTCAAAAAAAAAATGTTGGCACAAAGCCAAAAAATAAAATAAAATGTCAGAATTATAATCGGTTTGATCATTTCAAAGGATATGTAGGCAATTCGACTTGAAACCTGGATGCAACCATAAAATATATATGAATCAAAGAATTACAATGGTTTGATCCATTCAAAAGGTATTTAGGTAATCTGAAACAAAATCTGAATACAACCACAAAAAAATATAATTGAATTCCTAGTTATCCTAAAACCAGATTCACCTCAACAACTGAAATGAAAAATAAAAATGATTTGAATTCGGTTATCCATTTTTTTGTGTTAAAAAGTAAAAATTATTTGAAGAATATGGAGGAGTTGTCAAAGGCCGAGAACGCGTAGGGGAATAGTGCCGTGGAAAATATCTTGAATGCGAGTGGAGTTCAATTAATGTGGGGGAAGGCAGACAAGCTCAGGAAAGTAGTGAACTCGAAGTTTGCGACACTTTTTTTTGGTAAATCCTTCGACTCTTTATTCTTCTGATTTTCTCCAGGTCTCTCGTAAGGTTTAAAAACTATTTGAATTTTCTATCAAAATAAAATTATTTTCTTTGGTCAAGTTCAAGATACATTTCAACACACACTTTGATATTGTTTCCTTCTTTGAAGTAAAATGTGTACACCTTAATAATTTGTACAGCTCCATAGATGTGAAAAGTACGAATCAAGTTTTGAGGAATCTCATCATCCTCAGATTTATATCTATAGGTTGCTATAAATCTGTATGTGAACTAACTACTGTGGAACACAAATGGGGAGCTAAGCTAATCTATGGAAATCTTTTCTAGGCTTGTTCGACCATATCATTTTCGGTTAATAGATGCTTCTCTTCCTCAGCAAGTCTTTCCAACCATTTCAGTCCAAGATCACATCCTGCTTTTGCAGCAATCTGAAATCGCTCTTTTGCCATTTCCGCCTGGTCTCTTACTGCGCTTTCCGCACTCTTTCTTTGCTTTCTGGCTAAGGAACCCCTTTTCGAACTCAAGTTTGTGACAGATTCTGGGACTTTAACACCTAACACATGCAAATGACTAAGCCATTCAGGGCGAGAATTAATGCCAAAATAGGGATCAGAAATGTAAGTTCTGGCTGCAAGCAACTGTTATTTCTATTTGAAGCAACGAAGCATAAATCTTTATAGAAATGAACATGAGGCAAACACTTCATATATTGCAGTTACTTGTGAGAAAATCTTGACAAGTATTTTGTAATAGAGAGAAGAATGGTGGGGAATAACAGACCTTGAAGAAGGAGAGAGCCATAAGCTATAGCTGCACCAGCATGTCCCTGCATATATCACAAACGCCAGAATAGTTTAAAGAGTGCATTAGTTCTGGAAACAACAATATTGGCACACAAAAAAAATGCTGCTGCTGAAGCCACACGTGTCAACTGGTAAGTTGCTCAAAGTACAAAATTATATAGCAATAACACAGATCAAATCTGACAAAGGTTAAGAAGTAAACATTACCTTGTCTGATGCTCTATGGAAACACCATAAGGAAGAGGCAACATCTTTCTTGACACAGTCTCCTGTCAGATACACAATACCCAGAAGGTATAGAGCAGCTGGATGTAACTTAAAAAAATACCAAGCTCCGGTTAGACTTTGAAATATATGGGGAAGGACCTTTGCATTCAGCATTGTAAAAAAATCATACCTGGTCAACTGCCTGCTCAAGATAATGGAAAGCTTGCTGATCCGACTGGACATAGTCATTCTACAAAGCACCGAAGGAAAAATTGTGTCATGAATTATAGGTAAATCAAAAACAATGTCAGAGGCAAAATAAGTTATAGTAATACTGCTGGAAAATTTCCAAACCAAAACCAAAAGTATATTGAGCATCAGATTTCACAAATGGGGACAAAATTCATAAATCTAACATACTTCACAAACAAATATCTTGATCAGGGCAGCATATGAAACATTTCCTTAGAATGTATACCTCGACTCTAAGACGACAAGCCAGTTCATATTGTGCATCTGGATCACCCATATTTGCTGCTTCAACCAACAAAGCAGCTCCACTGTACGAGCAAAATGGAAAAATCATCATACACCAATTTTATTATATATTTCAAAGCTGCTCAATCTTGCTATAATAACATCATAAAACAGTAATGTTGGGAATGCAGACCATGATAACTGAAGTGACACAGAAACATGAAGAAAACACGTCGATAGAAAACCTCTTAGAAAATACACTTACACAGCTTTGCACGCCCCCGGGACATGGTATTTCAAATGTAGTTTAGACAACCAATACCGAGCATGAGTGTTCGAGTTGTCAGTTTCCAGCGCCAACTCAAAGTTCTCCTTCGCTGCCTGAATCAATCAAAACAGCATCACCACATTACAACCAAATTTCATGAACAAACTCTATTACTCCTTTCCAAGGGAAAATTATTGATTTGGTCACTCATGTTTGACAGTTGAGACGAATTGGTCACTCATGTTTGACAAATATCAGATTGGTCACTTTGTCTATTTTGAACATTAAAAAAATATATTTATTTATTTGCAAAGTGCATATAAGTATGTTTATTAGCTTGACAATAACAAAAATATCAATTTAAGTAACGCATGTGTGTGTCACATATATGGTTTTTAACATTTAAAATGAACAAAGTGACAATTTTGAATGACAAAGTAAAACATGGATGACCAAAGCGATATTTGTCAAACATGAATGACTATATATTCTCATCGGTCAAACATGAATGGCCAAACCAGCAATTTTCCCCCTTTCCAAAGCCTAGTACAAATGTCACCCTTTTTTTTCTTATTCTTCCCCACATTTCTAAAGAAACATGAATGACTATATATTCTCATTGGTCAAACATGAATGACCAAACCAACAATTTTCCCCCTTTCCAAAGCCTAATACAAATGTCACCCTTTTTTTTCTTATTCTTCCGCACATTTCTAAAGAAACAAGCTACATTAACACACATACAACTCATGGAACTTAATACTCATCTTTATAATGCAATTGGGCTTTCTACGTATATGGTTAAAAGATCAAAACTTGAGCTCTTTGTTACAAATTACATCAAAAAAAAAATCAAAACTTTATAGTGAATCCATAAAAGTGGGCATACCCTTAATAGAGGGATGAGGCGGCGATCGTTGATCTCGCAGTAATCGATGACTCTATCGACTTCCTTTAAAGCGCTCCATCCTTTGGCTATCAACTCCATTGCCTTCTTGTTTCTACTGTGCATCTCTCTCTGCAAAACCCAGAAATTGAATTCATATGAAGAAAAAATGAAGAGGTAATTTTGTTGAAGTGGAGAGAAGTAAAAAGAACTGAGAGAATTACTGACCTGTTGAGTGAAGTGAGCAAGTCCATCGGCGACGGGGTTCCGAATGAGCTTGGTGAAGAGCTGTCTCTGCATCATTTTGAAACCAAGAGAAAGACGCAGCAGCTTAAAGAGCTGAGCTCCATCGCCAGTGATGTATAGTTAGTTGGTATTTTTGTGCGTTGGGCTTTTCTGATGTTTATAGTTTAGCCCAATTAAGAATTCACAGAGGGACGAGGAGTTGAGGACCACCCAGTACACATACATGGTTAGGCCTGTCAATGAGGAGAATTCTGATCCAGATCTGTTTTAGACCCGTATCTATTAGGCGGATTTAAATTTAAATTTTGGACCTGTTGATTTATTTATGGCCCGGACTCATTGACCAGTTTATTTAACAGATCGGATCCGGATCAGAAGCGATTCAATCCGTTTATTTTTTATTAACTTACTGAATATAATTTACTTTTATTTACATATATGAAATATTTTTAATCTAAAATTCTTCTTTTATTAATAAAATATAATTATCTTTAACAAAGTTATATAAATTATTTATAAATTAAAATATTAAAAACTCAAAATGATTTGTTTCTTGTCAAGTTCCTCGATGTAAATAGAGATATTTTATTTTAGTCTCTCTAGTTTGTTTTAATGAAATATTTTGGTTATGTAAAGAAATCATGTGACATATTGGTAATAATTAACATATTAATAAAATAAATAAATTTAGTAATTAGCACATTAAAAAACGGGTCTGGATCCGCTCTGTTGCCTTTGATTTGCCAGATTCGGATTCGGATTTGATTATTAAAGATCCGTCGGATAAACGGGGCAAGTCGGGCCTAATTTTTTCTCTCATTAAACGGATCCGGATCTAGGTTGATTCGGTTCGGATCCGCCCCATTGACAAGCCTACCCATGGTGGAGGACATAGATGTTAACTTTGTGAGTCCAATATATTTGGTTTTAATCCAAGCCCAAACCACTAGTCATTGTGAAATTGACCATTCTGATTGCCATTAAATTTGTTTTTTTTTTTCGATTACAAAGAAGAGAAATACAGAACAAACTAAAGAGTAAACCTTTATTGCAATCTCCTCCTCCTAGGTCGAATTGGAAGGCATTGGCTGAATGATAAGGGATTGAATGGCACCAAATGGTATGGGAAGCCAAAGAATGACCAGCTTTGGCTAAACTGTCAATAACGAAATTGGCTTCACTGAAGACATGCTTGAAGACTGTCCCAGGGAAGTTTTGAACGAGGAATATCTTGAACAATGACGAGAATTCTCCAAGGGGTGCCAGTAATTCCATTAAGCTCATCAATGAGAACTTTTGAATCTCCTTCGATAGTGAGAGGTGGATGAGCTTCTTCTTGATGTAAAAATGCATGGAGATGGCTTATAGCATCTGCACCAGCAGCAAAGTTACTTGAGCAAATGGCAGGGTCAGCTGAAATCAGCAAGAGCAAAGAAAAAAGATGAATGCAGCGGGAAAGGAGGAGTTGACTGCATGTTTGACCTTTTGTTCTAGCAAGAGAACGAGCAAACTTTACTTTAGTGATTGCTTCAGCACTAGGCAGAGCCCACGTCTCATAAGTGACGTCAGGTGAGTTGTATTTTTATTTTTTTGCAGTAAAGTAGTGAAATAAAAATTAAAAATGCAAATGAGATGTTGCCACACGTATTAATTGTCTCCCATTAAAATCTCAATGGTTCACTTCATCTGGGCCGTTGGTTTTGAAACCAAAATTCAATTCTACGGTTCAGGTTTAAACAGAACGATTACTTTTCTTTTTCAATGTTCCAACAAATTCAATCCTACGGTCCAAAAAATGTGTTTTCTTCTGAAGATTTACAATTGTGCATCTCTTTCGCATGTCATAGCGTTGATGAATATAATGACAACAAACAAAAGAGGGACAAATTATGGGAGACAATTCATGCCAATTATTTGCTAAATTGAAGTCAATACAAGGTGAATCTACTAAGACTCAAGTTGTGCTTTCGATAACGACACGTGACAAAGACATGTGTCACATTATTATTGGTCGAAAATCTATCCGAAAAATAATATATTAATATTTTACAACATGATAAATAGTAACTGCTATTGCAATTGATGAATTTGGTTTGCTCATGCTATTTGGAGCAATTGCTTTAGTAGTTGGTAAAACAACGGGTGCATATGCTCTTAGGCCATTTATAAGAGTTAGAGCTTCAACTACCATGATATCATTCTTCTCGATATTTCTTGATGAGGCCGGATAAGCGGACAAACATTTATGATTAAATTTATTCTTTTATCATCAAACATTTATGATTAAATTTGTTCTTTTATCATCATCGAGATCACACAATTTCTTATAAAAAAATTGCGTCGAGATCATGAAAATTTACCCTTGGACTAATTGTGAACCTCTTTTAGTGGCCTATTGTATAGTTGTGAGCTGAATCGATGTGTGACATACTACGTTACCAAATGATTGAATAAGTGCATAACTCATGTTTTCATCGAGTCTTAAAAAGTTTTCGGTGGATGAGTTGTGCAAATCATCGTGAATCTCGTCACGAGTTGTGACTTGTAAACAAAAAGCCAAACTCTTCAACCCATCCAATTTTGGATATTTTCCATTTTTGTACACCGAAATGTTTTGATTTTTTAAAATTGACCACGAGTGGGCCGAAAGTCCTACAAATATTGTACCATCAACAATTTAACACTTGGCAGTCCTCCCATTGTCATCACCCTTGAACTTTGACAAATGCTTCATGGCCACCTATAACTATAATAGCATGTCATTATCACTATGTTGCTTGTTTGGTAACTTCTTGGCAAGAATAGGAGAATAGTATGAAGTCAAGGGATGAATTGCAAAAAGTTCTAATAATGATAGTAACACAAATGAAATATAAAATTAAGCATATGATTCACATAAACAATACTCTAATAGATAAAGAAAGGTCAAATTAGATATGAGCGCATTTATAATTAAATTATAATTTAAATTCTGTATGAACTATAACACAATCGGTATATGTCAATTAATTAGACATTTGTTCCTCCAGTACAAGTAAGGAGTTCCAAACTCATACAAGTTATTGACAACATAAACGAATCACCAACAAAAAACATAACGATATATTTGGATGAGAATGAAATTCTTAATATTTAATTAAATTTCAATAATTTAAATTTTTATCACTTAAATTTATGTATTTGGATAAATTTTTTGAGAATTTTATAATTTTCATCATTTTAAATATAGAGAATTAAAGACCAAAATTTCTTGTTTCAATTCCCTAAAAAATAGGTGTCATTCTACGATTCCCTTAACTTCAAGAATAACCTCCAACACTAAAATTCATAAATTATGAAATTTAAAATAATGAAATCGTAAATTTCAATAGAAAAATAAAATAAAAAGAGAAGGTTGGCCATGCCAAAACGAGAGGAAAAGTCATCAAATTACAAAAGCAGGGCATATACGTCATTTCCAGCTTCACCCGCCCAATTATCATAAATTCATAACGACCTCCCCAGAGATTCTCTAGGTAACACGTTGCGTTTGAAATTCACCCCCAAAAAAGATCTGAAATAAAAAAAACAACAAAAACAAAAATTGGAGCGGTGAAGAATATCTGGAACGCCATGGATTTAGCCGAACAAGAATCGCCGATGACGAACTCTTCGTCCTCCTCCTCCCAGATCCAAATCCAGTCTTCATCTCACTCCATCGACCCTTCACTCCCTCTCTCTCAAATCACGCCTCTCGTTACGTTCGTAGCTAACTCTCTCTCTCTCTCTCTCTCGATTTTTCATTTCCGATTTCGTTTGTGTCTGTGTTTGTTTTGGCTTGAATTGATTTGATTGATACAAATTGCAGGGAGCTGTGCAAGGAGCTGTTTCGGAAATGGTCAGATTTGGACGAGTCTCGCTTCTCCGTCGAGACGGTTTCCGGCGGCATCACGAATTTGTGTGAGTAGGTTCATTATAATCGCTGTTTTTTTTTTTCGATTGCGAGTTTCTTGTAGGATTTATTTAGCGTGGAGATAGATGGAAAAAATTGTGGAGAAAAGAATTGAGAAATTGAGGTGTGTTTTCGTTTGATGATGTGTAGTGCTGAAGGCTACGGTGAAGGAAGAGGATGGGAACGAGGTGTCGGTCACGGTCAGATTGTATGGACCTAACACTGATTATGTTATTAATCGCGAACGCGAATTGCAGGTAGTTTTTGTTAGGCTGTAGCATGCTGATACAGAAAATTGCCTATGCATTGTTCTTAGTTGAAGTCTTTTGAGTCCTATATATACCTGCTGGGTAAAATAAGTTCGATTAGCTGAAGGTTTTGGAACTTTGAATGTATTTTTAGGTCTATGCTGTCTATGGGAACAAATCTGATGTGTTAATTTAGTTACACTGTTCTCTTGAATTTGGATTTATACACGTGATAGATTGCTTATTGGAGTACTTATCACATTTATGATGTGTTTCTGTTTTGCGCATACAAGCTTGTTCTTCTAAGTTCGAACACCACTGATTGTTCAATGTAGCTTACTTTGTTTCCTTCACTTTCTAATCGTCCACTGTATATCTATTCAGGCAATCAAATACCTATCGGCTGCAGGGTTTGGTGCAAACTTGCTTGCGGTTTTTGGTAATGGAATGGTGCAGTCATTTATAAATGCACGCACACTAATCCCAGCAGGTAGGTGACTATATTTATTTGAAAAGTAACCAAGTTAATGAAAGTTCCGAGAGGAGGGAGTGTACAAAAGGTCGTGAGAATTCAAACAAACGATAAAGAATTGTCTCGATTTAGGAGTCCATTTGAAAATACAAATGAACTAATTGATTCCTTAACTCTGGCTTTGGAACATGTTCTCTTCAAATTCTCTTCTTGTCAGAAATTTTTTCTTTGTTCAATTTTGTGATGTCAAACCATATATTTTTAAAGCTTGATTTCCCCAATATTTGTGAATCATTTACTTGACTACAAAAATGGCATACAAACGTAGAAGAGAGATTCATTTTCATTGCAATAAATTATATGCATTTTCAGGTTCTTGGTGAACTGAATCTGTCTATTGAAATGATCTTAAATTCTTCCAATCTCGGCAGACATGAGAAATCCAAAGCTGGCTGCCGAAATTGCCGGGGAACTACGCAGATTTCATCAAGTGGAAATTCCAGGATCTAAGGAACCTCAGCTGTGGATCGACATTTTCAAGTTCATTGAGAAAGGTATTCTTTTGCCAGATGATCAGTAATCACTCGCCTCTTGCTAATGTAAATTGATGTTCAGTTCAGGTGTGCCGTTTTCTGATTATTTAGTGCCTCCTATTGCAGCTTCTACCCTTGATTTCGATGACAGTGAGAAGCAGAAAATGTACAACACTATTTCATTTAATGAAGTTCGCAATGAAATTGTTGCCCTCAAGGTATCCATCACTATCATTGTTTGCTTGGTTGTTCATGTTGTTTCTTTAACAATGACAAGTTCACGGAAGACGGATGAGTGGCATTATATATCTGAAAAGTTTGTTATTGTTAACTTGTCATATACTGATTTCTTGTCCAGTATGCTGTGATTAGTCAATTTTATTCCTATTTATGTGTCTGCTGATGATGGAACAGGAATTGACTAGCCTTTTAAATGCTCCTGTGGTGTTTTCTCATAATGATTTGCTGTCTGGAAACATAATGGTCAATGACGAAGAAGGTATTCAAGTATAATTCTTATTGCTGACTCCTGCAAATTTTATCTATCCTTCTATATTATGTGATTATGCAAAAGAGCCAGCTGTTATAAGCTTTAGTGTCATATTCATCTCTATGAACAAAAAGTTTGGTAGGGAAGCTCTAGATAAAATGAAATAGTATTCGTGGTGCATTACTTTTTAGCTCCTACTTACATTGCTCTTCTGATTATTATCCAGAAAAGCTCTACTTCATTGATTTTGAGTACGGTTCATACAATTACAGAGGCTTTGATATTGGGAATCACTTCAATGAATATGCAGGCTATGAATGTGACTACAGCTTGTAAGTTTCTTTCTCTAGTTGCGTTAATTTATTCTGTGTCCACCAGATAAACTTTTCTTTGACTATTGAACATGGTGTCAATGCAGGTACCCAACCAAAGATGAACAGAACCATTTCTTCAGGCATTATTTGCAACCTGACAAACCACAAGAGGTATGTCACGGGTGGAATATGACATATAGATTTTGCTCTTCTTTATCAAAACCAGTGGTGGTTGTTGGCCAAATCCAATGAAGCATTTGTCAGTTGTTGTTTAGAGAGAAAAAAATATATCTGATAACGTTGTCAGCCTCTTCAAGTTTATAAGACTGTTGTTTTCAGGTGTCCGAGAAAGATCTTGAAGCTCTCTATATTGAGACAAATACATATATGTTAGCGTCACACTTGTACTGGGCTTTATGGGGAATTATTCAGGTACCCTATTATTCTTGATATGCCTCTTCACAGAAATCATAAATCTAATTCATTGTTTATATTCCAACTAATATTTGTGCAGGCAAAGTTTTCTCCAATCAAGTTCGACTATCTCGGTTATTTCTTCCTGCGATACAACGAATTCAAAAAGCAGAAGGCAATGTCTGTATCGTTGGCCAAATCATTCCTCTCAAGATCAGGGGTAACACACACGTGCCGATGAGGCCTGCCTGTACTTTATGCATCTGTAGGGAGGGCAATTCTTTTTACTCCATTTGCTATTATGGAATGTTGTAAAATATTCTTTTGTAGCGATGAAAATGAGAGAAGACATTAGCAAATAACTGGCAATAGGGGCTCCCCAAGCAATTTTAATGCCAAAAAAACTCCTGTAAATTTGATATATGTAATATTTTTGTGCCCTAATTCATTTCAACAGTTTCCAGTTGCTTCTTGCTTGATTAAGTTGTCACATACGGTATAGCCTATATAGCAGTTGCAGCAATACAAGATTAGAAATATGATGTATTCCTAGTAACGTGTGTTTCATACTTTCATAGTCGATGTTTGAACAGAAGCCCACAAAAACAAACATCCTTAAAGTCCTTAACAACCCAACGAAGATCGCCATGTTATATGAGAATGTCATATAATATGGCGATCCTTGGGCTTTTTCTACATATGAGATACATGGTTCACTAATCCAAAAACATAAAACAAAAACGTAGAACCTTTGATTTTGATACAATTTATACAGTTTCTAAGCCTGAAGAACCTGGCAGTGTACTATGTGACTTTTCAGGCGGTTTCTGCCGGCAAGGCTTGACCACAGGTTTGTGACTAGAGTCCTGAACTGCCCTTTCCCTGCTAGAGTTTCCCACAGATGTTCAGCATTTGCTCCACCAGCATCATCTGATTTAGAAACATCAACAAGCGAAATGCTCATATTATTTCGGATGATGCACAGTTTACCGTTGAGGGGGACGAGGGAAGCTGCCTCTAAAGCCCTAGAATTACCCAAATGTATCTTACTGTCAATGTGCTTGCTCCAAGAATCAGTTGCTTCATCGTAGACTCTAAGCTTGCAGCCATCCTTGCACTCTAAAGCATAGAGACGGCCATTCAATGAAGCACTTGGGTTCCTCCAACCTGTAACCATTCCGTCATACACAGAATACCAGCGGTCATTTTCAGGTTGATAGACTTCACTCAGGACTTGTCGATGAGACCCTAGCCCCTTCAAGAACCATTTGCCTTCATAAACAACTCCAATGAATGGCACCATTGCAGTGCTCATGTCCGAAATGAAGGACCATCTGTTCTTGGCGGGGTCATAGACTTCAGCTGATCTCAAGGACCTATGCACCCCCTCATTCTCCCCACCAGCAACATAGAGGCAGTTATTTATAACACATGAGCCAAAGAAGTGTCGCCTGCGTAGCATATCTGGGGCACGATGCCATTTATTGGTCCTGGCACTATAGAAAATGACTCGTCTCATTGATCCCTTTAGAGGGTCTTTTCCTCCAAACAGATAGAGGTGACAGCCACTGAGTACAGCACAACCAAATCCAAGCGCTTCAGAATAGTACTTAGGGACAGGAGGAAGGGACTGCCACAGTTGGTATACAGGGTCAAATGCATGCCAAGATATTTTCCCATCTCGGTCTCTCTTAATTAAGTATATCCATTCTTCTGCAATGCCAATGCCCTGACGGAGGGAGTAGAAGAAATTGCTAGCCAAAAGACGGTACCATCTTTTGCAGACTAGGCGGAGCTTGCGATGGTCCACCCTTGGGACTCGGATTAGGCAAGTCATAGCAAGATCATCAGGGAGTCCAGGAAGAAGCGGGGACTGATTGCGGCTACTCTCACCACGTGCAGGCCTACTCCTCGTAGGATGAATTGATGCTTTAATGTCTGGTTGAAGACAAAGCTTTGCCCCGGGAACATATTTTTTAGCTCCAGCAACAGTCTTAAGACCAGCATCAACTCTGCATAAACATGCAGTGCTATCAACCTGGAAAGGTACATGTGTTATGCATAACAGTTAGCAATCTCAGAAGATGAATGACAAAATTTCAAAGATAAGCCTATGAAGCCATTTTAAGGCATAAGAAACACATGCCATAGCATTTACTGATTTACCAAACAGAAAACCATCACAGTTCAGAAGAGGAAGCATCAAGTGAGAAAAGCATAACTCTACAATGGAGAGAGGTAACAGATTGCTCATCTTCAAGCTAAAGGTTGACATAATAACAAGGAAAAGGTAAATTCTACATCTTGGCCACTAAAAGTAAACTATGAGGGGCGCGGCTTGAGAAGCTTTCATAAGACTTTTATGGTCTAGACAATCTTCGTAGAGCTGACTCGAACAGAATGAGGCATGAAAATCAATAAAGTTGAATATATATGTAATCTTCAATGTAATATGTACCCATAATTCCTTGCATGTAACAGCTTATGGTGGGATTCTAGGAAGAAAAACATTTCAAATAGCAGAAAAGTTGACAAAGAAATTTACCAATGGAGGCTGTATCATTCTGCTTCTGTCCATCTTTCTTCCTCTAGCTAGCACCTGTATTGACCCAAATCGCCACAAAAATTCGGCCTCCGAAATCTAATACTAATATCTAACAATCATAACACTTACTACTTTGTTCATCATATGCTCACAGCCTCGCACTGGTTAACTCAATCATAAGCCAACATTTTTTATCAGTACCCACCAAATCTCAACTTCAAATATGATTCTAATCTTGAGATTCTCTACAGTCTACAAGAACCATTGAATGATCCCTTTGGAGCCCAAGCAGTCCCAAATTCACAGATATCATAAAGCCCCCCGAAAATAACTCATAGTTGATCTAAAACCAGCTCAACAATCACCAAGCTAAAACCAGAACAGGACACATAGCCAGGTGAACCAGAATCAACCCCAAGTTGAATACAAGGCCAACCCAGCATTGTTCAATTCATTAACTCCATCAAAACCCCTTCAAAAACACAAAGCCAAGGTAAGGAATAATCAGAACATATCAAAGATCTTATCTTTACAATAAAAAGATGAAAAGAGAGAAAACTCAAAAGGCCAAAAACCATGAAATGCTCTACAGCAGAGAATAAGAGCTCTCAATGTAGAAATGGAGATCCTTCTCACCATTAAATCCATGAGTGGAGTTTAGGGCCCATTTCACCTCCAAGGGCACAACCTACCAAGCACAAAGAGTGTGTTCAAGAAAGAAGAAAAATTGATGCAAACCTAAACCATTAAAAAGAGGGAGGCTTTGAGTGAGTGACTTGTTTCCTTGAAAGAAAATTTGAAGGAAACAGTTCACAAACCAAAGCTTGGAAGATAGCTGTTGTCTTGGAGTCTGAGGAAAATGCGTGTGAGAGAGAGAGAGAGGGGGGGGTTGAAACTTGAAAGCTCATATGAAGGGTCTAGTCTTGTTTAATTTGTTGGTTGCTATAAAAGAGAAGAATGTGGACAAAGATTCTAAACAAAAATAGGAGGTGCCATTATTTGGTCCCACCACAGCCTCCTCACAAATCACAACACAGCTCCGCCGTGCCAAATGCCATTTCTACCGGGAAAACTATCATTACAGGTCAGGTCTGAACTTTTGAAGTGATATCAAAATAATTTTTAAATTTTAAAAATTATCAAAATGATATTTATCATCAATTTTTGAAAGTATTAAGGTCATTTCTAGTTTTAATTTTTTTCTTTTTATTTTTAATTTTTTTCTTTTTTATTTACTCTCTCTCTCTCTCCTCTTATGACCTCGATGGAGCCGGAGGCGACGACCTCGACGGAGTGGGAGTTTTCACTTTCATAAGCTTATCTCCTGCGAATCAAACTCCTGAAATAACCGCCCCACGGATCCGAACACGACCTTCGAAACAACGTTGGATCCGTCGAGCATGTTCTGGGTCCAACACACGGAGACGCACTAGAATGCATCCCAGGGTTTCAGTGAACATTCCCAAACATACGTACGATAGAAACGCATAGCTGTGTGAGCTTGAGCACATACATGTTGAACCGAATTGGATCCCCATCTTTGCATCTCTTCTACAAAACCAGACCCATTTCATCCATGTCGACCAAGCCCCACCTGCCCACCAACATCTCTGTCACGGCCATCCTCACTAAGCAAGACAACACCGCTGTCGTCGACCAATACAAAGATTCTGACTCCGTATTTTAGATTTCAATTTCAATTTCAAGATTTACACGTGCAGAAGGCGGAGGCCGTCAATCGAGCTCGAGATGCGGATCCGATTAAGATCCACGAGGCGATGTGGTACTGTCTCCTCGCCAGAAGGAAGCGTGTCCATCCCATCCCAGAGGTCTGGAGTCGACAACGATCGGGTCGCAGGGTTTGGTGGCGGGTCAAGTCAGGTCGTGGATATCCACTTCGAGTACGGCTTGTTATACGAGCCTCAGGATTCGTGGTGTTCACTTGTTGGGTATGCCTGCTTTTACGAGATTTCGACAATCAAGAACCAGTCATTGATTTAATAGAGAGAGGATAAGAGAGTTTCGACAATCAAGAGCCTCGGGCTTCGTCCATTTGGATAAAGAGAGAGCCTCAGGTGACGAAGAGGTGTCGTACGAGCTGAGAGGCCTTGAGCTCAAGGCTGCAGCCTTTGAATCGAGGCAATGGCAGAAGCTACGCCACCCGATCCAAGTGGCAACAACGGAGATGGATGGCATGAGTCGAGGGGCGACGACGGAGGCGACTCTCGGTTGAAGGTGATAAAGGCGTGTTGGGTTGCTAATGCGTTTTCTCTCTCTCTCGGTCGATCGATCGATCGAGATAGAGAGATAAATTTTTAAAAAAATGAAAACAGAAGTTAAAAAAATTAAAAGTCTAAGGGCATTACTTACGGTCTTTTTCATGAGAAATTTTTGCCACATCATCGGAAATTGACGGCAGACATCACTTTAATGCTGTTTTAAAAGTTTGGGCATCACTTTAATAATTTTAAAAGTTCGGACATCATTTTGATACCACTTGAAAAGTTTAGGCTCGTCTGGTGATGTCACTACAAGAAAAAGTGACTTAGACGACGGAGCACGTACCTTGGACGACGGATTTTCCGTCGTCCAAGTACTTAGACGACGGAGACTGTCACTTAGACGACGGAAATGCTCCGTCGTCTAAGTGACAGTCTCCGTCGTCTAAGTACTTGGACGACGGAAAATCCGTCGTCCAAGGTACGTGCTCCAAGTGCTGTCGTCTAAGTACTTAGACGACGGAGAATTTCATCTCCGTCGTCCAAGTTCACTTGGACCACGGAGAACGTCCGTGGCCCAGGTGGTGACCTAGACGACGGAGACATTAATCTCCGTCGTCTAAGTTCCTACCTGGGCCACGGAGAAGCTAACAATCTCCGTGGCCCAGGTGGTGACCTAGACGACGGAGACATTAATCTCCGTCGTCTAAGTCACCACCTGGGCCACGGAGATTGTTAGCTTCTCCGTGGCCCAGGTAGGAACCTAGACGACGGAGACATTAATCTCCGTCGTCTAAGTCACCACCTGGGCCACGGACAAGCTAACAACGTCCGTGGCCCATGTGGGGACTTAGACGACGGGGATTAATGTCTCCGTCGTCTAAGTGAAAAATTAATTTTTAAAAAAAAATTAAATTCAAAAATATTATTAATATTAATTGAAAAAAAATTAATTAAATTAATTAAATACACTAAATTAATAAAATAATTAAAATTAATTTGTACATACATAATCGAAAAAACCCATAATTAAAAATGAAAATATTGTTCGTAATGCGGAAATTAAGAAACGAAATAATAAACTACTAGCTAGCTAAAACACTGGAGGAGCAGATGCGCCGCCTCGTCCTCCGCCTCCAGCCGGGTCGTCGTCGTCGGGGAATGGGTTCGGAGGAGGTTGACATTGTCTTTGAGCTTGTTGCATAAGGGCGATGAGTTGGGCTATTCGCTCGTCTTGCTGGTCCATTCTTTGGCGCATGGCAATATTCTCCTCCCGTGCGATTCGAGCCTCTTCATAGGCTGCCGCAGCTTGAGAACTTCTCCGCCGCCCCGAACCTCCCGTAGATGATGACTCAGAGGTCGACAAATCTCGAACCACCTTAGGCCCGAAGTGCCTAACCTCCTTGCCAGCTCTACGACCGTAGACCTCATCCGCAATTGCTATTTGGCTCTCCACAGATAGAGGAGGCAGGTCTTCTAGCGGCACATCTGGGAACGCAAGCTGAGTGTTAGCCAATTCTTCCTGCGCACGCTCTATCACTCTTGCCTACAAAAGAATAATAAATTTATTATAATGAAATAATATTTAAATAATAATTACTATAATTATTAGCGCACACACATATATATATATATATATGACTTACGCCGCGTTGACTCGCTTCATTATCGAGCCCAGGCGTCACGTACGCGCTTACGCTTGCATCGAGATAAGGGTGTTTGGAGCCCTTATCCCTGTGCTCCTTGGCAATTTGAATGAGTTGCTTGGCGCCGGAAGTATGGTGCTTGTCCTTCTTCCCCCGGTTGGCTTTGTTGACACCGGAGAATTTCTGTTAGACAACATAATGAAATCATTAAAAAATTTATAAGTAACTAAAATTTAGAGTATTCAATTATCTTAATTGAAATAAAAAAAGTAAATTAACACCTGAAATTGCTCATCGGCAAAGTGGTTACACAACCACTCCCACTCATCTTCTCTATCCCCACGCAGCTCTTCGGGGGGAGGCACGGGACCGTTAGTTCGGAAGTACTGATGGAGCCTGTACTTCCAATCTTTGAAGATGTTGTTGGCGGTTTGGTTGATATGCCTCAACATCGCCGGATCCGGATCCACCGCAAATTGTTCCTATCAGAAATAAATTGGAAATTATAATCGTATATATTATAAAATTATATATAACTAATATTAAAAATAGTATATAATAACTAAAATTGTACGTATTACGTACCGAAAGATCCTTAAAGACTTTCGCCTTCTCCGAATCCGGCACCTCCCTCCAAGTAGGGGCAGTGATACGAACCCGGTTACGAACAATCGACCCAATGCTATGAGCCGAGAGACTTGCTAGCTGAGGTGTGGGAGGGCCACCGGTGAATTCGTCGTAGGGCAAGGCGATCTTGCTCCCGGTCGCCTTGCAAATTTTCTCCGCCTTTCCACCTTTAACGAGACCCCGAGTCTTTTTCGGTTGGGGGTCAGTGGGGGCCCTCCTTTGCTTACGGCGGGCGCTGTACATGATAGAATCGGTCGTCGAAGACGCCTGAGTACTTCCCGTTGAAGCGGTACCGGGCGTCGGAGTTGAAAAGGGGTCGACGTCATCACCGCTTGAGAGAAATGGGGCAGAGGGAATTTCCCCAGAAGGCCCCGGATTGAGGGCGTCGTCCTGCGGTTGAACCCAACCGACTTGGGCCGCCAACATTTGGAGCATCTCATCTTCTGACTCCTGTTGGGCTTTCTTCTTGCCGGATGTGGTCTTTGGCGGAGCCATTTAAACCTAAGAGTACGGTGTTAAAATACGCGTACCTACTTACCATAATAATTACAACTTAAAAATTTACGCTAATTAATTAAGTACGTTTAAGATTTAAATAGAGTACACTAGCTTGGCATTTTCGGTCGTTCAATGGACGTGCGACCCGCGCGATAAAGTGTAAATTTTCAATTAATCAGCCTTGGTTAAATCGAAAAACATGGCCAGTTAGGGATAGAGATAACGCGAGAGGCAGGACTAATTTCGACAAAAGTCTTTCTTAGTCCAAATCCTGTCACCAGTCATAACCCGTTTCTAGACACCATGTCCGACATTCGGCCAATTTTTCGAAAATTTACACTCCCTCAAGTCCTTTGCAAACTCCGCCCTCAACCTCGTGTCTATAACTTCACTTAGGTTATGGTGTGCGGTGATGAAATCCACACATCACGAGGGGTTAAGGAGATAAGCAAGGAAAAGAGGCGCCATCTATTCCAAAGAGTGCGACTTAATTACACCAAGCCTATGTACTAAATTTAAATCGAACACGTACTACTAATTAATTTAATCTCATATTTATTTAATTATGCAACTAATTAATAAATAATTACAATAATATTTAAACATTTCATAAATTATCAAGTAATTACAATTATTCATTTAATTATTATTAATATATAACAATAATTTACCATTTAATTAATTAATAACAATATGTAATCATTTATTTAATTAATAACAATAATTAATCTAAATATAATTAATAACAATAAATTTACAATAAATTTACAATAAATTAATCATTTATTAAATATTTAAAACTAAGTAATAAATTAAATTCTACTAATTAATTAAATTTAGAATTTTATTAATTAATTAAATGAAAATTATTTTAATAAGGGAAAAATAGAAATGTACCGAATCGGAGTTTTCGGGAATATCGGGGAGTTGATCGAGTCGTCGGAGAGGGGGAACCACGCCGGAAAGTTGGTCGTCGGAGCGTCGCCGGAGGAGGATCGCCGGAGTGAGAGAGAGAGGAGAGGAGAGTATAGAGGAGGAGATGGAATGATGAGAAAATGAGGGGGGGTGCTCCTCCTTATATAGAGTTTCACTTAGACGACGGAGCACTATTCTCCGTCGTCTAAGTGCACTTAGACGACGGAAACAGTGTTTTCCGTCGTCTAAGTGAAGAGTCAAATTTTTTCGAACCGGCGCCAAATAAATGGGCGGGCCGTTTCACCGCCATAAATGTTGACTTAGACGACGGAAACAGTGTTTTCCGTCGTCTAAGTGGAATTTCAAGCGGCGCCGAAAATTGAGGCGGCAAATCGAACCGCCATGTTATTTCGACTTGGACGACGGATATGTCGTTTTCCGTCGTCCAAGTGTTCACTTGGACGACGGAAAACGACATATCCGTCGTCCAAGTCAATATTTACATCGAAAAATAATAAAAATTTTATTCGAACCGCCATGGTAATTTGAACCTAGACGACGGATACGGTCATTTTCCGTCGTCCAGGTGAACACTTGGACGATGGAAAATGACCGTATCCGTCGTCTAGGTTCAAATTATGCAAAAAAAAATATTTAAATTAATTCGCTAGGAATTTAGCGATCTGTCATTCGAATGAAATAGTCGTACAATATCGATGAACGCATCGTATATATAAACAGATAAATTTGAACCGCCGAATAATTTTACGTTTTGAAAGTTGTTAAGTATCGACTAATCTTTAAGACTTTAGTGTTCACTTGTAGTTGCTGATTTGCAGCAGAGTACTAACGAAATTGAATTTGGACAAAACAACCGTTGGATATGTTCGTCGTAACATAATATATAATTACTATAAAGGACCAGGAAATAATAAGTTCGGGAAGGGTTTCATCGGCACAGTCAACCGCAAAACCGAGAATTTCACAAACCGGAAACGTGGATACAGGACATTTCGCAACTCCGATTTTCGAACCGTCGAAGCTCACACACCAAGAATATACTACTCTAAAGTCTTGACGAAAAGAATATGCATTCGAAGATGGTCTAGATGGTCGTTGTCTTAGAAAAAATTACGAAATTTACACCTGGACGACGGATACGACATTCTCCGTCGTCCAAGTACACACCTGGACGACGGAGACGCTAATATCCGTCGTCCAGGTGTGTACTTGGACGACGGAGAATGTCGTATCCGTCGTCCAGGTGAATATACCCTGAATTCAGGGGTTAGGGGTCCTTAGGGTTTAGGGTATAGGGTTTGTCACTTGGACGACGGAGATGTAATTCTCCGTCGTCTAAGTTTTACTTGGACCTCGGAGAAATCTCCGAGGTCTAAATGTTACTTAGACGACGGAGATGTAATTCTACGTCGTCCAAGTGATAACCTGGACGACGGATACGTGTCCGAGGTCCAGGTACTTACCTAGACGACGGAGAAATTTCACATCCGTCGTCTAAGTTACACTTAGACCTCGGAGATTTCTCCGTGGTCCAAGTAACACTTAGACGACGGAGAATTACATCTCCGTCGTCTAAGTGTTACTTGGACCACGGAGAAATCTCCGAGGTCTAAGTGTAACTTAGACGACGGAACTAATACTGTTCCGTCGTCTAAGTCCTCTTTTCTTGTAGTGTGTGCGGTGATGTTTTTCCTTACTACTACTATACAAGATTTCCTAGTATTGTGTTTGTGATTGTGTTTGACCCACCGCACCTCAGCTCATAATATTATGATCCATTCATTTGCCTCCTACTCCACAAAGGATAGGTTTCTTGGTCACTAAAGTTCATCGTGGACTTGTTGATGGGTGATGATGATCACGGCCATAGATCTCAGCCTCCCTGTGATTGAATTAAGATAATACAGTTCAAGTTATTAGACAATGTTAATAACTACTTTAACTAGTCTAGAAAGTAGAAATTATTAATCGATGAATGAAAATAATATAACACATTGAACATCGAAGAGTTTAAAACGGTTCAAGATCAAAAGATATATACTTGTTTTTGTTTCAATGATCAAAAGATGCATACTTGCGTAGTGTAGGGGCATAAGTGATTGCTATAAGCCTCCTAAAGTCCTAACCATTTGTCTAACATTTTGGCTGGTTTCTTTAACTTGTGTTATATAATAGCTACTATTACAAGACCATTGCCTCACACTTTCTTTATCGTTTTGCTGATTTGCTCATCTCATGATTGAGATTACTCTTATAATCTAAATCCCTCAAAAGCAAGAAGATCGAATTTTAAAACACTCCACTAACCAATCTTTGGAGAAGTATTTGGAAGAAAGCTACGTTTATAATTGAATATCAAATCACTCTTTTTATTGTCAAGTAGTATTTCACAATCTTGTGATGGGGAATAATATGACTTTTGAACTAGTTTTTGTGCATAGCTTTCTTGCATGGAAACTGATAGATGCATTATGCATGTTTGGCATTGTGACCAGAGAGTTTCTTCCTTTCCTGCTTAACTTATTCATGGAAATGAAATCAAACAAAAGCTGCTTATGTAAGACTAGTGTGTATTCTTCCTGAAAACATGTCTAATTCAAACTTATCAATTCTAGAAAAGTCACCCATCTTTTGATCTCGATCATTCAGTCGCTATCGTTATCGTTCATCACACACAAATCCATTCCGGAGTTTCAATATTTGAGAACACTATGAAAGACATTTTTTTTTTTGTAAAAAGCTTTCAAATATATGTACTAACGCGGAGTATATATGCTTTCGTTTGGATCTTTGAGTGTGCCATATATATGTCTGAATCAGAAACTCAAAATCAATTATTCTGAGCACTAAGCTGAGAATGATGAGACTACTTTTCCTTTTTGAGGAGGAATGAATAGAAATGGATGTTGAAAGAAGGCTTTGCCATCTTGGGAGACAAGGCATGGTTGAGTTTTTTGTGGGTATCAAAAGCGAAGCTAGTCTTCTCTCCTGTGGGCTTCACATGATATATATATATATATATATATTCCACTTTTCTTTCATTCCATTGGTATTACCACACAATAAAGCTAAGCTATGCAAAATTGCAAATCAAGCTATGAAGAATGGAAAAAATTAGGTGCAACATCAGTTCTAGCAGACATGTGAAGAGCACCAATTAACACCCACACTCTAAACTCAAAAAGTTCATTGAGTATTACAACGAATTTATGATACACAAAAATGAAACGATGGTATCGTGTATTATTACTATTCTGAGTCGAGATTTTAAAATTCTTTTCATGAGATATTGTTCACCTAGGAAAATTCTAGTTCACATTCACTCAACTTATTGTTCTGTCAAAATATTTTATATGACGGGATGTTCTACATTACTGCGGGGTGTTCAAAAAGTTCATTGAGTTGGATCACTCCATTTCTCTAAAAGTAGAGACCGCATAAATTATTCAACGCTCTAAAATTAAAAAAAAGTTATACTGCGGAGCACTATAAAATTTTGGTTGAAGGAGAGAAAGATTCTTGCTTCACACCTTTAAAGTTTGATTTTACAGTTTAGCAAAGAAGTGGCAGTAAAATAAGTTCCAGCCATTTTGACCTTTTTATATATAAAGGGTATTTATGTCAAATCACGAATTGACGCGCGGTAACAAAATCAGTTACACTCTCTCACTTGAGTTTAAAAGCCCCAATCTTCACAGTTCTAGGGCTTCTTCGCCGGAGAACACAAAAATTCAAACGGAAAAAGATGGACGGAAAACTGGAAATCTCTCTGGACAAGCTCCCGATCAAGCGCCTCGACATCATCGAAGAGAACGGCCTCGAGCGATTTCCACCGTACGATCCTCTCCTTTTCTTCTTCCTTTTGATTTTGATTTTGATTTTGCGGTGGTTGTTGTTATACAGCGATGTAGTTTACGAAGAGAAGCGAGAGTCGTTGATTCGGAGAATCGATTTCGCGTGGGCTGTGGAGAAGGACGAGAAGAACAAGCAGAAGAAGAAGAGGTCCAGAGAGAGCTCGGCGGCGCAGTGGGAGTTTCAGAGCATGGTTGAGAATCTACAGCTGGCGCATCAGGAGCTCTCCGTCATCGTCGATCTCATCAACACCGTTCGTCTCTAACTCTATCTCTCTAGTTTTAGTTTTAACCGAGTTCACTATCTCATACATCGTATCGTTGTCTTAACTGTAGAGTTGTGAAATTGAGTAGGAACTGTAGCAATGTACTTCATTTTGTTGCGAAATGTGAGTCGTTAAATCGGTTTCTAGTAGTGTTCTTTACTAGAGCTTGGCACTTAAAATGAAGCACGGTTAGTTAGTTGGTAGACGAAACAGATATATTGTGAGAGAAATAAAGGATTAGGTTGCTCAGACAATGTGAGATAAGCAAAGAATGCAAGCCTTGCATAAAGTTTTTGTATTTGATGTTTCGAATAGTGTGTCATGTTATGGATATAGTCCTTTTTGTGTTTCCGTTTTTATTTTTATTTTTTTCATTTGTGAAGAGCAACACTTTGGATGGCATTTGATTTGTCTTGTCATGTACAGGTTGAAGCTAATGATGCAGTAACGGTAGCTAGCATGAATCGGCCGAGGCTATTCCCAAATGAAGCTCTGTCTGATCTTGCAGTGTCTACCGCCACCAAGCTACAATGCTTTCGAGTACAGATACCTGTCTTTCTTTTTCATTTTTTCATTTATTTTTGGTATGAATTTCGTTTGTATTGCATTGGTGACATTGTTCTATTAGCCTTAGGTAAAAGGTATTTCTCATTTTTCAATTCAGAATTTTCTACTTACAAAATTCTCTCTTTTTATGATTTGTCCATTTCTGTTGTAGCATCTGGGAAAATACTTTAAGCAGTCTGCCAATGCTTTGGAGCAACAAATGGCTAGAGAAGCAAGATTCTACGGGGCACTAATCAGGTGGGTCTTCTGTTCCATGATATTGTTGTAGAGTGAAGCGCAGAATGTCTCTTGGTAGCTATGCTAACTTATTTCATGTCCTGATCACCTACCTTTCTTCTGCCTGAATCCATCCAAGTAACATTATAACCTTCAATAAGATTTACCATTGTCTTCATGCACACAAGGTTTTTGTACTTTTTGTCATATTGGAATTTTTTGTGATCTAGTTTTTCTTTTGCTTGACATGCTCCCATAGTGTGATTTGAATAATTTCCATATGCTTTCCAACTTATTCTGTTTTGATTGTTCTTGACAAACTAATAGACTGCAGCAAAACTGGAAAGTTAAGCGGCAGCGTGCAGCAGCTTTAGCTTCTGGAAATGAAGGCTTCACCATTGACTTATTTGACAATTCATTATACGATCCAGCCGGTGTCTTTCGTCCATCCCCTCTGTCTACAGTTTGCATTGACCATGACTCAGCTGGCATGCTGGCAATAAGTTTACCTCCCAAGTCATATCGCTCTCTTCAGTTTGGATTTATCAGTGCTTATTCAGATGATACTCCAATTGATTCCAGTAAATCTAAAACCCAGTCATCAAGTGAAGCTGACAAAGAATCTATAAGTGATGACGAGTGTGTGAAACAAACACATTCGCTTCTTCGGGAAGTTCATCAAGCAATTTTCAGTGAGCAGGTGTAGATTTTCTTTCTTTCTTATCTTCTTTAATCTTCTTTGACAGTTTGAATTACTGTTGTTTTACCGCTTTTTGACTCATCTGTTGCAGGTATTTGACTTGCTAAATCGTGAAGCATCCAACCAATCACTAGGAGTCAATGTAACCGGATTACAGGAAAACTATTTACAATTGAATATAGGTCAAGAAACCTCTGTTTTCATATCACTTATCCCAACTAGTCAAGGTGAAGAAACAGTTGACAGTCCAAGCACTCAGAATCTAGAAAATGCAATTCTACCTTTGGATACTCTGGATGGGTTGAATTTACTAGATGATAAACCGGATACCCCTAAGAAAAAGTCAGTAATTCCGAATCAAACCAGTTGTGAAATTTATCTGCTACAGTTATATCTCGAGCATGTATTTCTCAAAGCCAAGAACAAACCCACTTCTGGAAGTGTAGTATCTGGTCAACCAGCAAAAGAAGCGTCTGGTCTTCTTGGTCACTTTTGCATGTCCTTGGCTCATCGAATATTTTCAAACAAAGTTCTAATGGAGCTGGAGAATGTGGTAAAGATCTAAACTCTATCTACTTAATTGTCTAATATTATCTGTTGGACTTTTCTGAGTAGTATTGGTGACTGTAGGTTAGAGGGGTACCATATATGCAATTGTTATCTCATCCCACTTGGCATTCTCGTACGTCATCATGGACACTGTTTGTTAAAATCCCTCAATCTATTATACACGCATGCCAAACCCGAACATCAGACACCCGTCACTTGAAGAATGTTACCAAGTCTCAGTTTCACACTAAGGTGGTTGTCACAGATGATTGCATCAATGTAGACGGGGAAGGTGCTCCTAATGTTGTTGGGCTTATCAAAGTGAATTCCCAGGAAATATGTTCAATGAATAGATATGACTGCGATTTGGCAGATCTCTCTGTGATAATCTTACAGCAGGTAATTCTTATACTTCTAAATGTGGTTTTAGTTGGAAGGTAGCCAATTATGGTGTGCGTGAAGAAGTTTCATGAGTAACTAAGATTGTTGTGGACTTTGGCAACAGGTTGCAAGCCAAGTTGTTCGCTGGCTCCACGAAGCAGCTCTAACGGTTGGAATAAAAGCAAACCGTGACTTTCTGTGTTTGTCATTTGAGCTGGATCAGGGGGAAACACTGAGCCTGGTTGCACACGTGGATCCTGAAGATAGTGAAGGATGCATCTCTTGGTGGTTAGTCATAGAAGATGGTTTTGTAGAAGATAGGAAGCTCAATTTCGACATCTCCGATGGTGCATCCGAGTCTAGGAAGTTCTTAGGCCATCTATCCCTGGAAGTCTTGTATTCGACAATGATGGATTTGGTCGGCTTGTGCAATGGAGGTAGTAACTGATGACTCTGCATAACTCTTTTTTCCTACTTTGCAAGAGAAATAGTATAAGCCTGTATCGGATAAACACATTGCTAGTGAGTGGTGAGTAGTGACAGGTCAATACTCAATATAGCCAATACAGGTTATTAGTAAAAGTGGGTTTGGAGTGTTGGACTACACAAGGCATGGATCGCATGGCTGGTTTATTCTTTTGCTTTTCGGCCCATAATTATCCTCCTGTCTTTTTTTTTTTATAATCAAAACCATGCCATTGACCCCAAATGTGATCACATGTATAGAGGTATCGTGGAAGAGGACTCATCCCATGTAAGCAATGGTCCAAGAACTCTGGATGGGCATGAGTAGCCAACCTACTTGTAGTGTTCGGTCAAACTTCCCCTTTAGTGGCGTCCGAGGAAAATATTCAAGCCTCCTCTCTGCACCGTGAATTGTAGGGCAAGCTTTGCTTTCCAAGCAAGCAAAGCAGCAACACCAACAACAAAACTGTTTTAAGAATTATGTAATTTTGGAGAGAATAGTTTGAAGTAAAACTGTGTAACTTTATTAATGAAGAAACAACTCTTTTATATAGGAGAGTACAAGAGGTACAAACAGGAAAACAATCCTATTACATCTATGGATAAGATACATTGTCATATCTTGTGATCTACACCATAACTAGGTACATCAAATATCCTACAACACTCCCCCTTGTGCAGGTGTATGGTGGTGACACTTCTTCATTTGCTTCATTGATGCCTCCTCAAAAACCTTGTCGAACCAAAAACCTTTGCAGGAGAAAATCGATCTCACCAAGTAAAAAGAGTGTAGATCGTCGTAGATGATGATATGACATATAACCATGTTGCCTCATTAAAACCTTACTAAGTAATAAAAACCCAGTGGGATAAAAACAACCTTAGTCAAGGAAAAAGAGTACAACGTGTCCTTCACATCTAGAAACGCTCATGTGCATGCCAAACTCCCCCTGAAGTCTGCATCTCCCTCTGATACTAACAATCAATGCAGCTTAGGCAACCCTGAGCTCTTCACATGCTTCTGGAATGTGGATTTGGACAATGACTTAGTAAATAAATCTGTCACATTGCTCTCAGATCGAACCTAGTTAATCTGAATATTGAGAAACTCTTGTTGTTGTTGATTGTAAAAGTACTTAGGTGATATATGCTTGGTGTTGTCGCCCTTGATGTGACCTTGCCTCATCTGCTCGATGCAAGCAACATTATCCTCATAAATGCATGTAGGTTCATCAGTAGTGGATTCCAATCCATAAGCCACACAAATATGTGTAATGATGGACTTCAGCCATATACATTCCTGAATTGCCTTATGAAGAGCAATAATCTCAGAATGATTCGTGGATGTAATGATTATGGTCTGCTTTGTAGACCTCCAAGATATCGCGGTGTTTCCCATAGTAAAGACATATCTTGTCTGTGAACGACCTTTATGTGGATCAGAGAGAAATCCAGCATCAGCAAAACCCGTCAACACATCACAAAGATTGTTGGTATATGGGGTAAAGGGAATGGCGTCATCATCTTCAATGGCACGTCCCTTTGAGACGGTGGCTTTCCGTCTTGCCTCTCTGTAGGGATAAAACAAGCCCATATCTATCGTACCCTTCAAGTACCTGAAGATATTCTTAATGCCTGTCCAATGACGTTGCATGGACGCTGAGCTAAATCTAGCTAATAAGTTCACAGCAAATGAGATGTCCAGTCTTGTGCATTGAGCTAAGTACAGTAATACACCTACTGCACTTAGGTAAGGTACTTCAACCCCTAAGAGTTCCTCGTCCTCATCCCTTGGACGGAACATATCCTTCTTTGTATCTAGGCTGCAGACTACCATGGGGGTGCTAGCAGGATGTACTTTGTTTATTTTGGATCTTCTCAACATCTTGTGGACATAAGCTGCCTGGTGGACTAGTATTCCACTACTACGGTGTTCTAGCTCAAGGCCTAGACAAAACCGTGTGTTTCCAAGGTCCTTCATCTCAAACTCGGATTTCAAGTACTTCGCAGTATCCTTTAACTCATCAAGAGTTCCAATGAGATTCATGTCATCGACATAGACTGCTACTATTGCAAATCCGGAACTTGTTCTTTTAATGAACACGCAAGAACATAGCTCGTTATTCACATATCCCTTCCCAATCAAGTATTCACTTAGGCAGTTGTACCACATACACCCGGATTGCTTCAATCCATACAGTGACCTTCTCAATCTTATAGAGCATATGCTCCGTGGTTTAGAGCTACTTGACTTGTGTAATTCGAATCCATCAAGGACTCTCATGTATATCTCTGAATCTAGATCCCCATAGAGATATGCAGTAACCACATCCACGAGCTGCATGTCAAGTTTTTCAGAAACTACCAAACTGACAAGGTAGTGGAACGTTATGACGTCTATTACAGGAGAATGTGTCTCGTCATAGTCAATACCAGGGCGTTGTGAGAAACCTTGCGCCACAAGGCGAGCTTTGTATCTTACTACCTCATTATTCTCATTACGTTTTCTAACAAAGATCAATTTATGTCCTACAGATTTTATACTTGGCGGGGTTAGAACTACGAGGCCAAACACCTGTCTCTTTGTTAGTGAATATATTTCAGCCTGGATTGCATCTTTCCATTTGGGCCAATCTGATCTCTATTGACACTTTTCAAAAGATCGAGGTTCGATGTCATCGTGTTCTATGAGTTCATGTGCAACTGAGAATGCAAACACATTGTCATTGATCATAGATTCTCTCTCCAAAATCTCATGTATGCTAGCATAATTCATCAAAATTTCTTTATTCACTGAACTAGGATCAACCGTTGGAACTCCCTCCAAATTGGTTGTCTCAAGGACATAATTGTAGTCAAGAATAATTTCATGAGATAGATTTTGAGAGTCGATGAACAATGGATCTTGTTGTACCGATCTCCCCCTCTTCCTAGGGTGAGTATCCATTGAACCTACGGGTCTCCCCCTTTTCCTTTGAGGAGCCGTGGCTTCAGCCACCACACGTCCACCTTGTGTGGCAGTGCCGCTCTCTCCCATCATACGGGTGGCAGCGTGACATCCTCCTGTGGGATGTCAATCCGTGCAGACACATTTGCAGCAGGTATGTGTGATCTTTTCACTTTAGCAAGGTCAACAAACGTATCAGGCATCAAATCTGCTACTTTTCCAAGCTCTATAATTCTCCTTAATTTACTATATGCTAGTGCAGAGCGGGGATCAAGATGAGACAAGTTAGAGACTGACCATGACAATTCCTGTCGTTCATGTGTCTTTCCTCCCCCTAATGACGGGAATGTTGTCTCATCGAAGTGACAATCTACAAATCTTGCGGTAAAGAGATTGCTTGTCAAGGGTTCTAAGTAGCATATTATAGTTGGAGAAATAAATCCAACATAGATGCCTATTCATTTCTGAGGACCCATTTTATCGCGTAAAGGTGACGTGATTGGCACATAAATTGCACAACCAAATATGCGTAGATATGAAATATTCGGCTCATATCCAGTAACCAGTTGGTACACAGAAAAAGGTTGTTTAGCAGCGGGTCTAAAACGAATAAGCATTGCTGCATGTAATATTGCATAAGCCCAAGCAAAAGTGGGTAGGTTGGTGCGCATGACCAATGCCCGTCCAAATTGAAGTTTTTTAATGGTGGCTTCTACGAGACTATTTTGGGTGTGTACATGGGGAACTGAATGCTCGACATCAATCCCGATGAAAATGCAATAATTATCAAATGTTTTCGATGTAAACTCCCTAGCATTGTTGAGACGCATCGACTTTATATGATGATATGGGTGGTGAGTCCTCAAACGAATAATCTGAGTAAGGAGTATAGCATATGCACCATTCCTTGTGAACAATAATGCGACATGTGACCAGCGTGTCGAAACATCCACCAATACCATAAAATATCTAAATGGTCCGCATGATGGGTGGATGGGTCTACAAATATCACCTTGGATACGTTGTAAGAATGAAATATTTTCTTTGGTGTCTTTAGCGTAGGAGGGTCTCGCTTCTACCTTGTCTAAAGAGCATGATTTGCAGAACGAGCGATGAGCATTAGACATCACCAGTGAGGATGCTAGCGTTGGCTTAAGGTCTTCATGGACCGGGGAAGCATCATAGGGGACGAGAGCACCACTCTTGGTGTCAAGTCGTCTCCTCTTGGGGGAGGTGGTATCGGTATGAGGCCGACCATGGATGGTAGTGCCACCTTTTTTGGTGTCCACCTCCATGTTTGTGTGAACCGCACTTTGGTTCTTGCTTCCTTTCGCTCGAAAGAATGGATGTCCGTTTGAATCCTTCAAAATTCGGATCATCATATCACGACCTGGGTGTCCCAATCTGTCGTGCCAATATATATGTGTCTGAGTCTCATAGGCCATCTCTTATGACATGGTGTGATTTTAAAACTTTCATAGTTGTAATAGATAGCCCATTTGGCTAACACATGAGCTTCTGTAGTATTCGATTTCTACTGGAATCACTAGAGGTAATGCATATATATTCCATTCCATTCTCACAATGAGTATTAATATGAATTCCGTTGGCTCGGATGTCTCGACTACTCAATAGGGTCCTTAGAGCCCTAGGAGCATAGAGGGCATCATCAATGATGAGTTTTGTTCCATTTGGCAACAAAAGTTGGGCTTTCCCTCTCCCTTGGATCAAATCCGAAGATCCACCCATCATTGTGGTTAAAGATGTTCGACAAGGCATAAAGTCGATGAAGAGTTGTTTGTGACGAAGAATGGTATGTGTAGTTCTGCTATCAATCAGACATTCAGGATCTCCTGGAAACATACATACAAGAAAACTTGTATGAGGAAAGATCAAAAAATGAATTCAAAAGTTTGGTTTTCTGGGGATATGCCTTCGATCCATCGAATGGCCTCCTCGGGTTGATCCCTCGATCCATTGAGGTACACCTTTGATCCATCGAAGGACTTCCTCGGGTAGTTTTTTCGATCCATCGAGAACACCTTTGATCCATCGAAGGTCCTCTTTGGGTTTTCCTCAGGTTTTGGCCTTCCTCGGGTCAAGGCAACCTCCATGTACATAAACAGGCATAACTTTGTCTAGGAAATAATTTTTGACGATCCGGATGAAGTTCTAGAAACTAAACATCCGTAGCTTTCAGAGAATATATTACTCATATGCTGAATCGTTCTGTGTCAATTCCAAATTCATGTCAAATCTAAGAAATCAGCGCATTCAATTGTGTTATGTCGGTTTCTGACCTCTGTCTAGTAAAACGAGAATTTTTTCTTTAGAAAATAGATATCAATAATACGGAAATAGTTCTGAAAACGAGAGGTCCGTATCTTTTCAACCATATGCCATCCATATGTTGGTTTATTCCGGATAGATCCCAATTTGTCGTTGAAGATGACTGATCTGCAGAGCAGATTTCGTTACGCCCTGTTTCTGACCTTTGTCCAGTAAAATAGGCAAAACTTTTTCTAGAAATTAGCTATCGACAATCCGGAGGTAGTTCTGAAAACTAGACATCCGTATATTTTCATCCATATACTACTTATATGCTGATTCTTTCTGGAAAATTCCCAATTTGTTGTTGAAGATGGCTGTTAGTGCGGCAAAATTCTGTTTTTTTTACGTTTTCGGGGATTTAGAGCACTCTTAGCTATCCCAATTGATACATGGACGGATTTGCAAGTTTGCTAGGACATCTAAAGTCATTGGGATAACTATTTTCACTTATGACCAGGTGAAGAGAGATCAATGTGGGTGGGACATAAAGTCTGCTCATATACCTTTATTGAAAATCTCTTGTTCTAGACATCACAAGTTACTAAGGTGAGCCATAGTAGACGATAGGTTTGTAGCAACCACAAAGCATGTATATCATACAGAAAAATGTAGACAAACATGTTAATAATAAGCTAAAACAATTCCTTTATTAATAATGCCAACGAAATACATCAAAGTTTACTAATCCAGAAAATTGACGAATTACAATGTCATAAAACTTAGGAGCACATGCCTTTATTAATGGAAAACATAAAACTCTAATCAAAATTCGGTGTCTCAGCAATTGAGTCTCTGGCAATTTTAAAGTTTACCTTAACGAGATTAGCCTCTGCTCTATCTCTATCTTCTGTTTCGTTGTGGTGAGTTTCTAATGCAAGCTTTTCACGGTAGGCTTTGTAGTGATCTACAAGTCCCTTGCTTGCTCTACAGTTCCTGAACCAGTGGTCGCTTGCTCTACACCTGTGGCAAACGCCATCACCGCATTTTTCTCCCTTGTCTCGAGATTGCTGGACTTTGGCCTTGCCTTTGTCAAAAACAACGGCTCCTACTTGGCTGCCTCGGCCACCGTGTCCTCCACGGTCTCTCTTGGTGGCTCCCCTCTCACGGTTTCCACGTGGTCCGTCTCTAGACGATTGTAGGGACCTTGACGTCCCTCACGTTTTTCCTTTCTTCTTGGGTTTCGCTCTTTGCGCTTTGTGCTTCCATAGTTCGCTTCAAGAACTCTCTTTGTCCCCAAAGGCCTTGAACTATTGTTCACTCGTACATTATCCTGCTTCTCTGCAACAGACAAAATCTGTATAATCTGATTGTACGTTGTGATATTCCTGGTTCTTATCTCATTACGGTATTGGTTTGCAAATATCCTTGCAGTGATCGGGAATGTAGAGAGGGTTTTCTCGAGCATATCTGCTTCAGTCACTTCCTAATTACAGTATTGAAGCATGGATCGAAGCATGAGCATTTCAGCATCAAAATCTGCTATGCTTTTGAAGTCGTGGAACCTAATATGGGTAAACTTGTTCTTTAGATCCTGGAGTAGGGTGTCTGTGATATTTCCAAATCTCTCAGCAATTGCTACCCATATTGCTCTAGGGTCATTTACGTTCAAGTATTTCCATAGAAGTGGTGCCTCTAAATGGCGTTTCATAATGATGATAGCTCGCGCCTTCACAGCTAATATTGGTGAAAACGCGAGATCTGGATTATGTGGCTTAATCGTGGGGAGTATAGACTTTGTTGTCAACGCATTCTTGACATCTCCACACCAACGATGATACTCGATGCCTCTTTGGTCCAATTTGCCAAAATTGAGTTTTGTTTCAGACATCCTGAAAATAAACAGAAGACATATTAGTTTCACAGTCATAAAAGACTTCCTCGACAACTAATTAGTTTTCCAATCGTCTTTGGATTAGTACTTCACTTTGAAGTATGTGGTCTCGCGAACAATCTTTGTTCATCTTAATCGATACTTTTCTTTATGAACGCTCTTAGTTCAAATCGATTTTGTAAACGCTCTTAATTCACTCATGAACGCTCATAGTTCATGTGGGAACACTCTTTGTTCTAAAATGCCCACCTTCAAGAAATATGCGGTGTAGAAAGGAGGGATGAGATGTTATCCTGAAATCCCTACGGAAAAATCTAATTTTCCCAAAAGAGTAGGTTATTTTGAAAAAGACAAAGTTGAGTTTATAAAAACTTATTTGTTGTTTGATTACAGAACAATTCTTTTTCTTCCTCTTTTCTCTTCGGGGATCACGGCTGCGGTTGGCGGCGGTTGAGTCGGTGGTGGTGCTCAGTTTAAGGCTTCGTGCTGATAACGTGTTTTAGGAATTATGTAATTATTGAGAGAATAGTTTGAAGCAAAACTGTATAACTTTATTAATGAAGAAGCAACTCCTTTATATAGGAAAATACAAGAGATACAAATACGAAAGTAATTATATTACATTTATGAATAAGATACACTGTTCTGTGATCTCCACTATAACTAAATACATCAAATATCCTAAAACAAAAACCAAGACAACTGATAACCAAAAACCCTTTATTTTACTTATCTTTGTCAAATTGCTCCTTGCCTTTGTGTATAGTTTTCTAAGTTTCAACACCTCTAGACGTCCCAATCCCCATTGTCCAAGTATCAAGTGGCCATGCTATGTAGCACGTCTAGTTCCTAAATAGCTAAATTACACAATTCATGACATATAATGTTTACAGATATTTCGATAGCATCTAGATAATCAATCATACAATTCTAATAGTCCATATTTCGCCGCGAAATGTATCGACCAAAGACTATTCCAATCCTCTAGAAATGTCGCATTATTTCTCTTTTTTTTTTGAACATTCTCAATCATATGATCAATCATTACAAGCCCCACGCCAATTTTTTTGTTGTTGAATATAAATTAGGGGTGGGACTTCTGAACCGAAAACCGAAAAAAAAATCGAGCCGAATCGGAACTGAAACCGAAAAAATCCGAATCCGAAAAAATCCGAATCGAAAAAATCGAAAAACCGAAAAAATTCGGTTCGGTTTCGGTTTGAGATTTTGAAAACCCGAACCGAACCGAAAAAACCGAAAAAAACCGAACATATATAAAACGGTGTCGTTTTGGAGTGAATAGGAAAAACAATGTCGTTTTGATTTAAAAACTTAAAGAGAAAATTGTCAAAAATCAAAATAGGGTTTTTATTGAAGCAAAGTGCAAATTGCCTTATGCTGAGATCAGCTGCTGGAATTTTCATCAAATAGTGCTGGAAATTGAAGCAAAATGCTACTAGAACTTTGTTGAGATTTTGCATCAATTTGCTATTTTTTTGCTATTTTCTTAATTTTTGGACTGTTGAAAAACTTGAAACTGAACTACAAATATTATTTGCGGAATGTTTTCTTTGATGTTAGAAACTTGGAATTGATGGTGTAACTTGAAAATTTGAATTTGATGTTTGGATTGCTATGCTATTGTTATTTGTTAATGTCTTACAAGCTGAAAGTAATTGATTTTCTCCTATTTATTAGGAGTTTTTTTTGTGTAAAGTTTGTTCATAATTTGAAGAAGAAAAAAAACAAAAAAAATCGAAATTTTTAACCGAACCAAACCGAACCGAATGACTTGGTTTTTATTGTCGAAAATTGAAAAACCGAACCGAACCGAACCGAAGAAATTCTTATGGTTTGGTTTTGATTTTTATCAAAAACCGAACCAAACCGCCCGAATTCTACCCCTAATATAAATAATCAACCAAAAATGGAAGAACACCTCATGTTCACTATTTAGAAGAAGAAATCAAAATACAAACGACGAACCCCAAAAATTAAATGTAACACAAAAATCTCCAACGTGCACGAAACGAATCATATACTTTGAATACTTCTCTACTTCTCTACTTCTCTTCTCTGCTCTCTGCTCTGTTTGTTATACAGATCCCTTGGTCTTCTCCAAGACTCTCTCCTCTACACACACACACAGCAGATCAACCGAAAAGACTAAACTAGCCCTTGCTCAGCTTCCCTCATTTTTTTTCCTCAACACTGCTTTGGAAAATCGCTTTGTGGGTTTCTTAGAGCGGTTGAATTCCGCAACTGGGTCTGAAGAATTTTCCGAGCATTTGGTTTTGGTTCGGTGGCAGATGGGTTTGTTCTGAAAATTGCAAAGTTTGGGTCTTTTTCAGTTTTTGAATTTTGAAGTTATTTCTGTGTTTGAATTCGAGATGGTTCTGCGGGAATTGGGGTTCTTTATTCATTGGTTATTTGAATTTTTTTGCTTTGATCGAAGATTGTTATAGAAGAGATTGAAGGGTTTAGATAGGTTTGTTGAGATTTTTGTAGTGTGATTGTATTGTTGTGTGTCACTATGTCTGGTGGCACACCTACTGGTGGGTACATAAGGCAGAGGCACAGCCAGGGCTATGCGTCGAGTGGGGATGATCTTGAGGATGATGCATTCTCCATTATGCAGAGTTCATCAGGATATAGTCCGAGGGTTTGGTCGAGGAGAGAGATTGCGGAGAATGTTGTTTGGCTTGTATCGGCAGCAGGCATTGTGTATATTGGTGATTGGAGATATAACTTGATATATCTGTTGTGGCATGATGATCGAATCAGAAGGTAGGAAGTCTCTCGCTTAAGTTGCTTTCGATGTGCATTCTTGTTGTTTGTTCATTTGGTAAAGCCTGTAGTGTTTGTGATTAGTAAGTTTATGTTATATTAAAGAAAGAATTGTACTAGAAAGAAATTGTATGGTGGTACATATTTTTACTGAGTTGTCTGGTTTCTCTTTCCTGCTTTGGAATAGCATAAGACTCTATTTGCTGGATTAATTGTCGCTCTTGAGCAGCTGATTTTTGTTGGTTACATTTAAAACAATTGGTGACTTGGACGTTTTGGTTTGTAGAATAGAGAACTGAAGCATCATAGCGAGGCCAAATTGTTTGTGGTGTACTTGTAATAGATGAAGATGCATAGGTGTTGTTTCATGTTTGAGTTTTCTGTGAAGGGAGAAAGTTTTAGTTTGCATGTATTTAGTCATTCATCAAGGATTGGACTGTATGTTAACTTTTGAGATTCAAAGGCATTCTAAAGTTGTTTTGTATCTATTCTTCATGTTTTGTAGAGTGCAGTTGTTGTACATTGGGATGGTTGGCGTGGTTTTGAATATTGTCATCTTCTGTTATACAAGTTTGTCGGCATGGAGTATCAGGCGATTTGATGAAAAGTGGGAACTAGCTAGTATATCTGCTCTGCCATTTGTGACACTAATTGGTGCCATCTCCTTTTGCATGTAAGAGAAACCAATATGCAGAGACCTTCTACATTCATTAGGTGTGTGCTTATTGTGCTGCTTCTTGTTAGTTAATTTGTTCTTATCCAGGTTCTGCTTCGCTCTGTGGCCAATTTGGGGTTTCTTGGCCCTTCCTCTTCTGGTACATCCCATAACTTCCTTTCATTTTGTTTATTCAAGTGAACAGTTTAGTACTTGTAGCAACCGTCTAATTACTCTATGCACGTTGTTTGCAGTTCACGCTCTTTATGGCAGGCATGGTTATAGTTCCATACATTATAATTGGGATATGTAGACAACAACATGATGCGCTGCGTATAGATAATGCCTTCCCAGATTTTAGTGAAAAGCAATACTGACCTAGATCAAGAGCTGCTAACTCAAACCATGGATCGATTGTCACATCAGTGGTGGACCGGAGGCTTTTCCTGCTAGGCTGGTTGTATTGACCACATACCGATTATTGTCTTTCGATCAGTAAGGTTTTTTCTTACACATTATTTCGACGATGCCTTGATAGACTGATAGTACCAGAGTTCTTTACAAACCTGGGAGTGTAGACTGGTTGGAATGTAGTTTTTGGAGAGGATGATGCCACTGAGAGCATTAGTCATGTAAAAAAGTTGAATCTTGTGGATTTCATGCCTTTGTTTTTGGTATGAGTCCATCTTTTTACTAGTGAGGAAGTTCTGGCTTTGATTTGGCTTTATAAATTTTGTTTTCGTGTTTCTACGTTTCTTTCTAGAATTCCAATCTCTTATGTTATCTTTCTTTGTTGTCAATGAGGAATGAGTCTGCCAATATATGAGACCGAGACATCTAGGAAACCACTGTATTATTACTATTTTAGGAAACGACATGTTCGTGGACAAGTATAGTTTTGCGTTGTACGAGTCATTTTTAGAAAACGATGAAATGTCATATGACAAACCAGAACGTTTCTTCTCTATTGGAGAAGAAAACAATGACGTTTATTTCAATTATTTGCAGCAGAACCTTATGTGTCACCTAACCCGCGAATAATACCAATCTTTGAAATGAGTCTTCAACGTGGAACGTACGTGTAATCGCCATCATTGTCCAGAACTTTACATGCAGCTGGCTAGCTCTATATATCTAAACCCTCCTCATTCCTAGCACTTCATCAATTCCATCTGTCCCAACTTGATCTCTGTTTTGAGTTACAGTTTCTGAAAGCAACAGCCTTTTGTGGATTTGACGTTGTTAGCTTAGCTAGCTAGGTAGCTAAAGAAAGAAAGGCAGATCAAGCATGAAAGAGAGGATGGGAAATCCTCTGCAACTGAAGTCCTTAAATCACTTCACTGGTTTGCAGATCAGTTGAGAGGTCTCTTGATTTCTACCAGCATGCTCTTGGCTTCTTTCCCATTAGGAGTCCCGGCTCCCTAGACTTCAATGGTGCATGGTATACTTAACTATCCAAGAACCTTTTTTTCATTTTATGGAGTTCATATATTTATATCTGTTGATCGAATTCCAAGTAATTAACAAGACTTGGTTCTTGTAGGCTATTTAACTATGGCATTGGGATTCATCTTCTCCAAGCTGAAGACCCTGAGAAGCTACCAAAGATCAGCCACATTTATCCCAAAGACAACCACATTTCTTTTCAGGTCTCTCTTTCATCATTTTCCTTCTTTGAACATGGTTGCTTCCATATTACGTAATGTTTGGGTCCAAAATAAACGTAATATTTATTTTAAAATTTTTGGGTCTCGCAGATAAAACGGGCCGGCCACATACTGCCTGATTGAAGCTACGAATCAAGAACGGATATATCTATGCAATTCTTAAGTGATTGAGGAAAATCTAGAAGAAAGATATTATTTCTAATCGATAATGTTATCTTGTCAAGCGAAGGAAATCAGAGTGTCAACCTCTATAAATAAAAATCAAAGAAAATTTGTGGACCTCTACACTCATACAGATAATTTGCGCACTCGTAAATCTTACTCCGTTGCGAGTAAACAACCATCGAACATCGAATTCAAGATCTATGCCACCCGACAGAGCTTGGGGATTTGAAGGTTCACTCAAGCTAACCAACCGACAACAGCGAATTCAGGATCTAGGCCAACCGACAGAGTGTGGGGATTCAAAGCTTCACTCAACCTAGACGACAGGAATCGGAGGAGTCTAGACCACCCGATAGAGCGTGGGGATTCTAAAGATATACAAAGTCACCATACCCTGTGTTTTCAACACTTCGTCCTTAGGATTGCTCTGCTTTATACTTGTCTAAGGATGTAAAGTATCGATTCTTTGTGGCTCGACAGAGAGACACGAAGCTTACATCTTGCATATCATCAAGACAAGTAGGACTCAACGAGCGAGGTTGGTGCTCTCCTCGCTCCAATCGCTTGATAAGAAGCAGAGACTACATGGCGCACAACACAACAACATTCTGTCATCGGCAATGACACGCTTCATACACAACACATCTACAATTGCGGATCCAAAAGAGACAGTTTGTGACGTCTCCAATCGCAACGACTTGATTGGAGAAAAATTGAAGCCAAACATTTTGGCACGCTCAGTGGGACTCAGGTTTAGTGTCTTACAATCATTGATAAACATTCATAAGTTGCCGTAAACATCCAACACCAACATTTCGGAAACACAATTCAGCCACTTGTAAGGGTTTAAGCAACGAGGAAGTAATACAGAGGTTCGGGTTAATGATGACTAAAGGTAGATCACCATCATCATCGTCATTAGAACCTAAAACTATTGAAGAAATCAGGGCCATGGACTTTGAGGCCTACAGAGATTATTCGCTCGAGAAAGAGTAGCAAAGAAACACTAATATTGAGTGAATGCTGAAGAATATGGAGGCCAACGACAAGATGGCGCCTAGAGTTCAGAACAGACTGGATAGCCTCCACAAGGTTCGAGAGATCAAGCATGCCGATAATAACAAAAAGTTCGACACTCTCACAGCGGCTCTCGCAAATCTCACTAACACTATGACAGTTAGCTTCGCTCTGATTAAGGATAAACTCGGAGAGCGAAAACCTCTCTTTCATGATGATGAAGAGGTCAAAGACAATGATATACCAGCTCCACCTCCTCTTTCGTCAAATTCAGAGCGCGAATTGGAGGAAAGGATTAATCACATCATCAACCAAAGGTTGCCTAGTGCGGGAGGAGCTCTGGTAGCCTACAACGAGTCATTCCCGCCACCACCATTCGAATGGAAGTGGCCAAAAGGTTATCGACCCATCTCATTCACTCGTTTCAGCGGTGAAGGAGCAGAGCTAGCATCTACCCACATTGCTCGATTCAGGGTAGAATTCAGACCATTAGGAAGGCTCGGCAAGTTTAAACTGAGAGTATTTGCGTCCTCATTGTCAGGAGCAGCGCTACATTGGTATACAAGTTCATCGCAAGGCTCGATCCTCGATTGGGCAATGGTGGAAAGATTATTCATCGAACACTTTGGCGGATCTGAACCAGCTGTGAAGCTTGGGAAGTTATGCCAAATGGTGCAAATATCAAGCGAATCTTCAGTAGCATACTTACATAGGTTCAGGACCGAGTACACCAAGAGTAGGACTTTATGCACTATGGAGGAATTGGTGGACATTGCAGTTGAAGGACTTGAGGAATGTCTGCATACAAAGTATGTAGACGCAAAGTTTACATCGTTAAATTCTCTCATCAATGTTGTAGCTCAAACACATGTCGCGTACGAGGAGGCCGACAATAGGCGCAACAAATCCAGGGGAACATATACTTAAAAAATTCCATACTGGGAACGTCCTAAGATAATTGTGGCAGTGTAAGAAGAAGAGGGATATGATGGATATGATTTAGACGATGTGACAATGGCTGGTCTGGAATTAACAGCCAAGAATACGGTCAAGTCCAAGAAAATAATTCCCTCAAAGAGGCAAGTACGAGTTTTGACCAGCGCTTTCACAAAGTCAGAGTTCGAGTCATATACCTATGATGCAAACGCAACTCATGAGATTATCGAAGACTTGATTGATAGGAAGCTGACCAAGTTTGACTTTGGTGCATACCCTACTGCGGAGCAATTAAAAGGAAAGAAATACTGCAAGTTTTACAACATGTGGAACCGTACTACCAAGGATTGCACCAAATTGAAGGATCAAATTTAGAGGTGGATTAACGAAGGGAGGCTTGCAATTGATGCATCGCCACAGATTGCACTACTCGATCGACAACCTTTCGTAGACACTTCGGTGGGAGCAGTAGAGCTCGTAAAGCCAAAGGCCATCAGTACGTTCCGCAGTGACAGGTAGAGGAAATCTTGGATGAATTAATCAATGTAGGCATCGCAAACATACCTAACCCCGCAGCCTCATCTCCACATAAAGGCTTATATTGTAAGTTTCATCATACTTGGACACACAATACAAACCAATGTGCGGCTTTGCATGAACAAATCCAAAAGTGGATAGATGAAGGGGATATCGTTCTTTCGAGATGTGAGGAAGATTCATGGTTAGTACCCTGGAAGTGTCTTTGCGTAGAGGAGCCAAGCGGAAGCAAACATTGGATCTAAAAACTATCAATGAAGTAGTCCCTAGCAGTAGTAACAAAGAAGATCCTAGAGGGAAGCAAAAAGAGGTTTGCAGAGAGGCAACTCCGGTAGTGCTTTGTACTCGATGTAAGGCAGAGTGTGGCCCCAAGATGACCTATGAAGAGTTCGTAGAGGCAGTGGGGGCAGGATCATCAATCAAGTCGTCATCTGAGAGCTACTAGCCAGCGAGCTCGAAGGAACTACGCACAGTTGCGAGGGAGTCTAATCTATTCAAACGAATACGAATGACAAAGAAGAAGGCTGACACAATTGGTGATAAGCAGCGAGAAGAACCGAGCAAACCTTACATCCCTCTGACAAGCAGATCTGTGATTAAAGAAGACGTGTGGTACGTGAAGTCAGGAGGAAATACTATGGAGATTACCCCCACCAGAAAAAGGAAACTACATCGTCAATTCGGAGCTGCGAGGATGGAGGACTTTGGAAGCCTTAGACAAAGGGTTGATCAAACCAGACCAGCTAGTAGAATCTCCAGAACAAATTCAGAGGAGGATGAATGGGCTCGCGGCAAACCCAGTGATTACGTTTGACAAATGATCCAACAGACTGAAGATGCGAGCAACTAGATCACGTGTGTCCGAATAGACAAGGTAGAACCTGATGCAGAAGCACAACGAGATCCAAAGCGAGCTCGAGAGATGGTTGAGGATAGGCCAGTGCAGAAATCAATCTTCTAACGCATTGAGTCCAAGGCAGAATTCATCGCTAAGCCAAGAAAGAAGCCAGTACTACAATGGAAACCAAAGCATTTGGTAATTGAGGACCAAAATAAGCTCGCTAACACTTCTTCTAGCTCCAGAATAAAGGAAGTCATGGTTGTTAAGTCAGAAATCATAGTGATAATAGATTCCTTAAAAGGATCTAAGTCAGATATTTACATGAGAAAGCAATAGAAATCCCCCCCCCAGCGAAGAGCAACAACAAGAGCCACTGTTAGTTGAGAATAAGGCAGATAACTACGGGGATAAACAGTTAGTCAACTACGGAGAAGAAAATGAGGACTTGGAAGAGGTTTACACTGAAGACATGCACGTAGGCATGGTGTACATGTTACTGGCCAAGTTTGCCAAACCAGTCAAAGACAAAACACGTGGCTGTTGTAAACAATGCAGTTCAAGAAATAACTCTGGCAGAGCTAGAAGAACCAGAGGAACGGGGACCAATTGTGGATCCTGTTATGCGACAATCCTACATGATGTTCTCTAAACTAACAGCCACAATGGCGTCGCATATGAGACCAATGTATATCACTACGGGCATGGGGGCAGTCCAACTTAGTAAGGTCATGGTGGATACCGGAGCTGCAGTGAATGTCTTGACTACTCGAGCAATGACATTATTGAGTATTCCAAGATCAGCCATTCAAGTGACATCTATGACAATCAAGAACTTTGCAGGGATAGTCTCACTGACACTAGATTGTTATTCATAGAAGTAAAAGTTGGACCTGTTATAGGGGTTCATACTTTCTTTATCATTGAATGCAACTCACCATTTAGTGCCATACTGGGCAGAGATTGGATCCACAGGAGTTACTGCATACCTTCATCGCTTCATCAACAGTTCCTTATATGGGACATGGAGATGTCTAAATCACACATACTCAACACAGATCCACAACCATATTTATTTTTGGAATGCGTTGAATGCCGATCACTACAATGGAAATATCCGGCCGTTGGAAGTATGCGGTGTCGATAAGAAGGGCCGACTGGTTGGGGTGACGACCTCAAAATTAGCTCGAGGGGGAATAATACAAACAAGAGAAGACAAAGCACAACCTTATTTCCTCGAGCTAGCCTCCACAAACCATCAATGATACGACCATCTAAGGGCGAGGAGGCAGAGGCGTGTGCTTCTCTATATGCAAGATTGCAAACTTATATGATAGAGTCGCAAGCCTACGATTGTCTGTCAACCATAGCGACAGCAGAATGTATCAATGAAGACGTCCAACAGGAAGAGATTGAGAAGAATATCATCTAGTCGCACCTGTAGCCTTGGATGACACACCACCTAAAGTAAGAGACCCAATTGAGAAAATTAACCTCAGGACGTTGGATAAGCCAATAGAAGTGGTCATTAGTACCTTCTTAAAGCCTGAGGAAAGAAAGAGGCTCGTTGATTTGTTGTACGAGTTCAATGATTATTTCATAGAGAAGTTTGAAGATATGCCAGGACTTTCACCAGAACTGGTTGTCCACAAACTTCCAATCGCAAAAGGGAGAAAGCCAGTCTAGCAGCATATGAGGAGGATGAATACAGATACAGCAACATTGGTCAAGGAAGAAATCGAGAAAATGTTGAAGTCCGGAGTCATCCAAGTGGCTAAATACACAGAGTGGATATCGGAGTATGCGTGGACTATAGAGACCTGGACCAAGCTACTCCAAAAGATGCATACCCAATGTCGGTTGCTGATTTGCTCATTGATGCAGTGGCAAGACACGAGATGCTGTCATTTATGGATGGCACGGTGGGATATCATCAAATCCCAGTCGCTGAGGAAGACAAGCACAAAATTGCATTTAGATGCCTAGGGGTGTTAGGAGTACTTGAATATGGAACATGTCATTTGGATTAAAGAACGCAGAGGCAATGTATCAACGAGCCATACACTATATCTTCCACGACCTAGCAGGTGATACGATGGAAGTCTACATTGATGATGTTGTGGTCAAATCAAAGAAGAGGTCAAGCCATGTGGAAGATTTAAGACATGTATTCATACGAATGAGAAAACATTAGCTTAAAATGAATCATGCCAAGTACGTGTTTGGGGTGCAAGCAGAAGACTTCCTAGGTTTCTTAGTGCATTAGCGGGGAATAGATGTATCATATGACAAGAAGGAAGTGGTCATAAAGGCTCATCTGAGGAACAAACGAGAGCTTCAGCAGTTACTCGGGAATGCTAACTTCTTAAGAAGGTTCATTGCGAACACAGCGGGAAAGACCAAATATTTCGCACATCTACTTAAATTACAGGGAGAGAAAGAGTTTGTGTGGGAACTGGTTCACCAAGAATCATTTGACATGATCAAACAGTACCTGGTTGATCCACCAATCTTAGTACCACCATGAAAAGGAGTGACACTTAAGCTCTATATATCAGCAACAGAGTCATCCACAGGAAGCTTGCTGGCACAAGACGATGAGGTGAAGGCGGAAAGAGCGATATTCTACTTAAGTAGGACTCTCATGGACTGCGAGAGTAGGTACACACCAATGAAAAAATTATGCCTTGGTCTTTACTTCTCAGACTGTAAATTAAGGCATTATATGCTTTCCTTCACTACGTGCGTCACAGCACAAACAGTCTTAGTCTGGTACATGTTAGCCCGACCTATACTTCGAGGATGGATAGAAAAGTGAATTCTCGCACTGTCCGAGTTTTCACTACAATATGTCTCGCAGAAGGCAGTGAAAGGCCAAGAAGTGGTCTCTCACACATCACCCTATGGAGGAAATCCCAGAGCAGAAGGAGTTAGAATTGTCACACATCTCATTGGCTCCTTGGACACTCTACTTTGATGGTTCCAGTACGAGTGCTTTCGCAAGAGCGAGGATAGCGTTGGTCAATCCACAAGGTGAAACATTTGCCTATTCCTTTTGACTCGAGTATAATTGTTCCAACAATGTAGCGGAATACGAAACCCTAATCATCAGACTGGAACTACTATGGGACCTTGGTGCTACGGATATCCAAGTTTGGGGGGACTCTCTGCTTGTGATTAGACAGCTCTAAGCCACGTTTAAGACATGACTAATCATAGATCCATACGTGAAAAGGGCTAGCGAGTTGCTGGAGTTGTTCACAGATGTATCCTTGGCTCACATTCCACGAGGAGAGAACTTTGCGGCAAACGATTTGGCTTAGCTTGCTACAGGGACAGAGCTTGTTGACGATGTACATGAACAACTAATAAAGGTAGAATTCCGTACTCTCCCATCCTTCATGACTAGAAAGGAGGAAAAAGATGAATGGTACGTCACAGCTCTGGGAACAATCGACGAGGCTTGGAGACAACCAATTATTACATATTTGAAAGATCTTAGCTCTACAATGGACAAGAGGATCATGTATTTTTCTCCAAATTACATTCTTCGAGGCGATGAGTTGTTCAGAGATGGAGAAGAAGGAATGGACTTGGTTTGTATGTTCAGAACTGAGGCCAAACAATTGCTGCGCAAAATACATCTTGGGGTCTGCGGAGCTCACCAATCTAGCCCAAAGATGAGATGGCTCCTGCGGAGATACAGATCCTTTTGGCATTCGATATTAAAAGACTGTATCACTTTTGCAATAGGGTGCGAGGATTGTCAAGCTTATGGACCAATCAATCATATTCCAAACATTCCTATACAGCCAATCATCAAACCGTGGCCAGCGCGAGGATGAGCGTTAGATCTAATTGATTTAATTCATCCTCATTCTTCCATGCAACACAAGTTTATCATCATTGCTACCAATTTCTTCACCAAGTGGGTAGAAGCAAGGCCTTTAAAAGTGGCATCTGCGATTATATTGTTCCTATATGAGGATATCATCTGTTGATTTGGAATTTCGGAGTGCTTCGTTTCAGATAGAGGACTATCGTTAATGTTTGGAGAAGTAGAGGAGATCATGGCAGACTTTGGGATCAAAATTTTACATTCTTCACTGTACTATCCACAGTCCAATGGCTAAGCTGAAGCAAGCAACAAATTGATCATCTACATCCTTAAGCGCATGATCGCAGGTAATCCAAGACTTTGGCATGATGAGTTGTTTAGCACGCTGTGGGTATATATGACTTCTAAGCGTAGTCCAACCGGGACTACTCCATATGCTCTGATGTTTGGGCATGATGCGGTTCTGGCATTAGAGATCAACGTTCAGTCACTGCGGATCATGGATCAACACCAATTGATTGGAGAAAATTATATGCAAGCCATGTGGCAGGAGTTAGAAGATCTAGATGACAAGCGCATCAATGCACTGGCCAATCTACTCGTAGAGAAACAGAAAGTGGCTCGCTGCTACGATCGACATATCCGTGGACTTAGCCTTACGGAAGGAGAGCTGGTTTGGAAAACAGTATTGCCTTTAGGAGAAAAGCAAGAAGAACGCGGTAAATGGTCTATGAATTGGGAAGGACCCTTTATTATTGACAAAATTTAGGAAAGGGAGTTTTCCAACTGCGAGATATCGATGGCGACGTTCATCGTAATCCAATCAATGACAGATTTTTAAAGAAGTATCGACAGTCAGTCTGGGAATATGAGGCACAAGAGAGGCCATCAACTTAGTTTTGCACTCATTCATAGCCTATAACAGAGGCTCGCCCTTCATGTAAAACTAGGGGAGCAACCAGTATGTCCAAAGCCAATTCATGTGGCCAAATATTGCAATTATTCAAATTTTTCCACATAGATCTAATTTCTGTGGTTCTTTCAAGCATTATGTGTGACTTACAACCAAATTTTAGTGGTCAAATCAATGGAGATAGTATTTTCACTGTTTACAAAGATAAACAAACGGTAGAAAATACAAAGTTTCATTTGATCAAAATAAAGAGTACAATATGAGGCTTTGCAACCTCTAGCTCTTTGCAAAAGGAAGAGGGAAAGAAAGTGGGAATTTTGAAACAGATTGAAAATTCAAAACTTGGATTGCAGAAACTTCAAAAAGAAAGTGAAAAGGGGAAGACGACTGAAGAAGTTTAAAAGGGTTGAGAATAAACGGAGCGATTTTTGAAAAAAAGCACTTAAGTAGCCTAGTGCGAGGCTATTTCAAGCCGCTGGCCAAGAAGCGACATGTCACATCCAAATACTTCTAAAAAGACCCATTCGATTGCTCATGGGTTAATCTCGAGGTTTGGGGGGCAATGTTTCAAAGATAAAATGGGCCGATCACATGCGGCCTGATTGAAGCTGCGAATCAAGAAATGATATATCTATGCGATTCCTAAGTGATTGAGAAAAATCTAGAAGAAAGATATTATTCTTAATCGATAATATTACCTTGTCAAGCGAAGGAAATCAGAGTGCCAACCTCTATAAATAGAAGAGTCAAAGAAGATTTGCGGACCTCTACACTCATACATACAATTTGTGCACCAGCAAATCTTACTTCGCTGCGAGTAAATAACCAGCTAACATCGAGCTTAGGATCTAGGCCATCCGACAGAGCGTGAGGATTTGAAGGTTCACTCAAGCTAACCAAGCGGTAACAACGAATTCAGGATATAGGCCACCTGATAGAGCGTGAGGATTTGAAAATTCACTCGAGCCATAAGACGCAAATCGGAGGAGTCCAAGCCACCCGACAGAGCATGAGAATTCTAAAGATCTACGAAGTCACCCTATCATGTATTCTCAACACTTTGTCGTTAGGATTGCTCTGCTTTATACTTGCCCGAGGGAGGGTGTAAAGTATCGATTCTTTGTGACTTTGTAGAGAGACACGAAACTTACGTCTTGCATATCATCAAGACAAGTAGGACTCAACGAGCGAGGTTGGTTGCTCTCCTCGCTCCAATCACTTGACAAGAAGCAGAGACTGCACGGCACACAACACAACGACATTCTACCCTCGGCAGTGGCACGCCTCGCACACAGCACATCTACAACCGCGGATCCAAAAAAGACAGTTTGCGACGTCTCTAATCGCAGCGACCTAACTAGAGAAAAATTGAAGCCCAACACGTACATTATGTTCGACATTGTTCCAGTAGTGTTCAAGTTGTGCTCAACTGTTTTTGTTCTCTACTCATCTACGGTTCTAGGTATTACCTAAAATGATATTGTTTTGCTTTGGTGTAGTGTGAGAGCATGACTAGAGTGGAGACAAAGCTGAAGGAGATGGGGATGGAGTACGTGAAGAACAGAGTAGAGGAAGGAGGGATCGACGTCGATCAGCTCTTCTTCCACGACCCCGACGACACCATGATCGAGATTTGTAACTGTGACAACCTCCCTGTGATACCTCTAGTAGTGCCGGAACAACCTCTCCTCCGATTTTGCTCGTGTCAACTATAACTTATAGGAGCAACAATAAGAAGCACTAGTAGCACAGGGAACCAAATCTCAACAACAACAGCAAACAATGACATGCCTGTTGCATTCTAGTAATTCTATGCGCATCAGCAAAGATTATCTTCCTTGTGCTTGATTTAGTTAATTGTCTTGAGAATGTTATTGATGTGATCCATCATCAACCTGTAAATATGTAACATGGAGGCACCATGTTTTTGAAATGAATAACCTTAATTTGTGAACTATATATACTAGTGTTCAGTTTAGGCTCTCTTTGGAGGCTTGGCTCCGTTGACTTTATTTGCGATTGAGTTTAATTTTGATGATTTAAAATAATTTTTTTAAATAATTTTGGTAAAATTAGTGTTTGATAAAATAATAAAAACTACTTATTTTCAATATTTTAGTTCAAAAATCATAATTAAAAAAAAACAAATTATTACTTTTTCTGAACTGTAATTTTATAAAATTGAATATTTTTACCTCAATTCATGGTGATGTCTAATTCGCAAAGATGTCAAAAGGAAAAAACTAACAGAAGGTGAGGTAAACATTCCAAGATGATCAAACCCCGCGAAACTTCCGTTGTAATAGGCTCATATATAAGGTTTTCGAATAAGACATTGCCCTAAAACGGCTACGCGTCCACGAATATTTCGTCGACAAAAGGCTTTATGTAAGGGATTTTCCTGATAAAACATGGCACAGATCGAGTCAAAAACCACTCTTACCAGCGTCGCATATCCTGATATCCATCGAAAAAACTACTACCTTGAAGAGAATTTTGGCCTCCAAACAATGAGGGAAGAGTTGATCGTGCATATATGAAAAGGGAAGAATTAGGAGCTCCCTTCAGTCCAAAACAGAGAGAGCTCATCATATGGATCGATCAGCATGATTGAGTACGTGTTTTATAGCAACGTATCTGTTTTGGGCTGCAAGGAGCTCCCATTTCTGCAATTTTCAACTGAAGCTAGCTAGGGTACTCAAACAAATTAAGAAGCTTTTGGTTTTGGAGGAAGAAGAGAAAGAAATGAGTCACAACGAGCCATTGTGCATTTAATTAGTATAACAAGGTCATTAGGTTGAGTAAAAAGACTAAAGAAGGAGGAGGGCGTTGGCTACAATGGTGATTATTAATTAAGAGGCAGATAAGCTCCAATTAAGCTCTTCAACCACCATTTCTAAAGCAGTTGAAAACTACGTACGTATATATATATCAATGAAGTTCGAAATGACACATCAGGTACGTACCATCTCAATTACTTGTGATATAAGCTGTTACTTACGAACCGTATATTCTGTGGATCGATTTGAATCATCTACTACAGTACTACTACAAATCCCAGATATAAATTTGGTGAGTTTCTTTCAGTGGTTGTGTATTCCTCCTATAAGAACCCCTAATTCATTAACAGCTCACATCTTCAGGCCCTGCGGACCTCATTGTCGATCACAGAAATATGAGGATCAGAGCGGGGATAATTGCTTGCTTTGAATACTAAAAACGACCCTCGCTCAGTGATTGGTTTGGCGCTTAGCTTTTAGCACACAGAATGTGTCCTTTGGAAACTGGGGGTCCATCGGAGCTTGTAGCTTCTAGCCCTACATGGATAATGAACACTGTATTATTCTGAACAAGTTAACCAGCTAGAATACAGCAACTCATCCATCAACTCCATGATCTCCATCAATGGCCATAACAAACATGCTCCTGAAAACCCCACTAATTTTATGTCACATAAATGTTGAAAGAGATTATTTTATGTCACATAAATGTTCAAAGAGATTTATATATATATATATATATGGTGAGCAATGTATTTTACTAGGTGGATGACCCGCGCTGGATCATAATGATCAAATAACTTTGTAAATGAGTCATTTATAAATTATTGGATGTATCAAAGTATTTCCTCAAGTTGGCCATGGTGATGAAGTTGACCACGCAAATAACTCTTGTTCTCATTCCATCGTCACAAACTATTATTTTCATTTCATTCAGAGAGAATACACAGTCATCCTTGATGCATTGACTAATTAATTATGTAATAAAATGGATAAAGAACGATATCAAGAACAAAAAATATAAGCGGCGAATAAATTATGTTATTGATATTATAAAAACAACATAAACATGAGGAATATATGACATAACAAAATAGACAAAACAGCTAATCTCCAGATCAAGAATAGATTCTTGATCACAACATTAGCTGAGCGCTTGCATCTAGAATAGGAAATTTGCATGTACTAACATCCATTAAACCAAGCAAGCTGACTAATCAAAGAAGCTGTTGTACTCTACATACTCCTCGCACAAAATAGTCTCATTTTCAGCAAAAATCAATTCCTCATTGTATTTACACCAACACTGGGAACACAAAAACAAAACTGTCATTAGGAGGCTAGGTCAGTGCGACCAATAGGAAATTTGGTCTAAAAAAAGGCACACATGCCAACTGTTTCAAGCCAGTAGAATAATGATGCAACCAATTATGTAAAAAATGTGAAAACAATTATGTGACAGCATTTCACCTATGCTTACTATGGAAAGAATGTGGAAATTATATACATGGCTAATCTGTTTATGGCAGATTATCACTTGTTTATCATTGTTCTAATCACTTGTTCAATAGTGAAGTGGTGTATAAAGGTAATGTACCTAGCAGGTCTGTGGCAGGCTTCATGTCGCTGAACTGCTTCCGCTATTGTCCCTGAAAACATAGAAGATTTTGATTTAACCTATAATTATTATAGTTGTAGAGCATAAAAATAATGTATTAGAGAGATATATCCTTACTGATTGCCCTCTTTTGTGATTTCATCCAGGAACAGTTTTATAGAAGCACTCTTATTTCCACCTCTCTTTGGAGTTGGGCCTTTTTTAGGAGTCTCCAAGATGGGTTGTTCAAGTTCAGGTGCAGCCGCAAGCTGCTTGTTTGCAGTGGCTGTCTGGTTAATGGTATGATGCTCACAGGTGCTTTTCAGGAAACTTCTCAGGAAAAACTGTCCATATTGATTGATGTTTATCTCAAATAAGAATTTTCCACCAATCTTGCAGCTAATCTCGGGAGGGAGGGTTGATTCGGTAGGGTAGAACCTCTTCTTAAGTAAATCCTCACAGGTTACATCAAAAAAATCCTCTGCTACCTTTCCCATAAGAGTGATACTTGCCTGGTCCTGTTCATCTTCAATAATCATGAAGACCCTGTAGCTGTGCAAAAGCATCGCATAACCATCTAAGTGAGCCAGACTGAGCAACTTTCATGTAAAAACTAAACAGGAATATGTCTGGTTGTGCACACCTATGATGGAATAGACTCACCTTTTTTTGGGCGTATTCTGTCCATGAACAGAACAGAAATAATTATCTTCATGGTCTTCATTTTTGATCATAACCTTGTAACATTTGTCATGGGAACATGAGTTATACCACCATCCTTTTTCAACAAAAAATCTTGCCACAACTGCTGAACAGTAGACTGACTTGGACTAAAAAAGAAGAGAAACTAATCAGAAATAATTTGATATTTGAAGGTTGACCACACAAACAGTGAGGTACAGCACAGAGATGCAAACAATCCATATAACAGCACATGCCAACATGAACAGGGGGTTACCAAGAACAAAAAGAACTGAATTAATGCATAAAAGTTTGGAACTGATTTCAAAGCAATTTTGTTAGAAGTCAATTACATTAAATGTCTGGTTCTGACTGAACAAAGGCATGGGGCTGTTTAGGTTGATTAAGTAAACACAATGTGAACTGTAATTCCTAGTTCTAATCATGCTGAACATGGATTCAGATATTAAACTAACGGCTGTTGAAAAGATTGGTTTGGCTATGTACATGAGTCATTTATAAATGGTTCACAAAGAGTAAAACTATTTAGAATAAGATCTATAGCGTAAGGTCCATAGCATGCAATTGTGATTAGACAATTAATAATTTGATAATTCCAAACAACTTGAAAGAGAAGTTACTCGATTACATACTGCATGTATTGCAGGATCCAAAGTTTTTAGTTCAGCGACAGCGCTCATCTCTGTTTCATTGATCTCTCCTGACAGAGTCATTTTTGAGTATGTACCAAAGACATTAACCTTGTCACCTGTCCTTGAGAACCTGATGCAAAACAAAATTTCTATTAGAACGCTAGGCAGGTGACATCAGTTCATAAAAAATTATCAAGCTCAACAGGAAACTTGCACAACACAGAAGATGATTGAGCAGAAATTTAACAGGACTGCAAAAATCTGAAACTGTAAAGCCCAAACCTAAAAAAAACCACACATGCCAGCTGCTCGCATCAAGGCAGCAGAATTATTATGCAAGCAATGTCATTTATTTCATCCATGAGTTAGATAAACAGGCATCTAAGATAGTTAAATCACTGCCAGCGAACTTTGTAAGACATGTGTAAAATGCGGAAAGAATTATGTGAGAACCCATCGTCTATACTTACTGCTGCACAATTGGGGAAATCATACACAAAGCTAATTATTTTTCAAGCATGCAATGTAAATGAACTTTGGATGTCTGTTTGTACAATGATCATCAGTGATTGTATCATACAATACTTACTCAGTTCTATATTTGTGTGTCTGCTCGATGTCTGGATTGACAACAATGCATGTATGATTTGTACTGGATGCTCCCACATGCCCTACAACAACAGAAAATAACATATGTGAGTTAGTCTGCATTGAAGGAAATTCTCTGCATTGAGGTGAAACAACATAAATACTATGTTATAGAATATGAATGACAGTGAATCCCTATAACTTTTCTAAACAACAAACAGCACAAAAAACAAATCACAATGGATAACCCAATTGCATTACCTTCATACTTTGTTATACGCATTGCGGTGAAGGCTGTCAGCACAGGTTCGTTAGACTCACTGACTTCTTGGACAGGAAATGATCTTGCCACATCTCCCCACAATGCGATTTTGATTTCCTCCCTCCTATACATCCAACATGTAACATCAGGAAAACCAACATTTGCAATGAAATCCAATGGATAACAATTCTCATGGATCAACTATATTGTAAAAAATCAGCGTTAATTGGCACAGAAAATGAAAATGGACAGGCAAAAGGCTGCAGGAAAACATACCCTATAAACATGAACCTAATATCAGTTCTTGTCTGCTTCCTCTTTGAATTCTTCACCCCGATTTCTATCGGTTCTTTCACGGCTTTGATGCAACCATATAAATCTTGCAGTTGTCAGAACAAAAAGATTAGCATCATGCCATGGAGTCTGTATGATCATAACTCACACACACACACACACACACACACAATCATATATATATATATATCAATATATGTGTGTGACAACTAACCAGCAAGCAGGGTCTGACAATCTACTTGTTGGTGAATGCGTGTAAATTCCATGAATTTGAAAGCATATCTTGGAATTGTGGGCATTGCTTGTTTGATTTCGTTGAATTCAGTTTTTGCAGTGAATGTCAAGATGATATCACGCTCACAAACTCTCTGCCTAGCAACATCCCTCTTTGAACCAAACCAACGAATGTCATATACTTGTCCGACTCTCATGAGATTCGGCATATGTCCATAATAACATTCATCAATCATAGCATGGATTGATAAACTCTACAGACAGGGGAAAAATAAAAACGCAAAATTCCGAAATCAGCTTAGAAAGGAAAAAGAGTTGTAGGGCAGCGAAAACAGTTAGGATGCAGCAATTATAATTTATATCTAACTCATATATAAGAAATGAAATTTAGTTTGACCTCTTCATCCACCAAGAGATAGTGGAGTCCATCATATTCAACACTGTTAAACTGTCGAGGCCTCCATTCCAGAGCAACGCGTGCTCTAATAGCCATGCCAATTGTGAATGGTTTGATGTTCCTAATCAAATTTGTCATCTCTGATGAACCTACAGCGAGAGAAAAAAATTCCATGATATATGCTAGCATAACCTATATACATGTTGTAAAACTGTAACAGAACAGAAAACTAACAAAAAAATGGCATATATTGAAGACAACAGAAATCTGCAACATTGATCGATTGCTTGATTGGAGTCAGAATATATGATTACATTCAATGATTATTGAAAACTATAAGGACATAGATTAAGATACAAATATATCACACCTTGAGTTGAATATCACAATATTTGAGACCTGACAATGTTGTAGGTTTAGAGACAATCACTATGTCAAGCAGAAGGGGACTGATTGTTTTCAGTGGGTAATGAATAATCAGTCCCCTATAAGACTGAAAATAAAGGGGCTGAGAGCAAGTAAGCATGAACCAGAGTTTGTCTCAATTGACCCATCATAATGAACAGAAACTTAAACATATCAGAGCCCAATTCAACCCATTCTGGTCTCCTCACAACATAGAAAACCAGAGAAATTCGAAAATAATGGATTATACCTCAGGCAGGTGTTAAAAGCTCCACAAACTGCTCAGTACCAACACCAATCAATTATACAAAGAAATATGATTTTAGTCATTAGGGATTTGCTGTTACGACTGTAAATGAAGACCACATACCCAATAACTCAATTGAACTATGCATTTCTCAATACCAAGGAATAATGGTTCAACCTCTTGTGGCAAACTATAAGCCTTCTTAAGGCAGTAACAAATTTTAGTCCTGTAGAAATTTAGTCCACGAAATTCAATTCCAAAACTACTCAACGCAAAACCACAGATGCTCACCAAGATAGAAGAATTCAGTCACATAATTCATACGAAAGGTAGAAGAATTCAGTCACATAATTCATACGAAAACAGATAGTAAGCGTTAAATTACAGAAAACACAATCATGCAAATCGAACATCGATTGGAAAGTAATCACAATTAAACTGAGCACGAACCAGAAATTGAGAGAGAGTTTGAGAAATGGGACTACATAGAATTGAAAATGTGGATACCTTTGCTGTGAGTATTCTGCCTATCCTTGGTTTCGAAGCACACTTGCAGACGCCTGTGCAATTTAGTCTTCATATAATGAAGACATACATGAGTGTAGCAGGTGTGATCTATGGGTTTTTAATTTGATGGAAATTGATTGGGTTTTCAGCAGAGATTTGGTGAGATGCACGTCCTGCGATCTTCCCAAATCCAGGATATCTAGATTTGGAAGCTAGATAAGAACCAACTCTGGCAGGAACAGAATGGGTTGTTCGAAATCTAACAGGGTTGGTTCAAAAGGCAGAGGGTTGGCACTGTATGGGATAAGAAGGGGACTGATTTTGTTCCTCACGAACTGAGGTCTGGGGGGCATGATGGTTCGATGGAGATAAACCTCTATAATTGTTATGCAGGTCTGATCACTGATCTTGGCAGAGATAGACACATCCCATCGAAAGTGGGTGATGGATGCAGGTCTGATCACTATAGATTTGATGGATACAAAATCCAAATTTTTGGTCAACCCAAAAAAAAATTGCCAATTTTTTTCTTCACCTAGTTTTCATTAATTTGATCGGAAAAGAATATTCATTTATAATGAATGTATATGACTTATATATATATATATATGCAACATATGTATATATATTGAAGAAGAGAATAAATCCCAAACACAAAGAAATCTTTGGAAGAGAAAGCCAAAAAATCATCAACGAAAGATATGAAATACTATGCAAGTAGATAGCAAAAAAGAGAAGAAGATTGAAAGATTTTGTTCTCGTGGTGGAACTAAATAAGTTTACAAATTATACATATTATATACATACATATACATATAAATGTGCAACATATAGAAATTGACATCAGACGCAATATTTTTAATAAAAAAATCAAAGAGTACTGATGGAATTAATCAGTTGAGGATACAGAACGGAGCCATAACATCGAAAGTGAGTTGTTGAACCAGTTGGATGGAGATGATATGTCAGGCGGGTCGGTAAAATTGACAGAGAATACAGAATCTGGCCATACCATCGAAAGTGAGTTGTTGAACCCAAAAAGTATTCTAAAGACATTTTTTTTCAGCAAATTTTGATTAATTTTGTTGGATGCAAAATATATGAGGGCAATATTAACTTAGAGTGAATGTACGTACATACAATATATATATATATATGTACAATATATACACAAAGAAGAAATGAAATTTAAAATATAACATAAAAATTTAGAGAGAAAGTCACAAATTGATTAATGAAGAATACGAAATAATTTTTTTATGGAGACAAACGAGAGAGACGCAAAAAGAGAGGGAGAAAGCGAAAATTTCAAAATAAATTCATTAATGAATCTATATGACAAATAGACATTTTAGCGAGGCTGATTTTGTCTACTGTAATTCGATGCTTATAAAATAATAACAGAAAATGTATATTTAGCATTGTTATGAGTTGCGGTGATTAAAATGTATATATCATAACCAAAATTACGAAAGAATTATAAACCTTGTAATACATCTTTATAAACAATATTTTTCGTAAAATTATTGGGAATGTCGTTATCATTATTTATAAAAAATTTGAGCCCTTTTTTTGACGTGACTCTTGATAATGCCACATATAACTGTCCATGAGTAAAAACTGGTTCTGACAAATATATTCCAACTTGATTTAATGATTGACCTTGACTCTTGTTTATTGTCATTGCGTAACATGGTCGGACAGGAAATTGACGTCTCTTAAATGTAAATGGCCATTTAGTTTCTGTAGCATATAATACAATTCTTGGAATATGAACTTTTTGTCCCGTGTTATTTCCTATAAGTATTTTGGCCTCAATTAATCTCTCAAACAACTTCGTCACGATTAATCTTGTGCCATTACATAAGCCACGTATCTGATCTAAATTTCTTAATAACATGATTGGCATGCCAATTTTCAAAATAAGTTCATGGATTGGTAATCCATTAAATTCAAGTTTATTCAAAAATTCCATGGGATATAAAAGATTGATATTATCATTATTACCTGAACTGTATGAAATTGAATCTGAACTGAAATATGATTTTTTTTTACCAGGCAATAATTTAATTGCATAATTATTTATTTCTTGAACAACCAAATTTTTCGGGGTCACTATGGCACGCTCTTTTAAATAGTTTGAATCATTATATTTGTCTACAAAATTGGGATATGTCGCTTCAAAAATTGATCCTATAGGATCGATTGTAGGATCAATAAGTAATTCTTTTGGTATATCAATCCAACTCACATCTGGATCGCCTGTAGGAAATTTTGATTCTAATCGACCTTCACCTATTTGTAATATCCATTCAGCAAACTGTTCATTTTCATTCTTTTCTACGTTGCTTAAACCAGTGGTTGATAATCTCATATTTTCAATAAGATGAAATACTATAATATCAGGCCATAGGTATGAATTATTGAATGATTGTTGAATGATCTGTTCTTTACTACCACCTTGTATCACTGACAATGTTTGCCTAAAATCTCTGCCAAATAAAATTATTTTTCCTCCAAATGGTTCTTCTTTTTTCGATAAAATATCACGAAGTGTTCTATCGACTGATTCAATACACCATTTATTACACATATGAGCTTCATCCCAAACTATTAACTCAGCCTTTTCAATTAAACCAGAAAGATTAGTTCTCTTATTTATATTACAACTTGAATCCTTATCTATAATGGGTTTTATTGCAAACCGTGAATGAGCTGTTCTACCTATTGGAAGTAATAATGAGGCAACGCCTGATGAAGCAACAGCCAAAACAATTTTCCCTTCAGATCGTAATTTCGAAATTATGGTATTCCATAAAAAAGTTTTGCCAGTCCCTCCACAGCCATACACAAAGAATGATCTTTGCTTTTTTTCTTCTATAGCACTTATCACTTGATCATATATAATTTTTTGATTAGTATTCAATTTGGTGATCAAGTTCGAATGTTGTAGTTTCAATGCTTCACAATCAAAATTTAGTTCTTCTCTAATAAGCCTATTATCAAGTTCATGTATTTGTTGTGTTATTGGCATTGGCAATTGATGATTTTTTAAACTACTCGATGACATGTTAAATAACTTTTCAAGTTCATGTAAAACAGCATTCTTTAAATCATCATCTGGTATGATAATATTTTGTATGCCAAAATTTAATTTCATTCTATGCAATATATCATCAGACATGTTAATCCAATATGCATCAAATAAAGTTCTTGGATTAGAGACATTACAAAACAAAATAATTGTAACAAATAAATAACGAATTTGAGCAGAGGTTGCAGTAAAAGTAGATTCTAACAACGCTTCAAGCCATTCTTTATCATCACCTAATAATCCCAAAGCTTGACATGCTTCTTGATAAGTAGAATATATCATGCCATTGACAGTTCTAATTGTTTCAAAATCAGTGCATCCTTTTTTAACATTCAAAAGTATTCTTAAATAATACAATTCGCCAGCATTTGGCGGCACATGCGCTATTCTACCAAGAACATGATATTGTTTTCTTGGAGTCCATAATTTTTTATTATTATTCCACACAAATTTAGTAGGAAATTGAGTGTATGTCAATTGTGTTGCCTCTTTATAAGTCATGTTTGCAATGAACCAAGCAGTTAGCATTGTATTTTCTATGGATGAATTTTGTAAGACATTTTCAATAGAATTAGATCCATGAAAACAAATATTTTGTTGATCAGGCAAATGAATCTTCAGATACTGAACAGCAGGAAACCTAGAATGAATAGAAAATTCAAGCAGATGCCACACAGACTCATGAGGAGTTAAATATCGACAATTAAGATAATTTTGAATTTCGTCATTTACATTGTCTCGAATCAATATGCGTGCTCTGTCAGGTCCTTTGTTTATGTATTTGAATAAATATTTTATTAACATTGATTGAGAACATGATTTAACATTTATATGGGCATTATACCTTAATAACAAATTACTATTATATGGCACAACAAAATTATTTCCGATTTCAATTCCTTTTTTTAGCACAAAATGTGAATCAATATCGCGACGACTATACTGAGGAGAGTTAGTCGCTTGAAAAATTGTGTTAGTTATAAATGGCTTTGGAAAATGTTTGGTGCATAATTTGTCTTTCATACACGGAGAATATGGATTCAATTGACCGCAAGGACCATGAATCATAAATTGGCTAACTATTTCAAATAATGTTGGATTAGTATTTTTATCAGGCAATTCTGCCGAAATTATAGAATCCACATCATTTGCTGTATGACACTTGTATTCATTTTTAAGCCAAAATAATAAATGAGCATGGGGCAAGCCTCTTTTTTAGAATTCAATTGTACATACATGAGCATGAACTTGTCCAAAGGGTTCTCCACTTTTAATATGGGCAATCATATCATCCACTTTTATTTTAAAAATTCTACAAATAATATCAGGACAATCTTCAGGTTTGTATCCAGGTTTTTTTTCAAAATATCTCAAAATTTCTGGCCATTTTACATTGCATGTAAAAGTGATAAACAAATCTGGATTCCCATATTCTCTACAAATTGTCATGGCATCTTGATAATTATTAATCATATCTCTTGGGCTGCATGTATGAGAAGCAGGGAGAAAAATTCTTTTTCCAACATCATAGCCTTGGATAATTCCTTCAGAAACAAATGTAGATAAATTATTCCATGTTTCAGATCTTAATTCTGGTTGGTGATGCCTTATATATTCCAAACGATTTTCTTCGACAGTCGCATATGCATCAACCAACTATTGTTGAAATAATCTTCCACCTTTTAACAAAGTGCTCGATTGATTTGATCTATCATGAATTTGATAACACACAAATTTGCTCATAGTTAATTTTCTATCTTTATTATCAACATCACCTAACATTGATTTTAATTTCATTTTAATTTTAAATCCATCATCTCCATATGGAAAAAGAAGTGGATATTGTAATGACATAAGTTTCGGGTGAATTCTAGAGATACGCTTAAGAGATCCTTCATTGGATCGAATAATTATATCTCTATTAGAATTAAATTCACCTATTTCACCCACAATTAATCCACCAATTTCAGTACCAGAAGGTAATTCATATTGTCTGTTGTCATTCTTTTCACGATCAAGCACAGTCATATCAAAATTTGGCAACAAAGAATTTTCAAAATCATCTCTTACGGATCGATACTCTTTTGTCAATTCATTACATTCATCTAATAACTGTACTAATCCCTTTACAATATCAACATCAATTTCATTATTTACATTTTGTGGATCAATAGCCGTAATGCGATTTGTAATTTCATTTTGCGTGTCATATACATATAACTGAGCATAATGAGGAGATTGACCTTCTGACGGTAAAACTGAACCCATCAAATGATGTACTTGACCGCATATCTTAAAAACATAAGAAGATTCTCCATTGTTTATGTTATGTTCAATTTTAGCTCCCATAGAAGTAAAAGCAAACATAGAATTATAAACTCGAATATTTTTACGAAACAATACACTTTTTCTGCCATTGTCTGGATCTAATAATTCATTGAGATAATGAGGTGCTGGATGCGATATTGGAAGTTGAACACGGCCTTTTTCACAACAATGAGTATATATCAGTTGGTTATTTTGTTTTCTTTGTAATGCTTCATTCAACCAGAAATGGGCGGCACAATGGTTACATGTATAATCATCATCACCACAATCCTTGTAATCAACAATGACATCTGCAATATGAATCATAATAATATAAATTAGATAACATATGATAATCAATAATTGTTGATTAATATTTTGTGTTGCAATATTCTAACCTGCTCTATTTCGTTGATATGATGCTTGTCCAAAAGATCTAACAGAAACACCTATGATTCATAACACATGACTAAGATTAAATTAATCAACAAATGATAAGAAATAAATACCAATTTCCAAGCTAATCAATTAGCCATTATACCAAACAGTTCCCGTGCATTAGACAACGACAACAAAAAACCCCAATAAACTAAACCTATTGCATAATTCAACTTTATATTATGCAAATGTATGTATGGAAATTGTAATTGAAGGCAAGGAAGACCATGTTTAATACATGCATGAAATTGTTCTAAATCATCTTATAACAAATTAAACAATATATACCAAACATATATATTAAATTGATACCAAGATTCAACAAAATGAACTAATACCAAATGAAGGAATATTTCTGGCTCATGCAAAATTATAGTGCCTCTCACTCTATCCCACTATACCCTCTCACTCTGTCCTACTATAATGTGTATAGTATTTGATTAAGTTCTAGAAATGAATCAACCATCTTTTACATACATCATAATTCTTTTTTGAACAACCACTTTTAAACAACGAACATAAACAAAACTATTTTCCTAACACTACTTGCCTGATACAATTCTACGAATGCCTTCATCATTGCCATCCCCATGTGCCTCATCATTGCTGCTTTCATCACCATGCGACGTTGAATCATAAAGCAGTAGAAATTGTTGAGATGCACCAGCAAATAAGTGCAATTCCTTAGAGGAAGAAGATTTTAGCCGATCTGACACCATTCCTTTGTCAACAGAATCATGCTTCCTCTTCTGCTTCATATCTGAATAACCAATTTTAGTCTCATCAAACAGTCTAGACCAAAAAAACTTGAATATTTTTTTTTGCTACATCACACGACCTGCTATAGTTTGATGCAGATCTGTATCACTATCACAACCATCTATCGTTGTCCCTACAAAAGGTTCATCACAATAAAGTTAAAAAAAACATCGTATCTTGACAAAATTCCTCTAGTCCCAGTGCACTGAACAAAAGACGTAGGCAACATTACAATACCTGGAATATCTCGTTGTAAATTTGCAGTATTTTGATTATCTTGTGTTGATGTGCTTGCCAGATCTTCATCACATATCGGTTCGAAGAAGAATCGTCTTCTGCTTTTCTTGGGCATGTTTTCGTAAATTCCTGCAAAACATATTCTGAATTATCAGTTGATGAATCATGCATTAGCGACAATGAATACATATGCTAAAAGGAACAACATGATATATAACAAACTACCAAATTTTGAGTTCTTTGGAGTCCCACAGTCAATATATTTTCTTCGACCCATGGCTGGTCTCGGAGGTAGACAAATAAATTGTGTTAGACAAATAAATTGTATGAGAATGTCAGTGTAAACATGTAAATAGGTGTAGTATGATCCTAACATTGATGTCTTCATGCATGCATGGTCATCAAAAAGGGAGTACTTACCTCCTTTACTTATGCTGGTAGGCAATCGGTACTTCACTTGTGTGCGGCACAACTGTGTTGCTGCTTTGCTGCTGTTGGTAACAAAAAAAAGGGATATTAACTGCACATAGACAAAACGCATGGCTGAAAAAATCTAACAATGGTTTGATACATGCTTACTCATAATTCAACACCAACCAGAATGCATATTTTTTAGCACAACAGTACCATTATACATTAATATGGTTGTGGGCTTCCATAAACTAACAAATGCTTTATGTCTTATTGGTTTCACAAAATTATTGGATGGAGCTACCATATCATTTATCGTAAAGTCACGGTCAAGCTGTATGTATAATGATACACAGTCAATCAAGTTGTATTGTATCTAAATCAATATAATCATGCTCCCACCAATTGTATAAGCTTATATGATAAGGGATTCCCTCCTACCTGACGATGACTTACCTCTTCCAGCTAATACTGTCTAGCACAAAAATCCAAAATTTACTGTCCAAAATAGAGAAACTAAACCAACCATGAACATAATGTCTCCCTGAACCAACCAAATCTATACCCATCACACAAAGACTTAGATAATCCAATTTTATAATACCCAATTTAAAGAACCAACAGAAACATGTGAATATGCAAAATCCTGAATGAATATAAACAATTGAACCAAATGATGACATGAATTAGTAGTGTGACATATTTTCAGATTTTGAGTTACAGTCTTTGTGATCCTGACAAAAATGTCCTTGTATTATTAGTCTCTTGGTTGTGTATGTTCAATTCAACATCCTCTGCTTCTAAACTCAATATTTGAATATGACAATTGTTTTGTCAAATTTGCAAAAGAACTACCTAAGGATACAAATTTATGTAAGAAAACTAACAAATCAAAAGAATTAATAAAACAAAGCACAGACAAACCCATAGAAAGAACAATGGAAACCCAAGTGAAACTGAAGCTAAGGCAAAGCTACCCAAAACTGCAGTGATCTGAAAAACAACAAAAGACGGGAGATAGGAAGTCAGCAAAACATCCTTATGCTTTTGTTGTTTACTATACACCCCATCTTAACTCTTGTCATTGGGTGGGTTACCTCTTAAAACCCATTACTTTTACTGAGGTTTTCCGAAACAAACTTCTCAAAGTTAAGAAAGGCACTATCATTTCCATGAAATGTATCAACAACAAAATATGATGGTAATCATGTCAAAGCTAATCTGAAACCTAGTTCTTCAATTCCTTATCTTCTTCCTTAATCTTTTTTTTTCGGCTTTCAGGTAGAGGAGAGGCATGACATCAGGCATTATTTGCAAGTGGAAGTTCAACCTAAACTCAGTGATTCTGAAGCTATAAATCCTCAGTCCAACTATTCCAAATGCTTCGATGATGATGGCCGCTTGAAGCGAACAGGTATTGCTGGCTAGTAGCTTTACATCACCGAATTGGCTAACCATCAACAACAATTTGCTTTTGAAAGACTTGCTAAAGGTGATAAAAATGGTGTTTAGTATGTACTTGAGCTATATATATAATGAACTTCATGCAGACCTCTCATCATATTATTATTTTTGTCGCTAAACTGAACATCAAAGTTGGGTAAGAAAGTCTTAATTGGCATGATAATCTGTATAGGTACATGGGCGAGATGTATGAAAAACTAACAGAGCCAACTTTTCAACCTATATTAAATTAACTTGACATCCAACTGATCCAAGTAATTAGTACTTGACTTATGGTCAATTTATAACATGGTGGTGTTCTGGTGCAGGAACTTTTTGGACTGCAACATCACATATTATCACTGCAGTTATAGGATCTGGTGTTCTTTCTTTAGCATGGGCAATTGCACAGCTTGGTTGGGTTGCAGGACCAATTATCCTAGCTCTTTTTGCCATTGTCAATCTCTACACTTCCAATGTCCTCGCCATGTGCTACCGAGCTGGTGACCCTGTCACGGGATAGAGAAATTATACCTACATGGATGCTGTCAAGGCCAACTTAGGTAGGGGATGGATGTTCTATTGTCATATTACTCATAAAGAAAAAATTGGGCTTCGTTTTCTTTGTTTTCGATGAATTCAGTTTGGCGCTGCAGGAGGAAGGAAAGTTATGTTCTGTGGGTTAGTCTAATATATGAATTTGGTTGGGGTTGCAATTGGATACACCATTGCATCATCTGTGAGCATGATGTGAGTTTCTTTGCCTAAAGTTCATGTAATTTGATTACATGGTAACAAAAATTCATCTGATACAAAAAGTATAAAAAATGATAATTAATCTATCAGGGCTATAAAGAGATCAAACTGCTATCACAAAAGTGGAGGGAAAGATCCATGCCATATGTCAAGCAATGGATATATGTTTCTAGTACATGATGATCATGAGTTCAAAAGGGGGTGCAGAGAGCTGGTGAGGCTGCAACGTTAAGTGAGCAAAAAAATCAGGTTCGAAAAGAAAAACAATCCTGAATAGCAACAATGAGCAAGCATAACTACACATCAATCATCTCTACAGCATCAACATAACCATATTAGATTGGTTTGCTCTAAATTTATGGGGGCACACATAAAATCAATATACCACATATAGGAAGAAGTCGCATCTCGCGTCCATATGAAAGTCAAGCATATATAAGATATTACACTAAAATCAGATTTAAAAAGGAAAAAACAAAACCAAATAGCAACAGTCAGCAAGTATACAAAAAGTCAAATCAAAATAACTACACATCAATCATCATTGTACCATCAACACGACCATATTAGATTGGTTTGTTATAATTTATTGGTGGACTAACAAAATGAATAGAACAAAGAAGAAGCCACATCTCACGTAGATATGAAAGTCAAGTATATGAGAGATATTACAGTATCTATTTGGGATTGAAATTTTCAGCAAGAGGTGGGATCAAAGTCGAAGATGACAGCTGTTGCAGTTCGTAAGTCCCAACAGAGAGGAATAAAAACCTATCCATAACGCATAAAACAAAACAAAGTAAGGAATAGAATTGAGAATCAGGGAAAGAAAAAAGAATACAGACTAAAACAGCGAAAAGCAATGCAGGAAAAAACTTTATAACAAATAACATAAGATCAATATGATTTCAAAATAAGGTCTAGAATTTCATATCAAATGGTATGATATAAGCGAAAGGAATAGAATTGAGAATCAGGGAAATTAAAATAAAAACAGAGACCAAAACAGCGAAAAGCTATGTAGGAAAGAAACTTCATAAAAAATAGCATAAGATTAGGTATGATTCTAAAATAAGTTTGATACAAACCGATTGCTGGCTTCGGGCATACCGGAAACTCATTGAAACTATGCAAAGCACCATGAAAGAGCAGATATTCACTCAAACTCAGAAAATCCATAACTATTTTACAAACCACCCCATTTGGTTTAATACCAAAACTACTCAATGAGAGGATAAAATACCATATTTCCGAAAATTTAAGAAAAGCTGACAAAAAATGGAGTCCCTGACCTTCCAGTCGTCAAGTCATAATTATTGGAAATGTCAGAAATCAGCTAGCCCACTATACTTGAGTGATTTCATGGAAAACAGGGGAGAAATCCCAATAGCAAACCTTCTTAAAAACCCAATTCTCCCAATTTGATTTACCAAAGTACCAAATCAATCAAAACCCCGGATTGTCTAGAAGCAATCTAGTTTTTTTAGAGTTGTCAAGATGGCGTGGATAAACATGTATCTTAACACTTTCGGTTTCGACACCGCGGAGATGCGGAAGCTTTTCGACCACCACAACCTCAAGGACCGCGACTGGCTCTTCGGCCTCATGCGCCAGAGCAATCTCTTCAATCCGACAGCCTCCGGTGGCTGAGTGTTTGTATCACCGGATTATAATCAGACCATGGAGCAGCAGAGACAGATGACGATGAAGCGAATCATGTATTTATTGGATCATGGGGGTTTCCAAAGGCTGGCTTACTGAGAAAGGAGTATAGGCTACCATATCATCTTAATATTCATGACATATGATTAATGAACACCGGCACCTGTGTTTTGTATATAATTCCATACAAATCGAGGAAATCATAATGCACAATGCAAGATGAATATGTAAAACTACCGGGAATACAAAATCAGGGAATAAACTGGGTATCAAGTAAACTGGGTATATAATCCACATTATGTTCCTTCAAAAGGCTTGAGACCCAGATATTTAAAGAAACGCAATGATCAATGAAGTTATCAAGACAAACCAACATCATCATGATCTGTTCAACCACCCAGAAAGAAAACCTACATCAACCCTCTTGCTCTTTTTCTCTAAGAGCCACCAAAGCACTTAAGAGCCACTGTGGTTTTTCTCTCTTCAATCACAACTTCGTCTATCAGTCTACATGATAAACCCCAAATCCAGAATCCACACCCAAATACGGACATTTAATCATTTAATCAAAACCAAAACCAATATACTAATTCATTGCGATGATCTGAAACAAAAATCCACCACCAAAAGGGTTGACCAACAGAGATGAAACAGCGTTGATCGAAAATCAGACAGAGAGAGATGAGCTTATATTTCAGATCATAAAGTAAGACGGAGGCTGACAAATCAATCAAACAGAGAAAGTGATATTGCAAAGTGTGATTGCGATCGTGTGAGTGAGGCTACGATGTGAGCAAAGGAGAAGCATACAGAGTTTACCTTAGATGTTTTTTCAGTTTTCCAAAGTGTGAATCGTCGCTTGCAGTGTCGCTGTCGCCGGGGCCGAGGTCAGCACCGCTGGGGTCGGAGTCGGCAATGATCAGGTCATGAAATAATTAGGTATCAGATGATGGGAGGTGGCGACGATCAACTTCAATGGAAGTCCTTTGATTGAAAGGAGCTGTTACTTTGTTACCCGGGAGAGATGAGGAGAGGAGCTCGATACAGAGGCGGAAGAGAATTGAGAGAGAGAGAGAGAGAGAGAGAGAGAGAGAAAGAGAGAGAGAGAGAGAGAGAGAGAGAGAGAGAGAGAGAGAGGGCCAGAATAGAAAGAAAGAAGGAGAGAAGGATAGAAAGAGTTGGGTGGTTGGGCAACCTGCCTGGGTTGTTGCTGTGAAGGAGAGAAAAAGGATAGAAAGAGTTGGCAACCTGAACTGTTTTTACTATTCTATATACAGTGCAGGTAATGTCCCAACTTTGTTATATAGGTAATTAGTGGCTAGCTAGGTGGGTTTTTCTTTTGTATATATTGTGGTCTGTGCAGAGACGGACTCAGAAATAAAAATTGGGGTATGCTAACTTACTTATGAAGCGAAGAACTAGAAAAAAAAGTGACGAATAATAAGAAATGAAAAACAAGTCAAATTAATATATTTCAATTCAAATATAAATTAGACTACTTAAGTTGTGCTCTTCGATTACCTAAAACATAAAACTCATCAATAACCAAATTTGAATCAATAGTATCAACAATCTCTCTCTCAATATGCACTGTCATTAAATCTGCAAGGAAATCATCACCCATCTTGCTTCTAAGTCGAGTCTTAATGAGCTTCATTGCTGAAAATGCTATCTCTGTGGTAGCTGTAGAAATAGGAAGAGTCATCACTAGACGGAGTAGTCTCTCAACCAACATGAATGGTGTACGTGTGTTAACAAATTCCTGACATAACTCAGAAAGAGTGCATAAATCTTAAAATTCAGATAGTTCAGAGAATTGATACTCAAAATGCTCTAGCTGATCTCTTAAATCTTTCAAATTAGGCACATCATGAGGATAAAACTTCTCGGCCAAACTACATATGTTATCAATATCAAAAGACTGAAAATCATATTGAGGATCCAATGCAGAACTAAGAATCATGAGTTCCCTTGTTTGGTCAATGAATCTACTAAGTAGTTCCATCAACTGAAAATCAATTACGACATTGAATATTTCAACACGATAATAATGCTCAATAGTGACACAATTTTGTTGCTGAGAAGAACGACCCATACCTTCCATATGGCGAGCACTAAAATTAGGAGCAGTGATTGTATGGGTGTCACAAAACGATACAACACTAGCAAAAAACTCAACCCAACTATTTTCTCTCAACTTTTCATGACGTTCTTTAGTACTAGAAACTAGATTCAAAGCATTCAAGACATCTTGGGACAATTCTTGTAGTGCCTTACAAAGAATATTTGTGATTCCCATTATATTTTCCAACAACAATAAGCAAAACACAAAGTCAAATGATTTTAAAACTCTATAGGCACCTAAAGCCTCACCACGTATTTTTCATTAAGGCCATTATCCATCATATTATTCAAAACAGAACTAGTTGAGTTAAACAATTTCATCAAGTTCTTGATAGAATAATAACTTGAACTCCACCGAGTAGCTTCGGGTCTTTGCAAATTACAAGTCTGATTAGCTCCCTTGCCAATTTCAAGTTCCCCAACAGCAATTTGTTCCACAATTTCAATTTCTTGAATAGACTTTAACTCAGAAACACGCTTAGTAGATGAATCCACAATATTAATGATACTAGTAAGCATTTGAAAGAATAGATAGACAACTTTCACTTCTTTAGCTGCAGCATTCAAAGCTAGTTGCAAGCGATGAGCAAAACAATAGACATAATAAGCATATGGCGACTCTTGTAAATACAATGCTTGCAATCTATTCCACTCAGCACGCATGTTGCTTGCACCATCATATCTTTGACCACGCAAATTTTCAACTTGAAGATTGTATCATGCCAGAACATTGTCTATCTTACTCTACTTAAGAGTTGCAGTACAAGTATCACTAACACTTACAACATGAAAGAACTGTTTACGAACAAAATCATGAGAGTCAACAAATCTCAAGATAATAGCCATCTGCTCCTTTTTAGAGTCATGAAGTGCTTCATCAACCAGTAGACAAAACTTAGAATCCCCAACATCTTCACGAATTTTCTTCTAACTCTATTGGCAAGAATACTTAGAATTTCCTTATGAATCTTTGGTGAAGTATAACTAGAATTTCAAGGAGCATTTGCTAAGGTGACTTTTACAACTTCCTCACTCATTCTCCTATAGGAATCCACCATCTCTATGACATTCCCACGATTAGAGGGGTCAACCGATTCATCATCTCCTCTAAAAGCAAGGGCTTGCTTAGCCAATAACCTCACTGCCTCTATAGTAGCATTAAGCCTCAACCTATTTTTTTGTACCAACTCCGTTGGTTGTGGATTCATCACTTTATCAATATGCCTACACACATGCTTCAAGCTAAGTCAATCATGCATAGACTTATAGTGTGGTGAACCATTCTTCCCTACATGCTTTTTAAAGGAACAATATTTTCTCCTGATCCTTCTCCAATTATCAAATCCAGTATAACTGAATTTAATATATTTTGATTGATCAATATTAAAAAATAAAACATGGAAAACAATATGCCTTATCTTTATCAACAAATTACTCAAGCTAGTGATACTTCTCAAACCATTTCCCATTAAATCTACGTTCCTGATCTCCACAAAGATGTGTTGGATACTCTTCCAATTTTGGTTGATAGGGCTCACAAAGTATATACTTTCTTCGAACCTCATCACGTTCGCTAATAGGATATGATGAAATTGCAGGGCGTTTTCCTGGATCACGCTCTATATGGTTAACATCAATCTCCGGAATCTCCACTCTTGCAGTCTCAACTCTTGCAAAACTAGAAGGCCCTTGATTAACTTCACTTGGAATATCATTCAAAACAACATCATTTATCTGAAAGTATGAATTCACTTTCTTTTAAACTTTTCGTGGCCTAGAATTTATAGATTGATCTGCCATTATAAACAAAACATGAAGAACAAATAGAGAAATATAGTTCAATGGGTAACTCATAATTGATCTCAGCAACTAATCTGTGACTATTTTACAAACCAATCAATCACAATTTTTTTCAATTACAAACATATATCAAAACCTAATAAACAAAACCTATATCAATTACAATTTACGAATTACAAAACCTATATCTATAAACCCCCAAATTCAATCATTTTAATTGGATTCAATTGCAGATCTAGAAAATTGAATATAAGTAAATTGGTTATGAGATACCTTGAGAGTTGGAGAGTGAGAGATGGATCAAGATTTGATGATTTGAAAACCCGGAGAATGACACTGCTGCACAAGAGAGGATCGTTGTTGATGAACAAGAGAGGAAGAGAGGATTTTTGTTGATGAGTTGATGAGCAAAAGAGGAAGAGAGTTTGTTGTTGATGAGCAAGAGAGGAAGAGGGAACGTACGATGAGACAGTCGGCTTGGGCACTTCACTTGGGTTGAACTAATTTTCTTTTTGGGGCTTAAATTTTGGGTGTCCGTCTATAGGTCTGTGGCTCAGAGTTGGCTAACATTTTGAGTCTCTCTTTCTCTATATATATGCCTGAGTGGAACCTTGTTATGTATGTATATATATATATAGCAAGCTTCCACTCAGGTATACCTGAAAATGATCATTTTCAGGTGTATGATATTACGCCAAATTTATATCATATTTTACCATCTCTACCATTCAGATTTTAGGTCATAATGTGTAGATTAAGCTTGTAAATTTTCGGCCAAAATGATTATCGTTAAGGTATTCAAAACTGCAATTGAAGTTCATAAGTAAGAACGGTTCAGGTTTGACAGATTTGGTCCGTCCATTGATTTAAACTAGTTCGATACCTTAACGACCACCATTTTGGCTGAAAATTTATATGAATGATCTACTCATATAAACCTAGTAGTTGGACAATGAAGATGGTAAAATATGATCAAAAAGTTGGCGTAATGTCATATACCTGAAAATAATCATTTTCAGGTATACATGAGTGGATGCTTACTCTATGTGTGTGTGTATGTGTGTGTATATATATAGGGCCCTTCCACTAAGGTATACATATTTTTGGTCATTTTCAGGTATAGGACATTACACAAACTTTTCGATCATATTTTAACATCTCCACCGTCTAATTATTAGGTCTATATGAGTAGATCATTCCTATAAATTTTCATCCAAAATGGTGATCGTTTAGGTATCGAAATAGGTTAAATCAAGGGACGGACGAAATATTCCAAACCTGAACCATTCATACTTATAAACTTCAATTGCAGTTTTGAATACATTAACGATCACCATTTTGGCTGAAAATTTATAGGCTTGATCTACACATTAAGACCTAAGATCTGAACAGTGAAGATGATAAAATATGATCGAAAAATTAGTGTAATGTCTTATACCTACAAATGACCTAAAAAAAATATACCTCAATGAAAGGGTGATATATACATCTATATATGATGAGGACCCTTATTTAATAGCAAGATCGATAAAAAGCTTGGTAGTGAACATCTAGTTTGAAGGCAATTCATCCAGCATTTTCTATGAGATTGAAATCAAGTTATTATCGATCGACAATTTGACACCATTTGGATGATGGAACTATACATCTCAGACAAACCGTTAAAAAGAAAACCTAGATTTTGGGATCATAAATAGACTTTTCGACACAAGATTGAATACAAAAATGAACCTAGCACATGTTAGGACTACTGTACTACTGTACTAGAGATTCTTTACATTATTTCAAACACCGAACTTAGAACATCTAACTTATTCATCTTCTATCAGAATATTGCATGAAGAATCAAATTATTAAACATTTCCTTGGACTAATTTGAGGGAAAAAACAACTCCGAAGAAAACAAAGGGTGGTTACAGATCGAACATAGTCAATTGTATGAGTAGGTTGATACAAATCTATACAGACTTAATTGTGCTGTCCTACTACACCTCTATATAATGTAACCAATCTGTAGGGTGGATACGCTCAAATTATAAATAATTGAAGCAAATCAGACAGAGCGACCCTATAATTTTTTGGGTACCCCCAAAAAATAAGAGGTGGAAGGTAGGGGAGGGTCTGGGGGTCCTCTCTTGATTTGTCTGCAAAACCAAAAATCCATAGCAGACTAATGTTGCCCCAAACTTACCAGCTCCACCATTATTATTTCCAATCACAACGTACAGCAACAAATGTCACATATCTTTCCTTGGATCTATGTTCATCTTTAAGATCACCACTCAATGAATCAAGCACAAAAAGACTATTAGTCTACAGACTAGTCCAGCATTAATTTGTCTAGCTCTAATCAAAAGTTCTTAGCCATACAACTCATGTAGCCAAAAACTTTAATTTCTCTTGGACTAAATTAGATAATTTAACATTTCACAAGAAATATGAGCGTGACAATTAGATAGCACATGCAAGTATGTATTATTCTATCCGAGTGAAGTCTAATTTGACTAATGATGAGCACAGAATGAAAATGATACTCAGTTTTGTCTTGTGACGAAGTCACTAAAAACTAATCGATCATGGAAGATATTAATATCCACGATTACAGGCAAGCACACATGGTATGCTTCTATAACTATGTTACAGTCCTAATCAAATTATACCATCTCTCCTTGTGGCCATGGTTCCTCAGAGTAGTCCTCATTTCCTTCCTATATAGTTTTGTACTCATCTCTGCCAAACAAATCGGCTAAAAGAAAAGAGAGTCTAGCTAGCTCAGAAATAATGAACACTCCATTTCATGACCATGAGAAGAAGCACAAGAAGGGTTTCATGTACAAACCAAGCCCCGGGCGTCATCTGAAGCCGGAAACAGTCGACAAGTACCCGATTTTACGTAGCTGGTTCAGTCTATCCAGGAAGTCCAAAACACGTCAAGAAGCAGTAGATCAGTTGGAGCTTCATAATGCACAACAGAGTCAAAGATTAGAAGAACTGCAAGAGCGGCCAGCTGATGATAAGAAAGTAGTAGTAGTGGTGGAGGCGTCGAGGAAGTCGGTTTCTCATGTCGAAAACAACTTGGCGTCGGTGGCTTCGTTTCTTCAAGTGAAGGTCTTGGTTTCCGACATGCCTGGCTTCATGCAAGTCCATGCCTTCCGCAGCGCTAGAAGAACATACGATAGTTTGGAGAAGTTTAGCGCCAGACACATGGCTTACAATCTGAAAAAGGTACGTATTTACGATTTTCTAATCGAAACGAGGGATTAGGCGAGATTAGCTGCGAGAGTTATTGGCCATGTATAATTTGTCGCTTTTAATGTGGGGGGATATACATGCAAATTCAGATCGTGTTCTTTGGTGTTTCCTTTTTGGAGTTTCTATGGTGATGATTGATAGATAGATAGATAGAACAACCCCACATGGGGATGTGTGAGGAAGACAATGCATGACTGACCCAGATCTTATTCTTTGGTGTTCATATCTGGAAAACACGGCACCGTGTTTATCTTGATTTCCATTTGTGGCTTTTGTCTATGATTAATGGGGCCACTATCCTAGCTCTGACCCATTTGCAACACAGAAATTCTGGATCTTGGATCAGGAAGAGTGGAATAAAAATATAAGAAATAATACTCTTTGATTTCTTCGAGTCAATTTATCCAACATTTTAATGCGTTTACGCTTTTAAACGGTGAATTAAGTCGGTGTTTCATGTGCAGGAGTTTGATAAAATGTACGGACCGGCATGGCATTGCATCGTCGGGTCGGGTTTCGGGTCGTTCGTGACCCATTCGACAGGTTGCTTCCTGTATTTCTCAATGGAGAAGCTGTGCATTTTGTTGTTTAGAACTAAAATCCAGAAAGCTGGGGGGGTTTGAGTTTGTGTTTTGTGACTACTTGTGGTCTGAGATAACGGTTATTGTATTGTTAGTGTGCATAACATTACATTATAATTTGGAACAGATATAAATTTGGACCTAATTTCTTACTCAACCACGTTTGGATTGGGCCTTATCGATATTTGGGTCCCGTCAAATGGGCTTGTATGCTTTTGGATAACAATTATTTTGATGGGCTTGAATGGGTTTGTTGGTGATGGGCTACTACTAATTGGATCCAATGTCACTCTAATATGATTTTTTTTTTGAAAGGCTCTGGTATGAATTATTATTATTATAACACACTTAACTGAAATTAAGGCCGTAATACAAATAATAATTTAGCTACCAAAATTTTATTTTTCTTCTGAAAAAAACATCTAGACCGAACAAAATAAAATTAAAATGATTAACAGGTGTATCTTATCCTATCATTACGTGTCTAGTCGACTATAAGCCAAAAAATCCTCACTGGCTGACGGCTCACTCAAATCATTGACTTTGAAATGAAAATTAGAATACCAAAGAAATTTTGGGTTAAAAGACGAATTAGCTGATGTTCTATTAGCTGTCTTATCCCATTGTTAATGAATATATTTGGTACCAGTTGGGACGCAAATTGTATTCACAGTATTTTCGATATCTAATTCGAAATATTACGGGTATATTGATTTGAACTAAATCATCAGATTATAAAGCACACAGTATTAACCTTAACCTTTACGATTAGTCGGAATCCGACAATGCAATGAGTACATAGATTGATAGATACGCTTTGAGTTTGGCTTCGTTCTTATCTAAATGATAACCAAAAGCGAAATTAGAGCATAATTCATATATCAGAATTTAACCCCAACGGGAACCAATTATTGGAATATGACGGCCGGCAAATATAACAAAATTATATTTTCAGATGAAGAAGTTGGTACTTACCAAAATACCAACTATATAAACCAACAAAACCAGCACACCTACATACATGTTTCTGACAATTATTATTGTAGAATAATGCCACGGTCTTATTTGGAAGAAATCGAAATATACAATATGGTGCTAGATGCTAAACGCGTGCGTATGTTATATGCGCTGTCCTAAACAACCTAAAGGGCCACGGTCCCTCTTTGTAATTTTGGAAACTTTCAAACCAAACACACGGAAAACAAGTCAATAATGGTTTGTTTTTAGGAAGTTAACACAAAGCACAACATTGTTGAATAGTTCAATCTCTTTGAACGGTCATGGAAATACAGGTAACAAAATGAATCAATCATTAGAAGAAACAACGGTGTTTTATAGTCGCAAAATTAGTGACATTATCAAATACCAATTAGTGAAATTACTTTGTATCGAAAACAAATGAGTCAAATTACCAATTAAACTACGGAAATTAACAGCATTTCCGATCCGAAATTAATTAGGACCAAAAATTGTGTTGTGGGTCGATAAATTCTCTTCTTATGATCCGATGAACTAATTTCGTACCATCCCTTTATTCGATAAAACAACATCTATTACATGATCATAAAAATTTAATGTCTAATTACGGGCATAAAGTAGCTAGATCAAACCTAACAAAATTAACCAACTTTATCACAAATTTTGAGAATTCTGAACTCAAATGAGCTTAGCTAGCTAGCTAGAAAATGAAAAGAATGGAACTGTAATTGACATATATACTATCATCATAAATTCAAACACCCCATAGTATTTTAATTATACATTTTTATCATTACATTGATTACAATCACTCACCGAAATAAAAAAAAAAGAGAGAAAGTAAAAAATATTCAAAACAGAGATCATCATCATCATCACATGGTGCAGTGCTTAATTTAATTTTCGTTTAAAACTAAATAAAAAAATTTCACCTACTTCGACCTCCGCTTGTTCGATCTAGGCCGCTTCGACGCCGCCGGCTTTCCAAACACTCCGCAACAACCCGACACCTTCGGCGACGGCGGGTCCATCATCGGCGGCGCCACCTTCACCGTCTTATACCCCCTCCCTATTCCACCATCACCTCCTCCACTCGCCGCGGCTCCAGCCGTACCATCGCCGCCTCCGGCGGCGGCGGCTTCGGCTTGCTTCTCGGCCTCGACTTGATTGAGCGCTCGCTGTAGAAACTTGTCGTCCCAAATCAAACCGCTGGATCCTTGTCTCCTGAAAGTGCTCTCCGACCTCTGCAACGCCTCCGCCATGGATATCGATTTCCGAGATCAGATCTCTCTTCGAATTGGAATTTGGTGATGATCTGGTGAAGCGGCGGCTTAGGTTAGTTACGGTGGTGGTGGTTGTTTCCGAGAGCTCTAGAGAGTTCTGTGGCAGATTAAGAGAGAGAGAGAGAGAGAGAGAGAGTTTAAAGAGTTGAAGAGCTGAAAATGGAAGCAGCTGTGTAGATAAATAAGCTGTGTTATATTAATATGGTGTTCGTTTGGACTTTTCTCTTTTTTCTCTGCGCCTTGTTTGCTTTGTTGTTAAATTATAAATATAATTTATAAGAAAGTGACATCTAAATTAATGTCGTTTTTAATTTTCTATGAGAGCCAATTACCATGGAGGTTGGCTTGAATGGCTTCTCTGAGTTCTCTCCATGCTTCCTTTCCTTGTGTGTTGACTTTGATTCAAGATTGTTTCTTTCCTTTAGAGCACTTTCCATTTGGGTAGGTTAAAGGGGAATCTTTAATTTCTCTATTACAAAAGAGAAAACAAATTCGAAAATTTCAGATTTTTTTTTATCGATTTTGATATGTTAGATATTTCGTAATTAAGAGGAATTGAAAAAAGGTGGAATTTTCGTTATTTCGTTAGTGACATACGTATGTGTGTCATAATTGCACGCAAAGAAAGTCTTGCATGGCTTTAGTTGGACCTTGTTGCCAATAGTGGTCGACACCTACATTCTTATATTTCTACATTATACATTGGATGGGTGGAGGTATGTTTCTTTTTTTCTTAACATCATTCTTTCGTATTGAATCACAATATTCATAAACTTTTTCAACTTAAAAAGATCAATCCGTAGAAAATTCGGACAACCATCAAAGTATTAAAGCTCCTACATTTTTTAAAAAAAATTCAATCTATCTAAAAATTAATTTTACGGGACTGAATCTTGACCTAAACTCATGTGGTTTATACTGGTAGTGCAGTGGTAGTCACCCGAAATTATTCTCATATGCTGAGAAATCAGGGGTTCAACTCCCCATAAAATCGATTTTTAGGTGAAATAATTTTTTTATATATAAAAAAAATAACTCTTGCATTTTATAATTCCAGGCAACTCACTTCTCATTATAAAACTGCGTCGTTGAGAAGTGGTCTACTCCCTGGAGGCTCAAGTCGATAATCCAAGACATCCAAAATATAGCTGCAAGTTTCACTTCAATTAGCTTCTCTCACATCTTTAGAGAAACTAATTTTGTGATTGATCGTTTAGCTAATCTAGAACATTTTACTCTAGTTAGCAAGAGTTGGTCTAGATCGCTTCCAACGGATGCTGCTCGTCTTCACTTTGTTGATCTTACTGACAATGGTTATATTAGAAGAATGTCTTATGTGTAGTGTTTTCTTCTTTTCTTAGGAAAAAAAAAACCAATCTAAGTATTGAACCCCTTCAAACTAAGATTTTCCATTGAAATTAGAAAAGGAAAACAAATGGTAACTTGGATCCTTGGTCATTTACCTTGTAAAGACCGTGTGGACATTAGGCGGACTTTGGGTTAGGTTTATATTGAACCCAAAAAATTGGGAATAATCTAAGGAAAAATAGTTGAAATGATCATTCAAATTTGTCACAATCGACAATTTGATCACTGAACTTTTTAATATATTAAAAATGTCACTGAACTTTAATTTTATTTATCAATTTGATCACTTTATTCATTGGACATAATGCTAAACTGATAAAAAAAAGAGTAAAAGTTCAATGACCTTTATGATATTTTCAGTGATCTTTTTGATATATTCTAAATTTCAGTGATCAAATTGTCTATTTTGACAAAAAATTGAATAATCATTGTAACTATTTTCTCATAATCTAATACCCCACATGATATTGGGTCCTTCTGTTATTCTGCCCTCCCTGGTCAATCTTCTTGTCCTAAAACAACTTCTAAAAAATATGCAAGTAGGATTGACTCGGTCAAAAGGGAGAATGTGTTGGGGAAGACTTGTTCTTCAGCTTCTGTCAATTAGCTGTGCGCTGTGATTAATTTAAACTAACCTGAAGACATGATCAATGTTTGAGTCTTCCAAGTGTTCTCATTTCGTTAACCTGTATAGAAAACGACTAGAAGTAGAACAAAACACACAAGTTAAACGAGAATATGCATAGGCAACTAGTTTCAGCATTCTAGCCGACTTAGACTAAACCAAGTCTTCCTCCCAATTATAGGGAAAGCAAAAGGAAAGGAAAGAGCCAAAACAAGTCACTGAAAGATGGCTCCCCCTGTACAATGTCCAAGTCTTTCGATGGCTTTGAGTTTTCATAAGGCGCAGGAGTCTGTTAAAGCTCGACTATAGGGGTCTAGGTTAAGTTTTGGATTCGGTGAGTAAGATGTTCAGAAAAGATCTTCAGCATGAAGCACTGACACAATTTCACTTAGTAAGAATCTCTACGACTCTAAATGTCTAATGCTATGTAGTAATGGTGATAAACATACTGTTTCATTGGCGAAGCATGGTTCCCAGTAAAGAGTCTTTCTTCCTTTGGTGCCAATTGGCGAAGCATGGTTCCCAGTAAAGAGTATTTCTTCATCTGGTGCCAAAGCTGCCTTATCTCCTGTCAGTCAGCTTCCTTTTCTCTTTTAGGATTTCATTCAAAGGTTTAGGGCCCTGGAAGTCAACTCGAGTTCCCTTCACACATTCCGATTTCCTCATGCTACCTCCATTTTCTTTCGCTGTCTTCTTCTCTTCTTTGATCTCGGCCAGGGTCTTGGGTCCTGTAAAGGCAGATGAATTCTCTGTAGACGATCTCCTCTCGGTTGGTACCGGTTTCCTTGAGAACGCAGGTGAAGGGAACTGTGGCTTAGCCGGCATTCTGTCTTGATGTTTCCGAGGTCTGTACTGCTGTGAATGCCTATGAGGACGACATTGAGTTCCAGCCTTTTTGTAAAATGCTTCTCTTTCCCTGTGTGATTCTTGAATACTGTTTCCAACTTCTGATACCAGTCTTCCCTGCCAACCCATTTCATGCCTTTGATGCCATTTCTGGCTTCTACCAATAAACTGAAGTGCTTCATGCATTCTTGAAAAGCCTGAACTCGAAAAACCATCAATCACTCTACGTCTTATCAGGTGGTCTCGGAGATCCAAACCATCCTGGTCATCGACTGCCAGGTCAACTGGCATAAGTTTCCTCTTGCGGGATAGGGAACCCAACATTCTATCTTCTGCGTAGCCAGGAATACTTCTCTCATGACCAAAAAGGTACCTGTTTTGAGTACAATCAAAGGAATCATAGAATTGGTTTTCAGATAAAATTTCAGCACCAGGACACATGGGAGCATACTCATCTGGATTGTCAAAATCATGCCACTGCTTATATAGTTCCATGCGCTCTTCATCAAGTCCTGGAAAGTACTCAGGACTATCCTCGTAAGCCAAATTCTCTGATTCACCATCCACAAGAACATCAAATCCCGGAGATGAGTCCCACCGTTCCTCTCTCACAATAAGGTCATCTTCTCCCTCCTCTGAACTCTGATCAGTGCTTAACAGAGACTTGCTATGAATCGAACCTTCAGCTGGAAGAGAGGAGTTTGACCTATATTCATCAGCTCCTTCATCCCAATCCTCATAGAGATGAGTAGAATCGCCTTTCTGCTTGGGCTGGTATCCTGTATCCACTGTTGTCTTTGATGCAGTTTCACAACGGTGCTGATTGGTAACTGTTGGTGCTGATACTGTTTCCTTTACTAGCAAAGCCTTGTTTTCCGATGGAAGTGTTTCGGTACCTGCAGAGGCCGTGTTTGAACATTTCCCAGTTGAAGCACTACCGTCTACTTCATGCAAGAACGAGCATCTATCACCTTTACTGCACATCCCATTCAAGTAAAAGTAACAAGGAACGTTACTCTTGTTTGCTGACGTAGAAGATGGGGGGCACTTCTCCAATGGCTATACAAACAAAACCAGACATTCAATCGGCTATATACCAAGTGACAACGTACTCGGAATGTAGTCATCAAGAGATCAATTACTAAATGCCATATTCACAAAAAAAAGTGATATTCATCGTTGAATTGTAACTGTCCTAACTACAAACAAATTCCTCGATCACATTCACGAGACACGAGAAAGGGAGCAATGTAGTTACTACATATAACAAAGGACATAAAATCAATCAATCTAAGAGTTCACGGGAAGTAAAGCTTACAGGATGCTTAAAAGCACAAGTTGGATTAAAACAATCCCCAGCCAACCAATACCAGCAGACTTTCGGGTTGAGCTTTGCAACCTTGCTGTGTCGAAACTCGCATTCCACTCCCTGAAAAACAACACCACCACAAAACTAACCGTCTTAAGATTAAAATGTACCAAAAATTACACAAACACAAACACCAAAACCAAACCAACATCTTTAAAAATTGAACACAATACAGCAAATTAAACTATAACTAAGAAACCCTAAGAGTCCTTGAAACTAGGTAAATCCAGCTTAGAACAAAACGCAACAAACTGTAATGAAGAGATTCGAAATCGTTGTGATGACGAACCTTGAGGCAAGTGGGAGGAGTGGCCATGAAACCCACGCAATCGGTGTGTCGCTGCTTCAGGAGATCGTCCTCCATTGTAGAATTGAGTAAACTATTAAACACAACAAAATGGTTAGGCAAATAATTTGATCTGCAGAGAGAGAGAGAGAGAGAGAGAAAATTACATTGATGGAAATGTATATATGATCGACACAGAGATCGAGTGAGTGAGAGGTTTGTGATTTGTGTTGTTTCGTTTTGGGGTTTATGTATGTATGTGTTGCAGTTTTTCCTTTTTCTCTTTATTTATTGTTTATTTTTTTTTTTTAAACTTATTTTGTATGATCAAATGTAAAATGTGGAAAAAAAATTCCAACACAAAATTACATGATCTAGCCTACAACCACGTTTTCTCGATTTTTAACATGATATAACATTCAAAACTCTATTATTTTGCCTAATCTTGAACTTCATATGGACATACATTGTTCATTATGTCCGTGTGAAGCTCAATTCGATATACAAATCTTAGGCGAATTGCCTTTCCTCATCCATGTTAAGTCCGAAAAGGATGAGTTAGAATCAAGAAGCAGCTGTGATAGTGCATTAGCGCCAATATATTCTCTTTTTTAAACCAAGATGGTCATGATCTCATATCATCATGCGAATGTTAGTTGTTTCCTATGCATACTAGGACTCCTTTAAATTGGTCTAGGCCTCTTCAAAAGTAAGCCAATTGACTTGAGTTGCTGTATGCTTCCTAAGAAAACATCTTATTGCAAACTGTTTCCTAGTAATAGCTTCAAGAGCTGAAAGATGTTTGCTGATCAAAATTTGTAAACCATTTCTTCTGTGTAACCAAGTTCCTTTAGTATACCAGAGAGCTGCAACAAAGACATAGAGAATAACTTATCCATGTGCCCAGCAAGACGAGAGAAATGGTATTCAGTCCTCAACCAGATTAAAGAAGCATGCTATGCCTTTTTTTGCTTACCTCTCCTTGTGTCCAGTCTTTAGCCTTTCCACCAGATATATGTTCCATCATCCCAGGAGGACCGCAAACCTGCATAAGTGAGACAATGTAATGTGAATGAGTTGGAACAGATACTGGTCTAGAAAACAAACTTCTTTCTAACCTCTAAAGTTGTACATAGTTATGAGACAAGTCTATGAGCCCAAAAGTAAACTTACAAGAATGAGAGTATCTTCAGCAGGAACAGGTAATCCTTTAACGGCTATGTCCTTTGAAATGTAGCCTTTTCCTCCTTTCCAACTTTTTGTTGGATTATCTACCGTGTAATACACCTGTTTTTTTTTCAGTCATATTTCTGTGAGATAAATATCCTATTTGGAGTGGCAGTAGATATATCACAATAAAGCAAATGGTACCTTCAAATTAGGGTGACTAGCTGCAAGCAAATCAAGTTTCTGTTTAAGCAGGATGTCATCTGGAGAGACATTAGCATAAAGCAGTGACACCTATGCCATCATCAAAGGTTAGGAGGGTATAGTGATTAGTTACATTGGATTTGACAACAATGACTGTCAGTTGTATACGTGTGCAACAAGTGTATATTTGTGAATAAAGATGTGATTAGACTCACCTGAGTTGTATCATCTGGATTTTTAAGAATAGCCTCAATAACCTGAAGCATAGGAGTAATTCCAGAACCACCTGCAATCTGGATGAATGAATAACATTACAGTTCAAACAAAGAAGGTGAAATCATAGTTGGCCAATTGCAATTAAAAAGAGAATATGTTTTACACATATCATGCTTCTTAATTTGGTTAAAGAAAAACATTCATGTGAGCATATTAAAAAGCCTTTTGTGTAACGCAATAAACACATGCTAATCTAAACTATTTCAAAATAACTTTCTTTTACCATGCCAATATGTTTCTTCATGTTGGGAATGTATCTCAGCTTTTCAATGGGCCTACAAGAAACAGGTACACCCGATTGTAAGATGACTTAAACAGTGTCTCATACTAACACGTGTCATTGGTAAGTAAGTTACCCTTTCACTTCAACTACATCGCCTGGTTTCAAGCTTGCAAAATGCTGGCTCATTTTCCCATCTGGATACACCTGCACACATTTTTAACAAAACTAAAATTAATCTCACAGTATCACATCCAATCTTGCAAATTACAAAGTCAAGAAGCAGAAAGCACGACCACTTAGACAGCCTACCTTAATCAACAAGTCAAAGTATCCCTTGGCATCTGGATCTGATATAGGAGTATACCTGGATATATAAGCACACCAAATGAATTTCAGAAGCTATGCAAATGAAAACTAAGAGCGACCAGCAGATTGAAAAGTTTAGTCCAGAACAAATGTAAATGGCTTCACGTTTAAAAGGGTAAACATCTTCAAATGGTACATAATCGAGTTCCACGAACATGGCATTCAGAAAGAAAGACTCACGGGCGTGTGACATATTTTGGTTTCCCTTCAGCAGTTTGTCCAACTGAAGCCCTAGTATTACAAGATCACATCAAAACAAATTAGATGCAGTGATGAAATTCCAATGACTAAGGAGTTCCATGAGAAAACAGTGTATACCTCGTGATGAGGCATGAAGCCACATCTAAACCTAACTTGGCAGTTGGGTCAAATGTAAATCTGCAATTGTTGGAGAAACAAAGATAGTCAATACAGGAGCATTTCTATGGGACATGCTCATATTAAATGCAGCCCTAAGAGAAAGTTGAAAATTTTAAATGCCAATCCAATATGTTAATCAGAATCTAACAAATTATGAATCTGCTATCTCATTCTCGTTATGTTGCAAGAATGATGTGAGTTGCCACAACACTCACCTACTCGTGGTTTGGATGCTAAAAGAAAACATGAACATCAAACAGGGTTGAACAGAGATGCTAATGGTTGGGAGTCTAGATGAATATACCTGAACAGTTGAGTATTGTGGCTAACCCTTGCCGTGTCTTGCAACTTGAATTCAATCCATTTATCAGGATTAAGAGCTGTAAAGACATCAAAAGCATCTATTCAGTACGACTTCAATGGAAAATATTGAAAATAAATGATGTCCAAGGATCATGCTTGATTTAAAACGTTGCTAAAACTTGAAGATGAACCACCCTTAAGCTGAATGTGTATGTGGGAAGAGACAGAAACTTACCAACTTTTGGACCTTCCTCTTCTTTTATCTCCTCTAGATAAACCTGTGAAGTAAGAGTACATATTTCTCATTTCTCAATACTGAACTGGGATATACTGAGAATTAAGTCGCTACCACATTAAATGACTAGCCGTAAGCTGCAAAGTAGCTTATCAATGTATCACACACAAGTTTCATGAAGAAGCGAAACACATGTCTCTAACTATAAACAACTTCACTAACACTTTTACTTCAACTCAACTCAAGCCATTACATTTTGTTAACAAGGACACAAAACAGATAGTCCACTGAATCATTCAGCATAATCGCAACTCAAAATACATATCTGATGCTTAATCTATCTCTATCAATCTTTTCATATTAGCATTTGCATCACTCAGCCAACACTAATTTAGATTTAATGAAGCGAATCAACTGGACCAACACATATGTCATACAACTAATTAAGATCATCAAACCTAATCCAAAGATCATCAGATGGATTAGAAAATATACATATAGCTAAGCCTACATTTGCACGACAATAAAACCCTAGATGAAACCGGCCGGAGACTCTTACCGAACCGGTGGAGCTGTGGTAGTAGAGATAGGAGACTCCGCCGGAAACAGCCGCGAGAGCTCCGAACGGAACGCCGGAGCTGGACTTGGATCGGCCGATCGCGGTAGCCAGTCTCTGAAAGAAAGCAGCCATTTCAACAAGGACTCAGAGAGACTCTCTGTGCTCTGCGACGAATAATCTGTAGGGTTTAGCCTCTCTGCTTCATCACTGTCCTTTCCTCTTCAGTAGGAAATGAATGATCGAGTGTACACGCATCTATATTCGATATTCTACTCCTGCTTACGTGGGAGTTGATTGCTTGTTTGAGGCATTGAGTCTAATGCTTGGAAACGTTGACTACGGAAGTAACTATGTTGGTGGTCCAAACAATATAGATGCGAGTCGCTAATTAGTTAGTACACGAAATTAATTGACCATCAAAATATGACTATAAATTTATCTATCGACTTACTGGTGAGTGAGCGATCGTTGCATTGGTGAGGAGGAGAAGAGGCCGACGACAATGATAGTAGACTAGGTGTGTTTTCCCGCGCGCGAGGCGCGGGTGGCAATAAGGATATCAAAAAAGGAAGAAGCATGAGTAACGTTTCGGTATTATAAGTTTTATTGAAGAATTGAGTTGTTGGTTCATTGTCCATTTGTAAATATAATTATGGTTAATTTGATTATTTTTCAATTGATATTCCACTTTTTGCAGATTGAAGGGCCAAGAACCTCGTATGTAAGCAAATATATAGGATATATTTATAATCAAGTGCATGCAGAGAATGGTGTCATAATGTCATGGTTGATTCATTCAAAGCAATGCATTTCTCAATAAAACATGTCTTTCTCCTTCCCATTGAATATGCAAAATAAAAGTTTTGCAGATGAAAGAAATTATGTCTGATTACATATTAAATAGAACAAAAGGATTATGCTAAAATCCATCCAATCATAGATAAAAGTTGCAAAACTTAATAGTGATTCCACATAATATAAGTTGGTTTTCAACAAAAGGCAACTTTTATCGATGACATGCACATCATTCCTTCATATAATGGCCTGCAAGTTTAATATAGTTAATCAATTACACTTTTCAATAATGTATGAGAAGAAAAGCAGAATGATTAAGAGATTAATGTCACAAATATAATTCTTTATTTATGCAATGGACAATTCTGTGATGATACATCAGAAACTATATTTTGAAAAATATGACAATTTTGAAAGCAAATCAGGATTTTTGATTAGAGCGGTGATAAAGCAGGGATGTGATGAAGGATTATTGCATGTTCTAAGAAACATGAGGGCAGTTTGGTTCTTAGAATATGATCATGTTCAAGCAAAAATATAAAAAAATTGAATTTGATTATGACTAATTATATATCATTTTGCATAGAAGCCGATGTTGTCCCTTATTGTATACATATTTGAAACAAATGATGACTTTATAGGAATTGACAGTTCCTAGTTTTGAGGTTGGTTTTGTATGATGGGGCATTTTCAATTTTTTATATTTTATTATATGGAATAATAAGATATCACAATGTCTTCTTCTTTTTCGAAAATATAAATATGGCAGCGTTATGTAGCGATAATTGATTTAAATGAGCAAATAAATAGAAATTAAGGGTGACCTGGGTCTGAAGCCATGTTACAAAGCATTTGGTGCAGCTTCCTTGCTGTATATACAGATGAGTTAAAGTTGGATGAGTTCAGAGCAAGTGTTGAATTCCAGAGAAATATTTGTGTAACATGGGATAACAGCACTTACACTATCTCCACTCCATTGCATCCTTCAAACATGTCCTTCACCCGTTCAATAGCTCTATTATTTGTTTTTGTCTGGTTCACTTGTTCCGCCATCAGATTTCTTATACCAACAATCATGACATTGTTGGAATGAAATCTTTGCAAAACTGTTGCCAAATTCTCTGGTGGTCCATCTGGTCCCATTCGGATCGCAGTGTTTGCTGTTGTTTCTTCTTCAGTTGGAGTAGAAGTTCTGTCAGATGAACGATGCCAGTTGAACTTAGCCTGCAACGGTTTCCTTTTCATCTCTTTTGGATAACCTCTTGGCCTTCTCTCTGGTGACGTTTGATTGTCTTGGTGCTGCAATTTTTTGCAAGAATAAAAATTCAATAATATGGGAGAAAAAATAGAATTCAGTGATAAAGTATGTCGAACCTTTTCTCTGGGTTTCTCGGCACCCCCTTTGGCCATCCAGGTTTCCTCTTTCCTTGATCGGCTTGTTGCTGCAATCTTCTGCAAAAGAAAAAAAAAATAGTCATGCCTAAAATTCAATAGAGTTCAGTGATAGAATGAGGCATACCTTTTCTTGGTGTTTCTAGGCACTCCCTTTGGCCAACCCCCTTTCCTTTTTTCCAACACTGTTTGAATAGTCTCTTCTCGAGAACTGTTGCAAAACAAATAATCAGTTTTTCATATCATTTGTCGTACCCACCATCAGAATACATAAGGTTAAAATGATATAGATTCCTATATCCTAAGTATTTGGATGTCATAAGAAATTGTTGAGCATATGAAATCAAGATTATATGTGCATTAACAATAATGGGAACCAATATAGCCCATGAGTTCATAAATATATGTATGATATTGATTTCATATGGTAAGATCATGATAAGCTACAATATATATTACAGTGCTCTATTGAAAAAAACATTTAACCAATTTTGGTTCGTCTACTTTTGTTGCAAATGATGCAACTATTTGGAATCCTACATCAACACATATTCTGTGAATAGTTGTTTAACAATGAATAAATTCTCATCAAGGAGAAATAGATGAGCGACACCATTGTATTAAATTTTGAAATCATTTGTGTTCTACAATGGTTTGCTCAACTCAAAATTGCAAATAATTTTTTGTGCAACAAGGAAAAAAAGGGGGACGAAACTTTAGAAAAAACACACAAAATAATAGGAGGTAACCTTGGTTCTTCTAGATCACTGTCAACAGTTTGCTCAAATTGTTTTGATTGTATTTTGGCCTTTAGTTTCTGTTTCTCAATGGTCGGTCTCCTAATTCTCCCTATCCTTTTGCCTCTTGGAGGGCCTAGCCAGCTGGAATTGAGATCTCTTATTTGAGGGCAAGTGATTTCCACTTCTGGTAATGGAGATAGAGACGATGATGTTTTGACAGGAGGTGGAAGGAGCAGTATGATTCCACTTGGAATAGGTTGGAGCATCACATCATCTATTTCTTCATGGTTGTTGCTTTCATCTAATATTTTATCTACAAATTAATTGAATTGCAATATATTATTAGGGAAGTACAAATCAGAAAAGTTGGAATACATTATGAATGTAAAGCGGCAATGGGATTCAAGCACATATACTCTATAGTATGCATTCAAACACATATATTCACTGAACAGGAAATGGCATGTATTCAAGCACATGTGCTCTATGGAAACAAAAAAACCATGAAAATGGTATGCCTAATGCAGCCAATGATGCTCAATATCAATTCAAATTTGGCAAAAAAATAAATAGAACAAAACTATCAAAGAGATCCTAAATTTCGCAATTACAAAACCATTGATTCCAATTCAAACCATATGCTTTACTGAGATCACCATAAAACAATAGAGATCGGAAAAGGAAGGATCAATGAACTTTGGAGGCATTCAATGGTGTATTCATACTAAGTAGCAGATGTCACACGTGTCACGTGTGTATCTTGAATTAAGGGTCCCTAGAAACTCTTCTAAAATCTTCATTGAAAATCGAATATGCACTGCATAACAAAAAACCATAGAAGGTGAGAAAAATGCTATAAGCAATTATCAGCAAATGAGCAAAAACCATAATAATAAAAAAATTGCATAGTGACACTACAAACTATATATTACACATTTCACATGCAAAGACAGTTCTGGATGACGATAAATATACACACACAAAATTAAAAAAATGACCATCATTAGCTGATTAAGATAAAGTACAGGAGAGTGAAGAAGCCTTTTATATACATCAAATAGATTTTGGAAACAACACCTGTAAATGTCCAAATTTGTTGCATGCCAAGGACAAAAAAACTTTAGAAGCTAAATGGTGTTGTTGTCTAAATGGTGCCAAATGGTGTTTTTTATTTTTCTTTCTGTTTGTTTGAATTTGAAAGGCTCTTGCTGGCTTCTTTTTCCCATCTACTCCATCTAGTGTGAGCAACATTTGCCAAAAATAAAGGCATGATAAAAAAATATTCCCCATCGAGACACACACTCACACGTCCATGTCTTTATTTTTGATAGGAATGAGACGCAATATCTAAATTTAGCTTTCTTTACGACAAAAATGACATGATAATGCATATAAGTATATCAAGAATAGAGCATACCTGACATCGCCGGGTTTTCATAATCCAAGATTCAAAAGAATGATACCAAATCCAGTGCCAAGAATCTGAATATGCAGTAGTAACACACAACGACATAAGGAACCTTTATAGAACATAAATATAATAGATGGTTTAAGAAAGGAAAGACATTCAATTCAAGTTTAGAACTTTAGGATTCTCTAAATCTATATAAAATAACTGTTAGAGACTTAGAGTAATTGGAACAGAAAAATAAGCAATATATACAAAAAAGAAAGAGATAACTTACAAAAAAATGCCAAAGTTCATCTTTCATAATCCTAATCCAGGAGTAACGATAATAATTGAAAGTCAATCTGGTGACTTATAGTAAAAATTTAGCTCCATATTGAGTAGGCTTTCCGTGGTCTATATGTAACTAAACCAACACTAATCCATCATACTCTTAAGAGCAGTACGGAAGACGTAATAGGTGGTCAATAATACACCAACTGGCCTGATATGTAAATGGTTCTATAAATGATGCAAATATATTACTTCATTGCATGCAATCTGCAGCAAAGAAAATCAAACAATAATATGAAGAAAACCCTGGTGTGAGTCTAGCATATAGTTTCGATACTCGCATTCTTTTTCATGCAAAAGGAATGGAATGGAAGGAACAACTCTCAGGCTTGAAAGTCATGTGTTTTGTACACCTTTGCAATGTCCTCCTTCACTTCAGACATAGACATCGTGCCCCCAGCTGCAACATTATATTAGGAAGACATGAGAATTCAAAATTAAGATATATATCAAAACCTGATATACCAGAACAACTATAAGTTGATATCATGACTTATACCAGAACTGCAATCGTGATATCAACTGTTAAAGTGATATCATGTGTGCAATGATCATCACATGAATAACCAAACTTGGCAAGAGAAATCATACTTGAAAAATACGGTAAAGTGGACGGTACCATAACACATAGGATCCAGGTGCCCCAGAAATGAAGTAGATAACAGCAAGAAACCATATTTTAACACCTTTAAGGCCATATGAAAATGATTAGTACTTTGTGATAGCAATTTCTAAATCAACTATAACTCATTATGCAATCATGATATCAGCTGTTAATGCATATAAAACAGAAGATGATCAATATAGACATATCACATCAAAATAAACACATTCTTAAACCACATCTCCTCTTAATAGCTGCCAATGAAATCATCATCATTCTCCATCAAAGACACACGCTCCACCAATTCCATCAAAACCTAATCCACACAACGTCGTGGGTAATCGATTGCTCCACACTCTGGAAGGGCAAACAGTGAAGAACAACAATCAAATATGTGGTCGATGGATTGCCTCAGCTTTGAGTTACAAATTTCCCAAATGACGAAAGGGCAATATGCAACTCTGTGAACAGTACACGGATTTCACATAAATTGCAAAGTGATTGCAAGTCTACATATAAAGTTAGAAATATTCTTTAATTCAGCAGAGTGAGCAATACATCTATGCCTGAATAGTGAGCAATATGCCTGAATATTCTTTTCAAATATTCTTTAAGTTCACAATTTTTTCCCAAACAAAATCAACTCATAAGTATCCCTCACAATCTAATGAGAACATACAGTGCATGCAAACATACCCAAAAGCAAAGAAGCCTCTATCTTTAAGTAGATTGAAGAAATAAATCAAAATTAAAAGAATACTGAGAACTGAAAGCCACTAACTAACAAATGAAGCCAAAATTTGCGGAAATTAGACTTCACATTCAAAATCTCCCAAGAGATCCTCACCATGTTTTCTGCAGAAATTGTAGAAAACTTTAAAGCATACTATATAAAAGAAACTCGCACTCGATTGATCATTACAATATTCACAGTTAGTGAAGAAGAAGATGAGAAATTGAAGAGAGAGAGAGACTTGTGGTGAGGCAGTTCATGACAATAAACTAAAAGTGAGGTTAGGCGTTCCTCTTGACGACAAAGAGAGATCCCTTGACATCTTTGCGACTCCATTGAGATGTGTCGGTGTCGAACAAAGTGAGGTGTGTTGTGGTCATCAGGATTTCTTCTACTAACTACCCAGAAGAAGAAGAAAAGTTACAAAACGAAAACATTTCTAAAGTCTGCGGCCACTGAAGCCCAAAGATGAATATATATTATCGTCTTAAGCAAATATTTTCAAATAAAAAACAGAACAAAAATTGCATATGGATGTAGAGGACAAGTATGTTAGTTTCAAAATAATCCAAAAAATTTACATCTCTCTTTATTTGAATTGGTGGCCCCAATGATAAAGAATTCAGAGCAGCATTTACTGCCCAACTGCCTTTGTTCTCGCAATTCCCTTAGCATTGCAGAACGCCGCCTCCATAACCTAATGTGAAAGGATGTATGAATGTCAACGAATACAGTAATGGTATCATTTAAAAAAAATCATAATATATATAAGTACCCTATTATCAACTTGAGTTTTGCCTCAACAATTTCTTCATTCTGATTTTTTGCCATAATCTCATCCTCTTCATTTTTTTTATGAAGATCTATAGGTTGATCATCTTCAAACCTATTTGACACACTTGACTGCTCAGCGTCAAAACTATTTGCATCAATTGGAGATCTCTCTTGCAGAGTTGTCGACATGATCAGCAATGGCATTCCTTGATTTCCTTGTAAACCAAAATGCATGCTTTTCTCTGGAGAATTACTATAAAGAGTCACTTTTTGGCTTCTCAAGCACTATATCAGGCTGGGGCTTAGATACTAAGCGAACCCATGTGAACGGTGACACAAAATCAACGGATGATCACAATACAAAATCAGATGAGATAAATAGAAATTAATCAATGATATCATACTTCAGTAACACACATTAAAACTTCAGAACATAGCTCTAACTCGATTATAGAACCACTTATCTTAATTGTAATCTAACAACCTGTACGACTACGCTTAGTCCAATGGATTCTACTTATACTACTTATCTACATGCCAGCTTTGCAATACGGAGTTGACTATATTGAAGGAAAGTTCTGGCAAGGAATGGCTAGAATGAAGAAAACATCGAAAAGAACACAGGTTTATGAGATTGATTTCCTTACCCTCTTTGTTCAGAGCAATGACCGAATTAGGACCCTAAGCAGGTGCATCAGTATGAGCCTTTCTGCAAACCAAAAACTGCACAGTTAGATCACTTGGCTCAGTGAGAAAAGAACAAAAAATATAGGCATAAATAGTAACAATAATTAAGCCCTAGAAGTTTTATATGTTATAAGCTGAACTAAAAGTCTCTGTATAATCCATGGTTGATTATTCCTATATCACTATCTCAGTCTGAAATATATAAAACCAATGAAAGTAACATAACCAATGCATTTAACTATTATATTGAATGAAACAGAACTACAAAGATCAAATGTTTTTTCTTCTGGATGTGTGTGAGAGAGAGGGAGAGATCTAACCTCCAAGCCAACACAAACAGGCAATTCAGTTGCAGTTCCTTTATCGGCGGTAGGATCTTTACAATTTTTTTTCAAGTAGATTGACTAACCAACACATACATAGTAAAAATTTCTAACATGTCGCTCATCTTTAGCAGAATCGACCTTTGCTTCTTCAACTACTGACTGGGGCACTAGTCACCACATCTATGTATCAGTAGAGACAATTCCATATGGTTCACAATCTCATATTCCGATAAAGAATTTTAATTTTCAAACAAAAGCCTCAAGAAGTAGACAATCCATAGTGTTCCCAAAAAATCATACAGGAAAACACCAATTCTTCCCACCATAATGTAAAATAAAAAACAAAAACAAAAAACGATTCTAGCTCAAAGCTGATGAACACTAATCAGTTTCCTAAACTAAAATAGAACACAATCTATGACTTATAAATTGCTAAACATTAATCATCTACAGGAACAGTGTAATTTGGCTATTACAGTTGAAGAATGATGATCAATTTACCATTCTGTAAGCTCAAAAATCGAAAACAAATCTCAAAATTGAAATCATGAGCTGAACAAACAGAGTAAAAATGGACAGCGAATCAGACATTTAGCTGAAACAGATCAGAAATGAGAATCCGAAACTTCATTTCTTAAATTGGATTAAGAACTCCATTATACATTCATTTTAGCTAAACGAAATGGCATGGTGAAAAGAGGTCAATATGTACCTTGTTGTAAAATAATTACTACTCAACTTGCCAGAGCTTGGGCCACCAAACAACATGTCACCTGAAGTTCTTATCAGAAATCTAAATCAGTTACTTATCTGAATCGCATGTATCAATTTATAGTTTGATACATATACAGTATACCTGGATGGTGATGGACGAAAATTTCCAAATAGCACACCATGAACAGCAACTGAATCACCCGCCGACTGGAGGACATCTTCTGCCTCATACTATAACTCGAGTCATATAAAAGCAATCAACTTTGATAGGGCATGAATCAATTAACAAATCAATTGGATTTTAAGATCATCAACTGAACTCCATAATTATCTAAATTACCAAATACCCAATAATCAAAAATTCAGAATTATCTAGCAAAAACTAAGAGTTATAGAATTGAAAGAAAACATTAAACAACCTGTACCCATGCATGATGGAAGAGAGATTCAGTTTTTAGGTGAGGAAAAAAAAAGAGCTTTCCTTTTAAAGTCAAATGCTTTGGGAGGGAATGTGAATGAATAGAAATAGAAAGCGATAAACTGTTAAGCCACTGTTTTTAATCAATTTAAGATGGTCATTCTTGTTCTAATGAACTAATGGCATGTGCATGTTCCATAGAAATTCCGAACTAACCAAGATAAGAATTCAATTTAATGATTCGATAGGAACCCAGTAGATAAATCTTATAACTAATAACTGAATAAAAAAAGACATACTAATAAACGGAATCAAAACCTAGCACCCAAAGACAAAGTTTGAGAACAAACTTACTCCAAAATGATCACTCTAAGTACAAATTCGTGAAGCTTTAAGCTGATATGAAAACAACATGTGATCAGTAATTTAACAGCTCAATTTGATAAACATCAGCGACCAAACCCACAATCCCATACTACCAGAAACATCATACAATAGTCAAACCGAAAATTCCAATATCAAGCACTCAAAATAAACCAATATTAGTCAAATTCACACATATGATCCACTATACAGGTCTACAAAGCTGATACTGGCCACAATCCTTTGCCGAAAACATGCAGATAAAAAAATTATCAAACCTACAATTACAATACCAAAAACCCAAAACGATATCAAAGCAAAACCCAATCAATCAAACCTTATTCCTTTCTTATCCTTACTAGAGCACTCCCACCTGATTCCTTTCACTAATTTCAGCATGAATTACGTCAGCCTGTAAATGAAAGAAAATATTGGTGCATTTGGAATATAACACTACAAGAAAACATCACTTAGACCACGGAAACGTAATTTTTCCGTGGTCCAAGTGACACTTGGACGACGGAAAAGGCTCCGTGGTCCAAGTACCACCTGGACGACGGAGAATACCTTCTCCGTCGTCCAGGTGAATACCTGGACCTCGGAGCCTTTTCCGTCCTCCAGGTTATCACCTGGACCTCGGATAATACTCCGTTGTCCAGGTTATCATCTGGACGACAGAGAAGGTATTCTCCGTCGTCCAGGTGATAACCTGGACAACGGACCGACACACCGTCGTCCGAGTACGTAACGTACTTCCACTTAGACGACGTACCGACACCTCCGTCGTCTAAGTGAAGCATTATATATAAGCCCGATCAATGCCAAATTCAAACTGAATTCATTCGATCCATTAATTTGAATGAGAGATAGAAGCTAGGGATCGGAGAAGGAGAAGGGAGCTAGCTAGCTAGAAATTAATTAAAGCCGAGAAGAATCAGGATGGCCGGATAATTAAGGCTAGGGCCGGGATCTCCGCTGACTAGCTAGCTAGCTTAATTAACGTACAGATATCGAGAAGGCCAACAGGTACGTACGCAATTAAAATTTGCTTAATTAATATATATTTAATTAGTGAAAACGTACGTACATACATGCAAGGATGTTAGCGCGCTATATATATATATATGTACAGATCGATTAAATTACGTACGTACGTAATTGATTGATCGATGTAGATCGAGTACGTATAATTAAGAGTAAATTAATGGACTAATATATATATATATGTAATAATTAATTAATTATAATATTTTGTAGCAGTATGGACAAGAGTTGGATGAAGTTGAAGAATAGATGTGATGTCCGGTATATGGATGGAATTAGCGAATTTGTGAATTTTGCGATAGAACATGGTCAGGGAAAGAAACGTTTCAGGTGTCCGTGTCAGAAATGTCTTAATTGTCAGTATGCGGAGGTTAATGTTATGGTGCAACACCTGTACGAAAATGGTATGATGTGGAGTTACACTACATGGAGCGAGCATGGTGAAGCAGTAGAGTTAAGCGCAGCAGACTTCAGCTCAGGGTACAGTTACCATGGTGCCTCATCCAGCGGCAGTGGTGCCGGACCCCCAGCTTGCAACCCAACTGCAGATTTGGTCTATGATGCGTTTCCGGGATGTAGTCATGGTGGACACCAACACCAAGACGGAGTTTACAGTACCACCAATGAGCATGATGACACATTCCCCGCAGCTAGCTTGGCCACTGACACCAGTGAGATGGAAAAGTACAACCGGATGCTACTTGAAGCGCAGACCCCGGTGTTCCCTGGATGTCGAGAGAATGTGTTGCAATATGTGATGGAGCAAATGAAGATAAAAGTGAAGCACAAAATTTCAGTGAGTGCTTTTGACGAAATTCAGGAGCAAATATGTAAGTTGCTTCCTGATGATCACAATCTTCCTAAATCTCATTATAAGGTTAGAAATATCCTGAGCAGCCTCGGCCTAAAGTACAGGATAATTGACGCATGTCCGAATGATTGTGTGCTATTTTACAAAGAGTATAAAGAGTTGGACTATTGTCCCGTATGTGGCCAGTGCAGATTCCAGTTGAATAGGAAGAGTTCGAAAAAGAGAATTCCTGTGAAAGTTGTTCGATATTTTCCCTTGATTCCCAGATTGCAGCGTCTGTACATGTCTCTACACACAGCAGAGGCGATGCGATGGTACGCAGAAAAGCGAATAGATGACGATGTCCTGCGACACGCCGCGGATGGGGAGGGTTTCAAACATTTCGACAGAGAATTTGGAGACTTTGCTTCAAAGGTTAGAAATGTTAGACTCGGCCTATCTACAGACGGATTCAATCCTTGGGGAAGTAATAGCTCCGCCATCAGCACTTGGCCAGTTATCTGATGCCGTACAACTTGCCTCCGTGGATGTGCATGAACAAGGAATTTAATTTCCTTACCGTACTAATTCCAGGTCCTAAATCTCCATCGAAGTGCTTAGATGTCTACCTCAGACCTTTGATCGACGAGCTGAAACTGTTGTGGGAAAATGGAGTCCCAACTTATGACAAATTCACTGACACGATGTTCACGATGAGGGCTGCCGTAATGTGGACGATCAGCGATTTTCCAGCTTATGGGATGTTGGAAGCCTGCAGGACAAAAGGATATAACGGATGTCCTATATGTTTGGACGACGTGAACTCTAGTTGGCACGCGGGGAAGGTGTGTTACTTGGGTCACCGTAGATGGCTTCCTCACGACCACCCGTGGCGACAGGATGAAGCTCATTTCGACGGTACGGTAGAGAACAATCCTAAACCCCGTAGTTGGTCGGGGGAAGAGATTTTAGAGAGGTTGAGCTATTTCGACTTTGGTGTGTTGAGCAATGACGCGGATGTAAAGAAATGCAATCCAATTCCTCCACATGATCTGAGCTATTGGGATCACAAGAGTATATTCTTTGAACTCCCTTACTGGTCGAAGTTGAAGCTGAGGAACAACTTGGACGCGATGCACATAGAAAAGAATGTGTGCGACAGCGTGGTGGGAACAATTCTCGGTATTAAGTTCAAGACTAAAGATACTCCCAAAGCGCGCAAAGATTTGGAATCAATGAATCTACGTCGTCCCTTGTGGTTGAGGAGGGATAGGAAAGGTGTGTACAACAAGATGCCAGATGCACCTTACACAGTGAAGCCGACGCTTAGACGTTCTGTATTTCACTGGTTTAAGGGCGTTCGTTATCCGGCTACGTATGCAGCTACTATAACTGGAGCAGTGGATGAGGTGCAACACAAGTTTGTTGGTCTAAAGACACATGACTATCACGTTATGCTGCAACGTCTTATTCCAGTGGTAATTCGACCATACTTGCCTCGGGACGTCGTAGAACCAATAGTGGCATTGTGCAGGTGGTGGCAGAGGTTATGCGCCAGAGAATTAAAGAAGTCAGATGTGGTGGAATTGCAACAACAAATTGTGCACATCATTTGCAAACTAGAGAGTATTTTCCCCCCTGCTTTCTTTGACATCATGATTCACCTAATGATCCACCTGCCCGAGCAGGTGCTTATTTCTGGTCCGGTCCAGTACACTTGGATGTATCCTCAAGAAAGGTACGTACAACTAATTAATTAATTTGTTCCACTGGAGATTATATATATACTAGCCAGCTAGCTATATGTACTTATGTAATGTGTACGTTTGATTTTGTAGACAGCTTGGACAGTATAAGTCATTCGTCAAAAACAGGTCGGCCCCGGATGGCTCCATAGCAGAGACATACCTAATGCATGAGTGTGTTACTTACTGCAACAGGTACCTCAAAGATCCACCCCCTCCCACTGCCTCCGATCGCAGTGCCCGCATCAATCTTTCTGTCGTCACCAATGTCGTCCGACCGTTTAGAGGAGTATTAAAGGAATCGTTAACACGGGAAGAACTTATTGAGGCACATTGGGTAGTGTTGCGAGACTGTGACGAAGTTGAGCCATACATGTTGTCATACAGGGAGAGGCTTCAGGCGTTAAATCAAAACAAGAGTTCGGCGTGGATTGAGAAAATGGTTAAGAAGAAGTTTCCTGATTATTTCTTCCAATGGGTACGTACGTACGACTCGGTATTAATTATTTAAATACATATTTCTCATGTTTGTAGAAAGTAAACCATTATATTAATTTGGCCTTTTTCGCAGATGATTGATCTGCAAAAATCTGATAACCACGGAGGGTGGTGGTCATGGCCAAAGCACTTGCTAGCAGGGAAGCCGGTTAAACACTATATTTATCCCGGATGTTTTGTGAACGGTGTAAAGTTCCATTCATTGGCCCGAGACGAAGGAAGAAGAACACAAAACAGTGGGGTAGCGGTTGGGAAAGACAATGATCTATATTACGGGGCTATTGTATACGTGGTTCAGCTATGTTACGGGAATGATGTCAACGTTTTCCTATTCAAGTGCAGATGGTTCAAACGTACAAAGGAAGACCTGGGACTATTATCAGTCGATACAAACTCGCACTGGTATGAGGATGAGCCTTTCGCTCTCGCCACCTTAGTTCGGCAGGTGTTCTATCTCGACGATCCGAAAGCCGGTGAAGGGTGGAAAATAGTGAACCATATCTCTCACCGAGGAATATGGAATACAGAGACAATTGAAGGGACACCGGCGACGACTGAAGATGCTGCTGAACCAGATTCTGGTGATATTCCTGCCTATCAAGAGCCTAATATTTCTATGGTCCGCTCCGATATAATGGATCTGGTTCAAGATTGTGAACGGTTACCCATGCCTGATGGTTGTACAGATCTAACTGAAGATGAGATTATCGATGAGGTAGATGAAGAAGACGAGCAGGAAGAGGACGCGGACGAGGACTCAGGTTATTCGTCGGACGATGTTGAGTACGATGACGAGGATGAGCCGTCGACTAACGGGGATGAAGACGATGATGATTATGACGAAGAGTACGGTCATACGACGAGGGAGATTAATTGGTAATTAATTACTGTAATTATTGTAATATATATATGATCGATGCCGGTTTACGGTAAGAAATTAATCTGAATTATATATCCTGGCCAACGGAGAAATTAATAAATATTGGCGCCAAATCTCAATCTCATATAAAACGTACCCTAGCTAAATCCTTGACCCTAAATCTAGCTAGCAGTTCGATCGGATCGGATCGATCGATAAATTTTTTAATTATATTTTTGAATTAGAATATAATTAAACGGACACGTACGTACACAAATGACCGGGGACGACCTAAACCGTAATCCCTAAGGCCCTAACCCCTGAAATCGGGGTCTATACACCTGGACGACGGAGAATGGTCATTATCCGTCGTCCAGGTACACACTAGAAAAAAATTTTGATATCTTCACCTGGACGACGGAAATGAGCGTTCACAAACCCTAAACCCTAAACAGGTGAGAACCCGGACGACGGATATGAGTGTTCTCCGTCGATGAACGCATCGTATATATGAACAGTTAAATTTGAACCGCCGATTAATTTTACGTATTGAAACATGTTAAGTATCGACTAATCTTTACGACTTAAGTGTTCATGAGTAGACGCTCATTTGCAGCAGAGTATTAACGAAATTGAATTTGGACAAAACAACCGTTGGATATGTTCGTCGTAACATAATATATAATTGTCTTCAAAGGACCATAAAATAATAAGTTCGGGAAGGGTTTGATCGGCGCAGTCAACCGCAAAACCGATAATTTCACAAACCGGAAACGTGGATACAAGGCATTTCGCAACTCCGATTTTTGAACCGTCGAAGCTCACACACCAAGAATTGTTTACTCTAAAGTCTTGAGGAAAAGAAAATGCATTGGAAGAAGGTCTAGAGGGTCGTTGTCTTAGAAAAAATTTTGATATCTTCACCTGGACGACGGAAATGAGCGTTCTCCGTCGTCCAGGTGAGAACCCGGATGACGGATATGAGTGTTCTCCGTCGTCCAAGTTCACAAACCCTAAACCCTAAACAGTAAGGCCCTAACCCCTGAATTCAGGGTCTATGCACCCAGACGACGGATATGAGTGTTCTCCGTCGTCCAAGTTCACAAACCCTTAACCCTAAACAGTAAGGCCCTAACCCCTGAATTCAGGGTCTATGCACCTGGACGACGGAGAACACTCATATCCGTCGTCCGGGTTCTCACCTGGACGACGGAGAACGCTCATTTCCGTCGTCCAGGTGAAGATATCAAAATTTTTTCTAAGACAACGACCCTCTAGACCTTCTTCCAATGCATTTTCTTTTCCTCAAGACTTTAGAGTAAACAATTCTTGGTGTGTGAGCTTCGACGGTTCGAAAATCGGAGTTGCGAAATGCCTTGTATCCACGTTTCCGGTTTGTGAAATTATCGGTTTTACGGTTGACTGTGCCGATCAAACCCTTCCCGAACTTATTATTTTATGGTCCTTTGAAGACAATTATATATTATGTTACGACGAACATATCCAACGGTTGTTTTGTCCAAATTCAATTTCGTTAATACTCTGCTGCAAATGAGCGTCTACTCATGAACACTTAAGTCGTAAAGATTAGTCGATACTTAACATGTTTCAATACGTAAAATTAATCGGCGGTTCAAATTTAACTGTTCATATATACGATGCGTTCATCGATATTGTATGACTATTTCACTCGAATGACAGATCGCTAAATTCCTAGCGAATTATTTATAAAAAAATTTTTTACGTAATTTGAACCTGGACGACGGAGACGGTCATTTTTCGTCGTCTAGGTGTTCACCTGAACGACGGATAATGATCATCTCCGTCGTCCAGGTTCAAAAATCATGGCGGTTCAAATTTATTTTTGTTTATTTTTTTTCATGTAATTTTCACCTGGACGACGGAAACTTACCATCTCCGTCGTCCAAGTCCAAAATTATGGCGGTTCATTTTACCGCTTCCGTTTTTGGGACCGCTTGAATTTTCACTTAGACGACGGAGAATTCATTCTCCGTCGTCTAAGTCCAAAATCGTGGCGGTTCAAAACGTCCCGCCGATTAATTACGCGCCGCTTGAAATTTTTTAAACCGCCACCTAGACGACGGAAAACACTGTTTCCGTCGTCCAGGTGCACTTAGACGACGGAGAATAGTGCTCCGTCGTCTAAGTGAAACTCTATAAATAGAGTACGGCTCATCTTCTTTTCCTCATCCCTTACAATCCTATCTCTCCTCTCCTCTCTCTCTCTCAAATTCCGGCGATATTCTCCTCCGGCGACGACGCTCCGACGATACAACTCCGGCGTGGTTCGATTCCTCCTCTCCGACGACACAACTCCGGCGAAATTCCCGAAAACTCCGATTCGGTAAATTTCTATTTTTCCCTTATTTAAATAATTTTCATTTTATTAATTAATTAAATTCTAAATATAATAAATTAGTAGAAATTAATTTAGTAATTAATTTTAAATATTTAATAAATGATTAATTGTTGTTATTTATTAATTAAATCATAATTATTGTTATTGTTTCCTAATTAAATGAATAATTGTAAATTTGTTGTTATTAAATAAATAAATAAATAATTATTGTTATTAATTAATTAAATAAATAATTATTGTTATTAATTAATTAAATGGTTAATTATTGCATGCTAAATGGAAAATAAATTATTGCATGTAATTACGTGTATTTTTTAGTAAATTAATTAGTAGTACGTGTTCGATTTAAATTTAGTACATAGGCTTGGTGTAATTAAGTCGCACTCTTTGGAATAGATGGCGCCTCTTTTCCTTGCTTATCTCCTTAACCCCTCGGGATGTGTGGATTTCATCACCGCACACCATAACCTAAGTGAAGTTATGGACACGAGGTTGAGGGCGGAGTTTGCAAAGGACTTGAGGGAGTGTAAATTTTCGAAAAATTGGCCGAATGTCGGACATGGTGTCTAGAAACGGGTTATGACTGGTGACAGGATTTGGACTAAGAAAGACTTTTGTCGAAATTAGTCCTGCCTCTCGCGTTATCTCTATCCCTAACTGGCCATGTTTTTCGATTTAACCAAGGCTGATTAATTGAAAATTTACACTTTATCGCGCGGGTCGCACGTCCATTGAACGACCGAAAATGCCAAGCTAGTGTACTCTATTTAAATCTTAAACGTACTTAATTAATTAGCGTAAATTTTTAAGTTGTAATTATTATGGTAAGTAGGTATTTTAACCCCGTACTCTTAGGTTTAAATGGCTCCGCCAAAGACGACATCCGGCAAGAAGAAAGCCCAACAAGAGGCAGAAGATGCCATGCTCCGCCGCTTGGCGGACCAAGTCGGTTGGGAATTACCACCGGAGGGCAACGACGCTCTCAATCCGGACGGATCATCTGATCCGTCCGTAGCGCCCTCTGGGGAAATTCCCGCTCCCTCATTCATCTCGAGCGGTGATGACGTCGACCCCTTCCAATCTCCGACGCCCGGTACCCATTCAACGGGAAGTACTCAGGCGTCCTCGACTGCCGAATCAATCATGTACAGCGCCCGCCGTAGGCAAAGGAGGGCCCCCACTGACCCGGAACCGAAAAGGACTCGGGGTCTCGTTAAAGGGGGAAAAGCGGAGCGTATTTGTAAGGCGACCGGTAAAAAGATCGACTTGCCGTACGACGAATTCACCGGTGGCCCTCCCACAGCTCAGCTAGCAAGTCTCTCGGCGCATGGGATAGGCTCAATCATCCGTAACCGGGTTCGTATCACTGCCCCTACTTGGAAGGAGGCGCCGGATCATGAGAAGGCGAAAGTTTTCAAAGATCTTTCGGTACGTAATACGTTCAATTTAGTTATTATATAATATTGTTAATCTCGGCCTAAAATTTCATAATATATACGATTATAATTTTCTATTTATTTTTCATAGGAACAATTTGACGTGGATCCGACACCGGCTATGTTGAGGCATATCAATCAAACCGCCAACTCCATCTACAAAGATTGGAAGTACAGGCTCCATAAGTACTTCAAAGATGTCGGTCCCGTGCCTCCCCCGGTAGAGCTGCAAGGGGAGAGAGAAGATGAGTGGGAGTGGTTGTGTAACCACTTTGCCGATGAACAATTTAAGGTATTAATTTAATTTTTTTATTTCAATTAAGATAATTGAATTATTTAAATTGTAGTTATTCATTTTTTAATGATTTAATTATATTGTATAACAGAAATTCTTCGGTGTCAACAAAGCCAACCGGGGGAAGAAGAAGAAACACCATACTACCGGCGCCAAGCAGTTCATTCAAATTGCCAAGGAGCACAAGGATAAGGGTTCCAAACACCCTTTTATTGATGCAAGCGTAAGCGCGTACGTGACGCCAGGGCTTGATAATGAAGCGAGTCAATACGGGGTAAGTGATATATATATATGTCCTTTTAATTATAGTAATTATTATTTAAATATGATTTCATTATAATAAATTAATTATAATTTTGTAGGCAAGGGCGATAGAGCGTGCGCATGAAGAGTTGGCCAACACTCAGCTTGCGTTCCCAGATGTGCCGCCGCAAGACCTGCCTCCTCTATCCTTAGAGAGCCAAATTGCAATCGCGGATGAGGTCTACGGTCGTAGAGCTGGCAAGGAGGTTAGACACTTTGGTCCTAGGGTGGTACGAGATTTGTCGACGACCTCCGGCTCATCATCTACGGGAGGTTCGAGGCAACGGAGAATGAGTCTGGCTGCGGCCGTCGAAGCAGCCATTCAAGAGGCTCGACTGGCACGAGAGGAGAATGAGTCAATGCGGCAAAGACTTGACCAACAACAAGCACAAATAGCCCAACTCATCGCCCTCATGGAACAAAATTGAGAAGTATGTCAACCTCCTCCGAACCCACACCCCGACGACAACGACCCGGCTGGAGGCGGAGGACTCGGCCCCGCATCTGCTCCTCCAGTGTATTAGCTAGCACGTAGTATATTATCTCGTTTCTTTCCGCATTCCGAACAATATTTTAATTTTTAATTTATGGGTTTTTTCGTATGTACAAATTAATTTACTTTGATTATTTAATAATTAAGTTATTAATTATAATATTCAAAATTTAGTTTATTTATTTAATTTTAGCATTTTTCATTATTTAAATTAAAACAATAATAAATTAAATTAATAATTTTTAATTTCAATTTATTTTTAAAAAAAAAATAAATATTCACTTGGACGACGGAGATTAAGTGTTCCGTCGTCCAGGTGCAGAACCCTAAACCTAACCCTAACCCCTAACCCCTAAACCCTGTCGTTCTCCGTGGCCCAGGTTTTCACCTGGACGACGGAAACACTAATTTTCCGTCGTCCAGGTGAACACCTGGGCCACGGATAAGCTACCATTATTCATGGCCCATGTATGAACCTGGACGACGGAAACACTAATTCTCCGTCGTCCAGGTGAAAACCTGGGCCACGGAGAAACGAGCAATGTCCGTGGCCCATGTGTTCACCTGGACGACGGAGATTAAGTGTTTCCGTCGTCCAGGTGCATACATGGGCCACGAATAATGTCCGTGGTCCAAGTTCACTTGGACGACGGATCACTAATTCTCCGTCGTCCAGGTGCTTGGACGACAGCACTTGGAGCACGGACCTTGGACGACGGAGATTCCGTCGTCTAAGTACTTAGACGACGGAAAACTGCACCTAGACGACGGAAATGGTCCGTGGTCTAGGTGCAATTTTCTTGTAGTGTAAGTACATAAGAAGATACATTTGTTTTCTTTTGTTGTGTTCCATGAGATCAGTTTTAAAAGGTTTGGTCTCAAGAAGACTCAACCTTAAAAAAATTCTTGAAAACTAAGTAAGATATGGGAAATCAAGAAAAAAATTAGAATAGAACTTTAAGTGTTTATATGTGAATCAATTTGTCTAGACAAATAAATAAATATAAAAAATGAGTTCCAATTCTATTTGATGACCCAAAATGAATTTAGTTTCATAAAATAGGTACATGAGACATGACCTAATACAACATTAAGCTACTGGTTCAATAAAGTAATCAACCTTGAAAGAAAAGAGAAAAAAATGAGCCTAGAAGTATTAACCTAACATAATAAAGATGCAAGTAAGAGTTTAGTCAAGCTGAACAAATCTTAGTTGATCCTTTTTAGACATCAAAATAGTGATGGCAGCATATTCAAGTTGTCTAGGATGCAAAACACACCAAAACAACGAAGGAAGAAGGATACAACCAAAGTAGGAGTAACTTTTACCAAAGTTATTAACGAATTTCAGTAAACTTTGTTATGTTCAGGGAAAGAAATCAAATAAGAACGGACAGTGGGATATGTTCTGATTGAAGGTGCCAACATAGATAAACTTAAGAAAGAATGCATCTTTGCTTACTTGATTTCAATGTCATCTAGCTTGCTGCAGAGCTACTGACATGCCCTCTCTGAACAATCTGTATCCATGGAAGAAACTCGAGTGAATTATAATAAAAAGTTGTAGCAAATTGACATTTATCTCTGATTTTATAAAGATACCTCATGCACGCCCGTAGCGTGTCATTTGTGTACCATCTAATTCAGAGACATTGCAGAATTTATGCTGCTTTGATTCCATGGCTTCATGGATTTGTATTGTTCAGGTGTCACTCATTACAGTGACACTCAACAACTGAACTGTATGGCTTCTCATTACAGTGACACTCAACAATTGAACCAATAAACACCAAATCAGGAGAGCTACCCAACTGAGGTATCTTAAATAATAAAGCAGTGGCTTCAGTGACATAATTAAATCAATCTTGAAGTCCTAGACCTGTAACAATAGAAAGTGAGCAAAGTGTCTCAATTACTAAAAGGAAATATAAGATGAGTTTCATGTGAAAAGGTTCTAAATGTGATACCTTCGAAGAAGTAGTAATATCATCTTCATTAGAAATTACATTCATACATACTCATGATTTCAGTATCATACCAAAAAGAGACCAACATGCAACTACATACATAGGAGAAATAGTGAAATCCCCATCTTTAACCCAAATTTACGACACCAATGAAATCACAAAAATAATTTGGAGCTATTAAATATGTTCTTACCCAATGCAGTATAAATCCCTTCCAACATCCAATATATTGAAAAGCTAAGAACCCATAGATATGAATTATAACCTGCCATATAGATATATAACCCATAGTGGTATAAGCTCACTATCAGCTATAAGCCATACGTTATCGTTATAAATGTATTGGCATGGATTATGCTAAATCACTAAGTTGACAAAAGTTGTGGAGAAGAGAAGACGATGGTCTTCTGCATTAGGCATAAAAGTTTTCAGGTTAAATTAAAACCCTTTGAATGTCTTACTTCTTTCAAGAACAAACAAATTAATGAAACCAAGTTAAACAAAAATATATAGCAAACATTAACTCCCTAATTCGTCATTAAATAAGGTCTTTCTGGCTTTTGTTCGTTGGTTTACAGATGTCTCTATATATATCATTGAGCTAGAACAAAGGCCCAAGTTGATCAATGAAGCCAATAACCAAAACATTGGGCTTGTATCAAGTCGACAAAAGTATCATTGAGCTAGAACAAAGGCCCAAGTTGATCAATGAAGACAATAACCAAAACATTGGTCTTGTATCAAGTCGACAAAAGTGGGAGCCTTTTGTCATTAATAGTTGGGAGAAGACTATAGGATCCTCTCATCTATCTCATGATCGTATAATACCAAGTCCGTTGAATTCGGTCATGAATAATCGATGATGAGATCGATTAAACACTAATATCAACAAAATTGAATGCTAGGAAATTATAGATAGATGTAACTAAATCAAAACATAATATTTAGAGAAGAAAAGTATGTACCCAACCTTAGAGGAATGTCAATGGGCTCAATGGATTGGCTGGAGAAGAAGAAGAAGAAGAAGATCTTTGATACGTGGAATGGCTGAGAACGAAATCGAGGGTTTGATACAAAGGCTAACGGGACTCTTTCGAGTTTGGAAGTATAGAGCCCAATTGCTTCACGTGTTGCAGAGAGGCAGCCTGAGATCGAGTTCATCTTCGATTTTCTTTCTGGGTTTTTGATGGCTTGATTGAGAAAGAGGTTGAGAGTCTTGACTTCCGATCGGGTAAGATTGTGAGCTTGTTATCAGTGGTGAGAATCCGAAGTCAAAGAAAAGCAAACCCACCAAAATGGATGCGAATTTATCAATGTAATCTCCATAACCTTACCTTACCTTCTGCTGTAGAACCTCAGGCCCCAATTAGGTACTATCAAACGCGATCGAGAGAGGCCGATAGAGTAAGAGTGTGAAGTTGGGATGAGTGGTGAGAGGAGAGTGTTGAGATCGTGGCCTCAACCACTCCGCAAACCTCAAGAACCTTATCGAGAACAGCAGCTCACACGCTCCAAGCGTGGCTGCATTGGTCATACTGTTCATTCTTATGAACAGGAAAACCCAGAGAACACTTCCCTTCACATGCTTTACATGCTTGAATTTTTTTGACCAAAACGCCCATATGAACAGTGAAATCTACAGTATGTCTCACGAATGTTATAGAGGAAATTTATCATTTCTAGTTTGTCACTAATTTGTAAAATTATAGCTGGATTGAAACAATGAAAGGAGACTCCAACCAATCTCTCTTCAGTGTTTCAATCTAGCTATAGTTTGATAGTGTACGTCATTTTCATGCGGAGGAAACTCCAGCCACATAGAGAATGACATAGTAACAAAAGAGTAGGTCCTTCAAATAGGAAGCCAACTAGCCAAGGAAGCCATTGTTCATGAGATTGCGGAATCTTCAAGTGGACATCCAGAAATTAAGATGTTTTGGCTGAAATTTAATACTATAATTGGAGATAGTAAAGTTAATTTATCACTCTCCCATTTGTGTCGAGTGATTTTGTTATATAGATATTTGTTAATTTTTTTTGTATAATGGAGTAAAATCTTTTCGAAGTTTTAACGTCCAATAAAAACTTCGACAAAGCAGAATTTAGCAACCATTGTACTCAACATTTTGGCAATCTGAATTTTCAATTTGATGTAACAACCCTGACATGAACCAAACTTGATATGTTCATTAACTAACATGAACATGTACGAAGAACAATAAGTGAAAATGATATCTCAGCCAACATATATTAGATGACATGTATCTACGATTTGGAAAATGACATTTTCTCGTTGTCGATCTGAATTTTGCTAGAAACAACACCATGTGAATCTTAGATAGGATCCAAGGAGATTGGAGGTTTGGAGATAGGAGATTGGCAGATGTCCAATCTAGAAGTGCCAGAGGTGCAATTCAAATGTTTCGGATTTTAGTTTAAAGTGCTCGACGAATTATTTCAAAGAAATAACTCCAACAAATTACAATGTAGATCCCTTGAAAATGAACAAATAAGATGTTCAAATGATAGTGCATCCCAAGTCATCAAATTGCTCTCTCCTCCTTTTGGCTAATTTAAAGTTAACTTTGATGGTTTAGTTGAGACGATTTTGAGAATGTGGCTGGAGGCTTCCTTATCAGAAATTGTGATGGCTACCCTATCATTTTTGCTACTAGGGCTTTTGGGAAGATTTCTATCCCTCTTGTTGAAGCACTGGCCCTTAGAGATGATCTTCTTCAAGTTCGTAGAAAAGGCGTCGACAAGATTTTAGTGGAAGTGAATTATCAACTTGTCATGAACTGTATTGTTGGGAATTGTTCTCTTCCTTGGAGACTTCATACAGTGTTCCAAGATATCAAGAAGATTTCAAGATCCTTTCTTAATATAAGAATTCAAGCATGTTTACAGAGAAACAAACTATGTTGCAGATAGTTTAGCGTCGATTGATCATCAATTTAGTAACCTACACATATGAGACAATAATATTCCAAGTAGAACTAAAAATACTTTGTGTTTTGATCGATTAGATAATAATTGGTCTAGAAGAACTTCTTTGTAAGTTTTTTTTCTCATAAAAAAACAAATAAGATGTTCAACGAAACAAATAGCGGTGGCATTTTCACTGTATCTAACATTATGGAAATTCTTTTTATTTAGTGGTGGTGTGTTTAGAAATAGCACTACCAAGTGTACCAACCATGTAATGGAAAGGTGTCATATTGCTGGGTGCGTTTAAGACTAGTTACCTAGTAGTTTCAACTCCTGACAATTTGTTGAGCAGTCCCCATCCACTGTATGTTTAGATCACACTGCACTCCCTTATCAAAATTATAACAGTGTTGTTTGGATAAACTTGGCCAAGGTGGTAACAAGTCAGATATTTTGGTGCTTGTTTTCTTCTCAGGTCTGGTCTGAAGATATTTTGGTATTTCTTGAGTTTTCTTCCAGTTGCACTATATTATATTCGCCTTGTTTTCTCAACGGTGGAGAATGCTGCAATGTTGGCAAGACCAGACAAGAAAATTGTGTGTAGATTCCTTGTAACTTTATATGATTGGACCTACAGTACGATTGTTTCCGTATATAAAAACCAACCAGAAGTTTCAGCTACATGTCTTTACTGAGCTAGTTGTCTTCTGCTATGCCTTTCAGTGTTCTCACTTATATCACCGAGTTATATATATTCTCAAGTCTTAACACTTGGTGTTTCTTGGTGTTTAGCTTGTAGTTCTGCAACTGTTGCACACCAAAGTTAGTTTAGCTTCTGAGTTTAGGATCTGGGGTCTGAAAATCTTCCATATATTCAGTTGGATCCTTCTGGTTTTTAGGGTTTCTTTCACTCCAAGGAAGCACATGTGTTCTAGTAGAGGTATGGAAATGTTTAGGGGATTTTGATTGATGCAGGCTTAGCTTGACAATGTCCTTCCACACACAAAACCGTCCAACTCTACTTCTCGGTGTTCTAAGCGAAAACAGAACCCGAAACAGAATCAAATCTGTAGCTGTATCTGCAGTGCTACAAGAAAATGGAAGAAGTGGAAATGGGAATCTACCTGATCAGTCTAAGAAGGGCAGCATGACTCTGAAGAAGTGTGAAGTCCCCAATTTTGTACTGAGCCAACCAAACACTGTTGGTATCATTGGAGGAGTATCTGTGTTTTCAAGCCTTCTTTTCTTGGAGAAGCTTGTGTGGTGGAGTTTGAAAGATGGAGGAGAGTGTCCACCTTTCCTTGTGTGCAGTGATACCACACAATACAAAGAGCTTCCCATCCGGAATTTGCTTCATTCACTTGAGAGAAAAGCTGCTGGGATCAGATATTCAAGCAATAGTTGGTCCATCATCGATAGCTTGTGTCGAAAGAGGGCATTTCTCGAGAACTCTGGAGCTCGATGCATAGTGATGCCGTGCCATCTATCTCATGCTTGGCATGAGCAGATTTCTCAGGACTGTTCTTTGAGTTTTCTTCATGTTGGTGAGTGTGTTGCTAGGGAGCTTAGAGAAGCCAAGATGAAGCCACTTGTAACTGGGAGTAAAGTGAGGATTGGAGTTCTTGCTGCGGATGCAACACTAATGGCTGGTTTTTACCAGGAGAAGCTTCAAAGTCAGGTACACAGATCAAGCTCAGTACTAGTACTTTTCCAGCTTTCTTATGTAACATAAGTATGTCATGTTAGCATGCTGTGTGTTCTGTCTAAATAGTGTTGTACAAGCTAACTTGATAGCTTGATAGTTTCTTGGTTGGTTTTGAATGGCGAATGCGACAGGGTTTCGAGGTTGTGGTACCAGACAGAGCGACAATGGAGCATGTTGTGATTCCTGCTATTGAGGCATTGAAGAGAAGGGACATGGAAGGGGCGCGAAATCTATTAAGAATCGCGGTGCAGATTCTGCTGGTGATGGGCGTGAACATTGTGATCATCGCTTCCGATGAACTGCAGGGTGTTCTACCTCATGATGATCCTCTTCTCAAGAAATGTATTGATCCCATGGATGCCTTGGCCAGATCAACCATAAAATGGGCAAATGCCACAGGAAATGGAGTATAAGGAGAGCACAACAAGCATGAAACCCAAATAAGATGTACAAAACAATGAAGTGAAAGCCTCTTGCCTCAATCATCTGTCTATGAATCAGGAAGTCTCTCTTTACGCTGAACCATTCTGAGCTTGAGATGAGTCGTATAAAGAAGGACAGACTTATAAGCAAGAGCTGCTAGACACACCTGAAGTTGGTCAACTAGATCAGGTGATTCTGTGTTTATAGATTGAAATATGTAATGCGATACCTAGCTTGCCTGCTCATTCAGTGAAGTCAAATATCAACTTCAAACAATAAGAGATGGAGATAAGCACTATAAGTACTCAAATTTATAGTGAAGATTCAGTACATATATACACTGTGACAAGATCACCATCAATCAAAGAGTTCAACAATAAACTGTGACGAGATGGAACGATAGGAACATTCTTGAAAAGGAATAGTGGAATTCCTGCATCGAATATCCTTATCATTCTAATCAAAATAAAAATTAGATTCGTTCATTTCTATATTGAAAGATAATTATTCAAAAAACTGAGACTATGAATGAATCGAACCACTACTATAAATTCGAAGTAGAACCAGAAAGTTGTTTGTTACATGCTTCAACAGTATGTGGTGCATCCTGATAGACCCATGAAGAGATCAGGTGATGGGCAATTGCAAATGGCCCCGGTATAAACATGGGTGCGAGTTCGCCACTTTCCACGTTGAAGTCAGCAGACAAGTTCTGCCCTTTCTCGACACCCCTGCACATCTGCTCTACCTTCTCTACCGCGGTTTTCTGTGCCTTCTCGTATTCAGCAAATGTCAAAGCTTTCTTTACATCTTCTCTACTGTGCCACTGGGCATCTAGTCAAAAAGAAATTTAAAGAAGAGAATCAGAACTTCATCCAATCTAATCAAGCAATGTAGAGAATCATTCTATCAGAAACTGTATGAATGTTTTCCTTGCAGATGCTCCTAGTTCTATCACTAAGCTGACTTTCTCATAGATTTTGTTTTTAGGTCACAATAAGAACACTAAAATAGTTCAAAAGCTTGCCAATTAGTTGTTTTCTTGGCAACGACAAAGTAGCACAATAGCTCGAGTATAAAGACATAGCATATAAGCTAATGGGGTATTATAACAACTAGATGCTATTTCCTACATACCTTCCAACTCTTCCTTGTCGACACTTATTTCAAGCGATTTTGCATATGCAAAGAAACCAACCATCAACTGGCATGGCATGCTACTTGGTCCAACTGTAACCAGATTAAGAGGAACTCAATCAATCAATACAGAGGAAAATCCCATATGATGCTACAAATCAAAAAAACGGAAAACAAATTTAGTAATGTATACCAGGCCATGGTTGAGAACTGTGATAGACAACTTCTCCTACTTCAATACCGGTCTCTTCCCATGTTTCTCTCTTCACAGCTTCTTCCAAGGTTTCTCCTGGCTAAGGACAATAAAATGATTCAAACCAACTAAAACCAGCTAAGCAACAAAATGATTCCAAAGGTTTCATCAAATTGGCCAACGCACTAACCTCTATAAAACCAGCTAAGCAACTCCACATTCTAGGTACAAATCGGGACTGTCTACTAAGTAGAGCACGGCCATTCTCTTTATCGATCACTAACATTATGACAACCTGTTACTACAGACACTATATGAGACAACTACATAAGGTATCACAACAACTGCTCAAATTAGATATTAGTAAGCAAATTCACACCGGATCAACACGAGGATAGACCCGCCTTCTGCACAGCTCACTCGAACACTGCTTGCGTTTCCCGGCTTCTTTGGGGACTGTCTTGGCTCCACAATGTCCACAAAACAGCGCCGTACTATGCCACTCAAGTAAAGCCCTTGCCTGATCACACACATTCACATATTCACACACCAAAACCATACGACACAGTCAAAAACTACATCCTAAACACACCAAACAAATAATAAATATTAAAACAAACATGCCTAGACCACAATGATAAAACAAACACAAGCACAACTTACATGACCAGCAATGGCCAACTCGGCCATAGCTCTCCCATCTGCCCAATCAGTAGCCACCATAAGAGTCCTGAGCTCAACAAAGCACAACTGCTTCTTACCCAACTCACCAACCACACTATCCTCCTTAGAAACATCAACACCCCAATAAACCGCATCCTCCTCAGGCCTAGAACCCAAATACACCAACGAGTCCTCACTCAACTCATCACCCAACAACCCTCTACACTCCCCCAAACTAATCCAACCCAGATTCCAATTCGGCTTCAAACCATTGATCCCAACACTTGTTGAAGCCAAGGGCCTCCCCTTTCTGAAAGGCAAGACCTTGAAGCTTGGTGAAGAATTGGGCAAGTGGGTATTGTCCAAAAGTTGATTCTTGAGAGTCTCATAAGCTTGGGTTGATGAAAATGGGTCACCGGGTTTTGGGGTCTTGGATCTTATGGGGTTTCCGGCAAAGGCATGAGACTGGAGATTGATGGACATAGTGTTGGGAAGTGAACAGAGAGTTCTTGTTGGGATAGTGAAATTGGTAAAGGTAAGCTTTTTGGTTAGAGATAGGAAATAAAGAGATGAACAAGAGAGGAGTGAGAGCTTGACCATGTTTCCATCGGGTGATTGGTTTTTAGAGAAGTTTTTTAGGGGAGAGAGAGACAGAGAACGGAGGTGGTGATGACTAGGGACTCTGGCTTAACGACAACTGTCCTGTTTGTGAACCCATGGCTGATGGTTCTGCTGTGTAAGACTCGTCACCACAAAAAAATCAAAACTTTACATCATTTTTTAGTTTCTACTTTCCTGTGTCAAGGACTTAGAACCATGATAAATGAGTTAGTAATTCAGATAAAAATAGCCCGTGAGCTAGTGATTCGTACAGATAGAAGAGTTTTCAAGTACAATTATTCCACATTGTGTAAATGAAGGAATACCTTGAGAGAATTGTATGTAAAAATTGTTGATATATAGTCTGATTTGGTAGAGTACAATCACTTTACCATAATCAACTACTTTATTTCAAGTTTTGCAGCAATACTATGACACAATATTGAGGTTTTAAGAATGAGAATAAGGAACTTAAAAAACCTATGGACCTCATCCAGAACCAACTATAGGAAACAAATCTTCCTGGACCACAAAAAATTCAGAACTTAGGCAGAGCCAATTGCAAAAACTGGCTTCAGAATAAAGAGCTTGAACTCCAAGTTAGCTCTCCACCAGAGGCAGATCATCAAGCCAGTCACCATATATTCGATTGATCTGATTAATCTTTTTTGATTCTCTCCATCTCAGTCCACACTTCTTACCCTGTACTTCTTCGTTTAGAGCAGCAGGCATCGTTGCCATTGCAGATGAGTCATTAGCAGGAACTGCTTGGAGTTTTGTTGAAATTGGAGCGCTAGTCAGAACTTCTTCAACACACATAACAGGCCCTTGTAACTCTGGAATGAAATTTCAGTACAACTAGAATTAGAACAAACCATCTCAAAAGCATTCCTACATAAGTCATCGATTGCATGAAAATGTAATACTACACAAACACAAAGATCTTGTGCTCTTTCAACTTTTCATCTATGATCTAGGCACAAGCACAGTAACACAAACCAGGCTCAGTTTTACATCTTTTAAAGGTTGTAAAACTGCCAAATACAGCTTACAGGGAACATTGAGAGTTAATGTATCTTCATTGTTGTTATGATTAAAAACTTTAAATGCTATTAAGAGTTAGAGTTATGCAGAGGACCAACAAAGACATAGTGACAATGCAACATTAAAGCACTAGTATATACCTGCTTGTCCATGAGCAAAGTGACACTTCTCGCCAAACGGGCATTTCCCTGTTTGCTCCCACTTATTACACATCTTAGTCTTCCAATAACACGGCTTCATATTTACTCGGAAGGCATCTATACTGTTGCTCACAGGCCTGTTATCCTCGGAATGACTATTGCTACTTGCATGTGTCACTGGTACTCCTGTAGTCCCAATGCTGATCGCTGTGTTCTCCCTAAATCTACCTGAATCCTCCCTAAACTTTGCCGGCTCTTCGTGAAGAAAGTTACACCTATCCCCATAAGGACACTCCTCCCCGTTATAAAACTTCTTACACAGCTTCATCCTGTGGATGATCTTCTGATCATCCTCCCAATTACCAGTTAATGGCCTATCCTCATCGCGCACAGTGACCATCTCTTGCCAATTGGGCGGCGGCTGCCGAATGTCATCAATGCCATGGGCATAGTTGCAATTCTCGCCATTCCTACATGCGCCGTTCTTAAAATTCGCACACAGACGGGTCTTGTAAAATATATTGTTCACTCCACGGTTCACAGGGGCATTCGATGGTGGCATTCTAGAGTTGTTTGCAGTCGGCGGGTATGGCATTGGATTCGATTGGGGATCTTCGGAGTTTCTAGGTCTCTTAAAGGGTGGAGCTTGATGATCTTCATTGTTGTTCATAGGGTAAGCAGGAGGCCAACAACTAACAGCATCACTGCCTCCAACAACATAAGTTGATTGTGCCGGCATAAACGATGTTTGATCAGAATAATTCATATCTCAGAAAATCTAAATTTCAACACTTTGTCTCTGTAATCAATCAAATCAAAGATGAAATCTTTAGGCTTCTAAAACACTTAGAATCAACAATCATGTATCAAAGTAACAAACTTTACTCTAAAGGATCAAAAGAACTGACCAGATGATGATCAAGAAGACCCAATTCAGAACCAGAGCAAATTCTCATAAAGAACCCAACTTTAACTAAAAAAAAAAATCTCACCCAAGATTGAATTAGAGCAATGAGAGTAATCAAAAATCCCTGATGAGAATGTTGGAGGATTATGAAGGAAAAGATGGAAATTTTATATGGGTGGAGACAAAACCCTAGCCGCCAAGGAGCTAAAACCCTAAATTTTTATGAAGGATTAGAAGAGAAATCGGTGCCCCCATGAGTGTCCAACACTAAAAGCAAAAAGAGCTGCGGGAAGAAAAGCCCTAAAAGCCTTAAACCCCTAAACCTTGTGATTTCGGGTAAAAAAAATAAAAAAAAATAAACTGAATGGGGTACTTTCACTTGGACGGTAAGTTTTTATATGCGGTGTGTCATGGATGACGGTTATGATGTTCCTGATGGTACTTTATGTGGGCCATCGATGCAGGTGGTGCTTTACACGTGTATCGTCCTAGGTTTCAAAGTACACTAGTCGGATTTTCCGTTTTGCATTAGGATAAAGTTTCGAGTCGAGTTAGACTGTGATCAAACTTGACGTAACTCATTAGTTGAGCTCCAAAGAATTTGAGGCTTATGTTTGACTCCGCTAGGGTGATAGGTTTGATTTTGAGTATATCCAACGTTAAGGATGTAACGCTTATTAAAATACATGTACGGAATAAACGTTTAAAGATATGAATATCGTGGCGTATATACCTCGCATTTGTAGTTAATATTTACAGGCGGATGAGTTAATAAACATGTTCGGATGCAGAATTTTAGAGCTTGAATTCCCACAAAGAAATTAGACATTTTAACGGAAACTTCATTAGAGATTAGCCCTTAAGCATGAAAGATATTTGAAAATATCATGTCATCTTTGAAGTTAAACTCAAATTAATCACTTTTGAGTCGCTTCAAATGTTTTGTAAAGTTATATAATAAAAATTGCTCACAATATTTACAAAACAAAGCATACGACTGTTCAATTTTAATGCACATTTCCTATCAGTTTTAGCATTAACTAAAAATTAAGTCATTTATTTTGATCGGACCAGCATCATATGTTATGAATTCAAATCGTTAATCATATTAATTTATCATATTCCTTTTTTTTTTACTAAACAAGAAAAAGATTGGGCCTTTTGGTGTCTGAAGCCTGAAGGCTCATATTTGTCAAATGAAATAGAGATGGACCAAGAAACATATGAATGCATGATCAGGGATCAAGCTGCTATTCCTGCTGGGAAACTGTGGTATTACTGTAAATAAAGATACTGTCTTGACGAAGCTCCTTCCTCAGCTCGTTTAGCTGATGAAGTCAGTATCAGTGTATCACTTGTATTCTCCGACGGCGTTCTTCTCCTCCGCCACACTCATCGTAGCAGGTTTGGGTCACCATTTCTCTTATGATCGCTTTAGCAATCTATTCGTTTCATCACATGCAAAAACTAAATAAAGTTTGAGTAATTTCGATTTCTCTGTTGCATGTAATCTTTAGGCTCTGTGGAAGTTGCTGGTCGAGTTTGATCGAAATGTTGAACACTCAAAGCTGACATCTTTAGTTTGATTGAAACTCTGGGCCCCTGTCGATCAGGTTTGTTGTCAATTTTGTGTAATTTTACTTGTTGCAACTAGAATCTTGTGAAAGCTAAGTAATGGAGTGTAGGGAAGACAAAACCATAACATATTGAAGAGCACATTTTTGACATTGCATACACTTTGAGGTCAATGAATGGAACTTATAAATATGCTTATGGAGTTGTAGGCCTAGTTGGAAGTTGAAACTTTCATCCAAGTATAGGAGAGGCATTATAAAGTTGGAATCCAGTGACAGACCACTCGTCTTTCTAGTTATTGCACATGATGTTCTGTTTAGGGGGTAAATTTTTTGTGTGCCATTACATGAAATGCAAGAGGTATGGAGAAGGAAAAGTTGAATTTGACTCGCATTGAACTTCCGATGTATGCATCTATGCTTTATTGAATCGTAGCATCTGGTTCTTATCTGCATAATTATTGGTTGTTGCTAGGGATATTTGATGCTTAAAGGGTATGTAAATTATTGTATGCGAGAGAAGGCCCTGTCATATAAAGCGAAGTATGGGAACCTTGAATCCAATATCTGTTTTTCCTTTTTTGGGCTATTTTCTTGTTTGTTTGAATCTAAAGCTCTAGTTAATGGTCCTTGATTTAGACTTGAAATTTTCTGTTGTTCTTTGTAACCACTGTGAGTGTTGGACCATTTATTAAAGTAGTTTGAATTATCAATTTTGTATGTTCCCCCACCCACACACACAAACCCACACAGAGGGTACACAAATCTTACTAACTCAATTAATATAAAACCAGAGAGATAAAGGAAGTGATTTCTTGGGGTTTATTTGTTAGCATTTGCAAACAGAAACTAGAAACCTTGCCTAATACAGTTGCATGGGTAGTTGTCTATGCTCGTGAAAATGTGCCTTCAACCTTGATCAACCTACGGTTATTATATATTTTGAGGGGGAATTCGTGAAGATAATTGCAGCGATGCAGGATAGGAGTCTTCTCCTTCAACATCACCAGCTGAGTGTGTTACAGACCTGCAACCAAGTAACATTATGAGTCATATTCTGAGCCACTTAGATGTGTCAGGAAACCAAAGAATATTGAAGACTGTACATACCATAGTCCTTTGGAGTTCTGCATTTGAAGCATTCTTGCCTGTTAGCGTAATTGTGCACTCCACATCCAACTCTGTTCCATCCAAAATGCCGAAAGAATTAGGAAAAACTGAGGATACATAGCAGTACACATGTTTTTAGTCATTGTGAATTAACGAAGGAGAGTGCTATAACTGTAGCCAAGTATGCTGAAACAATGCAGGCTAGTTATCATATCGTTTATTAGCAACTAGTATTATGATCTAAGTTCTCTGGAGGTTCCTCATCCGATATTATATGAACATTTTCTTTATCTTATAGTCTTCCAAAAAACAAAAAGTAATAATACTAGATGTGAAGTAACCTGGTGCAAAACCAGTCACCGGCTTTCCATCCTGGTGATGCACCGTTATCAGATCCATAGCCTCCAGAACCCATCATGTTATAGCCACCATAGTCATTTTTCAATGAACTACACCTGAAGCAATTTGGTCTTTGTGCATAGTTGTGAGCTCCGCAGTTGCAAAACCAGTCCCCTGGCAAGACTTCTGTTCTATTGCATCCATATGTCGAGGGATCAGGGCCACCATACTTAGGGTAGCCACATCGTTGGCATGCTTCCCGCTTCTTAAAATTACAGTGCTGGCATGCACCACACATCCAGTCTCCTCCTGCCCAGCTCATTCTTCCTGTGTGTGCAGTCCAAAATATACTTAGCATATTATAAGCCAAAATTCAGATACTTTCATTTTGTGTGATTAGAAATATATAGAGAAGCTTTATCAGATCATCAAGGCAACGCTGTAAAAAGATAAATGATAGACATGCTAATAATACTGGCTCATCAGTACTGTTCCGGTACAAAAGAATGATATTCTGCAGAACTCTTCGCATAGGTTCGATCTTTTATAATGATAAAAGTTTTATCATATAATTTTAAAACTGAGGGAATTATATGAACCGCAGAAGAGAAACCGAAGGAGCTAGTTATAGCTCACCTGAAAGTAAAGGGCTTCAAAATACAGTATTAGGACTGTTGAAGCTCTGCCTGAACTGTGCTTGTTATAGAATAGTACTACTTTGTCAATGAGTTGGTGTTCTTGTAGTTTGTGTAGGGAGGTTTATATACTACTTGTTCAAGGCTAGATGTGTGGGGGCCATGGATGTTCTGGTTTTATTCTCTGGCTTTCTTCACATTGTTTTTCCTAAATATGCATAGAGGATTCCTTAAGATTGTTTCTTCACGTATATGTTAGGATTCTTCACTTAACAAGTTACTTCCGTCTCTTTCTGTATTCTCCGGTTAGAGAGCAGAGTGACAAGTGGGTTTGTAAAGATGAGACTGATGAGTGATGAGTGCATGTATACACACAATTTTGCCAATGAAATTCCACATGAGACCCTTGCCCTCTGCCCCATCTTTACATTATTCTTCATGCATTATTGCCAAAGTTACACTCCAAACTATTATTCGTCCATGTTCTCAGTATACCCACTATTTGTATCCATGAAGGTGTTATGAGGGGAAGCTGCTACTTGAAAGTTAAAAGAGGCCCAGAGAATATAGTGACTACATTTTCTGACTGAGTAAGTTATCTGATGACCACCTAGCTTCCTCATACTCTTATTACATCTATTGTTATATATGATCTGTGATTGACTCACTGTGTTATGCAAATTAACCTATGAAGAACACAGCTGGGTCTGGATATGGGGAAACGGTACGATTTAAACTGCCGGGCCAGAAAATCTGTAAAATAATAAGGCTATGGCATGGAAACAGCTAAAATAAATTTTTAGTATATTTAATTACAATTTACAACAGAAGGAAGATGCCACTGAGGGAACTAGTTCTGCATGAAACTAGTAGTTGTTGGAGTTAATAATTTTTATATGATTTTTTTATTGGTGAAGTTTTCAGTTGACACTTAAATTTTACTAAACTTTACCAGAACTATGTTTCTAAAGCAAAATGATATGTTTCCAGGATGTTTCCCAGTCTCTATCTCAGAAACATGTTTCGGACCTGTACCTGTTTCAGGTATATATGCAAACAAAATCAAAATGGAATTCTCATGCATCAGAGGATTCAACTTATAACATGGTAAGATTACTAAGATATGATGTGGTTTATCTGTCACCATTGTGTAACATGTAGTTATTACATCAATTATTCAGATGAATATACATTGTGATAGAAAGTTATGGTCCCTGCAGAGTTAGGATGAATCGCTATACATTGTTTTCACATCTCTAATTCAAATTGGTTTTCACGTGGGGAGCTGATATCAAATGGTTACGAGCGCTCATACGTCACACGCCAGAGAGTCCTCCTCATCCAATCTGGCACATACACCTTCCCTAAGTAATTCATGTAGATGTGGGTCATGTTAGAAAGGGCCATAGAGGAGAGGTAGTGAGAAACTTTTCTAGTCCTAGTTTTTTTTCACTTGGAATCAATTCCCTCCAAATGCACATACATTACTGAATCCTTACCTTGTCTCGGTTGCTTTTTGCCTTTTAGGCGATAACTAAAATACCATTCGAAGATTCATCTCATACTGCTTAGTTACCTAGCTTCGACCATTATCTGTCATTTCATATGGATTTAGAGATTTAGATCAACAATAGTTTACGACTAAAGAGCTAGGAAGGAATTTGAAGAGGATATATCAAGGAGACTAATAGTCTTTATGTATAATTGTCTGTATACAAATATGCATGCATGATGCTTGTAAAATGGGATTTTTTCTTGTTTAAGAATGTATAAACTGATTTGAGATTGTGAGGTGACTAACTGGGTCCTCTACCAGGAGCTGGTGGGCCACGTGCTCGGAGATTAATCTTGAAGTGCAGAAAGCAAATAGGTAGGGGGTAGCAAATCTTAGCCTTCCATGCAGTTCCCACTCTCTTTAAGGCAAAAGGCATGCTTTCAGTAAGTTTAATTGGAATAAGAATCGCGGCGTACCGACTCTGTTTGTGCACAATGAGCTGGAGAACCTGGTATATCACAAAAGTGCCACCTAGTCTACAGCTATGTCTTTTTCCTGGCAAGTAAATACTAAATAGTCTTGACCTTATAATATCACCTTCTCAATTAATTTACTTATAGGCCATGTTTAGCTTGCAGAATCAATTCCTGTGAAAAGAATGCCATCCCTTGGCCGAAGGGATTTGTTTTCATTTGGTTTGGGTATTTATATATTCTTGTAGCAGGTTTCGCGGTGAAGCCTCCTAATTTGCAAACCATATGATCCTCAGTTCATTCTGCACCGAAGTTTTAACAGCAGAAGACTGGTTTTTCTGATAGAGAGGGCAGAAGACTGTTGAGTGAAGCATATCTTTTCAATGTCAACTTGGGTCAGCGAGCCCACGCTACATCCCATGTGAATACAGAATGAGAAAAGGAGAGGAAATTAGCATATTTTGAACTTGCAAACTCATCTCAAGCTTTCATTAAGAACCAGAATATATTGCTCCAGTAAGTGAATCATTCATGCATGTATGCATAGACATGTACATATTGCTCTCTGATGATCAAGTCCACATTTGCTGACATGGCAAGGACATGCAGAGTCCATACAAGCTGAGGTGGCAAATAGATGCTTGCATGTTGATCTATGATTTGATAAGCGAGAATCCTAATCGACACATTTCACCAGACATGATGAATATTCCACTATGATTTTTAAAAAAATCTACAGTGCCCCTTCAATCTTTATTCTCCATACATGACTATTCTCAAAAGGAAGAGGGGATGAGGCCATCTCTCTTCAATAATATACACTTTTGGGTTTTGGAGAATCCTCCACAGGTTCCACATCCCAATTCCCAAAACCGACTTCCATAACCATTACAAAATAGCAGTGGCTTTTGGATATTCTCATGTCTTTCATCTCATTATCATTGTGATCAATTATTATGTGGATTGAGATATCTTTTTTGCAGATATATGTCACTAGCTGGAAACCTTAATACGCAATCGCCTGCGCTTCTGATGGTGTCTTAACGTAGTTGTTTGAACGGAGACGACTAATCACAATGACGCACATCACAATTTCCTCTCAATTATCAAAAGTTAGTGTCATCCTATCCTTTAGTCTTTGGTGGATTACATTCAGATATCTGAAACCATGGAAATTAAATCGCTTCCAAGTGCTCTCTCTTTCTTGGGTCAATTCTAGAATCAAAATATAAACGCATAACTATGCATTATTGTTGATAGATATCTCTGGGATTCTTATAATCCTCCAGTTACATAGTGGATTACTTGTTCTTTAAGAAACCAAACCCAGAACCTACATGTAATCTTAACTATTTTATATAGCTCAGAGCAGCATATGAAGCACCAGCCTTACTCACAGAACCATAATGATTCTCACTCCTATAGCTTGGCTCATGTTTACAATAGAGATTCCACAAAGGCCAAACAAGACGCTGTAATGTTGAACCCAGCACTGTATGTCTTTTGAAGTAGGGGCTGTGACTTTGCCTCTGTTTGCTTCCCAGGGCTTCGGGTCTCTTTGTAAGTACAGTATATCTACTTAGTACAGTATATCACCATATCTACTTCTGATCAGAACAAATACCAATCCTTTTGTACAAAAACACAAATAAGCTTTTGCCCCCATGAGAGCTACCTTAACTTTTCCCTGACTGATTTGGAAACCCACTTCTTCAATCTCATATTCTCATATGATGCATAAAAAATATAGAAAACTTCAAGGATGAAAAATGAAAACTAGTACATGAACATACACCAATGTGATTCACTATATCAATAATTCACAAATACTTGAATACTCTATTCTTCATCTTACAGAACTCAGTTGTATCCCTTCCCTACACAGTTGAGGCATCGCTGAACCCTGCAAATCCACACAAGCATCAAACTCCAAAGTTTGCTCTTTCCGTTTGCCATGTTCAAAAATATCAAATCTTTTTGGCCAAATTGAACAGATACTAGGCAAACATGGTAACCCAGTATCTAATATGAAAATAGTAACTAACCTATTTCCATCACAGGTTGGGCAGAGACATGGGTTGATGGCTACTGGGTCAAACAATGGTGACCATTGAATAGTGGCATTTCCTTTGCAAAGCTTGCATATGTAAAACCCTTTCCCTTTACAACTTGTACAAGGCAACGCTGTCTTCTTCTGCCACCCTCAAAAAGTAAGACACTAAACATTAGTTCTTCACTCGGGGGAGTAGTGGTAAAGTTTGAAACTTTGAAGCTCAAGGGTTAATACCCGTTTGGCCTCGACGGCGACGCGAATGGCGCCAATGGTGGCGGTGGAGACAAGATTGAGTGTCAGAAATCCCCCGAGGATTACGGCAGCGGCTTTCCCCACGGCTTGCAGTGGCTTTGGGATCATTTCTTATGCGATAATTTGAGTCAGGCAATTCGTCGAACAGGTGGTGGGCGTTGAGTCAAGAACTCAAGGTCTTCCACGACTCTCCAGTTGAAGCTAATCAGGGCTGGACCCACAACAGAATTGAGGGCCTATAGTTTGTAACTCTTTTATGGTGTGGGCCCTTTTGTTTAATAGCCAAATCAGGGCTGGACCCACCCAGCCCACTTTAGTTTTTTATTTAATAAAAAAAGAAAAATTACATAACACCTACTACCTAACTAACTGATCAAAACATAAAACAGTCATAAACATAAACTTTGCTTTTTTAAGAACATGATAGAATTCAATGTTTTAGAAAGATTTGGTCACTTTAGTTGAAAGATAAAATGGTAAGAAAGTTACTACTTAATAATGCATGAATTTGAAGGATAAAATGCTCTTTCATTTCATACATGATCAACTACAAAGAAGGTAATATATGAACATTTATAGATTTCTAGTAGCTAATTACACTTATAATTTCGTACATGACCTCCTAATCTAATAGTCTTAACATAATTATAAGAATGTATGTCCTTCAGAAGAAAAAAAAATGCATGTGTATGCATATGCGTATGAGAACGTAAAAAAATTGATAATAATGTGGTGAACCAAACTCATTGTAAATTATGGCAAATTCTTAAAGTGCAGAAAAAATATCTAAATGTGACTAATAGATATGATAGTAATTCATTGTGAAACTAGATTCATCACAGTCGTACTCCTCAAAATCGCTTACTATCTACTTCAAAATTCGTACTCCTCAAAATCGCTTACTATCTACTTCAAAATTCATTACACGTAGGTTTCGTTTTTTTTTTTCACCTAATTTTTATTAATAAAGCCAAACCCTCTTTTTGGTGTCATTAACCTCACAAAAATATAAAGGGTTAATTTCACCCACAGTACTTGAACTTATGTGGTCAAGTCAGTTTGATGCCTCGAATTTTTTTCGTACGAGAAACGTACACCAACTTATTTATTTGTACCGTCGGGGTACCCAAGTCACTTTTCCGATCAAATTCCGACGAATTTGTTGACGTGACACCTCTGTTTTTCAAAATAGAAGGCTAAAATAATCATTACCCATGACTAAAATTCAAAAACTTAAAAATAACCGTTATAAACATATTTACCCTCTCTTGCCCTATTTCCGCGAATATTTTGTAGGATATATAAATCGGAGCTAGTTCGTTCAGAGAGAACACGAACCCGCCACGTGTTGATCAAAATTATTTAAATTTGGCGGGTAATCTTTCATAACTAACTAATAACAGTATTACAAATAGTTACTTGCGTTTCTTTTATCCAAAATAAAAAGAATTTCAAATAGTTACGTCCTTTTCATTTACCCTTATCCTTCTTCTTCTTCTTCTTCAATCTTCACTCACCTCACCTCACCTCAACAATGGCGTTTTCGCCTTCGCTTTCGTCGTTGCTGACCACTCCTCCATCCACCCTCCACGTCCTCCCTTCCACAGATCCACCCTACACTCTCCTCCAGGCCCACCCATCTCTCTCTCTCGTCTCCAATTGCAAATGCATCCAAACCTTCAAACAAGTCCACGCCCACGTCATCAAAACCGGCCTCCACAACACCCAGTTCGCCCTCAGCAAGCTCATCGAGTTCTGCGCCGTCTCGCAGTTTGGGGGAAACGACATGTCCTACGCTCTCGCAATCTTCGAATCCGTCGAGGAACCCAATCAGATCATCTGGAATACAATGATTCGAGGACATTCGTTGGGATTGAGTCCCTTCAAAGCTGTTGAGTTTTATGCGAGGATGATTGGTTCGGGCGCCGAGCCGAATTCGTATACGTTTCCGTTTGTTTTGAAGTCCTGTGCGAAGATCGGGGCGGTTAGGGAAGAAGGGAGGCAGGTCCATGGGCATGTGGTGAAGCTTGGGCTTGAGTCTGATGCGTTTGTGCATACTTCGTTGATTAACATGTATGCGAAGAGCGGTGAGTTGAGGGATGCACGGAAGGTGTTCGATAAAAGTCCTAGGAGAGATGCGGTGTCGTTTACCGCGTTGATTACTGGGTATGTTGCGAGGGGTTGTATGGACGATGCGAGGGGGTTGTTTGATGAGATTCCGGTGAGGGATGCGGTGGCGTGGAACGCGATGATTTCGGGGTATGCGCAGTGCGGCTGGTTTGAGGAGGCGTTGGGTTTGTTTGAGGAGATGCGAGGGGCGAATGTGGGTTTTAATGAGAGTACTATGTTGACTGTGCTTTCTGCTTGCGCGCAGTCGCGGTCGCTTGAGTTGGGGAAATGGGTTGCGTCTTGGATTGAGGACTGTGGACTTGGCGAGAATGTTAGGCTTGTTAATGCGCTGATTGATATGTACTCGAAGTGTGGTGCTTTGGAGACGGCTAGGGAATTGTTTGATGGTATGCAACAGAGGGATGTCATCTCATGGAATGTTATGATCGGCGGTTATACACACGAGAGTCGCTACAAAGAAGCTTTGGAACTATTTCGGATGATGCTACGTTCGAATGTAGAGCCTAATGATGTCACATTTTTGGGCATTCTTCTGTCTTGTGCTCATTTGGGAGCTCTCGACCTTGGTAAGTGGATTCATGTTTATATCGATAAGAAGCTTAAGAGTTCCACAAATACAGCCCTTTGGACGAGTCTCGTTGACATGTATGCAAAATGCGGGAACATTGAGGCAGCAAAACAAGTCTTTCAGAGTATGCAAACAAAAAGTGTGGCCTCTTGGAATGCAATGATATCCGGCTTAGCAATGCATGGGAAAGCAAATGCAGCGCTCGAGCTTTTCTCGAAAATGGTGTTTGAAGGATTCAAACCAGATGATATCACATTTGTGGGAATCTTATCGGCATGTAACCATGGTGGTCTTGTGGACCTTGGACGCCGATACTTTGGCTCCATGACCACAGATTACAAAATTCTGCCGCAACTGCAACACTATGGATGTATGATAGATCTCCTAGGCCGAGCAGGGTTATTTGATGAAGCAGAGGCCCTAATGAAGACCATGGAAATGAAGCCAGATGGTGCTGTATGGGGCTCTCTTCTTGGTGCTTGTAGAATCCATAAGCGTGTGGAAATGGGTGAATATGTAGCCAAACATCTATTTGAATTGGAGCCTGAAAATGCCGGGGCTTCTGTGCTGTTATCGAATATCTATGCAGGAGCTGGCAAATGGGATGATGTAGCAAGAATCAGAACCCGACTGAACGATATGGGAGTGAAGAAAGTTCCAGGGAGTACATCTATTGAGGTGGATAGTGTTGTTCATGAGTTTCTTGTTGGTGATAAAGTGCATCCCTTAAGCAATGAAATTTACGAGATGTTAACAGAAGTAGACAGGCTTTTGGATATGGCTGGTTTTGTGCCAGATACATCTGAGGTACTGTATGACATGGATGAGGAGTTGAAGGAAGGGGTTTTGAGTCATCACAGTGAGAAGTTGGCCATTGCATTTGGTTTGATCAGTACAAAGCCAGGCACAACTATTCGAATTGTAAAGAACCTTCGAGTATGTGGAAATTGTCATTCAGCGACAAAGCTGATATCGAAGATCTTCAACAGGGAAATAATAGCAAGAGATCGGAATCGCTTCCACCATTTCAGAAACGGTTCTTGTTCATGTGATGACAATTGGTGAAGATCACTTGAAAGAGTGGCAAATGAAAGTGCAGGTGCCTTCCCTATCTCTTCTGTACATATTTGTTTAACCAAGCTAATACATTGAAATGCTCTTTTTATCATTGTGTGATGTATGTGTCCCTTTTTATTAATTGTTGATAGAAACAGGATCCTTAAATTAAGATGAAAGTAAAGTTGCATTAACATAAGGTTTCTAGTACTATTACAGTGTCTCTAGTTATTTATATATTCTAGATGATGGATAAACATACGAAAACAACAACAGGAATTTAAATTTAAAGTCAAGTTAGGACAACTAATTCATGCTTCACTGTTAGAGCCTTGGTGGAAAGAGTTCCTCCTTGCTGTTGCCAAAATTGTCTTGTCAGCAACAATGAAATATGCCATTCCAGCCACTGTTATAACAATTAAAAGAGTTCCTTTAAATATATAAAGTCGAAAGAAAGAAAAACAATCTTTGTGAAGATTATGATAGAGGATGAGGGCAATGATTGAGAACCTGTGGAGATTATGAGGGCCTGAGCAGTAGGATTGAGATTGGCTCTTGCCCAAGGCAGCATCCTCACACTAGCAAACTTCATATGTAAAGTACAGTGTTAATTTTTAGGTATCATACATAGCTGGTTTTATTCACATGCTGGTATAGAGCCATAAAAAGCTTACAGTTGGAATAGCAGTAGCAATGCTAGCAGCAACAGCTGCCTTAACTCCAGCTTTTACACCCTCTGATCAATTAAAAAAATATAATTAAACTTCCAGAAGAAATTCTTAGGCCAATGTTCATCTCACAAACCTTTCCTGTCTTCAGAAAAATCTAAGAATAATTATAAAAATCTTGGGATATAAAAACTATGAGTATATCAGTAGGGCACTGGCTTAGGGTCCCCCGCTTAGAAGGGTGGTCATATACTTTTTCCATTTGATCAAGAACAAGCTCTTTTTGGCCAAAAGGGAACCATGATCAAATACAAGATCTTAATCTCATTATAAGCATATCTGATATCAGTCTGTAACTATACTTTTTTACAGGCTCAAGGCAACAGAAATATACAACTTCATAGGGACTCCCAGATACCATGATGCTTAACATCATGAATTACCACATGACTTTCAAACCTTCATACTAGTATAAATTATATTAATTTACCATGAATCTATATATTTGCATATTATATGTATGAACCAAGGTGGTCAAACAAAGGTGAGATAGGAAAACATGAACATACCATGAGAACAGCGCCGAGCCAACTGGTGGTCAAATGAAGCAATGCTGTGTTTCTCAATGGGAGAGTGAGCCTGAGCCACATTCTTATTTGCCATTGTAGGAGAATAAGCAGTAGAAAATGAATAAGTGGAATGAAGGATTTAGAACAGCTTGGGATGAAATTTGAGAAGTTAGCCAAGTTTTCTGAAAACTCTTGGATGAATGGTAAAAGGTAGGGATGGTGTGGATAATTATAAGGGATCTAAGAGGCCCAGGTGTTGTGAGAGAGTAGATGGCTTTACTGATACCAGTATCTGAGTCACTTGTTTTCATTTTGTTCTACTTTTAGTTCCCCAAATGCCCATGGTTTTGTCGGGGAAAGTTTGGATGGACATGGATATATAGAGGATACAACAGTAAAAACAGCTGTTCATATCATCAGGTGAGGAGCACAGCTGCATAGAGATGAGAGAACCTGCTCCTATTATCCATTGGGTTACACAACTGACATAAGATTCTTAAATATAGATATGTGACTCATTCAGGCATCAATCTGTAACTGTTGCAGATCATCCACAATGATCAGTGGCACTCAGCTCAACTCAACTCGCTTACGTTGGATATTATTATCTACTCCTTTCCTTAAAAATCATAACAGTATGTAACGCACCGATACGTTACTATTGCATTGCTCAATATGTACAATGTGTTACACAAAACCATTTTCTTTTATATGATCGAGTTCATGGTTTTGTCTTCCACAGATTTGAGTGGATGGCCAGTGACTAGCTACTGTATATGTTCCTGTTCGATCCCAGAGACTACCGACCCTTAGTTTGGCAACTTGTTCTATGACTTCTATCATTTCAACCAATTACAGCAAAGGACCCTTTCTACATTTCAAACATTATTCCGGCCAGTTGCCAATGGTGGTGGTCAACAACAAAATATAGTCTTACAAGATTTACCAAACGAAAATAAGTCTAGCTAGCTTTAGTTGTTTATTCAAGTTTTTCTCGATTTAGAAAAATTCTAACATGTTTTAACACATGACATGCGTCAACTTATAAATTAGTTCTCAAAGTTGTAAAATGATTATCTCAATTTGTAATTTTATCCTAAAAGTTGTAAAATATTTTTGATTGAGTAATTACTACTATTGAACTAAAATTATAAGAAAAATATTTATTTTACAACTTTGAGAACCAGGCACGGAGGGATGTGGGGACCAGGGTGGGCCTGGGCCCCCCCTCAATTTATGTAAAAAAAAGTATATTATTATTATTATATAATATAAATATTATAATTTATTTGAAGTATATCTAAACTGCAATGACGCGTATGGGTGCATGATTAATTCAAATCTGACGACTTAGTAAGAATATTATTATATATTATTTTAATAATGAAGTCTAAATATTAAGTCAATTAGGATTCAATCTCTTACCAGGTTTAGGATTTTATGGTCTTTTTTTCTTTATAAAAACTCCATCGTTCCCGAGATTAAAATACAATCATTTTTATTAAGTTTATTAGATATGGAGAGATACTTCAAAAAAAAATCATCTTCTTCTACTCCAGCATCAGATGAGCAACCACCTACGAAAATTCAAAAGAAGAATAGTAACAATATGAAACAGTCTCGTGCTGGAGATATTACATAAACGTATTCATCGGATCCCGCTAAACGCCCGCCAATTTCAAGTTATCATCCTAACATTTAAGAAGAAGTTCGAAAATATTATCTACAACAAGGCCCTTGTCGACCTAAAAATCATACTTTTTCTTTCACGGAATTTGGGGGGAAAAAGAAAAAGAAAAAAAAAGGTTTATTCGTGATTGGTTTATAATTTTCATATTGGTTAGAGTACAGTATTAAAGATGATGCTGCATTTTGTTTTTGTTGTTATCTTTTTAAACCAGCTACTGGAGAACAAAGCGGTGATGAAACTTTTGTTGGTGCTGATCATGGATTCAGTAATTGAAATAAGAAGTAAACGCTAATATCACATTTTGGAGGATCAAATATTACTCATAATCAGGCTGCGAGTAATTGTCATGCTTTATCAAACCAAAAAAAAAAACACGGAGATTGTTTTGGCAAAATATACAGATCAAGATCGAATTAACTATCCTAACCGAGACTATTTTTTAAGGTTTTTATTTAGGCCCCCCCTAACTAAAAATTCTGGCTCCGTCCCTGTTGAGAACCAATTTAAAAGTTGATGTGTTAATTTATGGTAATCTTCCCCTGATAGCCTTTGAACTTGGAAACTGGGAAAGATACTTGTTCTCTCAGAGCTAAACTAAGTCCCATATTAGCATGATGCAATCAGAGACACGTTTAGAATTCGGTTTCCAAACAAAAAAAACGGTAGAAATTTCCAACGTATTATGCAAGTGACTGAAAAAATAACGCAAAACTATCTAATGGAATATCGATCAAACTTCTATCAAGATAGTATTAGGAGCCTGTTCTCATCATAAGCATGCCTTTCAAGATACTTGAGATGACATCTTGATCTGATGATGCTCTACCCTCTGCATCAAAATTAAAAGGAAGAAACCTTATAATTGCAACCATGAATAATTGCTTAAGATGAATGATCGATATCTATGGTCCTACTACTTCTTCATATTGCGGAAAACGATCGGACTAATATATAATTTGTGCTTGCTAATATTGTTGGATTATGTACACATATGCAAACTATACAAAACAAGCTATATGTACATAGGCTCACTGTTCTTGCCCTCGAATTCTCGAAAGCTAGCTAGCTAGATGGATGGTATGCCACAAATCCCACAATATGTCGACTATGGAATTGTTAAATGATTTCTGAATTATAAGATTCTTTGGATGTGGGAAAACCATGAGAAAGGCAGCTTGTCTAGTCAAAGTAATGATGCGTTAGAATGGCTAATTAAAGGGATTTGTGAGTAGTATATGCAAATTAAAGTGTCATGTTCCTATAGAGTTACAGTAATCATCTAAAATATCATTAGAGTAGTTTGGACGTAGATATAACAGCATATTTTAAAACCTAATCTCATTCTACAGTTTCACCATCGTTATAATTTGTGTATTAATTAGCTCCTTCTGTTCTCTATGATCGATCAACACTCTACAAACTCATCTGAAAAGGACGTTGTTGATGACAGTGATCGATCGATCAGAGTGGCATGGGAAGGAAGAAGAAGCTTCACGCGTGCTTCAGTAGATCAGCCGGAGCTTCCATGAATGGTACTAACAAACATACAGGGAAGCTTAGCTCTTGAAGCCTCTGCTGACCTCTCGTCTCTAGATCATGCATAGATATTGGATATGGAATTGACTTCATCTTCATAATGTATATATATATACAACTGACATCTTACTGTGATGGCATACGTGTATAAAATCCTTCTATATTTGAGTACGTACCAGTGTACCACCCCAACGATGCAGAGAGAGTATGATTAAACTGATACACAAACTCGCAATGATCAAATGGTTCTACGCATGCTTAAGTTGGGTCAGTGTCGACGACTCGGTGCCTGCTGCACACATATATATACAAATAATATCGATCTTACCATCATGGAAAGCTAGATATGAGTTTGGGGTTTTTCATAATATATATAGTAAAAGGATCTTCAAAATCTCACTACAAAACAAAAAGGTTCATTTGGATCCAATAGTTGGAAAATTATTTGAAAAATTAAATTTGTGGCACTCTTGCATTGGCATGGAATCTTGCTCTCTATATCAACCATGAATAAAGAGGAAAAAAGACTTTTTTTTTGCCATGAATGAACAAAAAACATAACAAAAAGAAGGAGATGAAGCATGCATGATGGTTTCTTTACTTCTTTTTTTTGGTGAAAAAAGAGCATGTGAATGGAGGAGTGGAGATCAAAGTTGCCCATATGCTTAAAGTAGATCGACCACTTCAATTTTTATAATTGAGAAGTTACAAAAAAAAAATACATGAATCAATTTTCTTTTTATTATTTTTTTTCCATCATTTACAAGAGTAATTATTGTCCTCACATGACTTTCATGAAGTTCTCATGAAAATACCATTGGCATAATTATGAGGATCCATCATCCATCTACTTTTACAATACATTTGGTCAAAAACAAAATACAACAAATGAAAAACACTTTCTCATTAATATTATAGTAAAAATCAGTGGAAAACATAGGAAATAAAATTCTTAGTTCTATGATGTCAAGCATGATAATAAGTAATTTTCTTACTATCTGTTTTAACCTAAGCTAATTACATACACAATACACAGTATTGTAAGCAAATTAGAAATAGTCAATATGATGATGAGGGATCTGATATGGTTCATCCCTCTCTTTCTTGCTCAACTTAGGTAAATACTTATTACCTCCACTATTACTACTAGTCCTAATCTTATGCAAATGATCATGGCACACAGGGACTTGAGGTGGCCTAACTGACCTAATCAAAGCCCAATTCACACCCTTGAAGAATTCATGCCTCTTGATCTCAACCGAACCCTTCAAGCTCCCTGTTCTCTTCTTGGGATTCTTCACCAAAAGCTTGCTTATCAAGTCCTGAACTTTAACCATCTCTGCCTCAAACTCCTTGACGCTGCCACTGTTGGTAACCCTATTATCATTCAACACTAGCTTCGGGAAGCTCAGTGGCTGCTTGAGAATGTTGATTAGGGTTTTCTCATTGTTGTCACCTTTGAAAGGTGTTCTCCCGTACAACATTTCGTACAAGAACACACCGAACGTCCACCAGTCCACTGCGCTACCGTGTCCTTGACCGGAGATCACCTCCGGCGCCAAGTACTCGTGGGTCCCAACGAACGACTTGGACCGAGCATGGATCGGTTCCGCTACTAATTCCGGGTCGAGTATCACTTGGCTCTTAACACTTTGATCATCGTCGACATTATTATGATCATCCCCGTCGCCGACGTGTTCTGTTATTGTTGTGACGGTGGCTCTCTTTTTCTTTGAGAAAATGCAAGACAGCACGGGTTGCATGGGAGCAGCAGCGCAAGATGGCATGGACGAGCTCTTCACGGTCTTCTCGGTGATGGATTCCGAGTCCAGTTTGCGCCTCATCAGCTTTGGAACGACGTCGCATTTGAGAGAGAGGTCAAAGTCCGAAAGCATTATGTGACCGTCTTCTCTAACCAACACATTTTCAGGCTTCAAGTCTCTGTAAACAATTCCCATCATGTGTAGATACTCGAGAGCCAAAAGCGTCTCCGCAGCGTAAAACCTGTAACATAATTTCACATAAGTGCAACATCAGTACGTATAAAAACATCATACATTTCGTTACTAGTTCACAAATAAGATAATGTGATCCGGGTTAACTAAACGAAAGTCTAAATATAAAAGCAAGAACATGATTAAATTACAAAAATCATGAACCACACTTGTTAGTGCAATGGCTGATCACCCTGATATTACTTTCATAGGCTCAGAGTTCAATTCTCCATAAAATTAATTTCTGGGTGAATTGATTTAAGAAAAAAAATTATTAAATTACAAAACTCGTTTTTATAGTAATTCGAACATCTATGTTCCTTATTGGAGTAATATCAAGTGACCACTGTACTAAAACGTACTGCTGCAATAAATTAATTACCTAGTGGATGAGAGACTGAAGCGTTTTCCGGGGAGGCGTTGACGGGCAGCGTACAAGTCGCCCCCGGGACAGAACTCCATGACGAGACAAGAGTAGTGAGAGGCATCGAAGTCAGCATAGAGAGTCGGCAAAAATGGATGGTCAAGCATGTCAAGTATCTCCTTCTCCATTTCAGCTCTATGCAACTTGTTCCTTATCGCAAGTGCTTCTCTGTCCACCACTTTCATGGCGTAAAAGCACTGCGGCAGCCCCGGCACGGCGTTCCTTATCTGGCAGAGGTAGACATTGCCTATGTCGCCGCTGCCGAGGCGGCGGAGGAGGCGGAAGTGGTCGAGTCCGACTCGGCCTTTGGAGCTGCGGAGGCGCCGCATGGCTTCCCATGCAGCTTGGTTGGCCTTGTGGGGCTTGTGAGCCGAGCTGAGCTGGGAAGCCTCGGAGGTGGCGGAGGAACAGACGGAGACCGAGCTGCGGCGGCGGCTGCTGAAGCTGAGGTTACTCATCCAGCTGCGGCTAGAGTCCGGCATGGTTATGGAGGAAGAGCTACTGTCGTAGTCAGATGATTCAGTACTTGTTATGGCGGCCATTGTAGTAAGAGTAGTAGTAGTAGTAGTAGTAGTGGTAGTAGTGTTTGTGAGGTTGCGAAGGAGAAAGCATGTATATGTGTTTTTTGTGAAGCTCTATTGTTGTTCCTTTGCTTTATGAGAAGGTTTTATAAGAAGAAGAGCTCGTGGCTTGTGTGAGTTAGTTCGCAGCTACTTGGTTGGTCAAAGAAAGTTACAAACAACGTGCTCTTACTTTTGCTAATACATCGGATGGTAATTTAAGTTGGTAACTAACAAATTTTTTTCTTTTAATAAAAAAATTCAATTCACCCCAAAATCAATTTTATATGGAATTGAACATCTGACCTCTCAACCTATGAAAGTAATATATATTAGGGTAACTAACAAATTTGTCGTCTCATGAGTAATATATACTTCAAATTACATAAGAGCTCATCACATGATAGATACCATTTATTTTCTTTATTAACTACATACAAAATCGATACGATTTCTGTTATATTCGTTACATTAAAATGATATAATTTTTGCTTCGATAATTGCTAAAAAAAATTATTCGATACAAAATACTATTACAATGCCTCTAGTTCCACGAAATTCCGCAACATTGCCTTTGTTTTTTTCTTTTGAATCATGTGAGGCTCTTCAGATCCAAAAGAGGCACAAGGAAAGGATTGAAGAGGACTGCTATTTTTGGTCCTGAAAATTAAACTAATAAGCTGCATAAAGAAACTGAAACACTTTTAGGTAAACAGTGAGTGGTGCAGTCCATACTGGATTTTTTTTATTTCCTTCTACTAGAGGATTACTAGTACTACACTACAGCTGAGATCAACCAAGCAAAAAAGAAGACACTGCAACAAAATAAAGAGCTTTCTGTTTTGATGGATATTCTAGGCATGCTCATATCAGCTGGCAGTTCCACTATGCTTTGTTTTCCAAAAAGTGGTGACGCATAAAAGATCCGAAACAAGGCATTGTAACTTGTAAACTCCATTTCTTTAGCTTATCATATCTCTGCCCAGACATTTCGATTTTTAATGGTGTAGTTTAGCACCTTGTCAACTTCTTATGTAAAAGTCTTCCATGGAAGAATATATATCATATTACTGTCATAGAATCGCACCAGTACTTGTTCGAGTATCTCGCAGATATGTATATGTCCAGACATCTCTGCTTCTAGTAAAGCTTTTTCTAGGGTTTATACGGTTCTGTATCATTTTAGAGTTATCTACCACAATTCATATCTTTATGAAGAATAGTCGGTCTGATAGTTAAATTTATGGAAAGTAAAATTAACGCATATGCCATATACGATCATAAATCGTCTCAAAGATATAAAATTAAAAAAAGACAGAATTTTTGTTCATTTGTTGATTTCGTATTTTTTTCTTTGACATACTTCTTACACGTTAGTTGAGAAAAAATAATTAACTAATCACACATTATAATAATGTAGCTAACAATTATGGTTTAGTGATTATTCCGACGATTATAATTCCACGGTAATTTTGTCATTTGGTTCCAATACATGTTCATTTCCGAATTCGTAGTAAAAAAGTATAGGCTCTTTTCTGTTAAAAGCTCTAGAGTCTAGAGTTCGTTTCTCAAGGAAAAATGTTGTAAAGTAAATAAGATCCCCGAACGACATGTCGTGCACTGTTATCCACCAGTCAACCACTTTTTTTTTTACTCGGTCTCAGTTCACCGGCCGGTCAAAGTAGAACCGTAAAAACCGAGGATCTTTTGGTAATTACTTTAAAAGGTGAGGGGGCTTTCGGTAAATAAGGGGGACAAAAGAGTGGGCTCCACATGAATCTGAGGGAAAGGCTTAGGTGGGGCCATGTTGGGTCGATCCGGTTAGCGTTGTTGGGTGCACCGAGAACCCGTGCACCAAATTCATATCTACCTCGCCACTGCCTTCTCTCTTTATATCGTCTTTCTTTATGATCTTCCCGTCAAGCATGTGAACCCATGTACGTAGAATTTAGGGGACCTGTATTGGTCCATGTATTCTAATTCAAATAATAAAAAAATACAAAATGCATATTTTGAGAAAATTAGGAGCCTCAATCGAAAAAATTTCATCTGAACGGAGTTCGCGTAATTAAAGTCAAAATTTGAACATTTGAGATTGATCTAGTGGTTAAATATGTGTGTCTCCCGGCTCACCACTCAGGTTTAAACTCTATTACCATTGACTTATAAAAAAAATACAAATTAAATTTAAAATTTTGAAAAGTAACAAGAATTATCAACCGTCTATATGATATGAACGATAAAAATGAGACTGATTCACGATGAACAACTTTAACCCTACCCATTTTATACCTTTTGGATTTAGAAGTAGAGAGTGGGAGGCAGTCATATTTGGAATAATCAATTAGGACAAGATGGTTTCACCAGAGACATTTGTTTAGAGGGTCATTGGAACAAAGTACTGAATGGAATCCATTTGGTTAAATATTTCATATCCAAGATCTTGGATTTAATTATCTTTAATCAATTCTAGTAAAAAGCATCACATTGCTACTTTTTGGGTTTAGATCAGACAACAAAGATCACCACATCACTGTTGCTCACACTAGTCACTAGCCACCCCATTTCCCACAAACCATGGTGCTGATCTTGTGGGACCTTAATGAGCTAAGATCATTTCATATCATTACTGATCACAAAGAAATGAGGGAAAGAAAATGCCATATGAGGTTTTTTGATTGATGAACTTGAATATTGAGGAGGAGGGATAACACCAAATCTTGTCACTGCGCCTATTTTGATTGGACTTTGGACTTTTCAGAAACACATTGACATCTCCCTCTGCACATTTTCATATCCTAAAAGAGCTAAGACCAATTAATTTTCATACTTTTTCTATATAAGTTCTTCACTTTCCTCAGCAGGATCTTATCTCTTTCAGTTTTTGGTTCCAGTTTCAGGCAACAGTCCTAGCAAGATTTGCAGGGTTGCAGAGTACGTGGCATATATATAGGAAGACTCAAACCTCCATCACTTTCCCCATACATTCTTCTCCCCTTGTTTTTTCAGTCCCATTCTTTATATTTCTATCTTTTTGTTTAAATTAAAAGCTTATTAGAAACATGTCGTGAGAACAGCAAGGCTAATTTTTTTCTCTTTACTGGTTGTTGGTTATGTTGTGCATTTTATGTAAGTTGGATTTCAATTATAGGATTTTAGTTATGGGGCCAAAATATCAATCATCATTGCATATGATCTTAGTGAAGGATAAAAAAGAAGAAGAGAGATTTCATTCATTTCTTTAATCATGTATCCAACAAAGGCTGCGGAATATCCACCAAATTTTTATAACCCGAAAATTTAGGTATAAGAACTTCGATTAAAGATCGAAAAAGGGTGTTCCATCATGAAGAAAATTGAGCAGAATGAGGAGGAGATGGACACCAGCAATATCACATATATATCACTGTCGAAACAGAACTTCCACTCCTCAATAATGTCCCGAGTGAAACATGGCCAATCTGACAACCCTTATTAATTACATTGTATATATACACATTTGTAAGAATTGAGTAAAAAATTTATGAATATAAACTTGTTGATATGCATGAGTTTCAGTGCGGATGAATAAATTTCAGGAAGGATATGGCTGAGAGGAACTGCATTTCATCTTTTTATGCCGTATGTATAGTCATTGTCCGAGACATAACAGAATGGGCAGCTCCAAGTCATGGGGTGCAACCATAATAGGGGAGAGTTGCTAATTATATATAGAATGGTGCCTTGCTTCTTATGGCTTCAGAGTTTTAATAGATGGATTCGGTTTCTCTGAAGTCCACTTTATGTAAAATGCAGCTAATCTTATTCTTTCGTGTAATCCGACGATCCTAACCTTGCCATCACATTAAATTAACTTAAGCCTAATTATGATTAACCTTGGAGTTAACTTCTCTTGACCCTGTTAATTTCTCTGAAGCCCCTACGTTGAAAAATAAAATACTTGTAAACAAAATGGAATATGATCAGTAAACCCTAGCAAAGAAAAAACACGCAGCTTGGGATACTTAAAATTTCATTTGATTCCTTTGCTTGTCCCGCGGCCTTGGGTCTCACCGGCGGTGGCCTTTGGCCTCGTCGGCTTCCTGGATGCTGCCGGACGGGCTTTATCCTCTGCCCGGTGATGGGCAATGGGGGAAGTAGGGGCCTGACGTGTGGAGAAGGAAGGCGAGGTATGAGTTCACGAGGAGTTGACGATGACAATAGAGGGAAAGGACGTCTAGGGTGGTGCAACTGGTGGAAGCGAGGCGTTCCTCAATCCGAACAGTGCATTCCTCTATGTCTAGCGTTGATGTGTGTTCCTTCAAGGCCTAGAGTGCATCGAATGTTTGTTTCGACGACTCTGCGTGAGGCACATACTGATTCCAATAAAGAGAATGATGGAGGGATGGTGGCGGATCGGTGTGGGGCGCGACCCCGATCTGTTTTGGGTGATGGTGCTCTGCCGGGAACAAGCAGCGAGATCGGTGGTGGTGTGAGACTGTGAGGGAAGTTGGCGTTAGTTCCTCCATTGAATGCGGGCTGGGCTTCTCTTTTGATACATGTTGGGCTCCAGGCTAGGGTCTGAGTTTTTACTCTAGGTCCAATTTATTATAAGTTGTGTTTTAATTTTATGAAGTTTAGTTGTTGTTTTGTTTTACTTTTGTTAGTAGTAGTTATTTTAAAAATAAGCTTATACCAGTATGAGGTAGGCAGAAGTGAGCTTTATGCCGGGATGTGCACCGTTGGTGCCTTGTCTGCTCTAGGTCAGGATGTTTGCTGCTTTGTTGTATGGGCACAACCTCCTAGTGGTAGAATGAGATGTAGTGTCGACAATGTGTCTTGTCGGAAGCATAGTTGGAAAGTTGTTCAAAGTGAATTGATACGTCGTTATAGCCGTGTTATCTTTCCAATACTGTGTCGCCTTAATTGTAAAGAAATAGAGTAGCCAATGTTGCACTCTTTTCTAAATGGTGCTGCTTAGAATACAATGTTTTAGTCGAGTCTCCTGATAATATTTCGAGTGTTTCTCTTCTTATGGAGTAGGCTTTATGTCCCCTCTTGCATCTTACCATTTCATTAATCAAGATTTAAGGGTAGCCGCAACCCCTTATTTCAAAAAAAAAAAAACTTGTAAACGTGATTGAAGGCAGAAAGAACATCAAACCCTAATTTAAATATTTGAGCAATTTCTTCAAAATCAATTTCGGCTAGCTAGGAGTTGAGACAACTTAATCCCATTTCCTATCAAACAGAACATGAACATGATCTTAGCAAGAAAATACCACTTTTCAATTTTCTTTTTGAATTACGTACGCAAATCGGCTGGAGGTCTACTATAATGATGAATTCTTCCTTGTTGATTATAAAAGAACACGACCATACAGTTTCTACTCTATGAAGATGACAACTTGATAAACTGGTACATATAGCAAATAGATCGACTTATAGATTATCGATCATGTATACTCATTTGTATGTATTTTCCATTATCTTCTACAGATGTATTGATATAAAAACCATTTCTAACACCTTGCAAATTGTGAAGCATAACACTAGGTGCGGGAATAAGAAGATTCGAATACAACTGAGACAAAGAAGAAATCAAACTTTGTTCGTTCATAAACGAAACTCAAGTATAAAGTATTAGACTGATTAATTAATTGTATTGCCGGAAAGAATGCCAATAATGAGCCTTGCAATCTGTTTTTCTCCGAATGCATACATAACCTCTTCCATTTTGCTAAATTTGTTGCTTGAACGTAATGAAGTTAACATAAGTTGACCTCAGTTAGGCTAAAATTTTAAAACTTGGTATTTTAATGTGGTCGCAAGGTTAAGACCGTCGGATTACACGAAAGAACAAGATTAGTTGCACTTTACATTTCAGAAAAGCCGGATCCCACACAGATAGCTACCTCTTAGAAGGCTTCGAACCAACAATTGGAACAAGCACATAATACATAGAAGGCTTCGAAGTACTAAACATTTCTTGTTTCGCAAACGATGACTTACGTACTCTGATGTTGTAGACGAGGTGGGCCAAAACAAAATGCGGAAAAGAGTCATCTTTACAAAGCAGAGACAGTTGCATTGGGCTGGTCCAATTGGCATGACATATGAGATTCATGATTTTTTAAAGAGAATTTACATTACAAAATGGTGAAGTTAGAGTGGGAGTTACCATCAGTGTGTTATCAAATACAAGTTTTGTGCTTTCTACCCCCATGTGTAGTGTGAATGTATGATTCATATACACTTGCCACACAACGAAGATATTCTGTTTATGAAGTTAGATGTATTTTGATATATTGGATGAAATTAAAAAGCTAGAAGATTTATAAGTATTAGATATTAGCTTGGATCAATATACTAATATATATTTTAATAAAAAAATACTAATATATTAATGTCGTTGCATATATTATTCGAAATTGCATGATATGTTGTTTGACAAAATAATTCACAAAGACATAATAGATATTCACTCACGTGTACAATATAATTTCATATAAGAGAGCACACACATTTAGAACACATACGTACATCTAGAAAATCTTCATCTCGTCACTTTAATCGTCACTTTAATCTTATAAAGTATCTTTAACAAAGTAGCTAAAAGTTATAATTTTCAAAAATTATAACTTTTAGCCATTCCAACAGAATAACTAAAGTTAAGCTACATTAAGCTGCATTTAGCTTTGAGTTATTTTCAGTAACTATATTTAGTTAAGGAGGAGAAAGAAAATCACCCAAGTTATAACTAAAAAACTATATTTTTTAACGTTAATAATTTAGCTATAACTTTCACCGTTAAAATTAAAGCCAAATTAGGTTATCTTTTTTAGCTAAAAATAACTATAACTATGACTTCATTGTTGGAGGTGCATAAAATATATTTTTTAGACAATTCCAAAAGACTTTAAATGTACAGTTAAATCGTCCTTTTATATTTGAATTAAATGTAAGAGTTATATAGCATACCAAAAAGTCAAAAGGTCAAAAGATCCGTATTAGTTGATGTATACATATTCTTTTGGAAATTCAATTTATGAAACTACTCAAAAGGTCAAAATTAAAGATTCCCAAGATTCTAATTTGTCATTGTATTGGTGTCAATCAGTTATAATGCATAGGCTGCCTAGCTCCATATAGCTAATCCAGAAACCTGTTCATTTCTCAACATTAAAACTACTTATAACATGAATCATCTAAGGTTACGTCCGGTCGCGGAGCGAGCTTTCAGTGTCGGGGGCACCCAAAACAAAACATGGGGAAGGAAACGAATAACGTAGAAGAAAAACTTAAAAAAACCAATGTACAAACCCCTTGGATACTTAAAATAACAATCTCCATTGTCTCAGATCTTTGCATTAGTAATTCTAACCTCATAAAAGGCAGTTAAACGGTCCGTCTCACTCGCCAAGCTCCGGTCCAGAATCTCCGATATCTACGATGCTCCTTCCTCGTTCCTCCTCAAGTACCAGCTCACGCGCCGGACTCCTCCGCCGCCGCGATCGGCTCCGACGAAGACGTCCGCCGCATGGTTGAGAAATTCGACAAGCTCGAGAGCTACGGTAAGTCCGCGCGACTCTGGCTTTTCGTTTGTAGTAGTAGTAGCAGCAGCAGCAGCTACGACGAATCCGAGCTTTTGCGACCGAATCGGGCCGGGTCGGGTGGACCCCAAGGGTTGCTGCGGCGGCTGTGGTTAGTAATAAGACCGGCGATGAGTCGCTGAGGAAGATGGTGTTGCTGAAGCAGCAGCAGCTGCTGTTGGCCAAGCAATCGGTTATGAATTTAGGCCGTGATGATTATAATAGAGTGGATCTGAATTGCGGTAATGTAGCTCAGTTTTCGGTGGCTAGGTCTAGTAATAATAGTGCATTGAACCCTAGAGATGGGAAGTCGAGGTTTTAGCAGCACAGGTTCTGAAGCCGCCGGTGAATTGCGCCGCCGCGGTGGTACCGGGGTGTTACAACGGTTGTGATGCTAATTTGAATAGAGAGAACATTGTGCCTTGTAATGTGGTGAGAAATGGGTTGAGTAGTCAATATGGTGATTCTTTGGTTGGGAAAGTGAGTCCTGTGAAGGTGTGTGGTGGATTGAATAGCAGTGTTAGGAATCATAGGTTTGGTGTGAGTGATATATAGTAGACATCAGCGGTGTTATCCGGTTTGTGTTCGGAACCATAGGAGCAATGTAGTAGCTGAGATGGGGAGACAGAGGAGTGTTAGATTGGATGGGAGGTTTGTGGCGAGGAAATGTTACCTTGGGGTTAAGCCGCATCTGATAGCGAAGCAAGGGTCCGCTGTGAGAGTATATCATCATCTTCATCATCCGAATTTGTGGAGGCATCGTGGTGGGATATCTGAGTATGCAATGGCAGAAAGGTTGAGGATGTTGCGTGGTGTCCAATATATTCACCAGAAGCGATGTAAACAGAAAGGCGATGCACTTTTGCAGAATTTGAATGTTGATTCGGAGGAATACCGTGTCGGTTATTGTGGTGCATTTACGAATGTGGGTGAAATCATGAGTGAGAGTTTGTCATCATCTGGGAGGAATATGGACATTCAGGAAGATCTTTTAATTGGTTCTGGTTTTGGAAAGTTTGAAGGTCAGTATTTGTAAAATTTCGATATTTTTAATCTTATTTACAAATAATTTGAGTTCGATTTGATGTAGCGGTAAAAGATTTTGACCGTCAGTAAGTACTGAGGTGTCTCAGGTTGACTTTTTATCGAATTGATGAAGTCGGTCGACTTTTGGTGAAAAGTATAGAATTTGTCGATATGAGTTCGTAAACGCGAGAATCTTCAAAATCTGAGTTACGACGAGAAAGTTATGATCAACAGAAGTTTTGATCAATAGAAATTTATCGGAAATACTTTACCGTAAATGTCGGAGTATAAATAGAGTTTTCCATTTCGGGAAGAGGGGAGACTTGCCATTTGGGCCAAACGGGGTTACCGACTCTCCACGGCGAAAAACGTCGGCGAGTTCGACTCCGGCGAGGCCATACCGTCCAACCACTATATCAGCCGACCCATATATGAAAATGTTTAGCTCGAGTCCCTCTATATTTTTCCCATAGTCTCCGACCCCGATTTGATTGGAGCAAGCTAGAATTTTGATCGAAAGTAACCGGAAAAATCTAAGTTTTGGGTCGTGGTGATTTCCGGCGAGTTGGTTGTTGAGATAGGTAAGGTTTGAATCGTCTTGATCTATTGATTGTGTTTGTGTGTGAAAGAATTTGGTTACAGACGTTTATCGTCGGAATCCGGCCGAAATTTGGCATGGGTTGTTTGGAAGAAGTTAATGGGTTCAAGGAGAGCTTTCCGTCTATGTATCATTTGTCGTCGTCGGTGGTGGCGCATGGACTATGCGCCATCGTCTGTGGCGGCACATGGCCGGAGAAATGACTAGAAAATATTTTCCTGAAATGGGTCGAGTTATATGTTATTAGAATTGTTTCGACATTATGATTGTATTCATGACGTTTAATTTGTGTTTAGAGATAGTCGACCCAATGGGTGGGCGGTGGTGACGGGGTTCGCCACCAGTGGTGGTGCGGTCGACAGAATAATCTAGTGTGTCCCACTTAGCGATAATTGAAATTGTCGGAACAAGTTATCTAAGAGAATTACGATGTGAATTATTATTGTTAAATATTAGTCAAAATTTATCGAAATTAGTTGAATATTTAATATTTTGATATTTTTGGACATTATAATTAATTAAATTGATGGTCCTGTGCTCTCTTCTGATGTCAGTAATATTGTGACTTGGGATGCCTTGCTAGGACCTCAATCAAAGCCTACAGATCCCATGGATGAAGGACAGCTTATCTCAGAGCCTCAAATTAAGGAAAGAAATGTTGCTGCATCGCCTCTTTCATTCCATTATTCAGCTAAGCTAGAAAAGGACTGTGAGCGGGAGTAAATCCGGCCCAATAATGGTGAGAACGTAGGATTATCAGTGACTACGTAGGATTGTCACTGAGGAAGAACGTAGGATTGTCAGAGAGGAAGAACAAGACCTTCACTGGTTCTTACAACAGACCAGACACTTTCTTTGAGGGCTATGAGGATTTGCAATGGTTATATTACTATTGTGTAATTCAACTGTTCATAATAGATATAGCTGTTGGGATCCCTCGATGGAGGAGATCAAGGAAATAGTGGGCCTGGGTGATCGAGCGGTCTGGCGAGCGGCCCATCTCGATCAATAGTGTTCTATCGAAGAGTCTCGATGTAAAGCGTCTAGCGAGGTTCGCTGGAGGAAGGCTTTGACTTCGATGAGTCAGTACCAAAGAAGGAAACCGATACATAAACGGTTTTGGTTTTCTTTGGGGAATCCGATTCCTAATTGGATTATGTAAGTCTACATGCCTTGGTCTATAAAAGTGCATGTAGGCATAAGGGATAGAACAAGATCACAAGTTGAAGAAAGAACATAAGTTGAAGAGCATTGAGAATTCTTCTTTCTAGCATTGAGAGCTAGAGGTTGTTCTTCTTTCTAGCATTGAGAGCTAGAGGTTTGGTGAGGTATAGGAAATTCTTGTTTAGGTGAGCAAGTAAGTTTGTAATCTTCTTATTCATCATAGTGAATTCAGGATACTCTCCCCGTGGACGTACACAACCTTGTTGTGGAACCACGTTAAAACTTGTGTGTGTGTTTTTCGATCTCGTACTGTTTGGTGTGTTAGCTTCCGCAACAAGCACAACTAATTAGTATCAACTGAGGACTGATATCCCCAACAATAGCCCCTTGTATGAGTTCTCTTAGAGAAAACGGACTGTACGTCTCATAGATCTGGCGCATTTGAATGATGAAGAGTTTTTCCTTGCTGTAATGTGATGGTCCATTCTCCTTGGCTTTCCTTCTTGTTTGTGGTTGTGGCCCTAAGAATGGCTGGCCATCATTTTACACAAACAAATCTAGCTGGCCTCCTAAGTTTTCCCAAGGTTGCCACCAATCATTTCTATTATCTCCATCCTTGTTTGATGACATTGCTTTTTCCCTTTTGCGCAAAATAGCATATTGTTCCATAACGAAACCAAACTTTCTCCAAAAATGTCTCCGAGGAGTGAGCTGTGTTAGATTTTGTTGTTCTCGGTACAATGTGGTAGCATTTGCAACAAAGTCTTCCTCTAACATAATGGATTGCATAAAATATATATTTGTCGCTAAGAATCCGGATAGATAAATGGAATAAGTTTTTATATTTCGAAGTGAATAAGCTCCGAATATAGTCAAATATAGTCATATCGAATAATCTAATCGCTAATTCCCGATTACAAATTCAAATTTTTTAAGTTTAGATTTCATCATCAATTATTAGATTTCGTCCTGTTTTAAACAAGTTTGAAGCTCTAAATAAAGTAAAAAAATAAATTAATACTCGGACATGAGTGGTCCACGTCAGCACACACCAATATAGAAGGAGAGAGAGGCATGGACTGGAAAACAACGACGGTCCAAGTCGGAGCTTAGTGGTTGCATCTTTATATATAAAGGCCTCCTCTGGACTTCTCTCTCTCTCTCTCCCTCGGTAGCTGCTGCTGCTGCTCATGCTCATGCTCAATCACTTACCCTCAAAGCTGCTTCTATCTCCAGCAGCTCGTTTGCTCGCTCTTCCCTCTGCTGCTGCTTATTTATAAAGCGCTTTCTAAAGTCTACGCAGAGTCCAAATCCAATTGAATCGGGGAGTTAGGGTTTGAGAAATTTTAATCTGGTAAATTCCTTTTAATCCTTTTTTCTTTTACCTAATTCGAGGTCCGATTGTTCGCTGGATCTGAATGCTTTCGTTTCTCTGTATCGATTCGAGTTTTTTTTTTTTTAGGGGTCTGTTGTTGTGGCGGCTTTTTGGTTATAGAGTCGTCGGTGTTAGAACTTTTGTATTATGAAATTGGGATTGGGGTTTGAGGTGGATTTTTGTTTATGTTTTTGGTGAAGCTTTGTGTTTGGTTTCGGTATTGGTTTGTATGATTGTTAATTGTGAGAAATGAAATTTAATCGATGTTTTTTTATTGAGCTGATAGATTAACATGCTCAGAATTATTGGGTATTGCTCGTAACTATGGCAATGAATAATGAAGAATTGTGGTTGAGCTCTATCGAGATTTTTCAGTTCAATAAAATTTCATTTGGATCCATATGTGATCTTTTGTATTTGTGTGAGTTACCGAATTACTACCGAGCTCTAAGTTGTGAGCTACTTCTTGTTTTGGTGTTCTTTGAATGCCAGTGTTTTGGAGTATTCTTGAGGCTTGGTTTTGTAATTGTTGCTTCATAGGAAGAAGAATGCTCGAGGATTTGTTCTTGATACCAGAAGAATTTTTACGATAGTGTAGTTAGATGCTATATGTTTACCCTTATGCTACCTATTGTATCATGGTCGTTAGGTGTACACAGGACACTGATTTGCTGAATTTTGTGTGTGAATATGTGCTCGGATGATAGTGTCCAATTTGTATGGAGGAGACTGTTCTCATGTTGCTCACGTTATGATGTAATCCTTCTTATAGTCAGTAGTCTTGCGCGACTATCTTTTGGGGAGAGTGTGAAGTATATCTGGTCGCTCAAGATGCCTAAGGAGAGGAGGGACCGATCTGTGTCGAGGGAGAGGTACAGAGCATCTCCTTATCCATGCAGCTCCAGTCATACAAAGCGTCCCTCCCCCAAAATTCCTTCAGAGACTGAGGAGAATGTGAAAGAATGGGAAGAAGTCAGGTGCCCTGTTTGCTTGGAACATCCACACAATGCAGTGCTCCTCATATGTTCATCTTTTGAAAAGGGGTGCCGACCGTACATGTGTGACACAAGCTACCGGCATTCAAATTGTTTGGACCAGTTCTGTAAGTCATTTTCAGAAGAAACCTCACCAGAGATGCCACCACATGAAGAGACTCAACTTTCAGATGATCAGTTGCCTGTATTTGGACCTCCTGACTCTGTATTTACTGAAGTGCCAAGCGACGATGCTGAGGAAGAACTCCCCAACATGATTCCCGTATCATGTGAACACCAAGAACCGCCCAAGATTGTGTGCCCACTCTGCCGCGGGGAGGTGAAAGATTGGATTATTGTGGAGCCTGCTCGCTGTTTCATGAATGCAAAATCAAGAAACTGTTCTTGTGAGGAGTGTAGTTTTACCGGAACCTATACAGATCTGAGGAAGCATGCAAGGCTGGAGCACCCGCAAGCACGCCCATCCGAGGCAGACCCAGAGCGTCAGCGTTCCTGGAGGAGTTTGGAGCGCCAGAGGGACATTGGCGATCTTCTCAGCACACTCCAGTCTTCACTTGGAGAGGAGAGGGGCCAGAGGGACATTGGTGATCTGCTCAGCACACTCCAGTCTTCAATTGTAGAGGATAGGGGTGATGACGGCAGCTTGGCAGTAGAACAAGATGGGGGCTGGCTAACTGTATTCTTTCTAGTCCGAATCTATCGGCCCACTTCTGGTTCCAGTTCCAGGAGCAGCAGCTGGTCGCCTACCACAAGAACTAGAGCACAAATCAGTATGAGAAGGAGGGCAAATAGACTCTGGGGAGAGAGCTACGAAGGTGAAGCTGCATCTTCTTCAAGAGAAGTGGATAATGAATCCTCAGATGGTGGCTCGGCCCCGGCTAGGAGGCAGAGTGCGCGTCTCCAGCAAAGGCGGCGGACAACACCAGACAACAACAGCAGCAGCAGCAACTACAACAACAACCAGCCATGATTGCAGACGAATGTAGAGTCGGCGAAATTGTTTTATCAGTTAAGATTTGGAAAGTAAGTTTGCTAAAAAGTTCTGTAATCAGCAGCTGTCAGTCACTTGCTGATGATTGAAATTCTGATTAAAGAAATTTGCGTGAGATTAAAAAGGTCCGTCAACTCGGACTCAGGTGGATCAACATCAAGGATTGAAACAGAAGCTGGAATCTGCTCCTTGCCCGGAGAGTGTGCTCCGTACTAGGAATTTGGAGCGGAGATAAACTATGGAGAGAGTGAAAGAAATGTAATTTTCTGGAAAACTTTATACTATATCCAAAGATTTGCTTTTGCAAGTCTTTTCAATTTCCATATATTTTACTTTCTTTCCTTGTACTGATATTAGTAAACCATTGAAGCTATTTCAAAGCCTAACGAGGCCAATTATACTTCCATCATAATCAGCATTTTATTCAGACGTGACTTTGAAATGAATGAAGGAAGAAAACATTTAGCTCAATGTTGATGTGCTTAAAATGTTGTTGATCTTGTGACAACATTTTCTCCTTGACCACCCAATTTTGGAGGTTCTCACCAACTGGATCTACAATTTTGATCTAATAACCTAACTAGTGTGAGTTTGGTGGAAGAGACTTTATGTTATCTGTCTATGGTGTTTAGATTTTATGTTCTTTCCTTCCGTTTAAATTATGTATAATTGTAGGCGTTGCGATATGTTAGGATTTAGTGTGATATTTTCTTTCATATTTGAGTATCGGAGGGAGTACATATATCTTTAATATGAATTAAATTATCTATGTAAACTGCAAGTATAGTTTATTTTAATGTATTATTTGAGACTGCTTCTTATATGCGGTCCTGAAATCACAACCATAACAATATCTTATTTTATTTATTTATAATTAATTTTTCTAATAAATCTTAAAGCAGTTTTAGATATCCGAGAAGTCATCCAAACATCCCGGACGAGTTAAACTAAGTTTTCGCGATATATATAAATATATATATATATATATATATATATATATATAAAAGCCTCTCCCGCGAAATTCAGAGTCCATTGGTGTCTGAAGAATACATTGTACAACGACAACCGAGAGATTCAATAAGAAACTGGTAGACCCATGTTGGGTCATGTTTTTCCACTCTCTCAATTATTATTACTAATCTAATTTCAATTCAATTCAACTCCCTCAGAAAACTAAAAAAAGCTCTAACCTTTCCTCTCTGGCCGGAGCCGGATCTATCCTTCTCTCAATTTTTAGGGCTCGAATGGATTGGTAAAGGCGAAGAAGCCACATTTGGAATCTTGGGTTTGTTTTTGTTGCAAATTTCGAATAAGACTTTTGAGCCCAAAAAGGTCAAAAACTTTATTTGACTATGGGGGCAGAGAGCTCCTCCAGCGCCGGTGGGGTTGATCGGAATCACGAGACTCCGGTGGTCTTGAATGTCTACGACCTCACGCCTCTCAACAATTATTCCGTCTGGTTTGGCCTCGGAATATTCCATTCCGGTATTGAAGGTATAATGGGCCCTTTCTCAAAATTCAACCTTCGTTGGTTTTCTGATCTGGGTATTGGTTTTTTGTGTTGCATTTTGGATTTTTTGGGTTGTTTTGATTTTGATGAATGTGTGGTTGTGTGTTGGGCCTGTATGTGAATTTGAAAGATTGGTGCTTTAGAAGCTTAAAATGTGTGTACTTGAATTTGTGATTTTGAAACAGAGAGGTCTAATCTGAATCGACTGTGGATTCTGTCTGGTTTATAATGTAATGTGTGATGTGCTTGGTGTTGTTTCGTAGTGGTTTTTTGTTTGCTCTGGATAGCAATTAGGTGCTAAGCGGCCGGCAATGTATGAGTACTATTGCTAGGGGACCTTGGTTTAATGAATCAATGACTTATAGCTAGGTAAACTTAATGGATGTTTACCTTGATTTAGTTGTGGTGAATTAGATGAATTTAGGGATGGTGGAGTTTCATACAAGGATATCATGGTTTGTGTGAAAGTAATATGAATTTAGGGATGGGAACAGCTGGAACAATTCAAATAGAAGCTAGAGTTTCTCTGTTTGAAGAATTGAATTGAATTGAAATGAAATGAATGATCTATGTCCTTTGGTTCTATTTTTAAATGGATACTGTGTAACCATGTTATCTGTTGTCTTTATCATTGACAGTTCATGGTAAAGAGTATGGTTTTGGAGCCCATGACTTCCCAGTTAGTGGAGTTTTTGAAGTGGAACCAAAGAGTTGCCCGGGTTTTATATACCGAAGCTCTATTTCACTTGGCCGAATAAACATGCCTCCCTCAGAATTTCGAACATTTATTGAGAATGTTGCTTCAGAGTATCATGGGGATACCTATCACCTCATCACCAAGAATTGCAATCACTTTACAGATGACATGGCATTCAGATTGACAGAAAAACGGATTCCTGGATGGGTGAATCGGCTTGCTCGGCTAGGTAAATAGAACTTCTTAAACTAATCTAGTACTTATTCATTTTACATGCATTAAATTGTTTTTTTTTCAGATAGAATAAATGTCATTAAAGCAACCAACTGTTTTTGAAAATTGGGCATAAACTGAAAGTGATAGTAATGTGTTTGCTGGACGGAAAATCACTCCCATTTTTGTTGTAGTGGATAAGTAGCTGTCTTGAGATTAATATAACCGCATTAGACGTATACAAATAAGCCTATACTTTATTGTTCGGTAAATGATATCATTTATTATGGCCTTAAGTTTAGCCATGAGCCCATGAGGGTTTGCATTTCAATTGTTTGTTCATATCATATTCTGCGAACTCATTTTTGGAGATGAAAGAACTCACACAAGGTCGTATGTTTTCTGTTACTCAAAACCAATTGTGAAGAATACATTTGATCCTATATTTTGGTTGGACTTTCAGGTTCGTTGTGCAGCTGTCTTCTTCCAGAAAGCCTTCAAGTGACTACCGTTAAACAGATACCTGAATACCACCATGAGTCAGGTAGTATTTCAGCTCAGTATTAGACGTCTTTTGTGCTTTAGTTGTTGCTATACTATTTAACACTTGGAACTTAATGCGCTGCTTCTCTTTTCCGGTTGTGTCCAGAAGAAGATGGCACTTCAAGTCTGTCAATCAACACTCCTCGTCAGTCAACAGAAGTTGATGATCAAGAAAAGTGTCTGCTGTCACCATTGGCAGCACTGTCACCGGTGTCTGGCAGTGGAGATGTGCATTTTATTAAAGAGGCTCACAAGTGACATCGACACATTCCAAAAGGAGGAAAGAATCTTTCTCCTGCAAAGGGCTGCTAGGCCCATTATTCTTCTGCCCCCGTTTTTGTAATGTGGACGATGATTCACTGGGAAGGATAGTAGCTGCTCCTGTTTTCACAACGGAAGCTGCCTCAATTGCATTCACTGTTGTATGCACAAATGTTGATCTGATTTGCTTTAATTTGGAGTCTACTTACTTTTCTGTACCATATTGACCACGTTTTGAACTTCCATTTTTGAAGCTGTGGAATCTGAAACTAGAAGGTAGTTTGTTGCAACTTTTTTGTGTATGAAATGAAGGCTCTGGACGGGAAGCTGTTTTTGCTAGTGGAAATGACATGTCTATCTGCTTCTATCTAAACGATTTTGCTACAACTCTGGTTTTTTTTTGCAGGTACAGTGTGGTGCATTTACCGCTCTTAAAAGCTTTTGGTGCAAGTTGTTGCAACTCTGAAGAGTTCTTCTGTGATTCTGGGACTGTGATCCATGGCCGGCAAATAGATCAAGAGTGAAAAGGAGCTAGGATATAAGAATATGTCCAGTTTACATGTGGATTATCAAATTTCACCAAGTCCGCTATGCATGTTTAGAGTCAAATAATGAGTATCTTATTACATACGAATATGGATTTTTATCCAACCAGCCTTTTTAAAGGACACGTTTGGGTCATAACTCGCTACCAAACCACTAGAAATCCCCATCTTTCTTACATCTCCCTTCCATTTTATGCCTCTTTTGATGTTTGTCTGTGGGCAACCTATGAGGAAGTTCCGTCGAGACCCAGCTTCGACTTTAGCCATCCACAAACCTCATCCATCTCTTCAGGAATTGTATAATGACCAAGCCTGCATTTTTGAAAGAAATATTGTTATATTTTCTGAAGGGTAATATAGTCGGCAACTTCTCCACAACATGTCAAACCACATACCCATTGTAAGATTTGAAAGTCACATCCTGAAAGCCAGTTCCACTCAAGGCCCTTGAAGATTTCTCACCAAACTTATACGGAACCACATCATCACCTGCAGTTGGCATAGCAATGTAAAACTCGGACAGACAGCTAAAACCAGTGTAGATTAGGAAACTTTAAATACCTTTCCCATGACATAACAAAATTGGAAAGGAGGCAGCACATCTTGCTGCTTCATTTGCTCCTTCAAACTTCTTATTCAAGTTCCTAAAAAGAATTGGACTTGTAACTAACTGCAAAAGAGTATACAAGGATTTAGATAAAATGAGGAGTGTGAGAAGTCAAACTTGGAACACGGAAGCCATCCACTGAGTCCAACAACTGCACTCAGATTTGACGGGTATGGAGTTCCATTCCCATATTTCTTTAAAGTAAAGCAGGTGGCAGAGTATAGAGCTGTAGCTGCACCCATACTAAAACCTCCAACTCCAAGTTTAACTGCAGCAGAAAGAACTTGACTTAATACAACGTGAAAACATCCTTTCAAGACATGCCAAAGATTCTGCTGAGTCTGAAATCTGTAAAGGCTTCTTTTAGTGTCACACAACACAAAATCAAAGACTGTACAAACAATAGAAGAAACCATAGAATGGAATGAGCAAGCAAGAGGGAACCCTACTGTCATCGGGCTCTGTTGACAGCAAATTTGCTACATGAGCTGCAGAAGAATCCAAACCCTCTATATCATCTGGAGCATCTTCTGAAAGTTCTCCAAGATCAAACCCTGTTTTATATCAGACAAGCATTCAGGGTACTTGGGAAGAATTGACTTTATTACAACAGAACATAATTTTCTTTTGGAGTACTTGGGATGAGATTGCTGATAATAAATCAATCATTTCTCTGAAAACCAGATGACATTACTAGAGAAGTACATATGGCTGATTATTGTTGACGTGAGTATAAAGTAAAGGAAGTATGAAACTTACATGCAGTGGAAGGAAAGCCACCAAAAACAGATATTGGTTGAGTAGGAGCAGTGGGACAAATCCATTTAATCTGCGTCACAACATTTATATATACCTATATCAATAACGAGAAGATTTAACTTCCAAGAGTGTAAATAAATTTATTCTTACGTTTGGAAGAGGGAGGGTTTCCAAAAGCTGGGACCAGCTGCCAAACAGAAAAACATAAAGCTTAGAGAAGAATCGAAGCTTGAAGTGCTAATTCAGGTAATATGGATAAATCTAGTATGAGTTAATAAAAGAAAGTCATTTAAATCAAAAGTGAATTCATAGTCAAATTTCTGAAAAGAATAGGGTAAACAAGCAATGGGAACAAGAACCACCTTGAGCCATTATCACCAAGGCCATGCAGCCAAACTATGGTGGCCTGGTGTTTGCCTTTAGGTCTGACTACATAGGTTCTTCCAAACTCAAATGCCCTTCTAACAGTTCTACCACCTGAAATCAAGTTGTAATCTACTTTAATAAGAAAAGATGGAGAGTAGAGACTAGAGATAGCCAACAGAATGTCTTTTCCAATCAAACAGCCAACTATATTACTAAGAAAACATTGAGAAACAAATATCAATAACTTAAAAAAGGCAAGCCACAGTATTCGGAACTATCAAATTGAAGATAAAGCTCATTTCAAGCAAGGGACACCCATTTATGAGACCAATTGCCAACATATAATGCTGTTAAAAATGGGAAACAAACTAACCAGAACCCACAGATGGCGAAGTAAAGCTCATATTAGGCACCTTCAAAGACAACAGCGCCAACCACCCTCCTACTGCAGAAACTGTAAAGACTAAGGAGCACAAGACCTGGAATGATAAAACACCAGCAAATTCAGATTATTCCCTCTAACAGCTAACTTATAATTCCAATGGAGCATCTCGACCCCATCTATAGCCTAGGTGACCTTGCACCATGGCAATGCTATGTAGGTTGACAATTGTCTGATCACCCATCTCTATTCAAAATTAGAACTTAAGCAGAATAACAAACCATATTTGAAAAAAAAAGAAGTAAATTTTGTTTGACATTGTTGAGAAACCATAATCAGAATCTGATTCTTTGCTGACACTTATGATGACTAACTTTTCAACTTCATAAACATAAAACATAATGTTCAATAACCCGTCGGAACAAATCTTACAGCTTCAAAAAGAACTTACCTTTCTTACCGAAAAGGAGAAAAGAACTAAATTTTGAGAAGCTAACCTTACAGTAAGAACTGAAGAAATTGGCGCCTTCCTCTTATTGAACTAAACAAACCATAATCTAGTAACAAAGTGCTAATACAAACAACAACGAACTATAAATTTTGCAGCTTCAGAATTTAGTTTTTTTTTCAACTATCAAACAGATACAAATGAGCCAAATGGTGCTTCAAAAGACTCTTATCAATCATCTGGGCTGAGGTCCATGTCTTACATACCAATGCCATATGAAGATTCCCACCACTAAAAATGTCAAATTCATCAGCCAAAAATCGTAAAGGTTCTACCTTTAACATCATCTAAAGCTAAATTAAGACTAGAAACAAAAAAATGGTAACATCTGTGAACCCAATACTCCTCAAAAACTAAACCTTGACCTTCTACAATAGCAAAACCACGTAAATAGAGAGAATCATAAAAAGATGGTATCTTTGAAACATGGGATACAAACCAAAAGTGACCCATATAAAATTAAGCAAAAAAATAAAAATTAAACATGTATCTGGGTTTTAGATCTTTGCACCATTTTTACAGACCTCTTTAGCTTTGGTGGTTGGTCTTTCGATTATTTCCTCCTCTCCTCACTTTCTTCTCTGCTTCCCCCAAATATTTTCTTCATTTGTTTTGTTGTTTTATTTAGATTGTCGCTTACTCCTTGACTCCTTGTTATTTATATGATTCAAATCTCCTCCGTTGATATTACTGTACGGCAAGTTTTAGCTCTACTGATGTATGCCACGTGTTTTGTATTAAGTTGGAGGACAGAAATGTTGTCTTAGCGTTGATAGACCCCAAAAGGCCACTTGAGATCTAGAAATTGGTGGAGATGGGTCCTATTTATAAGGTGTGGGGCCCCAAAAAAAAGTAATATTATTTTTTATTATAATTTTTAGTTAAATTTCAGACAGTTTCTATTTACACCTCATTATTTTCTCTTTTCACCTCTTTTCTTTTTTAAATCAACTAAAATCTAAAATTAGCCTTTAAGATCAAAAACAAAAAATATTTGTCTCCTTCGATAATTCAATCTTTCTTAATTCATTTAAAGTTTGAAATTTATTATCTCTTTTCTCATATGTTTTTCCATCTCATACTTGATTTTTATTAACAACAAAAAATTATTTACGGAGAAAAGTGAGTCTGAAACAAGAATTAATTCATGCACTACCCAATTAATTAATAATGGGAATTCGAAAAAGGTGAAGAGATTGAGTACGAGTTATATACCTATTTATCTCATTGATACCAATTAAGCAAATTTTTAAACCAAGATCGAATTAACAGTCCCAATTTGGTCTAGGGAAAGGTTTGAGTTTTTTTTTTCTAGCAACTTAAAGCTCATTGGATAAGTTTCAAACAATTAAACATGTTTTTCGTAAATATTCGGTGACATGGGTCTACCGTCTCAATGACTCAATCTACTATTTTTATACAAAATTAGAAGTCCATAGCATAGCAATTGAATCATATGCAGCTTAAAGAAGATAACAGCTTTTAACAACGATGTGCTTCTATTCACAGCCATAGTGGCTATGGAGTCAACCAATGTAGGATTGAACACTCTGTTCAAAGCTGCAACCTGTGATAGGTTTACAGTTCTTGCTCTTCTTCCAGCTCCTCTCTCTCTCTCCAACTCTACTGGTTTTATTTTGAAGGGCAATATGGACAATTTCAGGATAAAAATTGGAAGAGAGGTGTATTGAGCAAATTGAAAGGTCCCGGTAAAAAAACTCAAGTTTTAAACCAATGGTTTGGTTCAATAGCATCAAAGTTTTTACATCAATTTTGGACCATTTGATTAAAAAGCTTTGAAGGGTGGAGATGAATGACACCTTGCCAGTCAATAAACGAAAAATAAACAATTATTTCGAATATAGGTATTTATATTCAATCTCTATTATTATTATTTATGTCACTTCATCTTCTTGGAAAATCTGATTTGTAATCGTCTGGGTTTGTTCCTTCGAGCTACTCCCTTTTTTGTGTTGATGAATTTAGATCATGGAATTTAGGTGATGTTGGTGCTCTGCACCAAACTCCAAATGGGCACGTCCAAGGCTACCGAGTACTAACAACTCAATATCTGTACAATACGTTAATATCCTCTGGGCCTCTGGAAAATTTGAGATACACGGCACCAAAGCTTAAATTGATTACTGCGAACATTTCCCAGTTCCCATGCTTTCGTCTCATTGAGATATGTAATGTCATTCAAGTCCTCTATCACTGTTAAGAACCCTATTCGTTTGGATTGAAATCTTTGCATTTTATTTAGAGCATCTACAATGACAATCTTCACTAAAGCTAATCGAACCAAACAGCAAGAATGAGGAATTCGTTGCTCTTGACGATGACTACAACATTAACTTGCAAATTAAATTCAGATCTAAAGGCTCTTCCACACTCTCTGTCCCTCTTTCACCAAATGTTCTTCGATCTTTTCTTTTCTTTGCCTTCAATAGGAGCAGCTCGATCGAAGAAACGAGAAGATGAACAACCCATATTCCAAGAAGAGACTCCGATAATAACGACAATAATTGAAATAATTATATTCGAAATAACAGTTTGATTGTCAATGTGCCCCTCATCACCACCATGAAAGGCTTTTAAATCCAATGGCTCAAGGTCGACGTAAAAATTTGTGATGTTATTGAATTCAACCCTTAAACTAATAGATACTTGATACACAGAACAATGTAAGTGTATTGCTCTCTATAGAATAATTTTTCTCTTCTTGTATTCTTCTCCGAATTTAATTTAATTTTTTAAAGGACGAAGAACATTAGGTTGTTATAGATTTGTAGTAGTGTTTTGGTCACTTGGTGAATGGTGATCATCACATTGGCAGTTGGGAAATGGTATCTAATGTCAAATAGTGATCCACTCGACCACTTGATCAAAGTCTCCGTCTTTATGGGTATTTAATTGGTTGCTTAAAAGTGTGGTTAAGGTTGATTGTGAAGCACACCCCTCAAGACTGTGGACATAAAATATAAAAAAGAATGCTAATTTAATTTGTTTTTCTGGGTATAACCAAGGAGAATGCATATACGTATAACAATCTGTGGACATAAAATATTAGTCTTCGGCCTACTAAAACAATCTTTTAGCAAGAAGAAGATTGCTATCTTGGTGTTAAAGCAGACATTGCATTTGCATACGAGTAAGCTGAGGTTGAGGTTTCATTATTGCTATCTACTTGTTGAGCTGCCAATGCTGCAGCATTGATGTTTGTCCGGTGATGACCAATAATGTTTTGCTGTGATTCTTCTTGATCATCTACTGTCAAGAAATCAACGATGCTCATTTGGGTATCAGGAGGCTGCTCCACAACCAAACGCCTTTCAAGCATTTCAACCACATGAGACATTGAAGGCCTAAGACTAGCCCTCTCTTGTATGCACCAAATGGCTACATGAACAAGCCTTTTCACCTCTCTTTCATCAACTCCTCCACTATCTAATAGTCTTTGATCAACAATCTCCATCAGCTTGCCTTCTCTCATTTTCTCATTCACAATTTTGGGGAAGTATTGCCACTTCTTTTTAGACTTGTCATGAGTACCCTTCTCGATGAAGCTCACATTTCTTCGGCCTCCAATCATTTCCAAAAGCACCATTCCGTAGCTGTAAGTATCCGATTTCTCTGAAATTCCATGCTCCAAAAGCCATTCAGGAGCTAAGTAACCTCTAGTGCCTCTTATTGTTGTCATGATGTTACTCTCATCTCGTCCTACAAGCTTTGACAGACCAAAGTCCGCCACAACTGCTCGAAAATTCTCATCCACGAGTATATTTTCCGGCTTGACATCAAGGTGCAAAATCCTAGACCTGCAATCATGATGAAGATAGGAAAGTGCTTTGGCAACATCAATAGCAACCCTGTACCTTAAATCCCAAGACAAGCACCCTCCTCGACGATCAGTCCTTACCTTCCTATTGAAAATCCAACTGTCCAATGAGCCATTTGAGATGAAGTCATACACAAGAAAACGAGGCCCTGCAGGATTGACACAGCAATATCCAAGAAGCCTCACAAGATTCACATGTTGTAGACTAGCTATAACAGAAACTTCTGATCTGAATTCCCTATCCCCGCGCTCCTCCACATCAAGCCTCTTTACTGCAACAGGAGTGCCATCACTGAGAATCCCTTTGAAGACTTTAGCAGAAGCCCCTTGGCCAAGTAATGCCGTGAAGTTATCTGTTGCATCTTCTAGCTCCTTGTACCTAAACTTTGTGGGAACTCCAGCCACTTTTCGGAGAAAGCTGTACTCTATTCTTAGCTCACGGCCCTCTGAGTTGTACTGTGATTCCATCTGTTTTCGCCTTAAATTGTAGTGATTTCGGACTAGGAGCCATGCGAAAACAGCAAGGATCACAGCAGTTCCTGCACCACAAATGAGGAAGAATGTACCGGTGAGCTTGAGAGACACACGAGCAACAATGATGAAGATGATGATGGTGATCACTGATGAAGCTGCTATTATGTTAGCTTTTCTGTCCTCCATCAAACCAAAGCTACATTCTTTCTTCTCAAGTCAGGGAGAGAGAGCTAGAGAGGAAATAGAAGTACTTATCTTCTCTCTTATAAGTTTTAACATGATCCACTCTGAATTTATATGTTAATTATTGCTCTTTAATGGCTAGGTCCTAACATCCTTTTCAATATTTAAACCAAAGGGTTTGTATCTGATCTGCCAGAATTGAAAACTTGGAGCATGTGGGTCAGTGTGTTACTTATGACTCAATGAAGCCAGAGAAACCACCAAGAGATTTCACCTACTCATACTTGTCTGACTTCCATATTTTTGTATGGACAAATATTAGGAAACCATTTTGCAGAAACTGAGAAAGTCATTTGTGATATCAAATAGCCATTTTCACATCTGACCAAGTCCTTCACCATTTTCCATATTTCTTTGGTCTTGACGCATTCAATTACTTTAAACTAATGCATGTCATCGAGCTAAGACAACACTTGATGATTATCAGGTTAACAATATTACACTGCATGGGCCTCATATGGTGCTCAAGAAAGACAGAGTTTCATTGAAATATACATTTCAACACTGACTGGAATCATATTATACTTATTCGAATGCTCGTAAAGATCGAAAATTTGTTTTCTAAGTAGTAAGTAACAAGACCCCAAGACCAAGTCCTGCAATCCGTATAGTTTAATTTTAATTTTGAAGCTCACGGATCATGGAGATGAAGAAACCAACAGCACTAGAATTTGTTTATGCTCAAGGAAAGAATAGGCATTGTTATCTGAAACAAATTAACGCGTAATTAGTTTGGACAGACATCAGAAGGAGCTATTCCAAATGGCATTTATCACTATCAGAACACAACAGTGTGCAACAAGCCAAAGTTGTTTAGCAAAAAAATAAAAAAATAAACAAAACAAGCCAAAGTTGTAGATTCGTATCAATATATTTGGTTTGGTCTGACTTATCAAAATGATGAATCGGGCCATTAGAGTCGTTTATAATAGAAATGGCATGTTGGACTAGGCTTTTTGTTACAAACAATTCATATGCATCTGCACTTGCGCCAAGTCTTTTTGCATCTTTTTTGTTTGTTTTTGTTTTAAAGAATATCAATTTATTCAAAAATTAAATTTATCCGGAATTGAACCATGCCATCTCAATCTATGAAAATAATATCAAAGTAACCAACTACTGCATTACTAACTGCTGATTTTTTTTAATCATCTAGTGTCGGGTAAAAACCTTTTAAGAAATTTATTGCGAATCAAGTTATTCCATTATGACACCGAAACAATCTCTAGATTCGATCATACTTTGTCCACTTAGGAATGCTGTAATGAAATTGAGTCACAAGAAAACCAATTTAACGTACCAATTGAAGTGTTTAGCTAACATTACTAGAAAAACAGGCAATTCACACTTAATCACTGTACACAAAGCTAATAATATTCGTGTAAAACATTGACATCAGCGTGTAATTAAACTTGGGTGCAATCCACATGAAGGGAACTCTTTTAATGAGAACCCTTATAATGAGGACTTGATGAGTATATTTCATAAAATTGTCGTAAGAGTCATTTTTTCCGATAATATTTGTACAAAGTTAACCATTAGATGTTTAGATATTGATGAGTATATCATTTCTAAAAAAAATTCATTCAAATTGAAAATCGTTAAGGTATCGAACAAGATCAAATCAATAGACGAACCAAAACTGTCAAACATACACCGTTCAAAATTGATAATTCTTGATTATGAACGACTTAACGATCTTAAATTTTTGTGAAATTTTGCATAAGTGATCTACTCATCATTATCTATCTAACAAACAGTGGATTTGTCCAAATATAAAGAAAAAGTGGGTTTAATGAGAATGTACTCGATCACCAAGTCATCATTATAAGTAGGGCTAGGCACGAGTCAGAATGGATCAGTTCGGGATAAAAATTACGACAATCCCATAGTTTTTTAGCAGAACGGGTCAGTATGGGTATTTTAAAAATAAATCCCAAGAATGCCCGAACTCAAACAGAATCGGTTTGGTACGGGTTCATTTCGGGATCTCTATATTCTCTATTGATAAGAAAAATAATGCAAGAGTATATCTAAAAGTTCCAAAATGATTAAATAGAAACATCTCAATAAGTTTATGATGTTCTCATATAGTAGTAATCATATACCCAATTGCATATATAGATACACAATTGCATAAATAAATATCCAATTGCATAAATACCGATCGACATGGAAGTAATTATATTTTCACTGAACAAATTGCATAACTGTTTTCGATTTACAAACTAAGAAAATAATAGTCAATGAGAACCTTTACGAAGTTGAGGTGATCAAAGTTGTACGTGAAACAGTAAAAGAGGTAAGAAACATCATTTGGAAGTGGGAAAAAAGTGAGATAGTAATATTGTAATACACTAATACATAGAGTTAAATTATGTTGGTATAATATTCGGGCAGGACCGGAATACCATTTACATTAAAAAAAATATATATCATCCCATGTTATTCAAACGGGCCGGAATATGATGAATTTTCTATTCTAAAAATATAAACCCATATCGTCCTTACGGTCCGAAACCGGGTCGGATCGGAATTTTGGAGTCCAAGTGCCTAATTCTAATTATAAGGGTCTTCAATGAAAAATTTCCCTCCAAGTGAAATGTTTTTTCTTTTTTTCGATTACAAAGAAACCAAGAAAAACAGACTAAATAGAACCTCCCCTGCAACAACCTCTCCCAAAGCTATCCAAGTGAAAGGCATTAAAGCAAGAAATAGGAAGAGAATTGTGCCAGTTACGGGTCTACGTAGAACGGTGACCGAGAGCAGCAAGAGAATCAGCCAGATAATTTCCTTCCATCCAAACATGAGAAAATGATATGTTGTCAAACTTTTCAAAAAAAATTTCGAATATCTGTTACCAACGCTTTGATCCTCCAAGGCAATGTAGTTTTCTGATTTATACTGTCAATAAGCACCTTGGAATCTCCCTCCACTTGAAGATTTTTAAAACCACGAAGAGATGCTGCCATCAGACCTGCTCTCAAACCTTGAGCTTTAAGACATTTGATATTCCAAGATCCTTTGTGTTTCTACCGGATTACGCGGGACGCAATCTAGCAGAAGCAAGTACGAGTAATCTCCTTCTTCTCGTCCGAACGCTCGGGCTGTTCGGATGGTCGGGCGCTTCCTCTCCCTTTGGGTGTGCGGGTACGCGTGCTCGGGTATGGCTGTTAGAAGAATACAACGACGAACAGACGGTCAGGGGTAGAGACAGGGGTGGCTTACCTTCAATGCTCCGATGCCTAAGTTAGAAGATGTATTGGATATAACAGTCAATTGAACGTGCGTGAAAGTAGATTGGAGTGAATCAATGAGATGAGATGGAATGGAATGTCGTTTACCTGTAATAAATATTTTACATATATAGGTGGTTGAGTTTGCTGCTTGCCTGTGTTCCTCGATGTGGGACTGGTTTGTACTTGCTGTCATGTGATCCGCACATTCGGATGTGCGCCCCACGGGCACGTGCGCGCTCGGATGGGGTCAGTCTTGTGAGCGGAGTTGTAGCCTTTCTGGTGGTCTTTCGGGTGGTCTGGTAGGTGTTGATTGCCTGCTTAAGTGGATAAGTATATTTAATCGGACAACTAATGATGCTATACTAACAAGTCCCCCAAGTCCCCAAGTCAAAGAGACCTTTCTTGACTGGGGAGTTGAAAAAGGGTTCGTGCGATTAAACGAGATACTTATCCGATTGAGCAGTGATGCATGGTCCTGTAACCCCCAAGTCCCCTAACTCTCCGGTCAAGGAAGGGCTCGCTTGACGGAGTGGGTACCTGTGCGTCCGATCGTGTACCTGTTCGTGCTGTCCTGTACCTGTGGGCCCGACGTCCAAACGAGTCTTGCTATTTGGAGCCGCGCGCCCGTGGAGTTTTGCCTGGTAAACATAAAATGGGTGCAGTATAGATATATAAGTATGAAAATGCGTGAATGTATGTATGTTTGCGAGCATGATGGATCCGAGCTAGACCCCGACCCTGGGATGGAGCCGTTAAGCCACGGATCGGCCGTTCTTGAAATGTTATGGGTGGAACCGAGCTGACCCCGACCCCCCGATTCGGAGCCCTTAAGCCTCGGAACGGTCGTTCTTGATGCATGTATGGATCTGAGCTGACCCCGACCCCCCAGGAGTCGTTAAACCCCGGACCGGTCGTTCATAGGTCCCCGAGAGGGAGTTGTCAACTCATCGGCGCCGACCAACCGTACCGCTAACGTTGGGATGCCGTTGCGTACGTTCGTAGCGTCAACGGTGGGATCAGGACCGTTACGTACATGTGTTGCAGCACATACGGAGGGACGGACGCATGCCCGTGCCGCTCATCAGTCTTAGCGCGCGCAAGGAGATGACGGACCTCGTGCCCCTGCCGCCTAATCCGGCTTGCTTTCGCGCACGGAGAGGATGGACCCCACACCCGGAACGCTCATCGGTCTTAGTGCGCCCAAGGAGAGGACGAACCTCGTTCCCCTGCCGCCTAAGTCGGCGAGTCGATCGTTAACGTTACGCGCACGGAGGGTAAGAACCCCACGCCCGTGCCGCCCATCGGATAGCGCGCGCAAGGAGAGGATGGACCTCGTGCCCCTGCCGCCTAATCCGGCTTTACTTTCGCGCACGGAGAGGACGGACTCCACACCCGGAACGCTCATTGGTCTTAGTGCGCACAGGGAGGGGGCGCCCCCGAGCCCTTGCCACATAAGTCGGCTAGTCGATCGTTAACGTTACGCGCACGGAGGGGAAGAACCCCACGCCCATGCCGCCCATCGGATAGAGCGCGCAAGGAGAGGACGGACCTCGTGCCCCTGCCGCCTAATCCGTCTTGCCGATCGTTTACCTTGGGGGGAGGTGCCCCATGCCTGTGGTGGAGACTTCGTTGTGTAGCGCGTGTGCGCGCGTTTGGCGTCTCGGGCGCACGGTCGTGCGGGTGGTGTGTGCGCTGGTTCGAGTAGCGAGAGGCGTGACTTGTGTCGTTCTTGCCTTGGGTGGGGTGGTTCTATCTGACGAGGCGTTTGGGGTGACATTCCTTTTGGTTTCTTCTTGGGAACCGTTTGTGTAATAAATGCTAGCCGTCGTAATTAATGCTGGCGTGCCCTGGGCATTAAATGTTGATAACGTAATAACTGCTCGAAACTCAGGCGTCAGGCGCGTGGGAGCGTGGGGTGTTGCATGGATGACACGTGTCGACACGTGGGAGACCGTGCTAGGGTTTTGAAAATGAGGCGGGAAGCTGAAGAGTTGGTGCGGTTACTTAGGAGGGTAAGTAAACCGCCTCGTGGCCACGTGTCGCAATCTGACGGTGGACACGCGAAAATGGACAGCTGGCGTTCGTTCGCGTAATCCGTCTGATCAGTATAAATAGGGCCTTGAGTGTCGTCTTCCTCATCACTTTCATCTTTTACTGAAACTCTGCCAAATTCACTCTGCAAACTGTTCTTCTCTGATCTTCTGTGTTCGTGCTTTCTTGCCGGAATCCTTCCTCAACGTGCAACCTCTACTCCTTCGATCTTCAATTTGGTGAGGCTCTCGACCCTTTTTTTTTCGTTTTGCTTTTTTTGTTTCTGGTTGCTTTTCTGTTTTGCCCTCCTCGGTTTCTGGGTTTTTGGGCCTTTTCTGGGTTTGCATCTCAAGAACAAGGCGTGTTCTTGAGGTGTGCCAAGTTTGATTTTGTTTTGGGGTGGGTTTTTGGGTTTTTGGTGTTACTGGTAGTTGTTTTTTTTTGCTAAGTGTGGGCTTCGCGTGCGTGCGTCTAGGAATAGAGCCAATAGAGATATCGAGCGGGTAATTGCGTGAGCGGGGTGGGTTAGTTGTGGTTCTGACACAAGCGGGTCGAGTACATCGTCGTACGAGTTCGTGATGAGTGTCACGCCTCTGCGATACATCCCTAACACTTCTCTTGTGGTGCAGCCAATGGATCCCAAACAAGCGCTCACTGCCGCAGGGTTAGGGAGTTCGTCGAGGTGTTCGAGCGGATCTTTGTCCGCTTCTGGACCGTGGGGCGAGGATGACGTGCAGCAGGAGGCGTCCGTTCCCCAGTTCGCGGAAGGCGGCCGCGTACACTGGGTGCTGCCAGATGGTACGCCGGTGCAGGAGCCAGAGCGAGCGCCGTCCGTGAAGGAGATGGCATGGTGGGCACGTGACTACCATATTCCGAGCTCTGTGCGTCTGAGGATCCCTGGCAAGGGCGACACGTTCACCCATCCTCCGCTCGGCCACGTTTGCCTGAGCGAATTCCACCTGAAAGCCGGGATCAAGCTGCCCTTGCATCCGTTCTTCCAGTACATGCTGGCGCTTCTGAGGATCTCTCTCGGCCAATGCGGGCCCACGCATTGGATCAACCGACGCGGGCGGAGCGGAATGGATCAACCGACGCGGGCGGAGTTCCTCCATTTCTTCCGTCTGCTGTACTCCACGCGCCAGAGGGACTCGGGGACCTTCACGGTAGAGCCCCGCGTGAAGTGGTGGCTAGTGGACCCGCCAAGCTCATCAACCTCCTGGCGCACAATCAACTGCTTGGTGGGGGGAGATTGGGAGTTCGGCGCCTTCCCTCCCGAATACGCCGCCAATGCCGACAAGATCGATCGAGTCCCCCAGTTCTTCCATACGCTCGATACGAACGAGTATCCGCTCACGCCTGTTGAAGAGGCCAGGATAGCTCGTCTCAAGTTCGTGTTCGACCCCGCGCCTGAGTCAAGATATTTCTGGGCCGCATGCCACTGGGATCTCATCGAACGCACGCGTCTCGCCAGACCGCCTGGTCTGTGGGTCTTGTAGTTTTCTGCTAGGAGTAGGAATAGAATTTACCAAGTGTTGTATCTGTTCGCTAACCTTCCGTTTGTGTGTTCTGCAGCCAAGATGACAAAATCCAAGGCGACCGAGAAGGATGATGCGCTCAAGCGCCGGATGGCTGCGTTGCTGTCAACCGCTGAGAAGGTCCGCAAGATGGCGGATGACGGGCGTGGCGGACTCGTCCTGGGGGACAGCACACATGCGAAGATCTCAATCCCCCATGTGGCCGACTGCACCCAGCCCATCCGGCGGCCCCAGACGAACGCTCCCCGCCCGCCTCCAGGCAATGCTGCTGCCTCCAAGGCCCAGGACCGAGCGGATCGTGATCGCCTCCATCGCGAGAAAGAGCAGCGTCAGGTGGAGCGCGAACAGCGCCGGCTCGATCGGGTAGAGCAGAGGGACAGGCGGGATGCCAGCCATACGCCTCAGTCTTCAAGTCCTGCTGCCGGCATGCCTCAGTCTTCAAGTCCACCTTCGAGTCCGGCTGAGATTCCTGCCAGAGCGCCCGAGCAGGAGGGTGGTGCTGAGCATCTGCCGAAGCGGCTACGGACGGATACCTCTGGGGTTCAGCACGCCTTATGTGAGCCCTTCCTTGCCGCCGTCAACACAGCAGTGAGGGCCGCTGGTGCGCTGCTGCCTCCACAGGGTCAGTATGTCCTGGATGATATTGACCGGGCCTACAACGCATGTGCGATGATGCAGCATAGGCTCTTCAGAGCGCGCCAGCGGGAGGCGAATGACCGGCAGGCGGAGGTGCTGAAGGCGGAGCTACGCGAGCTGACTTCGTCGAATAAGAAGCTGCAGCATGGGCTCTCTAAGTCCAATGAGGTGGCGGACCGCCAACTCCATAAGGCCGCGGAGCGTGAGGCGCTTCTGAAGGCGGAGCGGGACAGCGCTTTGGCCGCGCTGGAGGAGGTCAAGGCAGAAGCGGCCAGCAGGCTGGCGGAGATGGAGTCCCGCCTGATGGAGGCTGAGCGCCAGGCGTGGACGAAGGAGCGTGTCCACCGGGCCCAGGCGGAGGCGGTTGTTGCCTTCAAGAATTCTTCGGAGTTTTTGGAGTTGGTGGCCGCTGAAGCTGACGGTCAAGTGGCCGAGTTCCAGGAGGCGGTGTCGCCCTTCCTGGACTTAGAGCGCTATCGCGCCCACCTGCAGGTGCAGGCGGGTGGGGCGTCCGCAGAGCCGGAGCAGGGGCAGCCCGAGGTGGCGACTGGGGAGGCGGCTGGCGGGGCGGATGGGACAGTAGAGTATTTTTTTCTTTTTTCGTTTCCTTTCTTGTAATAGTGTAGGGTTTTTTGTAACAGGCCTCGTGCCTTTGAACATAATGATGAATTTCCTTTTCCTTCCGTTCGTGTGCCTTCTATCTGTTTTTTTTGGCATCTTTTGAATGACTCGCCCGAACATGCGCTCCCTCCTTTGTTTGAATGGTATTTTAACCAAGTGTTACATTGACGCGAACAATCTCTCCCCAGTCCCCCGAGTATCGGGCGGGCGGGTCAAGAGCAACCGAACACAATAATATGATGAACTTAAAAAATGGATTAAGTGTAACATAACAACATTTAATGAAAGTACTTCCTCAAGTGTTGGATGTTCCATAGGTGCCGTAGTCGTTGACCCTGCATGTCTCTAAGGTAGAAGGTGCTGGCGCTTATCACTTCGTCAACGACGTACGGGCCTTCCCATGACGGGCGGAGTGCCTTAACTTTCTGCTGAATTGCCTTCATCACCCAGTCCCCCTGTTGGATTGGTCGAGCCCGAATACGCTGGTTGTACAGCCGGGCGATCCTCTGCTTGTTTGCGGTGTTGTGGAGATGTGCCATGTCTCTCCGTTCTTCCAGCAAGTCATTGTTGAGTCGTAGTCCCTCGTTGTTCGTGCATGGATCGTACCCCTCGATCCGTGGGCTCTGGTGGGTGATCTCCATGGGTAGCACGGCTTCCGTTCCAAACGTCAGGCTGAACGGGGTTTCGCCCGTGGCTGCGTTGGCGGTCGTTCGGATAGACCATAGGATCTCCGGGATGACCTCGGGCCAGCGTCCGTATCCCGCGTCTCCAGGTTCGATATCCTCAATCTTCTTCTTGATGCCCGCTTTGATGATCTTGTTCGCTGCCTCCACTTGTCCGTTCGTCTGAGAGTGCGCTGGTGATGCGAACACGAGGTCTGTTCCTTGCCGCTTGCAGAAGGCTATGAGTCTAGGGTTGTTGAATTGTGGCCCATTGTCCGTGATGATGTTGATTGGTGTCCCGTAGCGACAGAAGAGGAAGCGCCAGAGGAAGCGTTCGACCTTCTCTGTCGTGACCTTCACCATGGGCTGAGCTTCGATGAACTTCGTGTGGTAGTCGATGATGACGATTAGGTACCTGTACTGCCCCTTCGACTTAGGGAGCTCCCCGATCAGGTCCAGTCCCCACTGTGTGAACGGTACGGGCGACAAGAGGATGGACAATGGGACGGCGGGCGTGTGGTGTTGGTGCGCGTGCAACTGGCACTGGTGGCACTTGCCTGTTAGCGCCGTGGCGTCCGCGTGGATGGTGGGCCACCAGAATCCACACCGAAGGGCCTTGTGTGCAATCGATCTGGCGCCCGCATGATGGCTGCACGTGCCCGAGTGGATTTCCTTCAGGATTGAGTTGCCCTTTGTTGGAGTGATGCACTTGAGGCTCGCCCAAGTCCTCCCCTGTCGATACAGTGCTCCATCCCGCACGCTGAAGTTGGTTGCCTGTGCGACAATGGTTCGGGCTTCTCGCTTGTCCTCAGGTAGATCTTCCCTTGTCTTGTAAGCGATGAGCACGTCTATGTAGCTGTGCTCGTGTGGTTCGATCGCCAGGACCTGCTCTGCTCCCGAGATACTCGGTCGTCGCAACACTTTGACTATCCGCTGCCCCGGTCCCGTGTGCACGGGGGCCGTGGCCAATCAGGTGAGCCTATCCGCCTTCGCGTTTAAGCCTCGGTGTATGTGGTTGATGTTGACGTACTTGAATCCACTGATCAGCGCCTTCACGTACTTCAGATAGGCGATCATGGACTCTCCCTTCGCTTGGAATTCTCCTCCGACCTGTCTCACCACCAACTGCGAATCACTGAATACGTTGAGGTCGGGCGCCTCTGAGTTTTTGGCCAGTTGCAGGCCTGCGATGAGCGCTTCGTACTCGGCCTCGTTGTTAGTTGTTTTGAATTCGAACTTGAGGGCGTACTCCGCGTTTACCCATCCTGGTCCAGTCAGAATGATTCCGACGCCGCTCACTTTCTTCGTGCATGAACCGTTGACGTAGAGGTTCCACTCCGACAATGGTCCCTCCTTGACCTCCAGTTTGTCGGACGCCTGCACCGCCGGGCCGTCGGATGCGCCGACCTGCGTCGCCTCTGCTTCCGTGTATTCGGCGATGAAGTCCGCCACTGCCTGTCCCTTGATTGCCGTTTGGGGCTTGTACTGAAGGTCGAATTCACTGAGTTCGATGGCCCACTTCGCCAGGCGGCCACTGTGATCAGGCGATTGCAGGATCTGACGCAGGGGCACGTTTGTAAGGATGTGGATGCTGTGCGCTTGGAAGCATGGCCTCAACCGTCGGGCGGCGGTGATGAGCGCGAGCGCCATCTTCTCGATAGTCGGATATCGGGTCTCAGCGCCTGTCATGCCCTTTCCTGAGAAGAAAACGGGCAACTCCGTGCAGTCCTCCCTGCGGACGAAGGCAGAACTGACAGCCGTGAGCGAGGCAGCCAGGTATATGTAAAGTATTTCCCCTCGGACGGGTCTGGAGAGGAGTGGAATGGAGGCCAAGTATTCCTTGATCTGAAGGAAGGATGCTTCCCACAGACGGCGCCAACTGTTTCTACCGGATTACGCGGGATGCAATCTAGCAGAAGCAAGTACGAGTAATCTCTTTCTTCTCGTCCGAACGCTCGGGCTGTTCAGATGGTCGGGCGCTTTCTCTCCCTTCGAATGTGCGGGTACGCGTGCTCGGGTATGGCTGTTAGAAGAATACAACGACGAACAGACGGTCAGGGGTCGAGACAGGGGTGGTCTGCCTTCAACGCTCCGATGCCTAAGTTAGAAGATGTATTGGATATAACAGTCAACTGAACGTGCGTGAAAGTAGATTGGAGTGAATCAATGAGATGAGATAGAATGGAATGTCGTTTACCTGTAATAAATACCTTACATATATAGGTGGTTGAATTTGCTGCTTGCCTGTGTTCCTCGATGTGGGACTGGTTTGTACTTGCTGTCATGTGATCCGCACATTCGGATGTGCGCCTCACAGACGCGTGCGTGCTCGGATGTGGCCAGTCTTGTGAGCGGAGTTGTAGCCTTCCTGGTGGCCTTTCGGGTGGTCTGGTAAGTGTTGATTGCCTGTTTAAGTGGATACGTATATTTAATCTGACAACTAATGATGCTATACTAACACTTTGTAGAAGCCACAACTGGGTTACCTTGATCATCCCTAATAACAAAAGCAGCTGCAGCAGAATGATCCAGACGCACTGATCCATCAAAATTCAGTTTAAGAAATCTTGAAGGTGGCGGCTTCCATTTGACCACCGTGCTGTCAAATGATTTGGGATTCTTTTCACATGATGTTGTAGAATCATATTCCTGAAACATTGTAGCAGCAGCATAGACAAACTGCGTAGGTGACATGTTAGTGTTTCTAAAACATATATTATTTCTAGCATGCCATATAAGGTAAGCTGTCATAAGAATAATACTGAAAGTACCAGTAGAACTTTTCTGAACAGAACTCAACCATTCTGGTATAGACGTATACCAATGATCAAAATCTATACTCGGAAAGGTCATTTTCCAAATCTGCCTTGCAAAATGACAACTCATGAATAGATGGTCATTGGTTTCATAGTCATTCTTACAAAAAGGACACTGCCTAGAAATTGAAGCTTGTGTAAAAACCTGGTTTCTTGTTTTAAGCCTCTCCGAATCAAAAGCCAAGAAAAAACTTTAACTTTAGGGGGCAATTGCTTCTGCTTCCACATGAAAGAAAGAAGCTTGCTCTTGGAGTGAGTAGCCTTACTTTTTGAAGTAAATCAGTAGCACTCTTGATTGTAAATTGGCCATGACCAGTATGATCCCATACAAGAGAATCATGTTGAGGGAAAATAGGTAAAGGCATAGCACAAATATTCTTCACCACCTCTTCGGGAAGAACTGTATGAAGTTTGTCAGCATTCCAACTCATATTGCTAATATAATCAGAAACTAGATCATTAGTATTAATATTGTGTCTTCGACCTTCAGGAATGAAATTCAATAAAGAAAAAGGATAAATCCAATTAAACAACCAGAAATTAGTTTTAGTACCATCCCCAATAGTCCATCGGAGCGAAATGTTTTTGTTAAAACTTGGGTGCTTTTCCCTTTTTGGTATGATGGACGTCTCTGTTTCACTTTCCCTAGAATGGTTTGATTTATAAAAAAGGAAAGGTTTATGATTCGGTGATGCTCTGCCCCCTGGACCCGACTACACCATATCATCTACTACGTTGCCCTAAAACCCCAAAACCCTCCTCTCTCTCTCTCTCTCTCTCTCTCTCTCATATTTTTCGTTTCTGGTCTTCCACGGCATTGACCGCTCACACCCTTCATTCACTCACTGTTCTCTAAATAACTTCATGGGCAGCTACAGAAACGATGCCGTTGCGGACCAAAGCATTGCCGGCGCCGGCGACGGTGCTGCTGCTACGGTGGACAAAGGCGTCGACTTTGCTAATTACTTCTGCACCTACGCCTTTCTTTACCACCAGAAGGAGATGCTCTCCGATCGAGTTCGTATGGATGCTTATTACAAAGCTGTCTTTGAAAACAAGCACCACTTCCATGGCAAGGTACTAACAACCCTTGAAGTTTTAAACTTTACTGCTTAAAGCTCAAGACTTTGAACTTTACTTTGCATAGAGGTCGAAGCTTTTACTCAGCCTTGCTTCTATAATGAGCATTTACATACAGTATTAAGAGCTTGTTAATTTTGTTGGAAGTGTTGGAACTTGGGGTTAATTTGGATAAAGTTTAGACCTTTACTATGTAGTTGGTTTGAAGCATGATGGTTTTGTTGGGGGTATGAGATTTTTGGGTTAATGTGGTTAATTTTTGTGGTGAAGGTTGTGTTGGATGTGGGAACGGGGAGTGGCATTCTCGCCATTTGGTCGGCACAAGCTGGTGCGAGGAAGGTTTATGCTGTGGAAGCCACTAACATGGCGGAACACGCAAGGGCGCTTGTGAAAGCGAATAATGTGCAAGATGTGGTTGAAGTGATTCAGGGCTCCATGGAGGATGTTCAGCTACCAGAGAAAGGTTTGGCATTGTTACAGATTTTTCAGGGTTTAGCTCAATTTTTGTGTATGCATCTGTGTCATGTTTATGATATTTATGTTATGGTGTGCAGTTGATGTGATAATTTCGGAGTGGATGGGGTATTTCCTACTGCGTGAGTCAATGTTTGATTCTGTGATATGTGCCCGTGACCGATGGTTGAAGCCAACTGGTTGCATGTAAGTGTTCCCTTGCATTTTCATGTTGAAAGTTTTTATTGGTTTGCCTTTGTGCTCAGGCCTAGCTCATTTGTAGGTTTTATCTACTACATAGAAACACTACACTTGTCTTATTTTCAAAAATGTAGCAACTCCAAAGAAGCACTCACAATTGTGTCTTTGTGGAGTGTTTGTGTCACTCAGAAACCTTATGATCATGAGAAACAGTGTTATGAGCAATAGTGCTGATACTTCGTTCTTTCGGTGTTGTGGACTGTAAAAGCACGCCTGTCTTTCCTTCAGGTTTAAATATCTGCTGTATTGCAAAAGGCTAATTTTTTCCTGGAAAAACATCCTTGCCTCTGTTAATTAAAAATGATCACTTGCATCTGCTGTGAAAACTGCAATGGGAATTGTATTATGATGGAAATTTTACTTTCATCCTGTTGCCTCTGATTATTTAAGTGGGAATTTGATGATGATGGAAATTTTATCTTGATCCGGTTGGCTCTGATGTTATATTATTGTCTTTTTCTTTCTGAGAAATCTTTGTGTACTTTTAGATGGCTCTACATTGTACTTTGGAATAATGTTTTAGTGGTTCTACAGGTATCCAAGTCATGCTCGTATGTGGGTGGCACCTATAAGGTCTGGATTGGGAGATCAAAAGCAAAATGATTATGAATCATCTATGGAAGAATGGTATCGTTTCACAGATGAGACTCAAACTTATTATGGTGTTGATATGAGTACTCTGACAAAGCCTTTCTCTGAAGAGCAGAAGAAATACTATCTTCAGGTGATTGTAACTGTTACCTTTGATCTCATGATGTGTGTATTTCGCGAAAGGTTAAAAATGCTAATTCAAATGTGCACTGTGCACTGTGTCTTTGACTTTTATTTTGGTCTTATTATAAATGGTCACTATTCCTGGTGATTGTTCCAACTCACTACAAGGAAAGAAACCTGTTCAGTTCCAAACTCATAATTTCGTATGTATGTATTGTAATTCAAACAGCACAATGTTCATGTCTATCATTTGCCTTTTACTCCCATGTGATAGGAATGCAATCTCTTTGATTGTGTCAAGATCTTACATTTGTTGCTATCAACTGTCTGTAGACATCAATGTGGAACAACCTTCATCCCAACCAAGTTATAGGGACCCCTGCTATACTAAGGGAGATTGATTGCCTAACTGCCTCTGTCAGTGACATCCTAGAAGTTAAATCAAACTTTTTATCCACAATAACTCTTCCAAACACAAGGCTGTGTGGGTTCGCCGGATGGTTTGATGTTCATTTTCGAGTAAGTTGATCACTATCATCCCCGTATGCCAGAATATCTGAACATCCGAATCCTTATGATAACGTGAAACTTAATACACTGGTGTAACAGGGAAACAGGGAAGTTCCAGCTCAGAAAGAAATTGAGTTGTCTACTGCCCCTAGTTTAGATGATGGTACACACTGGGGGCAACAGGTTTGTTCTTCAATCTGATTTGTCTTGTATTCTTTTGTTAAGGCCAAGCATTCAATATCCAGTTGGGCAATTTTGTGTGCAAAACTCAAAAGTAGTATCTATTCGGCAGAACTTTACTTCATCCATCCTTAAAGCATTATATATCACTTAAGTTATTTTGCTTACAATGGAGACTGATCTTGCAAATTGATAGGCCAGTGAATGAAAAATTATCCTGATAACTTGTTCTGTTGTTCATTTAAGTGCAATGTTGCGTGTGATTTAATTTCCCTTCATCATTTTTGGGGTGCTTATCCAGTGTTCATTTAACAGGTTTTCCTCTTGAACCCGCCAATCCGTGTCACTGAAGGGGATAAACTGAATGGTTCTTTTTCCATGAAACGCAACAAGGAAAATCATCGTTTGATGGAGGTTGAGTTTAGCAGCGAGATTAAACACTCTTCTGGACAGCAACTTTCACCTTTCAAAAATAGATATTTCATCGAGTGATTACTGGAGGCAAAATTCAACACCATCAGCATATTACTGGAAGTCTGGATTATCCGAAGGAATCAGACCTACAAACCATCTGTAAAAGTTTTTGTGGGAGTTTGCAGGCTTTGCTGCCGTTCTGCTAAACTCGGAGCTTCATTTGTTTAAATTTTGTGATTTTTTTGTTTCAAGTAAGAATCGTCTTCCCAGTGTTCTTCAATCACCATCCCCCCCCCCCCCCCCCCCCAACTGCTATATTGCCATATTAGTGTTGAAGAACTGATATATTATGTATTTAGGTCTTTGTTCAATTATTTAACAATGCAAAATGTATCCGTAGTTCTGTACACATAATGTCAATTGGTCCAAATCAGTAAGCTGCGTGTTAGTCGCAATGTGCTGTTCAAGACTAGTCTCCTTGTATTGTTTTACACATGATAGCCTCTTGTAATATTCCCCTATTCCCTATCCCCCGGAAGAAGAGAACTAATATAAAGCTTGTTCTTGTATGTACTTGACTACTTGTCATCACAAGCACATGGATATGGTGGTGCGCATACCTTTGATTGCCTTGGAAGCTGCTTTTATACTAAGTTGACCTCCCTCGCCTGTAAGACCATTCAGAACCTTGGGATATATTCAACGCACTCATATGCCCTTTTGGCTCTGCAAGCAAAGCTGTTATCTTTGATTGTCCAGGCTTCCTAACAAAGTTGGCAAAGCTCCATTGCATATATAGTATTGTTTACCTCTTCCCTTGCACTATAAGATCTGATAGAGCACATGGTATTCTGCATTTGTAGCAGTAAACTCGAAGATGCACAGATCATCAAGCGCTTCACGAGCCTCCGAAGAGTTCTTGGTTAACTTTTCGACCGAGTCGTCTTGGTTGTCTTTAAGCTCCCCGCTTCTGAATACTTCTACATCAGTTGCTTCCATGGATAACTTGCCTGTGTACGATGTCAATTCTGATGACGTTACCAAGAAGGAAACTGGTCACCAGCATCACAACGCTTCAGGAGAGAATGTAATTCACCTCATTCCCCTTGTTTTATTTCTCTGTGGTTTAACACTTTGGATTTTCTCTCATCCAGTTAAATTGTAAGCATTGATGATATGTAACTCGGATATCCAATTCCTTTACTTTTCCTCTATTTAGTTGATTTTTAAGAGTTGGTGCACTGTCTTGTCTCTACTCTCTACTATAATGGGATGAACTCCTTTAAATGTTCTTCATCCTGTTCCATTTACATTGTGTAAGAAAAGCTTTTTCACCTAAAACTCTCATGTTTTTTTTCCCGCTTAATTAGAGATATCAAGACTACCGAGTTTTTTTTTTCTTTTGGTTTCATATATGGATAGTTAGTAAGTAAAAAAAAAATTCATATGTTAACAAATGAGTCTATAGCTTAATTGGCTAAGGGATTGCATATTAGCCCATATGATCTAGCCACCAAGGTTTGAAATAGCATTCCGTTTTTGTCACCTATGGCCTCATTTCAAATTTATCACAGGCCTCCTTTATCTTAGGGCCGGCCCTGTCGAGCACGTAGGAGGTAGTCTGCTGTCTGCGAGGTTATATGAACCGTGATTATATCACATAAACTCTAAGCGGCCTTCTAGATCAAGTTTAAAACCGTGATTGTATCAGAGATACAACTTTGTAGTGAACTTGACTAATTCTCTTTCCTATTAGTTTTTTTCGCTTAATTAGAGATTGAGCCTATTACCTAGTTATAGATACAACTTCATAGTGAACTTGACTAATTCTCTTTCCTATTAGTTTTTTTCCCCGCTTAATTAGAGATATCAAGACTACTGAGTTGGGACACGCAAGTCTAATCCATCCCCAATTTCTACACGACTAAATATATCTCGAGCTATATTTATCCAACCGCCAATAGAACCAAACACATTCCAGATTCCAGATGGAAGAAACAAATACATGAGTTTGCACCCTGCCAGCAGTCTAGCTTCGATCTCTGACCAACTTCTTTGTTTCCTAGCTTCTTAATTATTTCGAATTCACTCGAGGCAATACCAAGAAATATTGCTAATATTGCTAGCTAGCTAGCTGTGAGATTTATATATTATCCAAAAACTGTATATATTGGACCGCCAATCTATCCTCTATAAGCAACAAAAACTCAAAAAACCGACAGTCGAAACATGACAGAATTTTTCGTTTAATTTCATTAACGTACTGCTTTCGATCTGCTGCTAAATGCTAGGCTAGCTGCATTGCCTCGTTTTGTATATATCTTCCTCGTTTTGCTTCCAAGCAATACCTATGAATATATATATATATATACACGCAGAACGGCTAACAACGCCATCTATATACATACGGACGTAGGATATATGAAATACGTATACGGTATATTAATCCAAGACGTACTAGCTTCATATAATCGTTGCTTATATATAATTTTGGTGTAATGATGAATTATTGATTAGTAAACCAGATAAGACAGATCGAGTTGGAGACTTGGAGTTGTTGCATGCTAGCTGCAATATTGTTTACGTACTTTAGGTTTCTTAATTATTGCATTATTGCTCCCAACGTTTTACAGGCTGCTAATTCTGCTATGTATAAATCTAGGAGCTGCTGAAGTACATACCATTCACATGTATATCTTATCTCTCTATTCTCTAATCAGCTAATTCAGTTAGTTCCAACATAAAGTTTCTTAACAAACTAACGTGACACTTCAGATAACATCTTATATTCTTATATCCATACTTAATTACGTACGTAGTATTCATGATGATCTGTATTTCCACAGCATTATCTAAATCCCGAGGGCTGCGGCCATTTCCATGAGTCACGGCTATTCGATCAAATCGATCGCCAAACCTCATCATCTTATTAATTTGGTATATAGAAAAAGATGAAATTTCACAATATGAAGATAAAAGAACAAACCAAGTAATTAGACGAAACATACGTGTAGTTAGGTTGGTCAAGCCAAGTAATTGCAATATGAAAACACTTAATGATTTTGGGTACGTAAGCGGCAAGCCCCCTTATTATCTCGATTTTTTTCTATCTCTCTATCCATGTACATTGCATGCACTGTTTTTAATTGCAATGTGCGTGTTGACATGTTCAAAGTTCCTTAGTCAAAATTACTAATCATATCGATCAACATATTGTTAAGGCTGCCATTACAATTCAACGCTTGGCAACTTGACCACATTATACATGAGTGCATGAAACTTTACTAAATTGGTCCTCAATGTATAAAATCCTCACGTGTACATTGTCTAAATTATTTCCAATATATTAGGAAACTATTTCCCCACACAAACAAAATTATTTAGTAAAGTTTGAAACAAGGTCTTAAATGAGTAAGGACCGGAACTAACTGATTCGTTGACCTTGAAGGGTGAGTGCTGGGGTGAAGAGGTCACAAATGAGTTGACTATGTAATAAGAGTAGTGGTATTGGCATTACAACATTGGTACTCTCTCCAAAAATATGAATGACATGCATAAGCAATATTAACAAGTTAAGCAATGGGTATTTATCTTCTTAACTATTGTAAAAGGTAAAAATATGTATCATTACAAATTAAACCTTGTTTGTTCCTTCATCCAAAAATTTTAGAGAGTACAAGTTTTTCTCTTCAAAACTCTTTCTCTCTACTTTTCGGTAGGTAAAAGGGAGTAGGTTATCTCTCCTTATTTTCATGGAGCAAACATTGTCTGCAAACACTCTCTACCCCTTGCATGTCCCGGTTGGACAAAACCAAAAAGAAAAACCTTACATTTTCTCCTTAGGGTAGGTGTCTCTCACTCATGTGTAATGGAGTCAGGTTTTTCAAAGTTTATTCTCTTCTCCTTGCTGTCCCGATTTGGTGAAAATCAGCATGCTCCTTGCTGTCCAAGTTTGGTGAATTTCAGCATGGCATTTCCCCCATTTAAGGAGAACCATTGGATTCATCTTTTTGATGAAAGGCTAAGATCAACTATTGAGTCTTCACTTGCTATTCCGTTTGGCTATAAATACCACAACCATTGAAGCCATTCGGTACTTGAAAAATTTAGGAAGAGTTAGAGTGTTTTTCTCTTCATTTCAAGTCACTTTTATCTCTTGCATGTGTAAGAGTTATCTTGTTTTCCAAAGAGTGTTTTCGGTTTGTCAAAACTAGTATCAAACTCTCTTTTGTTCCTACAATTGTTAGGAAGTTTATAAAACAAGATTTTTCCTTCTTGAGATTTTATATCTCCATAGGAAAGCATATAAAACCACTTTCAAACTTGCATATTTTCATATTGCATATCATAGGTTGAAATGATGGTGCAATTTCGTTGGAAGCATTCTAGAGAGAATTAGTCGTTCGAGTACTAAGTTCTGGGAGAAGCTTCATTGCCACTGAAATTGTAAACACTTGTTATGGCAAGAAGAGACTTAGATCTTCAACTAGTTGCGTGAATACTAGTAAGGATAGATGAGTGTCTTTGTATCCTGAGAGCTACTGTCTTGTAAAGAAAAGTGTGTTACATAGGGATTGTAAGCACTTGTTCTGGTGAGAAGATAGATAGCTCTTAGTCTAGTTGTGCGAATACTAGCAAGGATAGAAGAGCGTCTTTGTATCCTGAGAAGCTGTTGTCTTGTAAAGAAAAGTGTTTTTACATAGTGGAAATGTTTGTCCCTCAAGAGTTAGGGGCATGCAGTTTTTTCCCTATTATAGGGTTTATGCGTTAAAGAAAAACATCCAGGTGTTATTTATCGCTTTCCTTCTTATTGCATTTTATCAAGTTCGTTACTGGTTATTGGAGGATATAAACACTCTGCTATCCTCGAATTAACTTTCCAACAAAATTTTTTATAAAATGCTCATTCACCCCCTCTCTGGGACCTTCAAGTGGTATTAGAGCGGCCACTAACTTTTGTTAGTGAGATCCTTTGTATCCTAGAATGGATCGTGATAGAGCCACTTCTATTAACGTTCCTCCGTTTTTTTAAGAAAACGATTACTTCCAATGGAAGATTATGATGTCGACATTTCTCATCTCTCAAGACGATGGAAGACAATGGACTATGGTCGAGGATGGATACAACCCTCCCACTATCCCATCTCCTGAAGATGATAAAATGCGCATCTCGAAGGAAAGAAGCACATGGACTAATGCCGAAAAAGAAAAATCCAGAATGAATACAAAAGCTTTAAACAACTTATATTCTGCTCTTTCAGAAAAGGAATGAAGAAGAACTCTTCACTGTCCAACGGCAAAAGCGGCATGAGACTCACTCATCACTACTCATGAAGGTAATATCAGAGTAAGAGATCAAAAATTTCAAAGTTTAACCTCTGAATTTGAACAAATTAAAATGAGTGAAGATGAGACCATTGATGATTTTCATAGCCGTCTTCTTAACATTACTAATCACTGTCAAGGTCTAGGTCATCCTATTGAGCCGAAAGTTATTGTTCAAAAAATGCTTAGATCGGTCACTTCCTATTTTGAGCCTAAACAAATTTCAATAAAAGAGTCACATGACATGTCTACATATTCTCTTGACGAATTAGTTGGAAATCTTATGACTTTTGAGGCAAGAAAACTAAATCGGAAGAAAGAGAAGACAATTGCTTTTAGCTCAATAAATAAGGAAGAACAAGATGATGAACCTTCTGAAATCTCTTCCGAAGAATATCCTTTTCTAACAAAACAATTTGGAAAATTTCTCAAAAATAGGAAAGTTTTTTCTAAGAATTTTTTCTAAAGGGTCTAGCAGCCAAAATCCAAACCCAAAGAATTTTAGAAGGGATGAGAGTTCAAATATCAAAAATTTCAGACTAAAATCATCTCTAAAGCCTGATGATAAACTAAAATATTTTGAGTGTTCTGGTTTTGGACATAAAGCTGCAGATTGTGCAAATAGAAAGTCTAAATCACATAAGGTCTTGAAAGCCTCATGGAGTGATAGCGAGTCTGAAGATGCATCCGATAAAGAAGATGACACAATTGCTTTCATTGCTTCAATCATCTTAGATAAGTCTTATGAGAATGATAAAGATAATGACAGTTTGGATGAAAAATATTTTGATATGTGTACATCATCTACATCCATGCTCACTAAATTTGCAACCCTCACAAATGAGGTATCAATGTGCGAGGAAACAAATTCTATCTTTCAAGAAAAATTCTTGCGTTTAAAGAAGAAATGGAAGCAAGAAAAATCATGTCTAGAAGAACATGTCAAGATGCTTCAAGAAAAATTAGATTGCCAAAGTTATCTTGTTTCTTCTTTAACAAAAGAAAAATCTGATCTTGAACTTGCTTTGGAAAAGTCAAAATCTGTCTTTAATCAATTTTCTCCCGGGTCAGAAAAATTAACCAAAATGTGTGGCATTGGCAAGACTGACAAAGACAGAACAGGGTTATGATATGAAGCTGGCGAAAGCTCCAAGAAACCAACCAGGTTTGTAAAAAGTCAAAAATAAAACTTTGTATCCTCTTTCAAACCTCAAAAACTTTTTGTTCCAACTTGTCACCATTGTGGTATCATTGGTCACATACGACCTAACTATAGAAAACTGGGGAGAAATATGAATACAAATCACATGAATAGACTCACCTCTTTTCAATCATCTCTTGAGAAAACCATTGATTATCTTTCCAAAATATCCAAGAGTCTTTCTGCCAAATCTTCTGCACCCCATAAAAGGAGATCTTTTAGGAACAACAAAAACAAATCCAAAGGTCAGGCAAACTCGAACCCCATCCAACAAAAGCCTTGAGATCTATGTGGAAATAGTTCTGATGATGAAAACTTCGTAAGGAATTTTTTTTGCATTGACAATACATCTAATATGAAAAGCAACATAGTCGTCATTTGCAATGTCGCTTTTACTGCTCTTGCTCCAAGAGATTCAGATTCCTGGTACATGGACAGTGGTTGCTCAAAACACATGACTGGGAGTAATGACTAGTTTTCTTTCATGAATGATACACACCCATCAGGTAAGGTTGTGTTTGGTGATGGTGCTCAAGCCGACATAATTGGATGTGGAACTGTAAATACACAAGGACTCCCTAATCTTAAAAATGTTTTGTTGGTAAAAGGACTGAATGTAAACTTGTTGAGTGTAAGTCAAATTGTTGACGAACATGAATCTGTTATTTTCTATCATGCAAAATGCATGGTTCTGGACGGAAAAGGTAAAAGTCTCATGAAAGGAGAAAGAACTAAAAATCATTGCTATTGCGTTTCTGCTAACCAAAAATTTCCTTCTAAGATTTATTTCAGATCACAAGTTTCTATCAATGTCCTAGAATTATGGCATAGAAGAATGTCCCACCTTAATCATCAAGACATAGTCAAGTTTTCCTCCAAGGATTGTGTGAGAGGACTTCCTAAACTCACAGATAAGTTTGAAGGTATGTGTGGTGATTGCAAGAATGGTAAGCTCACTCGTACTTCACATTCTTCTCTTAGTGCGAAACCAATATCTCAATGTCTAGAATTACTGCATCTTGATTTAATTGGTCCAATAGAAACTGAAAGCATGACTGGGAAAAATTAAGCACTTGTAGTCGTAGATGATCTTTCACGTTTTACATTGGTAAAGTTCCTGACAAATAAATCAGAAACGTTTGATGAATTTCTTAGTCTAGCTAAAAGAATTACTAATAAAAAAAATTTCTGAAAATAAAGTCATTATAAGAATCAGATCTGATCATAGAACTGAATTTGAAAATTCATCTTTTGCTGACTACTGTGATAAGTTTGGTGTGTTTCATGAATTTTCTGCTCCTATTACTCCCCAACAAAATGGAATCGTTGAAAGAAAAAATCGGGTTCTTTTTGAAATGGGAAGAGTCATACTCAACTCTACTAATCTTCCTCATTCCTTCTGGGAAGAAGCTATAGCAAATGCTTGTTTTACTCTGAACAGAGTCATTCTTAGACCAGGGACAAACAAAACTCTCTATGAACTTTGGAGAGGAAGAAAGCCAAACATTTCACATCTCAAGGCATTCGGAAGCATATATTTCATCTACAAATATCGCCAATATCTAACCAAGTTTGAAGCAAAATGCGATCGAAGATGCTTTATTGGAATTGCCTCAAACAATCGAGCTTATCGGGTGTACAATAAGAGAACTTGCAGAATTATGGAAACTGTAAATGTTGTAATTGAAGATGCTCCTATTTGTCATCATATAACTCCTCATATTCCTAATGAACAGGTTGATGCGGAGAGACTCCCACCATCTGAAGGGGAAACTTCAATAGATGAACAAAATTCAGATTCCGACACGGAGTTGTCAGATCACGAATCTGAACCTGACACTGAAGGAAATATGATTGATGAGACATTAGCTTAACAGCCTCCTCACAGACTTGGAAAGAGGCAGGTCAAGAAAGATTATTCCCCTTCAGACATCATACGAACAGTTCAGGAACCTATGAGATCTTTCTATTCTCAAGAAAGGTACACAGATTAGTATGTGATCTTTCTATTCTCAAATCTTTTTTGGCTATTTCTGAAAAGAACATAAATACCATTACCACCTTTGGTTTGGTATCATCTGTTGAACCAAAAAATGTCAAAGAAACCTTAGGTGATGTTGACTGGATTATTGCAATGCAGGAAGAGTTAAATCAATTCGAAAGAAATGAGGTATGAGAATTAACCCCTAGACCAAAAGATAAGAATGTAATTGGAACCAAATGGGTTTTCAAAAATAAAACTGATGAATCAGGAACCATTACCCGAAATAAGGCCAAATTAGTAGCTCAAGGTTACAATCAAATTGAGGGTATAGATTTTGATGAAACATTTGCGCCAGTTGCTAGGTTAGAATCAGTAAGGCTATTGTTAGCCATTTATTGTCATCTAAAATTTACACTTTATCAAATGGATGTCAAAAGTGCTTTCCTATATGGTGACATCAAAGAAGAAGTGTATCTGGAACAAACCCCAGGATTTCCAAGTCTTACACACCCATAACATGTATACTGCCTGAAAAAGGCCTTGTATGGACTTAAACAATTCCCTCGAGCTTGGTATGACAAACTATCTTCCTACTTGATTAAAAATGGGTACATCAGAGGTTCCATTGACCTGACACTTTTTGTCAAGAGCACTGCTAAACATGTCATTCTTGTACAGGTTTATGTAGACGACATTATTTTTGGATCTACCTCAGATGATCTAGTGAAAGAGTTCACCACAATGATGACAAAAGTGTTTCAAATGAGCCAATGTGAAAAATTGAACTATTTTCTTGGGTTGCAAGTCCAACAAAGAAAAGATGGACTTTTCATTTCACAAACTAAATATGCATTGGATTTAATTAAAAAATTTGGAATGGAATCCTCTTCTTCTGTTCAGAATCCTATGGGAACTTCATACAAAATTAATGTTAATCTAACTGGTGTCAGTACTTATCCTACTTATTATAGAAGTATGATTGGAAGTCTCCTTTATCTTACTGCTAGCAGACCTGACATCTCTTACAGTGTAGGAGTGTGTGCGCGATATCAAGCCAATCCAAAGGAATCTCATGTCAAAGCTGTCAAACGCATCCTACGATACATCTCTGGGACTACTAATTTTGGCATCTATTATTCTTTTGATTCTGGCATTGAAATTGCAGGATATTCTGATTCCGATTGGGCAGGAGATGCTACCGATAGAAAAAGCACCTCAGGATGAAGCTTTTTCGTGGGAAATAATCTTGTTTCATGGCACATCAAAAAATAAAATTGCGTATCCATTTCCACTGCTCAAGCTGAGTACATTGCAGCAGGAAGTTGCTGTACACAAATGCTATGGATGAAGCACATGCTTCACGACTACGGTTTCCCACAAGGTAAGCTCTCCCTATTTTGTGATAACACTAGTGCTGTAAACATCTCCAAAAATCCAGTTTTACACTCTCGCACCAAGCACATAGAAATTCGTTATCATTTCATTAGAAGCCTGGTCGAAGAAAATCTGCTTGAACTGGTGTTTATTCCCACTGAAAAACAATCGGCAGACATTTTTACCAAACCACTTGATAATCATCGCTTTGAAAGCTTAAGGCAATCAATCGATGTGTGTTCTGCAACTTGATCATCTCTTCAAAAGAAAATTTCTATTTTATGTTTGTAAAGTTTTTTTTTAAATAAAAAAAAACAACAAAAATTATGATATATATATATATATTTTTTGGCATGTACAAGGTAAAACCAAGTGGTTATGGATACGCTTACCTTTGTACTCATAAATGCATAATTATGCATTATATTATTTGTGTATCACAAATGGTCCCAACATCCAATTTTTCATGCATACATCGATATGTGGTATGGTTAAGTGAAACTTATTCATTTATGGCCTGGTTTACGCTTGAGTTCCTCTATAAGCAAAAACTTGAGTTAGCCCAATTCAATTTCTTTTTATATCAAAAATTGGAAAATTATTATTAATTATTTTTGCTAGTCATTGCTTGAGTCTGAAGTACCTTTGGGGCATCCTTGTTATGCTTAGTACCCTAAAATCATCTGATTTGGGAGTTACTGATAAGCTCTTTGCTACATATTCTCAAGCAACGATCCCTGAAATTTATTCTATCCTTTGATGGATTCGAGATGGTAATCCTTTGAGTGTCCTTGTTACACATATTGCCCGAGGTCATTTGATCTTGGAGTCAATGATTACCCTCTTGCTACATGGATCTAAGAGGACGATTTTTTAGATGAACAAACAACTATTGTGCAAAAAAATGGGAAAAAGGAGAAAAACTTTTTGTGGCTAACTCCAATATAAAAAAGGGGGAGATAATATATCTCATCAAGGAACAATCTTGCTACCCCATGCAAAAATGATTTTCCCTTTACTATGCCACATGCATTCATTCTCCATTACTTTTTATGGACCACATGTGATACATTCATAGTATGATGAAAAATATGCCTATGAATACCTATGTAAGTGGGTCGATTCACCGATTTTACTAAGTATATGTTGATGCTAACATATTTTATTTTCCCTTCATTTAACAATATATATTGTCTTTTATTTTTGAAGAGAAAATCACATGGCCCACCATTGGTTGTTCTTATTCCTAATATGATTATCAAGTGTTCTATCACTTGTGGGTAGGTTAAACATTGTGTACTTACTATTGTGAGTCAACCCATTAGCATCCGTACCTTCTTCATAATTCAACCAAATATTTGGTTTTGGCTAGCTTTGCACTCTATTTGAGTGAGTTGGTATAAGTTGACTAGCATTGACCACTTTGTTTGGTTATATTTGAACCAAGTACATATGTACTTGTTATGAAAAGAAAATATTTTATTTTTGGTTTGGGCCAAGTCCATCATTGATCTATATGGTATGTTGACCAAATTTTTGGTTGACCTCTCCATAACAATCACGTTATGGAAGACTGATTTCAGCAGAAAGTTGGTAACTTTCTACTACCAAATCTGGTTTGTTCCCTTAGGGCTCTTCCTTATGGACTTATGATCATTACTAATGATCACTTGGTTTTAAACCAACTTAGTTGTTGCCTTAATGGATCCATGCCCAATATGACTCTAGCCCATTAGATTTTAACCAAGCTAGTCACTTGGTTTTCTCTACTTGGTCTTCCCAGTAACCAAGACCACCTACTCCTCACCCTTCTTTTTCTACCCGTTACTCTTTATCTCCATCACTTAATCATCTTCTCCAATTCACCTCCTCACAATTTCGAAATCACTTCTCACCTCTCAAATTCATCTCACTCCATTTCACCTCTTTACCATCTCCAAATTATCTTTGAAATGAGGAGTAAAAACCCCAACAAACGACTAGAAGCCTCGAAGACACCTCATTGCACCATGCATCTACGTAGCCGGGATTCTCCAGTGAAATCACCACCGGCGGCACAGCCACAAGTGGTGGTTCCTGACCTAAATCTCATAGCTCCTCCTGAGAACACTACCACTGCTCTCATTGCATCCACCGAGCTTGAGTCCTCAGACCCAATTCCGGATAAATCGGTCTCCGACTCCGATGATGTTCCTTTGAAGAAAAGGAAGAGAGTGCTCAAGGATGTTCCACAAAAGGCTAGGAAGCTCTCAACCGTCTCTTCGGATAAGGAACCTCGTAATCCATAAGAGAATGAGTACATTTAGCCTTTTACTCGGCCTCCCTCTCCAATCGGTTCCGGCCCCTCCAATCAAGCTCCAAAATTCTTTGTTAGAATAGGAGCAAGAAAGTTTGTGGCACCAATAATGCCTCATTTGAATCCAAACTCGGATCATGAGGAAGCCCCACCAGTGAGACGAAGTCCTCAGAAAAGGAAAGCTCCGGCAAGCAAAGGGAATCCTCCGTCACGGAAGGGCAAATCACCAGCCTCCACCTCCGCTGCCGCTCAAGCACAACGTGCTCCGGAAACCCGGAATGCCTCGACAAGCCAAGCTCCTCGAGCTCGCAAAGTCACCATGGAGGTATCAAATTTGCCTATCCATCCAGATCATCATTTTGAGAGTGTTGATGCTAAAAACCTCTATGTGGCTGTGACAATAGCTAGACCAGTTATTCTAGAAAAGCCCTTTAATTTTGATGGACTCCCTAGTGATTTCCACGACATGATCGAAAAACTAGGATGGGTAGATGCCCTGAAATCCTTCCCTATGGTCAATTTATCTCAAGTTAGGGAATTCTATGCCAACTATCCAAGTAGCATGCCAGATAAGATAGATTTACAATCACATGCATCTTTCTATGTTAATGTGAGAGGGAAACTAGTAGATCTGTCACCTAGGGCCATAAAGAATGCATTAGCTCTTCTGACTACCGAGAAGAAAATCCTTAAGCATGTAATGAAATTTATTGTCAACCTTAGCATTCATTCCCTAGCTCAACAGTTTTACTCTACTCCTCCGAACACTATGTTCTGTGAATCCTACTTCCAAAGCCAATTCATGACCGAATTTTATAAGCTTATGGGATTTTTGATACGCACCTTGATTGCCCCCAACACTCAATCCTCAAAAATCACCTTTAGGCAAGCCGGTCTTATAGCTTACTTGGTTTCTGGGAATCCTACACTTCCTGCCGAGTTCTACATATACCATTCCATTAGGAATTCGGCTCTAGATAACCAAACTAAGCTAGGCACCTCTTTGGTCTTTCCGGCTGTGATTACCCTCCTCTGCTTAAACTCTCATGTACCATCTTTTCCCACTGATATTATGGTTGATTCTCCGGCCCCGGTAGATAAGGTCACTATCTCCAAATCGGTTGGCCAATCTACGGTTTATGTTGAGCCTCTTGAGATCCCATTTCTTAAGCATGGTCAAAATGAGATGAAAGAAGCTTTTTGCATCATGAGGTATGAGATGCAAGCATCCTTCAAAAAGATGCAACAAATTTTAAAAATTAGGCAAGGACTGGTCTCTTCGGAGGATAGCTCTGACCCTTCCTATCCTTCGGCTGACGCTGCCACTATTGCTGGTTTTGAGGAGGAGCCAAATGTGGCTGGTTTGGGTGGTTCGTCGAGGGCCGATGACTCTGGTTATGTCAACAATGAGTCCGCTGATGATGATGTCGATAATGAGCGTCTTGACCACCTTGATGATGGTGATGAGGATTATTCCGAGAACGGGGATGATGAGTCCGATGACGAGTAGTTTTCTTCTACTTTATGTATGCTTATCTACTACTTCTCCATTCAAGGATGTGTGTTATTACCTCTTTTGTAGTATGAATAATTAATGCTTGCTTATTTATGGGTTCTTCCTGTGATGAAAACCTACAATATCTTGTCATCAATTTCCTTGTTGGAAAAAGCTTATTATTGCAGGTTATGAAGCCTTGATGATGAGAAGATATGTTTTTGGTAGAGAATGCCAAAGGGGGAGATTATTGGCATTACAACATTGACACTCTCTCAAAAAACATGGATGACATGCATAAGCAACATTAACAAGCTAAGAAATGGGCATTTATCTCCTTAATTATTGTGAAAGGTAAAAACATGCATCATTACAAATTAAACCGTGCTTGTTCCTTCATCCAAAACTTTTAGATAGTTGTTGAAATCTTTACCTACAAGTTTTGCTCTTCAAAACTCTTTCTCTTTACTTTTCGGTAGGTGAAAGGGAGTAGGTTATCTCTCCTTATTTTCATGGAGCAAACATTATCTGCAAACACTCTCTACCCCCTTGCATGTCCCGGTTGGACAAAACCAAAAAGAAAAACCTTACCTTTTCTCCTTAGGGTAGGTGTCTCTCACTCATGTGTAATGGAGTCAGGTTTTTCAAAGTTTCTTCTCTTCTCCTTGCTGTCCCGATTTGGTGAAAATCAGCATGCTCCTTGCTGTCCAAGTTTGGTGAATTTCAGCATGGCATTTCCCCCATTCAAGGAGAACCATTGGATTCATCTTTTTGATGAAAGGCTAAGATCAACTCTTGAGTCTTCACTTGCTATACTGTTTGGCTATAAATACCACAACCATTGAAGCCATTCGGTACTTGAAAAATTTAGGAAGATTTAGAGTGTTTTTCTCTTCATTTCAAGTCACTTTTATCTCTTGCATGTGTAAGAGTTATCTTGTTTTCCAAAGAGTGTTTTCGGTTTGTCAAAGCTAGTATCAAACTCTCTTTTGTTCCTACAATTGTTAGGAAGTTTATAAAACAAGATTTTTCCTTCTTGAGATTTTATATCTCATAGGAAAGCATATAAAACCACTTTCAAACTTGCATATTTTCATACTGCATATCATAGGTTGAAATGATGGTGCAATTTCGTTGGAAGCATTCTAGAGAGAATTAGTTGTCTGAGTACTAAGTTCTAGGAGAAGCTTCATTGCCACTGAAATTGTAAACACTTGTTCTGGCGAGGAGAGAGTTAGATCTTTAACTAGTTGCGTGAATACTAGTAAGGATAGATGAGTGTCTTTGTATCCTGAGAGCTACTGTCTTGTAAATAAAAGTGTGTTACATAGGGATTGTAAACACTTGTTCTGGCGAGAAGATAGATATGTCTTAGTCTAGTTGTGCGAATACTAGCAAGGATAGAAGAACGTCTTTGTATCCTGAGAAGCTGCTGTCTTGTAAATAAAAGTGTTTTTACATAGTGGAAATGTTTGTCCCTCAAGAGTTAGGGGCACACATTTTTTCCCAATTGTAGGGATTTTGCGTTAAAGAAAAACATTCAGGTGTTATTTATCGCTTTCATTCTTATTGCATTTTATCAAGTTCGTTACTGGTTATTGGAGGATAGAAACACCATCTGCTATCTTCGAATTAACTTTCCAACAATTTTTAAAATGTTTCAAGAATCAAACAAGTATATTTTACTCGAAGAGAAAAACATTCAGGTGTTATTTATCGTTTTCCTTCTTATTGCATTTTATCAAGGTTCGGCCCCCCCCCCCCCCCTATACGGTCTTCGTCTTTGTGTTAAAATCAATGGTACGCACCGTTATGAATAATCTCATCCATTATTACTGCCTTCTTAGTAGGGATGTACAGATCAATAAAAAGAATAGAAATGGGTTTGTGATATTCAAAATGTTTCAAGAATCACACAAGTATATTTTACTCGAAGATGCAAGGTGAAAGTAAAAGAGAGAAAATGTACATTTTGCTTGGATGTTTATCAAGTCAAATTACTTAAAAGAATATGGTTCACTCGTTTGACCAACTCATTTCACTACCTTATCATGATGCTTATAGCAAATTTCACAAACCGAACTTTAGCATATTAGGTAGGGTATTCTGGCTCCACCTTCTCGTTTGATCCTTCTTTATAGAATTCCATACAATCTTCGTCTCTTTTCTGTTTTTGGTTGTTTTGGGTGTAAATCGATTCATCGATCTTCAATCTAAATTAAACTCGATCTTAAAGAATTCGAAGATGATATTCATCTCAAATTGCATACAAAGTTGTGTAATTGCACAAATATGTTGGGTTGTGAAATCCACAACTCAGCTAAAGAAATTACCCTAATTACTTTGACTTGCATTGGCCATTATTTTCATTTTCTAAAAAAATAATGAAAGATGGAATTGGAGTAGGAGCAAGAAGAGCCATGATTTACCTTGAGATGTTACAGTTAAGGCCCACCTCACATCAAGCTATTCTTGGGTAGATGGCAACTTGGCAAGGAAACCATGCCATATTCGTTTCTTTTTAAGCTAAATATTTGAACCCTTTTTATATATATAACCCTGAAAATTATTTTAATAATATTAGAAAACCAAAAAACTAACACAAACACAAACACAAACACAACATCAACAACAACAACAACAAGGATCATCATTTCACAGACTTCATACTTTGTTTTTCTGATAACCAATCTCTCTCTGAATTGACATTGAGGTCAGTTTAACTCTCCGTATACGTTTCTTTTATCTCTTTCTTTCTGCATTTACAATACATGATCAATATTTCTGTGCTTCCTCATGTTTCCATCTTCATTCAGTTCAATTCGTCTTCTTCATAAAGATTACAAATTTGCAGAAAAGTTATGATTTTTTTTCTAGGGTCAATTTGTTTTCTCTGACCCAACTCTTTGTTTGCTGAGAAAACGGTGGAAACAAGAAGAGAAATAAATAAATTGGGGCGGCTTGTTTGGTTGGTTGATGAAATTGGGTGGATGAAACTAAAACATGGAGTTGTCTTGAGCTCAGTTGAGCGCTAATTTGAGTTTTCTGAGGTCTCAATCAATAAGAGAAACTTAGGAATTGTAAGTATGGTGCTTTCTATCTTCTTGCATTTTGTCAGCAGCCAAGCATAGCATATGTTTTGGCAGCATGATTTAGATTTCTGATCCTTTTTTCTTCACTATTACTTTGTAATTTTAAAACAAATGAAATTCTTCAAGTTTTTAATTTTTGTGTACTGATTGGTGGATAAAGATTGAAACTTTAATTGATTCCCAGATAAGACATAGATGTAAGATCTTAAAAATATTCTCAGAATATGGATGTTCCTTTTTATCGTTACATCAATCATGTGATCAGTATTGATCCTCTGTACTGTTGCTCATGAGATGTTAGGACCATTATCTTCTCATTTCAAAACCGAGACTCTTGTATTTAGCACATTTGTTGTGTGTCTTATGTTTGTTCTTTTGTTACAGAAGTGATTAGAGAATTTGGGCTGCGTATAATTAATATCATGAGATTCAAAAGAGGGAGCAATGTGGAAGTCTTGAGAAAAAAGGAGGTGCCTTCAGGATCTTGGTGCTGTGCCAAGATCATCTGCCGTGCCGGCCACAAATACACTGTGAGATATGATGGACTAGAGGGTGCTAATGATGAGACTACTGTGGAGAGGGTGCACAGAACTGCCATTAGGCCTTGCCCACCTCGACTGGAAGTTACATTTAATTGGGTTCCTGGTGATGTCGTTGAAGTTTTTGATAATTTCTCGTGGAAGATGGCAACCATTTCTGAGATTTTAGGAAACAACTACTTCTTTGTCAGGATAGTTGGATCATGCCGGGAATATAAGGTGGGGAGACTTGATGTTCGAGTCAGACATTTCTGGCAAGATGACAAATGGGTTGTGATCGGAAAGGTAATATCATCCTAAATCACTTTCCTTTTGCAGTTTCTTGATCTTCAGTGCTGCAGTTTTCTGGCCACATATTTTTACATATCTTGTGTTAAGTTTCATCCGATATCTATTCTTTCCGTGTATATAGGTATTCATGATAATAAATAAGAGTATGTGTTAGTGTTAATTAGTGAGTGTAAAATGTTTAACATAGAGTGATATGAAGTATGGGTTTTGGTGTTTAGTTTTGAAAGTCCAAAGTTGCAAATTTACTTTGTCTGTTAGGGGTTATGTTATACAGCTTTCAAAAAGATGCTGTCTGTGGTATTTTCTTGTGCTAATTTCTTCTTCATTTTCTGGCATTCAGGGTTCAAGCAATAATGAGAATGGAAAGCTTGCTGCAATATCAACTCTAAAGGACAACAAAACATCATGTGTTGTAGCTCAGAAAGTCAACTTCAAGAAATCCCACCCTGCATCCTCTCAGATTTTGAAGGGAGGATCACCGTACTTCTATTCTCAGTATGAGGTACATGGTGGAATTACCAAGAAGTTTAGAGCAGTTGAGAAAGAAGGCAGGTATCATCGAGTTATTGCTAATAACTTGGCTAGATTAGCTGAACCACTGGATGCTGTTTTACCAAGACATACAATTGGGAAGAAAGGAATACGTACCTCTGTTAGCAACAGAACAACTGTACTGTCTGAGGTTGAATTTGAGAAGAAGAAACCAAGTGGCAATGTTGGATGCTTGTTTGCTGTTAATTTAGAGTTGGATGATACCAATACAGTTACATGCTCGGTAGGTAGTTGTAGCATTGCTGGCAATGAGACCTATAAGCCACCTTCTCCTTCTGCTTCAAGTGGAGGGTATGAAGATCAGTTTTGTGATGCTGAATCTTTCTGTCACTCAGGATATGAAGAAGAAATCTCTATCCTTCCCACAAAGAAAGAATTGGCTGCTGAGATCCATAGGTTAGAGCTACAAGCCTACCGTTGCACGATAGAAGCATTGCATGCATCAGGACCTCTTAGTTGGGAACAAGAAGAATTGGTTACAAATCTTCGTCTTTCGCTTCATATATCAAATGATGAACATTTAATGGAGCTTAGAAACTTAATTTCTGCAGATAACAATATTCAGATTAGATGACAGGAAAACTGGAATTATGTCCTTTGGTTCATATTTGCTTCTAGCTGTAGAATGTGATGAACATTTTGCATAATGACCTGGGTTCACTGTAAGAAACAAGATGTGTTGTTTCCATATCCTTTTGTATTCGGTTAGAACACATAGTGTATCACTTCATCAAAGTCATCTTTGTAAGGTTCAATTCAGAGTTCAAACTCAATGTAGTTCAAAGTTTTTTCAGTATGCATATCATCAATCATCTTCATGCGCTAGTTATTCTCATTTTTTTGTCTTTCTCTGGGCTTGTGCTGATAGTAGTATCATGATCATGAGGTTCATCATATGTTCAATGTAGGAAAGCGCTATATATGTACCTATTCAAGATTTTTTATCTTCTTTTTTTTTTTTTTGCAAGTAAAGACCTGAGGCAATCAAGTGAATCAACTTCTGGATTGATTTGCATGTGTTTCTCACTTCCTTTATGACTTTGCTCCTCTTTTCTGTTTGGTGATGCTTGCAGCTTTCTCTTAGATTCCCTGATCATCAGAAATATTTTGCATAAATTGATTGTCACCCTATCACTTGGAAATATAAGTACTTTCATATGTGGACAGACATTGATGCCTGCATTTTTCCAGGGCCAAAGGTAGGAGGATTTCCCCCCTTGCTGTTAAGTCTCTAAGTTGATGCTGAGGCCTGCCAGCTTTGTCTCAGTGCCACAAGGGTAAATATTATGGGACGGCTTATGATGCTGCTGTTTCTTTTGTACATTTGGTCTCTGCATTTTTCCATTTCAGGCCATCTGTGAGCCTTAGATGCCTGTTTTGCTGAATGGTGTAAGACAAGAATCTTGTGGCTGACACAGAATGACCTGAGATTTGGATGCTTGAAAGGTTTTATTTCAAACCTTTGCTTCAGCTCATTCATGTATAACGTACTTGACTTGCTGATATCTTTTTTATCATTGGTATTCTTGAATCTCATATTCGGAACATATATGCATTTCACACATGTTTAGTTGAATGCATTTCACACAGGTGCGTGATATTTTTATTCAGTCAGAAGATATCATGTCCTGAACTCCTGATTATGTAGACTGTAGACTACTGAACTTCCCTAAAGCTATTAATTTCTTTGTATCTTGTGTAGTACTTATATTTATTCAATAGAAGTTATCTGCCTGGTTCTGTTACATCACTCATTTAGCTAACTGTTGCTTTTAAGCTTCGGTGTTTTTTTCTTTTTCAATTATTCATTTTCACAAGTGAGCAGATGTTCGAGGTAATCAGATGTCAAAGTGTTGTTCAATGGTCATGTTTTGTTTACATCGAATGATATATTCACTCATCCATCTCAAGCTATATCTAATATCTGTTGTGTGGCTCAAATTTAGATTCAAATACCCTGAGTTGGAGTTTTTTCGGTTTGGTTGCAGACATGGGACATGCATACCAGTCTGGAGACTGATATAAGGCCTTACATGGTGTAAATCACTTGCCAGTAAGAAGGTTTTTGTTTACTTTTCAGTACTGATGATTGCGTTACTGCTATCAGGTCTATGCAGTATTCTGTTCAAATAGATGCAAACATTCAAGAATCACGAGCATGTGAGCTGATGAAATCATTCACCTGCATTAGCCAGACATTCTTAGCAACAATTCAGTGGAACTCTCAGATTTTCATTTGTTGTTTTTTCGTACGATCTTGGTGAATGCAATACAATAATCCAGTGATTTGTTCTTTTCTCCTTTCTGCTCCAGCAGTTGATTATTATTGAGATCAACCGTTAGCGTCCAAAGTTGTTATGCATTCTGACAGATGAAGCTTAAACTGTTACAGCTAACTTGTAATAGAAAACGACCTCAATTGAAAACTCTGGACTCATATCAGTTGGTTGTCTCTCACTATAAACCAGCAAGAAGAATACTTGGCAAGTATTTTCAAGTTGATCTTGGGATAATAGACTCCAGCTGATGCTGCTGCTATAGTTTTTGACTGGATTGGGTCTTGTTGCCTTTGAGGCTTTTGTCTCTAGTTTGTTCTAGTGTGACCACCTTTTGGGCTTTCATATATGTTTCTTATTTGGTGTGGCATGTATGATTCTTGGGCTTCATACATGCAATATGGGATATCTGAACTCACTGGCATGTAAGATCATAAGAGTCCAGATCATCTCTATAAAATTGTGTGTGACCTGGAAGAAAACTTGCCCAGAAAACAATCTCATCCATATCTGGCTAAAGATTATAGTACCCTTTTCTTCAAGTCAATCTATATTCCTAACAAAAAAACAAATCTTGAGAATGATTCACATTTCACAACTACTACTATCTTAATCACAAAACGTGTTTGACTCCTACACAAAACCACATGCTAGCTACACTTCTGGTGTTTACAAACGCGTCCTGATTAAACTCAACAACTAATGTGTCCTGCTCTTCTTCCTCTCCTCTCCATCAGAATCTTGAAGAAGAAGCAGAGAGGCAAATCACACAGGTGGCTTTGTCACTGAAATGAGCAACAAACCCTTCAAGGTGTCATTCCAATATTTCTTATAACTCTATGAAAGAAAAAGGCTTTTTTGGATTAACAAAATGAGTGTGGGGAATAGTGGTGGTGGTGCAGCATTTATTTTGGCTCCCACCAGATTCTCTGCTATTGTCTCACTCTCTTCTCCTCCATGATTGGCATTCCCATGTGACTGTGCTCCTCCTCTCAACACTGAGACACTCAGAAAGATATAGACAGAGATGTCTGGGTCTTGTTTGGGCTAAATAATCCTCAAATGATCCTTATGGACCTTAAACCTATATATATAGAGTATATAGTTCCGGTACCACTACTATCTTCTCCAGAAATGTTGTAAGCTGTGTAGGATGATATTACTATGATGATGCATGCAGATGAAAGAGCCATTACTATAAGCCAAGTTTCTTTCACAAGTTTCGTTTTGATGACAGGTACGTACATTTTGGTCATTAATTATATCCCACGTCGACAAGATAACATGGCACTCGGAAACTATAAGCTGTTGTCACTTGTATATATTTATGAGCTCTCATTCATCTATACCTAAGATATGTACTACACCATTTATAATTTATGAGTTTAAGTGTCCATTTTCTTGCGTGTTGTCGATCATGACTACTCGAGTTTTTGTTCTGAGTTTTTAAAAACGTGTTTGTGCCGTGCTCCAAACAATTGGAACAAAAGTTCAATCAATCAACCACCTGTTTTGGTGAAAATGAGTTAAATGATCATCTCGATTCGTAAAAAAACACGTAAATAATGCTACATGATCTCGCATCAAAATTAGTAACATTATCGGAGTGATTGATACATCGCAACAAATGTGACATGTAAATGTATGATTTAATATTAGATCGATATTGTCTTAAACTTGAACTAATATTAACAGGTTAAGTTTATTTTTTTTGAAATAAATTAATGCAGTCCGCCAACAAATTATTTTTTTTATTGTCCTATTTTGATATTACGAGATCTTCTCATCCAACAACACTGAGAGGGATCTTCCCATTTAACACAGAGGATCGGACGGGCACATTCATCACTATTCCATCGTGCTGTATTAATTAAAATTTCATTAGCTACATCTGGCATATTTTCGATACAACTAACAAAGACTTGTGAGCAAATCCCAGTAATCAGATGGTAGGTAAAGATAGGCAATTAAAACAGTGAGATATGGATGATAAGTGTATACACACTAGAATAATGAAGACTATAGAGTATGAACGAGGAGCTAGGAATGGCCAATCATATAATGCAAAAGAGAATTACAGAAGGGCATAGGAGGCATTCCTCTAATAAATTTATGTTTTAGGAATGGCCAATCATATAAATGCAAAAGAATATTCACACTAATATATTTTCCAACACTTTCCCTTAAGTTGGTGCATACATGTCAATCATGTCCAACTTTTTTTTAGAAATGAGTCGAGCAATCAAATTAAAGCAGTTAACAAATGACAACTTGTCAATCCATCTTGCAAATACATGACGTGAAAACTCCTTTGTGAGTACATTTATCAATTGTTTTTCATAAGTTACAAAGGAAAAACGTATATTCTTCTTATCAAGATGATCCCTGAAAAAATGTCTATCAATCTCCACATGCTTAGTTCGATCATGATGTACAGGATTATGAGCAATTTCAATTGCAGCAGTGTTGTCACAATGAAGATCCATGGCCTTATGGAGCTTGAAACCTAGCTCCTTCAATACATTTTGAATCCATAATAGGTCATACACTCCATTTGCCATTCCTCGATATTCAACTTAAACACTGAAACGGGCAATCACATTTTGCTTCTTACTGCGCCAAGTTACTAAACTCTCACCAATAAAGGTGAAATAACCAGAAGTGGATGCCCTATTAGTCTTATCTCTTGCCCAATCTGCATCAAAATAGCCTGTAACTCCAAACTCACCATCCTTTGAAAATATGAGGTCTTTACATGGTGCAGACTTCAAATATCTGAGAATACACATCACAGCATCCATATGTTCTTCACTTGGATCATGCATGAGCTGACTCATAACACTTACAACATATGCAATATCAGGCCTTGTATGTGATAAATAGATCAATCTTGCCACTAACCTCTGGTATTTGCCTTTGTTTGTTGGAACTTGACCAAGATACAACTCTAACTTGTGATTCATCTCAATAAGAGTATTAGCAGGCTAACAATCCAGCATTCTTGTTTCAGCAAGAAGATCAAGCACATACTTTCGTTGTGACAAAGTGATTCCAACCTTAGATCTTGCAACTTCAATTCCCAAAAAATATTTCAGTGGACCCAAATCCTTCATCTCAAATTCTTGGGATAACCGCTTCTTCAAATTTTCCATCTCAGCTGGATCATCACCTGTAACAACCATGTCATCCACATATACAATCAGAGCAATAATCTTACCACCCCTGCGTTTAATGAACAAGGTATGATCAGAGTTGCTCTGCCGATATCCAAACTTCTTCATGGCTCCAGAAAATCTCCCAAACCAAGCTCTAGGAGATTACTTCAATCCATATAATGACTTCTTCAATCTGCAAACTTTTTCAACGTCACATGGATTATAGTTAACACCTGGAAGAATATCCATGTACACTCCTTCTTCTAAATCTTCATTCAGGAAGACATTCTTCACATCAAATTGGTGTAATGGTCAGTCATGTCGAGCTGTTAAGGCTATGAGGATGCGTACAATGCTGATCTTTACTACTAGAGTAATGTCTCATGATAATCCACTCCATATCGTTGAGTGTAGCCTTTTGCAATTAGACAAGCTTTATATCAATCAATGTTTCCATCTACCTTCAGCTTCACCGCATATACTCATCTACATCTAACTGTCTTCTTTCTAGGTGGGGCAGAAACAAACTCACACGTTCTATTCTTTTGTAGGGTTTCCAATTCTTCATTCATAGCTTGCTTCCACTTTGAATCCGCCAAGGCAACCTGCACATTACTGAGAATAAATACCGTAGATAATTGATTAACAACAAGTGCATGTGATCCAGACAACCTATAGTGAGATACAAAGCTAGCAATAAAATATTTAGTCTTGGCGTCTATGGATGATCCATATTGTTTCTTTGGAACCCTTTTAATTTCTCGTTGTGATCTCCTAGGCACAATAACTTCTATGTTATCCAGTTCATTGGTATCAATACATACCTCAGGAGAGACATTCTGAGAAGACTCTTTAGTTGATGGAGTAGAAGGGGGGTCTTCAGAAGAGGGTTGGACTTCAATTTATGGTGTTTCAGCTTCAAAATTTGTTCTATCGGAAAAGCCCTTCAATCCATCGAAGGAGCTTCCATAGTGCGGTGCTTCTGTAGTTTGTGATGGATCAAGAACTTCCTTCGATCCATCGAAGGATGCTCCCTGGTCCATCTCGTCTCCAGTCTTCGATAGATCGAGAGTTTCCTTCGATCCATCAAATGATGTTCTCTGGTCTTCAACTGAATTTTCAGCAGCTTCAAACCTTCTTTCCAAGTTCTCTACTTCTTCAAATTCTTCTATGTTCAGAGTATTTCATTCACATCTACTTCTCTCCCCCTGAGTAATAAGGGTCAGATTCACGGAAAGAAGTATCTATAACACATGCATCTTGTTCAGAACTGGATCATAACAGCGGTAACCTTTTTAGAATTTAAGATATCCAACAAACACACACTTCACAGCACAAGGATCAAGCTTCCCTCACAAATGTTTGTTGATGTGAACATACACAGTACACTCAAAGACTCTTGGTTCCAGATTTAGCAAAGATTGTGCCTTCAACAGTTCATGCAACTTCTAATATGGGCTCTGGAACTCAATCACACAAGAGGGGGTGCGATTGATTAAGTATGTAGTAGAACACAAGACTTCTCCTATAGATTTGTATGGACTTTCATACCAAATAGAGAAGCACGAACAACTTCCAGCAGTTGACGATTCTTTTCAGTTAATCCATTTTGTTGAGGAGTATAGGCAATGGAAGTTTGATGCCTAATCCCATGAACACCCAAATATGTTGACATGTCCCCATTCACATACTCTCCACCATTGTCAGATTGAAGGATTTGAATTGGCTGCTGGTACTGAGTTTCCACCATCTTGTAGAATTCATTAAATCTGGCATATACTTTACTTTTACACTTCATCAAGGAGACCCAAGTCATTCTGGTGCATTATCAATAAAAGTCACAAAGTAGCGAAATCCAGAACGAGAAGAAGTTCTTGCAGGACCCCAAACATCCGAATGAATTTTCATGAAATGAATATAACTTTTATTCAAACTTGGGGAATACATAATACGATGGCTCTTGGCCAGTTCACATAAAACACACTTAAAATTAGATTCATCAACAACTAAAAACAACTGAGGTTGCAATTTTCTAAGATATCCAAAATTTAAATGGTTTAAGCGTCGATGCCATAACCACACCGCTTCCTTGGCTTTATTCAGGCTACTGATACTGTTTGCTTGACTTAGTTGATGTTGTCCCCTGCTTGTCAATTCCAGATAGTACGTATAATTTCCCCTTTCTAACACCATAACCCAGAGTCCTCCTTATCAGAATGTCCTAAAAAATACAAAAATCAAGATAAAATGTTACAGAACAAGAGAGGGCCCTAGTGATCTGACTAACAGATAATAGGTTCTAAGCAAGAGAAGGGACAACAAGAATAAAATCAAGGGTGAGTTTATGAGAGAGTTGTACAGATCATTCACCAAGAACAGAAGAAGGAGAACCATCAGCAACAAACACAACATGTTCTAGAGAAGTTTTAATGGTATCAACTACACTAGGATTATATGTCATATGATCAGTAGCACCTATATCAATTATCCAAGACCTCCGTAGATAATGTGGTAAGAGAAGATGTCTTACCCCTGTTACCTGTTTCAATTACTAGTGCAGATGGTTGAGCAGGAGATTTAGTGGTGGTTACAGCCGTTTTTGGGCTATTTTTGAAAGGTCTTCTAGTATAATATCACCATTCAGGGTATCCAACAAGCTTAATTATAGCACCGATCATTTGTATAACCAACATCCTTACAATGAGTACATGTGAAGTGTGAGTTTTTAGCATGAGGCTTTCCACCAGAACGAGGAGGATCAGAAAATCCAAGTGGAGGACCCTGGCGGCGTTAGGACTGGGCAGCGTTAGCTGTTGCAGGAGAGGAGGCAGCCATGACAGAAGCATCATGCAGAGGAGGTGTAGAAATGGAGGATCGATTGCTGTGAAAGCGTCAGACATGTGCATATGTTTGTTCAAGATCTAACTTATGTTCTCTCATCAAAAGCTCTTCACAGACTTGACTAAATTCAATATCAAGTCCCATCAAAAACATATAGACATGTTGAGGGGTCATGAAGGAGGATTCATTCACAACATCATCAACCATTTCTTGAGAGTGCATCATGCATTGGTCCATTTCATCAAGCCATTCTGCTTCATAATATTACACAAACGATGAAGCTCAAAAGTCTGGGTTTCATCATATTCATCATAGTAGGTCTTGTATAGGGCATCCCAAAACGCCTTAGCTATGGGCAATCTGAGGTGCCATTTTCGCAATCCATGAGACATATTTTCAATAAGCCAGACTTCACCTTGTCATTGTTGGCAACTCATGTTGAATACTCTGTAGAGGTAGCGTCAGAAGGGTCCTTGGTGAGGAGATCAAGCTTGTCTCGACTTTCAAATCGAATCTTTATATATCCAGACCAACTAGAATAGTTGGTTTTAGTGAGGAGCTCGCCGATGGAAAAGCGGAGTTTTCCTAAATAGTGTTGTGGAAGTGATTGTGAATGGGTTGCATGACGACTGTTCCATTGTTGGGGATGAGTGCTCCATCATTATTAGCAAAAACGTTCTCATCATGATCATTCACGTATGACATCTCTTCAGGGTTTACAAAATTCACAATTTAGGTTTCAAGTTTAAATGCAGCGAAAGAAAAAAATGGTGGTGGTAATTCAGGGTTTCAATTCAATTCTAGGTTTCAAAATTTAGGAATTTGGCTCTGATACCAAGTAGATTTATATTTCAGGAAAAATTCAATGAATTCATTCATCCCAATTTTGGGGTTAATAAAAATGTACAAATAATATCCTAATAAAAAATAATATTTACATTCCTATCACATTTATAAAACTTTAATTTTAATTACAAAAATTTATTCACACTAATATATTTTCCAACACTTCTGCTGGTCTATGACTAACCGACAGTGTTGCATTAATCAAGGGCAGACATTACATGAGCCAGCTCAATTGCTTTAGCATGGCTGCAAATTTGGGAGACATTGGTGGGAGGTTTTGAATAAATAAAAACTAACCTGGCTAGCTGGTTTTAATATTCATGCATTTTATTAGGGAAAACTATATATATATTAGAAATGACTCTGCCACAGCCCTAAAATCTTAAACTATTTTCTAGGGATCTATAAAACCCTTATGTTTAATCCGAGTGAGAGAGGTCAGGAGACAAAAAACCTATTCCAATTTCTGAGACAGATCAAATTTCTTCTTCTTTGTTTTGTTGATATATATATATATATATATATAACTAAACTGCAGCAGCTGCTTGCAGCTAGGGTTTTCAAACGGCTAGCCTACTTGCAGAGAAACTAAAGGAAATTAAACTCAACTTTACTCCAAGTGTTTCTGCAACTGCTGTCTGTCTGTTTGTATAAAACGATGGAGCTAGCTTGACCTTTTGAGATGAATCCATTGGAGAACTGGGTTTGTCGTTTAGGTCGATGAGGGAGACATTGCCTAGATGTTAATGTTAAAAGCATGCTCTGTGAATTTTAAAAACAAAAAAAATAATAAAAAACTTAGGGCGGGCGAAGATTAGGAGATGGATTACTTTTTAGGGAAAATAGGTATAACGATTACTTAAATTTGTCATAATTGATAATTTGATCACTGAAGTTTAGAAAATATCAAAAAGGTCACTGGACTTTAACTTTATGTATCAAATTGATCACTTTGCCCATCTTAGATGCCAATTTTTCTTATTTCATGGTGATTTTCATACTTTTCCCACTTATGTTATGTGCACTTCTCTTACAATCTTATTTATATAAGTAAAATATTTGACAAATTAGAATATTTAAAATAGATAAAATGATTAAATTAATAGACAAACTTATAGTTCAGTGACTTTTTTGATATATTCTAAAATTTAGTGATTAAATTGTCAATTTTAACAAAATTTATCACATTTGTGTCATTTTTCTTATTTTTATTATGAGGGGAAGTGTGTGTTGCAGATTAAACAATCGGAGGAGAATCATGGTACGTGAAAACATTATATTCTTAGTTTAATGTGATTGGAGTATCGTAAAGGCAATTCGATCTCATGCCCGGCCTATATCTCTTTCTCACTAATTTCGGATATAAAGCAAAGAACACCTCGCCCAAGATTAAGGAATGCGCAATGCTTAATAATGGCTTCTGGTCGATCTTGAAGAGTTTAGTTCTCACTAGCTATCTTTTAAACTAATCATGCTTCGTGATAAGGAAGAATATATATTCGGATTGTAATCACCATTAACTAGCTCCCAGAGAGAGAGAGATTACTTTGTGCATGTGTATAAGTTTATATAGAATTATAGATGTTAATTAACTTAATTAAGTGTAACTGACACAATGTGAGATATATATATATATATATATATATATATATATATATATATACTGACTCTTATTTGTTGTACAGAAGATGACAAAGAGGAAAGAAGTCATTTCTTTCCTTGAAATGAGAAGGAAGTGAGAGTAGTGAGTCATTTTAGGGAAATTAGGCATGACTGATGAGATCACATGATTCTTGGCATGCTATTGATTCCTTTAAGGCTTTAAGCGAAAGCTAAAATATACCAAAATAGAAATTGAAATAAGAGAAGAGGGGGAGATTTGATTTGTAGCTCCAAAGCTCCAAACCCACATGCTACTTTGGGGACCATCAAAAACCCCAAACAACAAATTAAACTAGAGCTACCTTCCAAGAGCATGAGGAGATCCCAAAAAGCAATACAAAAAGAAGGAAAGGTTGTTAACACTACATCCCTCAACACAAAACAAATCTTAATTACTAATTAAACAAACAAATTCAAAACTCAAATAGCCCTTAAACCCATAAAAGGAGAATGTATCCAAAAAAGTTCATTTGCATGCTGGATTCACATTCACCTCAGCTTTTATTCTAAAAACAACAATTCATGCCTTGGGTACTGCATGAGTCACACTCCTTCCCTTGAGTTTAGTATTGTACAATATCATGTATAACTCAATTAAGAATGCCTACATTCATTCTTAGAAACAATAATGTAGGGTGGTTACTGATTTGAGCACCCCCCATGTTATGTTGAATTATAAAGGGCACTTCCTTTTCTTATGTATTTGAAAAAAGCCAGGAAGTTGTTGCATGGTCATACTAATTAAAATCCTGTCATATTCTGTTACATAAACAATGAAGTTGTAAGGTTGATCTTATCTACTGCAAAACTGATGTATAATTCATTTACTTTTTGTTATGAACACTTTTTGTTGGAGATCCCAATCATTGTTCTATGGTATTTGGGTGTAGTCGATCTCTTCTTGTTTTTCTAGCTTTAGCTTCCATGAAACCCAACAAGATGAGTGCACAGTAGTTTAACTTGCATGAGATTCTTGATCATTATTGCTGCCCTATATTAAGAGAAATATGTGTCTTAACCTGCTTAGCTTGTATCCATCATCCATGCAATGTATATTATATAAAAGCATAATATTATATAGACATATAAACAGCTGATCTAGAGTGAGCCAAAAAATAAGCTAATGCTGATGCACACATTGGTAACATATATACATGATACAATTTTTGGGTTCCAACAACTGTCTTGATATCGATCAACTCAAAGCAACTCAACTCAACTCTTCTTCTAGGCGGGAATTGATGAGCTCCATACGTATATTTCACTCATTCTCTAACTTTCTTGCTAAACACTAAAATTTCGAGGAAATTTCGTAGCCGATTTTCTGGCTAATAATCATGAGCAAGTTTATATTATTGTATTGAATTCGGGATCGAAATTGTAGCAAAGCCAAAACATAATGAGTTGGTGACTATGGTAGTGAAGGGGCAACCAATCAAAGTTTCATATTGATGCAAACTGATGGTACAAAACTCTGTAGCCACAGAACAGAATATACATTACATACAAACGGGAGAGAAAAAGAGAGAGAAAAAAAAAACTACCTAATTGTCAGCAATTTGCTAAATCTCCTAGACTCGATCGGAAATGACAATAGCTTACATCCCAAGGTTAATACCTCTCCTTTGGTAAATAACCATGGACATCTTCATAAGGGGAGGTCAGTAACACTAGGTTAAATGCAATTCAACATATTTCTCTCTTGAAAGATATATGTCTCTTTAGCTCCTGTAGTTATATGAAAACCCAGCATGAAAAAAAAATAAGAACGCCAAAGATAAGAAAGAACAAATTAAGGAAATCGACCAAAATGGGCATTTCGGTCAATTAACTAGGGGATTCCATACCCTCACTCACACACAACGGATTGGTATGCATAGGAGTAGAAATAGATCAGGGTCGTTTATCTTCTTGTTGTTGTTCTCGGTCTTGGGGGAGAGGCTTGAATATGACGGGTGCACCGTACTGAGGGTAAAGCATCATCAGGACCGTTGGTGCATGTTCATAGCTAGGGGACATCTTGAAAGAGAATCGTTGAAGCATGATGGCGATTGCTAGCTTGGTTTGCAAGAGTGCTAGGTTTTGGCCAATGCAGCTACGTAACCCGAGCCCAAAAGGAATGAACGCGAGAGGGTGCTTGGCGGCCCGAGTCACGCCATCCGTGAATCGAGCCGGGTTGAACTCGTTCACATCGTTTCCCCAAAGAGTTTGGTCGTGATGAACGGCCAGGATCGGGATTAAAAGCTCTGTCCCACGAGGGATCTTGTATCCCCCGAGCTCCACGTCCGTTCTCGACCGTCGGATGGTCGCAACCGTAGGAGGGTACAGCCTAAGGGACTCGTTCAATATCATATTGAGCTGCATACAATCATATCCCACCATCAATTAAAATTGCACATTGACGTAATTGCCCTTAGAATTGATGTAATTAATTAAGAAAAAGAAGGAAAATAAATGGAAAATGCAAAAGGTGGCGGTTGGTTTTTTTTGTAGAGAGACAAAACATGATATTTTTTGTGTCCTAATGTTTTTTTTCTTTTGCGTACCGTCTTAAGCTTTACAACGTCGTCCTTGGAGGGTATGTCACGTGACCCGCACACCCTGAGCACCTCGGCACGTGCCTGCTGCTGCCACTGTGGGTGCATTGCCAAGAGAACCGTCGTCCACGTCAGCAAGTTGGATGTGGTCTGGTTGCCGGCAAAGAAGAAGCTCTTGCATTCTTCAACAATGTCGTTCACGGTGATGGGCGAGGGTGAAGAAGACGAAGAATATTCCGAGTCCTGTATCATAAGCCCCAGTAAGTCCTTGGAGCTCTTTCCACTCACATTGTTTATGATGTCCTCCCTACGCTGATCGATCAATTTCATAAGCTTCTTCCTAATTTCCTTGTCTAATTTCCACGAATTCATGTTTTTTCTTGTTGGTAGAAATCTGAAAGGCACATAAATATCGTTAGTCTAGTTCTCGTGTAACACATAACTAACATGTTAGACTATACTATAGCGTTGTATATATACTCGTATCTTAAATTTTGTGTTACCTATAACCGGGGATGAAGACTTTTTGGAATGCCTCGGCGACGAAGATGACTTGTTGAGCCTGTAGCCGGAAAATGTCTTTGCCGTCTTCGTAGCTGCATCCAAAAGCCGTTCGGGTAATAATGTCTTCGGTTAGGGTTCTGAAGCATTCGCAAACTTCAACCTCTACCTCACCAGACTCCGACGACATAGCCGACCATTTGTCCATCATTTCCACCATACTCGATGCCATGACCGGTATGATTAACTGATACCATAGTAAACATCAAAATTAAATAAAACTGGACTTATTTGCATGTAACGTACAGGAAGCTAGTTTCAAACAGACTTGAGCTGGCTAAAATTAAAAGAGGTAATTAAGAGACTAGAGAGCTGGAGTAACGTACTTTGAGATTTTCCATATGAAATGTAGGGGTGATGATTTTTCTGTGGTGAGCCCATTTCTCGCCTTTGAGGCTCAAGAGGCCGTCCCCTTCGAGCCGTTTCACAAGTGGATGAGCTTCATTTTTCTCGTAGAATTCCGATTTTGAAATAAAAACTTCGCGGATGAGATCGGGGTCAGTAACGGTGAGACGACCTGTTGGTCCGAACCACACAAGAAATGTTGCACCTACACAATTTTTGTAATTTGTTTAAGAAAACTTATGATTGATCAAGTGTAGAATTAGTTGCAAATTAAAAGCATGGAAATGGATAGTGTAGACCCTACAATGGAGGAGGGAGGGGAGAGAAAGCAAAAACAAAAGAGAGTAGATGGAGGAAGATGAAGACAACTCGAGAACTAGCTATTTAGCAATACCAAACAGATGCATAGATACAAGGCTTTCATTTGGGACACCAAAGCCTCTCTTAAAGAGAACAAACGAAAGAGGACGACAACCAAGAACTGAAAAAAGTAAATGAAAGCCTTACTCTCTCACAAAAAGTTGATGCAAATTAATTTTGTTTGAAACTGAATTTAGCGCACCATTTTCTGGAGGAAGAGATGGGATTATACATCAAAAGACAAAATAAGAAGAGAAACTGTGAAAGAAAAATATATAGCTAGGCTGTGGAAGAGAACAAAAATCTGAACTTCAACATCAAGCATCCCAAAAGCTCAGAAAAAGCAGCCTGGAAAAGGCTTAAGAAGAAGTACCCCAGAGCTAAAAATGAGCCCTTTCTAAAAAGCCTCAAATTCTGATCACCATCACACACCAAGCTAAAGGAACAATCATGCATCGCAGCTACAAGCTAGCTAACACACCCATGACTCCCACTTTAATCATTCACCTCCAAGGCTCCATCTTTTTTTGTTTTTTTTCAACACACAAACAAAGAGTAAACCAGTGGCTAACTAGCTAGCTCTTCAAATTCATTAACAAGAACATGAATGCAACAAAATGAAAACCCAGTTTTGAAAACTTCTTGAAAAGATTGTTTCTTTTGGTCTGGCTTCAAAACGATGAAAAACCATGTGATTAGAGAGAGAGCGAGAGAGAGAGAGAGAGAGAGAGAGAGAGAGAGAGAGAGAGAGAGAGAGAGAGAGAGAGAGGTGAGTACGTTAACTTACCATAGATTTTTTTCCAGTGATGGTAAAAAGGGAGGACTCGGGGGAGAATATTGTGGCAAGAAGAAGGCATGGTTTGAGAAGAAGCCTTGATCATCATCCCAACAAGCTCTTTGACATTTCCGATGAAGAATCGATAAGGAGGTCCTCTGATCCCTTGCCTTGCGAAATGCTCCTCAATTCTTCTGGGCCTCCACCAAAGCAACACCAGAATCCTCATACCAAAAACTAGAACAAGCAACCATAAAGCCACAAACTTGAGCCAGGACCATAACTCCTGCTCCATGTTGATCACTGCCTAGCTTAGCAAGTGTCTGTCTTTCTTTGTGTTGGTGCGTCTTGGGTTTATAATACTAGGAACTTGGAACTTGGAAGAGAGAGAAGGGAACAGAGAGAGAGAGAGAGATGAGAGAGAAGAGATGAGGTGGGTTTTAATTTTTAGGAGGGAGGGAGAGAGAGGAGAGGCTAAGTAAGCAAGGCCAACGGCGTAGGGGCCGCCATTGGAATTGTAAGGGTCAACGAGAGAGAGAGAGAGAGAGAGAGAGAGAGGGAAGGAGAAATTTGTTAACAATCTTTGAGGATCGGACAATGTTACCCTTTGTCTTTTCCTATTAGTATTATTATATCCCACTAGATTTTCCCAATTATTTTGTATTTTCATTGAAAATATTACGTCCTTTCCTTTTTCGAAAAACCAAGTTTTTGATATTTTTTATTTTGTTAAATAATGAAATGGACATTCTAATTAATGCAAGAATGTTCCAAGCTTTGTGAGAATTTTTGCCCAAAAAAAAACTTTATGAGAATTTTGATTATTTATAACCTCTTGCCTTAAACTAGGATGACCCCTGTTACCCCAAGTAATATGGCATGGGCTTGTATTTTTCTTTATCAAGGTCTTTTATATATTTTGCTCATTTGCTTAAAATTTGTGCATTTCTTCATAAAACTTGTATGCTTGTATTTAAACTTAACCTATAAACTTAACCTATAAACCATTATTGAAAAGAATATGAAAAGTGCCATAATCGATCACACACCATGTTATTTTTGACAATTAACTTTCTATAAGACTTTGCAATTCTCTATACATAGTAACATGCTTATCAGTGTGTCCTATTTTGAGAATGTAAGAAACCATATGCATAGGTGTGTCGTAACCATGTTTTTCCCTAAATAAACGTACCTTATTGAGGCATGGAACATTAACATATGATGTTCACTGCTAAACTGATTAGTTTGTCCTAGTTAATTAGCCTAAGTACATGAAACCCCACATGTATGTATTATGAATTAGAGAAATTATTGAGTCAACTCCGTGGGTTTTATTCAATAATCAATTACTCATGTTTCTTAAACCCATAATGTATTTATTGACATTGAAATAATTAGTGATAGCAATTCAACGCCGTACCTCATTTCCAACCCAGCTATCCGTCTATAATATACCCATTCAGGAACTTGCGTAATTTAAAAGAGAAGATCAGAGAGAGAGAGAGAGAGAGAGAGAGAGAGAGAGAGAGAGAGAGAGAGAGAGAGAGGACTTTTAGTGAGTTGTAAGTTGTTACCGAAAATGGATATATATATATATAAGGTCTAATACATTACAAAAACATTTTAAAATGAGTTAAAAGTAAGAAATGAACAACAATAGATGCGTTCATACACATATATACATATATAAGTTCTAATACGTTATCAAAAAGCATTTAGAAATGACTTCTACATCATAAAAAAAAATAAGTCAAAAAATATACACAAAAGCGTAAGCTATGATACACATATATTTATAAGTTCCAATACATCATGTAAAACATTTTGCATGACTTACTTAATATCATTAAAGTCAACATATATAGAAAATCACAAGCTTGTCATACGTACATATTCGACAATTAGAATACATACGTACATATTCCACATTTAGTATACATAACCGTATGATGAGATAAATGAACTTCCATATATCGAACTAAGTTTTCGATGAGCTCTCCATCAAACTAAGTTTTTGATGAGCTCTCCATGCCATCAAACTAAGTTGAATATGAAGTGTATATATGGATCTAGCTAGCTGATTGTAACTAACAATGGCGGCTTGAAAATGGGTAGGATAGAGATCGGAGAATGTCAAAAGAGATGGATTGGTATAGTTCCTTTCCCACCTTCTTCCTTGTTCCCAAAAAGATGGTTCGGGAATTAGGAAATGAAGGAGAAAGAGAGAGATATGAGATAGATGAGAGATTGATGATGGATAGATAGGGAGGGGGCACAACACAAAGAAGGTTGTAGTTTTGGAATGTTGCTCTTAAATTTGTGCACATGGAAACAAGGCTGTCTATTTTAGGGTTTCTTTTGTGTGGTTTAGGTGGGGAAATATGCTCTAGTTGACCCAACAATGGTGTACCCACGCAAAGGCACCCTCCCCTAATCCTGTCTTAATAGACCCAAGACATGTTGGCCCATGTGCCCTTCATGAAGGTCCTACAGATTTAAAACAAACTCAACCGTTGCACTTATAAGGGTATCGGGTTCATGTAGCTAGCTGCATGCTGCATTTTGCTGACTACAACCAAGCCTGGCCTGGCTTGCCCTCCAGAGACCCCAACAAACTCAAAATACTCAATCACCTTCATCGGTTCATCCTCATCTCCCCAAATCGACAAAGTAACCATTCCCTTGCATTGACCTCTAATTAATTTGACAACCACCAATTACATGTATTTTGTATTTATGTATATATAGGTGCAGAAACGTTACAAAATAGACGGAGATGTCTATGTATGTTGTAAAATTCATGGATACTTAGTGGTTGATTTATGAGAAATTCCTTGTTGTTAAGTCCAATTGAATGTAAGTGTGAATGACTCAAAATATTGTGTTCTACTAAAGAGACAAGCTAGGACAAACGCTATACGACTAAAATGGTGTTTTCGTTAATTGGTTGAATATGTCAAGTATGAGTAGATGATCGATATATAAGAATTTATAAATGTCAAGAAATATTGAATACGTTATTACGATGTGTTATTTTGATTATACAATTTAGTATGATTTGTGGAGGTTATATACTTGTCAAGTACACTGCACGCGACGTATGACATGCAAGAATTTATAAGCATTAGTGTTTAAATAAAGCTTCAAGTTAAGTCACACATGATGTGTTTAACTTTTAATTAATGATGACTTAATCGAAACTCTATTGTAATTAAGTACACTTGATGGTGACTTGGTTAAGAGTTGATGAAGAATAAAATCTTATCTATGTATGACATGTACGTAAGGTTACAAGCAACGGATAAGAGCAGGCTAGCTAGCTATTGAGAATGAGTGTACCAGCTGCAAGCTTGATAAAATAAGTAAGCATTGATCAAATTTTAACGAATCGAATCGGAAAGCTTAAAAATATAAAAGATCGAGTAAGGGTGTGTCAGTCTGTGTGTGATCGAGAGAGGAGAGGCTTAAGGTCTGAGAAAGCAAGAGCATCCAGTTGTAGATTTCAAGGAGGATCTGATAGAACTCGTCCTTGAAGGCATGTTCACTACACTAGCTACCTAACTTTAGTTAGGAATCGAGATGATGCAGTGATGCACTGGTGCAATCATACAGATCAAGCTTTTAAAAGTAGTAGGGCAAATAAGCCAGAATCCTTCAGAAGATGCAGAAGCAGAACCAGAAGCTAGGGTTACTCGCAACCATTAATCCTTCTTCTTTCTTTTCTTTTTAATTTCACTCTGCAAAATCGAAAAGACGAAAGGACAAAACAGAATATGTAATCACTTAAACGAAGTGTGGAGTTTTGTTAAATGACCAAGAAAAATAATCCAAACCAAAGAAAGGCTGCACCTGACTGATGAGGTGGTACCTTTGCTTGCAAACTCATATTATATGCAATTTCCTTATCATTGTCCAACCTTTATAAGGATCTAAATGGTACCCAGCAGATCGAGCAGAAAAAACTGCAAGGGATCAATAAATGTTTATGTCTCATTATGTTAGATCTTTGTGTTGTCACTTCATGAAAGATGGATGTGTGTATAGTTCACAATTTGTAAAATAAACTTTCATATATATATATATATATGATTGATTTACCACCAATTACAGCTAGCTATTTACTTGACAATAACAGAGATGAATGGACTATGCATTGTTTGGAGAAAATTAATTTGGTGGAATTCTTGACGTACTCCATTTTTATGAACATCATTCAAATTAAAGCATAGTTGGAGCATTTCACATACGTCAACGATTAACTTTTGGGCCTAAAAAGTCTTTACGGTACTTAACATTGAATTTTAATAATAAAAAACTTAAAAAGTGTATTTATATATATATATTAAGTTTAAAGATTTAGATATCTACGTACATTGTACATTGCAGAGGAAATTAATGATACATTCCTGCATCAAATAATTGACAATAATTGAAGCTAGAAAATTATTTTTCTTTCATTTTTCTTCTCTCCAGAGAGATAGAAAGGTAATGAAATTAAGAGATTTAGTACGTGAAGACAAGGTACAAAGAGCAAAAATAAGGGATCTTGCACGTATGATTAGATAACAAATCTCTCCCCCACCATATTTTTATAACATACAAGAAAAAAATCTCCTAATCATAAGTCACCGCTCCCTATATTCATCCTACAAACAAGGATATGATATGGTGCTATAGCTATATATTAAAACACTTGTCATTCCATATATGGGTATTACTTCCGCAAATCGGTTATTATAAAACAATTTGGCATTTTGACCGCAATGTATTGGAGTATCCATTGCTACTCATGCCAAATCTGATTTGAACAAATCGAATCCTTAAGGTGTGTTTTTCAACTAAAGTAATAATGCCTTCGGGGGTAATCACAAATTCACAATGTTTGATTTGATAATGCGCACTTAGCTTTGGTTAGATCGAAGGATGGTCAATCAAACGAAGGACTAGTTTAGGACTAGTTTGGAATTGTTGTGTTTTGAAAAAAAATTAACTTTTTAAAAAAAGTTTAGGTATCTAAGTGTTTGATAAATTAAGAAAAATCAACTTTTGACACAAATTACAGGTTAGTGAGAAGAACTTTTCAAAGCAACCTTTGAGTTGCTTTTTAAAACTGTTTTTTTTTTCACAGCAAATTTTTTTTAAAACAACTTTTAAAAGCATTCACAAATTAGGTCGAAGTGGAGATGCGGATGCGGATGCGCAAGCCTTTTGGCATTTTTTTCCTTTTCAAAAGGCAGAACTTGTGTTCCCATTTATATCACTTTGAATTGAATGAGTTTGTTAGAGAATTTTTCTTTCATTTTCCCTGAATGGACTTGTTGAGAAAATGATGTAATTCAATCATTTTCTTACTTTCTATCACTTCAATGACAATGTTAATTAAGAATAACCAAACGAGTCATGATGAGGTTAAGAATGATCAAACAAAGATAGCTGTATAGTATATGGTGCATATCTCACAATGCATATATAATTAAACCTGCACGGAAAATTGTTTTTATCAACATAAAATCCTATGTTGTACGTACAAAACACTTTTAACATGTGACTCTATTTGTAGTTTGCATTGCATATATTATATATATTTTGTAATTAAATTGTTATACGATGCTAATCACCTCTATTTCAAGCTTGTACGTTAAGTTACTTATGATACGTGATAACGTGAAACAAAAAAATTACCCTCTCTCTTATCGTCTTATATCTTAATCATCGTTTGAGCTTTTTTGTTGGACTTCTCGATTTTTTTCATACCACATTGGTAAATATCTTTATGTAATTTCATTGATTGGAATAAACGTCATCTGACTAACCTATTGTTACTTAGAAGTTGAATTAAGGACCTTCTATTCTTAACACATGCATTGAATTATTTTCGGTTTATTAGAAAACTTGGGCATCACAGGATCCATGAATACCGTGTTTTCGTCCACGCAATCAACGGTGTGACGGGTCCAGATATACTCACAGAGCCTCGCCAGCTGCAGTGTCGTATTAGTATCACCATCCACGTCAAATCCATGTTCGCCACGTGTCATCCAATCATCTACTTTTTCCCTATTAATTTTCGTTCCATCAACTCAAGCTTTAGCCAGATTCGGCACCACTTCTTTATCAAATCACCGAATCACCCTTCGTAGAACCTTTTATTTTCCAACTAGGACATCAACAGTTCCCAACTATTCTGTCACCTAGAAATGACCTCAAGATAGAAAAGAATAAGCAAAACAATGGAAACAACATATATAACAGTAATAACACTATGATTGACGTTAGCGTCTCATATAAATAGTGAAGAACAACAATTCATGAATATCGATGTGACCGATATAATAGACTTGAAGTTAATTATTTGAAAGACGTATATATACAGACAGATAGAGACGGTTCAATCAAGCTACTATACTCTCCCTAATAATCACGTGCAGTGTTTTGGATTTTGTTTCGTCTTAATGCAAGCAAGAAGTCATTGATTTGAAGCTTGTCGATTATACCTTATGATAAAAACAAAATCATAGCTACCTAGCTAGGGCTTAATACAGAAAATTGAAATAGTAAGGTACTGTTCAAACCCAACCAGAGAGAGAAGAGAAGGTCGACAAGGGTAGTATCGGAAGTTCAAATCACATGCAAGAAGAGTATCAAGAAAGCAGAGGGCAATGACACTGTGGCATGCAGCAGGTGAATTGAAGTTGTTTGTCTTCGAGTTAAAGATCGAAGATAACAACCTCTGGCACTAGATGTATGTAATGTAAGAGAATCACAGAGCCACAGGCATGGCAAAGCCCCAGACGCCAAGTCCGTACGTCTCTTTTTATCTTTGCTATCGAACCCTCGTGATTCAAGGGGTCAGTTCTCTTTTCTCGATCTGCATCATCGATCACTTGGAAGCTTACAAACCCTAGCCAGCCACTGGTGTTTTTATTTTCTCTCTCTCTTTCGAATACTGTTACCACTGTACAGATCGATAAACAACACACTACAGTAGTACACAACTGCTCACTGGTCACTCCCCCGTCTGTGATGTCTGTTTCACCACTGCACCTTTCAACTTCGTCTACGTCCCAGCTTCCCCAGATTTTATATTTCAGCTTAATTATTACAGGTTCTTGTTTATTGGTTTCATGCAGAACAAAGAACAAAAAAGTAACAATTGGAAGCACAAAGCGCCACAATTCCATCAAGAAAAATGTCATATATATGTGTTCATGTTTTGTCCCTATAAAACCAGCTTTGTCCACGCATGTCTCTTCCCAACAACCATGTCTTCTAAGTTTGTAGCCTCACGAATTGAACCTGTTAATTCCACATTTTATTGGTTTGGAATAGAAAAGAGTGTGTGAGATCGAGGCACGTGGCATTGCACGGTACAAGGAAATGTTTATTTTCACCAAGTACAGATTAGGAATATGTTGGAGGAATGTTTACGGTCAATCATGTGACACATTCAGTATAATCGAGATATATACAGAGTATTTGCTTAAATTATTCCTTTCATTACCATCTATACACTGGATCATTTTACATGTTAATCTCACTGCATACGGTACATTAATAATACATACGTACGTATTATACTTCTTCTTTGTTCCAATAATTGAGTAATTAAGAAACAACATTAATTGAATATGGATTGAAATGTTTCCCAAAAGCATTTGAAAGGGAAATCATGAACAAAGATTATAAGGATTTCATCATCCACTTTTGCAGGACTCTCACAACAGTTGAGAAAACATATATAGCTACTCATTACAACAGCACGTACAAGTCATTCCAAAGATACGAAGACTATTATCACAATGCTATTGTATTCCTTAAACCAAACACCCTTGAGCAATGTACAAGCAATTATATTAATAATATAGTCATTGCACACGTACTCAATGAGCTAGTAATTTGTATCACTTGGGAACCGTTGTTTCCGCATCGCGAGTTGGATTTTCCCGGTTGCTGCAATTTAGGACAACTATGCTTTCAATGATCTTTGTTATTACAAAATGCACATTCATTCCTTGTAAGGCTTTTTCTAGTTTTGGATTTTTCCCGTAAGCGACTATTTTCTGGAGTGCTGGAACTTTTTCTTTCGGTTGATCTTCCTCTAGCAACAAAATAATCATCTTTGTCTTGATGTCGAACTACATGATTCATCAATGCATAAGACACTTAATCAAACTTAATTGTGTCTTTTTTATAGATCAAAGTGGTGGCCAAATGATCATAGGAATTAACCAGTGAATTCAACAAAATCAAAGCTTTATCTTCGTCCTTGATTTCTTCATCTAGATTGAGTAGATCAGCAATCAACTTGTTGAATGCATCGATGTGATGAATCATCTTTGTTTCCTCTTAATACTGAAATCTGTACAATCGCTTCTTCAAATGCAGACAATTTTCTATACTTTTCGTCATATATTTTTCTTCAAGTTTCTGCCATAACTCCTTAATAGAAGTCTCCCTCATCACTGAATATTTTTGTGCCTTTGCAAGACACAAACGAATTGTTGAACAAGCCAAACGGTTCAACTTTTTCCACTCAACATCAGGCACTACAGTAGGTTGATCTTCTAGAGCAATTGTCAGATTTTGCTGGACCAACATGTCTTTGACTTCACACTGCCACAGACTAAAGTTATTTGTCCCATCAAATTTTTCAACTTCAAACTTTGCATTCTAAACGTTTGTTCTTGCCACTTGATTTTCAACTCCACCGAATGGATTGACTTCACCATCACATTCGTCTGCCATCTACCCCAAATGAATCAAAGCCGAAGCTCTGATACTAATTGTTGTAACAAACTAACACAAAATAACAAAAGAGCAGCAAGCAAATGCAAAAATAAATCACTGTAGTGGATTCACAGTAGTAATGCAAAAAAAAACAAGAATGATAAAACTAAAGAACACAAGAAATTTACGTGATTCGGCAAAGCCTACATCCACAGAACAGAAGGGACAAATTCACTATCAACGACTGAAGTTACAAAGTCTCACACAAACTCTTACAACAACAGTATGAAATAAACTGCTTCTTTCTCATGTAAACTGCCACTACAGCTATTCCTATTACTATTCTATTTTTTAGCAGCATATAATAACTACTATAAAATTAAAAATAATCAAAGAGAAATAACGAGGCACAATACAACTTCAACTTCATCACGTACATCACAACTCCGAATCGGCCTTTCGGCAAATGGCCCTATCCTCTTAGAAAAGGGCAACTTGATGTCAACGGCTAACTTGGCAAACATAAGCAAACTCACATTATTCAATGAGGACTAAGGTCTTTGCGCTTTCTATGTGACACAAAAGTGTACGTAGCAAGTATGGGTTCGGATCCAGATAGATCATATCCTCCATGACAGCAAACCAAACTAAGCATGGTGGCAATAAATTCAGGTACGTTTAGCTATATTGTAATGGAATATTGGTACGATCGGAGAAGAAGAAGGAGGATATGGCCGGGAAGCGAGGAGAAAGAGCTAGAATTACTATAATGCATATTTATATAGAGGCCGAGAGACAACGACAATTGCTTGGCACCCTCCATATTCATGCCAGTCCCGTTACGCGTAATCACATGCTGGCTTTGCAGAACATGTCCTAGCTAGCTAGCCTGTTCGATCTGTTCCCAAGTTTTTACACAAGAAAATGCAGTACTGTCGCGTTACTTCTTGCTTAGGCCACCCTTTGGCCTTGGCCAAGCTAATGCTACGTACAAATCAATGACATGAAATCCCTTCCTCGATCTCAGTCGACTCGATCGATCATCATTCATCATGTCCTGGCCTTCTTACGTACCCTACCATGCAGATATACATATGTTCATGCATCCAGTTCGAAGCAGATAGAGATCGGAGCTTGCTAGCTAGCTAGGCCTCTTCTTGGCTTTAGCTTGTTTTTTTCTTAAATACTAGCTACTTGTGCTCCCCGGCCTCCCTTTCTTCGCCTATTTGAATTTCGTATCTACTCATCAATTGATGGGACAAGTTATGATGAGTCGCAATCTTCTTTCACTATGGCACTGAAATAGTGTACGTGTACTTGTGCGTTTTCCGGGATTAAGATAAACATATAGATGAACGCGTATACTCAGCACTTAAATTCATGCAAAACAGGAACATGTACGTCCATTGTGGGTACTCTCTCATGAGTAGGTTTCCATTTGAGGCATTTCTCCAACACTAGTTGTCGTTAGCATGTTAATATGGCGAATTCATGCGATCAAAATTCAGTAGTGTCTAATTTACGAGATATTAGGTACCTTTGAATCTTTGATTGAGGTTCAACTATAAGCACAAACTTGTGTCAACTCAACCACCAATTGAGAATGTGAATGTAGAAATAATCTCGGCCAAATTGAAAACCTTGCTAGTGGATTTATAATAATTTGAGCTACTCTAACCATTCTCCGTCATTTCGGGTCTTAACCCCATATTACTTTGTCACAAGCCAAAGCCATGTTGGTGAGAAAGCGATAATTAATTGGTAGATACATGTTGCGCTCCAATGGGGTACTATCTTTGACGTAGCTCGGTAGCAATGGGTAGAGCTTTGTAGTAGTGGCACATTGATGAAAATTGCAGATGGCAATCATACACAGTCGGACATTATGGATTGGGATGGGATGGAATTGCCATTTCACCAAAAGGAAGCAAGACAGGAGAAGTCCTAGCACAGTGAGCCCATTTCATGATAATAGCAATGGAAACAGACTTTCTGAAAAGATACGACTCATAAGAGAAGAGGGCTTTTTTGCAGTTTGCCATTGCAGCTTAGTTTGGGATCGATCACACTCATTGTGGCCCTTGTTTGCTACTTGTTAGTGCTACTAGCTAAGTGCTGCATCTGTTAGCCCAGTGCTCAAAGCTAGACACATTGATATCACATATTATATGAAGCCAATATAACCGACCACCTACCGACACTGAAAGCTACCACCCCCCTTTTCAAATCGACGATATGATTTACCATTTTACCAGCCCTAGCCAGCTCCCTTCTTTTTACTTGATAGTCGTTAGGAATACATGTTACTAAGTGATACAGAGTTTTGGACTGTGTCGAGGTCATCATAGATAAGAGAGACATGCTGGCAAAGTTGGGCTAAGTAGAGCAGCTTTCGATCACATGCATGCCCCGCGCTCCAATTGTAAATGTAATGGTTGGAATGATGGGAATGCATATGCCACCAACAGTACCCACAGTGAAACACCGGCCTTTATAAGAAGGGTCGGGTTTTGATCTGTTTGGGGTTCACAGTGTATGTGAGTGTGCTTGGAACAGACATGGATAAGGACAAGTCCTTTTGTAATTGGGAAAAATTAGTTGATCAGGTGAGACCGAGAAGCCACTATTGTCGTTTCAATGAATCACAAGCACAAGCACGCGTACTATTCACTATTCGATTACTACTAATGCTTGCTTGACTGTTTGTGTGTTCATGTTCAATTTATATCCCGTTTCTGTGTTCATGTTCAATTCACATCCTAGAGACCTAGACGGCTCGACCAAGCAAGTGGGTTTCTTTTGAGATCCTTACCATAATACCATTAGGTATAGAAATGCGTAATATTCAATAAACGAGAAGAGTTCTAAATAAATTTCAAATGAAAAAAGTACGAGGCTTTAAATTATGAATCTTATAATGACGTTATGGCCTACTGGAATCTCGTCCTTGAGAATTAAAACCAGAAGACATGTCTGTTGTCAATCACTAAAGACATGTGGACTACAGTATCACATGTTATGGTTATTAAGGTTTTTAGTACGTCCAACAGTTACCAGATCGTGTGTACGTTGTTCCTGATCTGCTAAATAGTACAGGACAGGAAACACATGAGTGAAAGACAGACAAACAAACCAACACATATTTTCTCCAGTCCTTTTAACTAACTCGCAAGACATGAAGACAGAGCACAAAGTACTACCATACCATATGCGCTTCCTATTGCAGCATGAAAAACAGAGGTACTTGAAAGATCAACATCGGTTGCGAAAAATCAGGTCAGAAAATCCTGATCTCGCTCAACACCAAGGTCATCCAGAAATTTAGATTTGTAGCCTCCCTGATAACCGACACGATAAATCACACCAAGGATGAACATTCGAATCAGCTGTGCTGTCTCGGCCCCTATAACATTGTGTTCTACTTCAACTATGGAGGCTAATGCGTAATATTCATCTTCTGGAATCAAGATTCGATGGCCCATAAATCTCACATGGCAGCCATTGACCCAACGAGGAAGCCAATGATGCAAGGGCTGGGCAAGACCCAATTATAGCCCACTACTCCAAATCCATCCGGCCCAATGGACTCGAGAGTTATCGAAGCAGGCCCATCGGCTGAGACAACTCATGTCACCGAACTCGGGTAGTGGGACAGAAAGAGCAATACCCATACGATAATCCCAAAATTGAATTCAACAATCGATAAATAACATTTACCCAAAGTGACATCTTAACTAAAACCATCCATTGCATTCAATACACTGGGAATAATGCAGCTCAAAATAAAATCCAAATCCTGCCTATATGGCTGAAATTTCCACAACAAACCCGAAAAGAAACAAAGGTGATGAATAAAGTGTTTCTAAATCATTCGATGATGTCATCTTCTTCGTCAGGAAGAGGTTGGGCAGCGGCATCCTTAAGCTCCTGCTCGTGCCTGCAAGATTATCAACAAAAAGCAGAGGGATGAAATCTTCCTATACAGAAGAGGTTGAATGCAACATTTCAGTCTAGTGTCCAATATGACTAAAGTAGCACTACATATTTAAATGGACGGGTAAAAGAAGATTGTAAATTCATAACAGAGAAGGGGTCTCACAGTTGCTGAGCAGCCATGTCAATGTGGACTTCTGGGGGAGCAAGCGCAGGAGACTCGACAAAGTGAAGATTAGCGTCACTGAAATGAAGGAAGCGCTCCATTAAGAATAAATCTCAATATGTAAATGAACATGAAATAAATAAGGTAACCACATACCCTGCGAGCTTCCTTGCCAAGTAAAGGAAGGGTTTCTCAAAATTGTAGTTGCTCTTTGCAGATATCTCATAGTACTGCAGATTCTTCTTCCTATGGAAGGTAACCTGTTTAGCTTTAACCTGCCTGTTCTTCACATCAACCTTGTTTCCACAGAGAACAATCGGTATGTTCTCACACACCCTGATATTGCAAGAGTTATCAGGTTCCAAACATTCAATAAACGGAAAATTGCGGGGGGAAAAAACAAGAGTCCCTAGATTCTCACCTGCAAAGATCACGATGCCATGTAGGAACATTTTTGTATGTCAACCTTGCAGTGACGTCAAACATAATGATTGCACATTGACCATGAATACTGTAGAATATTGCAAAAAACCCTTTTAGAAAGTTGCATTGAATCAATAGAAGCAATTAGAAAAGGTTAGAAAGCTGCAACTAGGGATGGAAGATTCAGAAATAACACCTAAACTTTGTCAGACAGGTATCGTATACATCATATGTATTCATTACACACTCAGACTTACTTGATCATAATCAAATTTTCAAGCTTAAGGTAACATTATGAGAAACAATTGAAAATACCATACGCCAGTCAATTACATGAAGATCAACAATCAAAATTACAGTAGACTTGATTCCAAAATAAAAAAATGACAGTAGACTATTCTCTTCACTTACTAGTAACCATCACGAAGACCACCAAACTTCTCTTGCCCGGCAGTATCCCAGCAGTAAAACCTGATCTTTCCGCAATTTGTGAAGAAGTCCAGAGGATGAACCTCCACACCAATAGTTGCTGTTAGCAAAGAAAAAAATGTAAGCAGTGTCAAATTCAAATCCAATGTTCTAAATCCAGTACAAGTATCATTAAATAAGAGCCCTAATCAGAACTATCCAACAACAAAGCCTCTTACGTTCATATTTCTTCTCGAATTCTCCCGTAAGATGTCTCTTCACAAAAGTAGTTTTTCCTGCGCAATGCAACACCATCACCCCAATTCATTCGTTAGTAAGGAGATTCGATCCATCGCAACATAGCAGCATATACAGACATCCAATAAACCCTAATCAAAATTATATTTGAGAAAAAACATAACAACTCAAGAATGTCACAGCATCATACTCTACAAATTTAAATATCTCAACCATCACAAAATATCTCTATCAGATATCTAATACTGTGAAAAACATAACAAACTCCAATAATGTCACAGCGTAATAATATGCGAATGTCAATAATTAAATTTCACAGGTATAACCTATTGTAATTTAAGTCGATCAAAACCAAATGAACATAATTTTACACTAAAGATTAAAAAGTTCTATCAGATATCAAATACTGTGCATAAAATATGAGATCGGAAAATATACCAGTGCCTCCGTCGCCGACGATGACGAGCTTGAAGCTCGGGTAGTCCACAGTCTGTTGGTTCGGCAAAGCCTACATAAAACACAATCGAACACACAAACACATCAGAAACGGATCGATGAAGACCGATCCGGAGCTAAAACCTTAAGCATTAATCAGCGGCAAGTGAGTGGGTGACTTACCATTGGTTTTGTGCGAGAAAGAAGACGATGACGGCGATTTGGGGTTTAGAGTAACTCAAAGTATAATAGAGCGCTATGGAGGAGAGTTACTTATGACGCTGGAGGCGTCGCGGACTTTCGCTTTAAAGTGACGCGAAAATCTCGACCATTGATTTTGTTTTTGTTTATTTTTGTTCCTGAACCAAACCCTTGTGTTAAGCTGGAAATAAATAAAAGGAAAAAGCCAAAAATAACAGGGTGTGGTGAGTAGAAAGTGGTGCGTGGAGAGAAAAATGAGTCCAATTTGAATTTTTGAACCCCACGTATACCATACGGCTATACCCACACTTTTTTCTTATTTAATGGGATACATTACCCTATTTGAAATCAATAACTCCATGAGGATCCTCATGTTTTGTACGGTCATAATTTGGTGGTTAATAAATTTTGTAGTCAGAGTCGTAATTAATTACTGTTAAATTTTTATTCAACAGCTGATAATAAATTATATTTCAACTGTTTTTTGTAAATCTAATGACAGTTGACCACAACTGAACACATAATTTATTGACCACCAGATCAAGACTCATGTTTTGTATTTTGATAGCGAGATATGAGAGGTTTTTGTCTCTATTATGTATCTTGTTTTTACCAAGAATAATAATTTCAAAACTGTTGATCTATTTGAGTTTGCAAGATTGTGTTCATGGTTTAAGTTGAAATATATATTTGATCCTAATTACCAAGGCAGGCAGTTTGGTTTTTGGATGGTGTCGTCGAAACTCGGCATGATAATGTCGGTCGGCTAGAATGCATGGTCAGACTTGTGTCGCACACCGCCTCAACTTCTACAATCTACTATAGCGGCCTGTCCCATGGGCTTGGGCCACATGGACTGCCTGGCCTGGAGCAACAGAGTTTGAATTGGATTGTGTTTGGTGGGCAGTTTATTGGGCCTCTCAAGGCTGCTGAACTTGCAACGGCGCCATAGCCTGTGACTTGGGACCCAGGTGGTATGTTCTCCCGGCCCATTGTTTGTGACGAGTCAGTAACTTTGATAGTTTTAGTGTTTATGGTTTATTTGTGTCTCTTTTGAATTGTGAGTTTCATTAGGGTTATGATACCTACCACAATTGCATGCTTATGAGTATTTTTAACTCTATTTATCATTGATTCTCGTGATTCTGATGAGGTGAAAGTAAGTTTACATTTGTTGAGATTTATGGGATCAAAGTCTAGTGCTAGTATCTATAATAATGCAGCACCTCATCTCATTCATCAAGAATGGTTCACCTCCAGTCTAGAGTTTATTTTCAATGCCCTACATTACAACTCTAGTCGTATTATTAAATAAAATGACCTCCATAACGTCGTTCTCCTTAAAAAAAGAAAAAAACAATATCTCTTGGGAACTATATAATTAATACTTATATTGTATATAAGTTATGGTACAAAAACAATATTAGATATTAGATATTCGTATGTATATGGTTGTTTTGTATTTGGGCTGGTAACCTAGAAACTAAATTGGAAAGTGGGGAACCTCAAAACTAAATTGAAAATCTTTCTACGATTTCCCTCATTTCGTTGCTTCGTTAAATCATTGTGGTAAAACTACTTTAAACTACCCATATTCATATTCAGGTTTTAGGTTTTCACGTTCGTTCAAATAGATTAACCCACCTAAACGCAAATACGCTGTAGACTGAACAGAATGGGTATAATTAACTTTATTTAAGGAGATTAATTATTTATAATTTTTTGTGTGTGTTGTCCTACTTAGATATAAATATTCGTTAGATAGATATAGATAATCTCTATTATATCGAGACTTTTATTGTAACCGATTGTATCAGCCTGTATTTAAGGTATTCTATCAATGAAAGAGTAACAGTTTTTACAGTCTACATACTTTTCTCCTGCAACACGTTATCAGCAGCTCTCTGGGTGGATAACCATCACAAAAGAAAGAAAGAAAACCTAACATTCACAAAAGGCCTCCACCGCCGGCAGACCTAGTCACCACCGACCACCACCATCGGCCTCTCTCTCTTCCGGAGCTCCTCACACAACACAAGCCTCTCAAATCTTCCTACGTCATCATCGAAGAATCGTTTCAAATGAGCTTCAACATCAAATCGATCAACAAGTGTACCGGTCATACCGAGCACAATACCCATCAAGGTAAACTTTTCCAAACCAGTAATCTCTAAATCTCGGATCAAACTTACTTACCGAAACCCTAGATCTAAGGTGATGATAATTGTAATATGAGTTGTTTTATATTACATGTTTACCCTAGTTCATATGGATCTATATCCATAGAGTATAAGTGACGGTCCTGGGGGAGTCACGATTTCGAAAAGAAAAGAAAAGAAAAGGAAAATCGATCCTATGTTACAATTAGTCACGGTAGCTGGGTGTGGTTTTTGCCACTGTTTATTATCGATTTTTTAACCATATATCATGGATCATGTTCTTATTCAATAAAACTTGAAAGTTTTTGTGATCGTATTTTTCGATCGTTACTAATAAAACATCTTTGTGTGTTTTATATATGAGTTCGAATGAGCCAGCTAGGCCAAAATTCGACATCTTTAACATTCAAGGCAACGAGTACCACTGTTGGGTCTCAGATGTGGAAACTACATTCAGCGGAAAGAGACTGACCAACACCATCAAACCCTCTGGACCTGGAACGAATCTCCTGCCCTCAATTGAAGAATCAAAAGCTCAAGCCCTCATATTTTTGAGGCCTCATATTCATCCAACTCTCAAGAAGCATTATTTAAACAAAATAGATCCCACGGTATTGTGGGACATTTTGAAGCAGTGCTTCAACAACGTGCATGATGCACAACTTTATGAGTTGACTATAAGATGGGAGAATACTAGACTTGTGGATTTTTCCAAAATCCAAGAGTTTAATCAAGCCATGTTAGATCTGCAGTCAGAGTTAAGTTTTTTAGGGAAAAAAATATGAGAATGACATGATTGAGAGGGCGTTAAAAACCTTCCCTACATCCATGAGTATTCTCGCTCATCAGTACCAGATTGAGTATGAACATGGGTGGATTACCACCTTTAGTGATCTCATCAATAGCCTTGCAAAAAAAAAAGACATCATGAGATCATCTTTATTAATAACTCAAGATTGGCTGGTACAAAAAAGCCTGAGAGTTACCAAACATGAGGAAATGCCCGCAAAAATAAGAAGGTTGCTCGTTCAGAAACTTATGATCGTGGAAGACATGCTCTACGTGGGGGTAGAGAAGGGCATGGGCGTGGACAAGGCCGTAGCCGAAACCTGACTTGGCATAGAGATCAGAACACCAACTCCAACAAGAACCAGTCCGGTTCAATTTCTGATGGTCAACAGTCTCAACATTCTGGAAGATACATTTGTTTCAAATGTAGTTTTACTAAGCATATACACAAACAGTGTCGTGCTAGTAGAGAAATCCAAAACACCTACAAGAGCCACAAGTAGTATTTGGCTCAAGAGTCGAATTATGTTGGAGATTTAGAGATGGAGGTTGACACCAATCTCCGTTCTTGCAGAAGACAAGGGGAAAGATCTTGCTACCCCGAATTTTGATTAAGCCTAAGTAAAAGGCGTTGTCTCTGTAATTTTTCAAGTTTTTGGTTTTGTTTTTGGCTTACTTTTCGGTCAAACTTATTAAGACGCTTGTCTTATTTTTTTTATTAAGAACATCTATGATGTATTTTTGTTAGCAGTAATGAATATTTCTCTATTTTTCGGTATATGAAAGTACTGAGAATGCTATATTTTCATACAATTCCTATGTATGGTTCGATGTTTACAATTGTACATGGCATAATAACACAATGATATAGTAAAAACGAGACACGCAAAATTCAGTTTTTGATCTCAAGACATTTTTTGACCCGTCGAGATTTTCCTCGACCCGTCGAATGTCCCACTCACTACCACATTTCTTCGCATTGCCGACGACTTAAAATCGTCGGCCTTTCTTAATATCTCGTCGGTGATACTTATAACTGACGACATGTCGCCGGTTATAAGGTTGCCGAAAACCAACCGTCGGTGAAAGTATCACCGACGAGAAATTGATGATATCGTCGGTGATACTTCCAAGGTATCACCGACGATATCTCGTCGCCGGCAATGAAAAAGAGCATCACCGACGAGTTACGTCATCGGTGATGAAGCTCCGCCGGGGTCAACATATTGACCGCCACATTTATGGCCGACGATATTCTTCAAAAAATCGTCGGCTGTAAGCAAGAATCTCGCCAGAAATTGGGAGTTATTGTAGACGAGATAGGTCCATCTCGTCAGCTATACCCGGTGACATTTTACAAAAAAAAAGCAGGTTCTGGATTGGGCCCAATTCCAGAACCTGCAGTGAAAAACACAAACCGTACAAATACTCATCCAACAGTACACACATATTTGTCCAGCAGTACAAACATCAACAATACAAAAATAAAATACAACTACACTAAGAGTCGACGAAATCCATGTTTACGAAATCATTTGAACTCCGACGGCTACCCTGGTCTTGCTGCGACGGCTGCGGTTGTGGAACACTGGGAAACACAGGCATCGGTGGAGGTGTGGGGAGCGGGTGTCCGGTAGTCTGGCACTCGTACATCGTCTGCATCCATGTCATAATTTGTGTCTGCTGCTCGACCATTACTCGGTGTTGCTCGACCATCGTCCGGTGCTCGGTCTCTCTGGCTGCCTGCTGCTCGGCCAATTGCCACATCTCCTCCACCATACTCCTTTGCTCCTCCAACTTCCTCTGCGTCCTCTGGAGCTCCGCTGCTAGGTTAGAGTTCCTAGAAGAAGTTATTGACCCGCTAGAGTATTCCGAAGTGTCCTTCAATACTCATTCGCCCGCCGAGCCCATTACCCTGCAGTAGTGGATATTCCTCCCAGTCCCGCATGCTTTTGCCATGATCTGAGCCGTTATAGGGCGATCAAGCGTATCGATCTGAGAGGCATACTGGGTCACTTCCTCTTCCGAGCAGTCAGGATGGTCATTTCGAACTATATTCATGGTGACCTCTGTGATCGCATCCTCCACTCTCACCTAATTGAAAAGGGAATATGAATAAGGTATTATTAAACAAAATAAATTAATAGAGAAAAATAGTTTTATTAACACATGCATATGTGAACTACAAAATAATGAGGCCAAAGACTTACCGCTTCTTCAGGGCACTGCGGATAGAACTTCTGATGAACAAACACCAACAAGTTGACTTCTTGTTGTTTCTGCGCCCTACGCGACCAACCCAAATAGTTGAGTGAACCTGCATGATGGGACTTGGTGTTTTTCAATCTGTTCTCGTTGTTCGTCTTGGAAATCGCCTTGTTGGATAAACATATGTCAAAAAATTAGTAACTAACTATTTCAATGTGATACGATACATTAGGGTTGTAAAATATATTCATGATGCATACCTTCACTTTGGGGTGCTAGAAGACCAGCCACAACCACTCGTACTCCCTAAACCGGAGTTCGCTAGGGGTAGCACCTCGGCCTAGGTCCTTGTACTTTGTGTAATGTTTTGAAAGCTCATTTTTCCACTATTTATACCTATATTAACACCAGAAACAAATGTTAGAGATATTAAAATACTTGATAAACAAAAATCTAACTCGATATATACTCAAATAACTCGAATCACATCACCTGATATGTAGTTGACGCTCTACCCACGTCTCAATAAGGCATTCATCCACGTCAAACCACAGCTGCAAGATGAATATATAAATGGTAAAATTATATATTTCTTCGGACTTAATTAATAAATGTAAAATTTACGTAATAAAAATACGATTTAACTTACATTCGGTGCATTATGCACTTGCAACTTCACGTAGCGAGGCACAACACTCCAATCTGGCCACAACATTGGGACCTTGTCCCGCACGATGACCCCAGACATGCTGGCATACTTTTGCGTGGTGTTTTATGTCTCGATCACCTCACCACACTCATTGGCCTTAATGATCGTTTTCTTTCCCCCGGTGGCCTGCTCAAGATTCTTCCCGGTGCAGGGGCCTCTAGTCTTTCGTTTTCTATTGGCATTAACGAGATTGCCTAATAATACAATGTCAAAAAATCGAAATTATTAATTGACACTATTTATAGTCTTAAGTAATAGTTAAGTAATCAATCTTGTTAAATAAAATTTACCTGCATCGTCTGTTTGCTGGTTCATGCACCTCGCATTCCAAAGATACACGGGGTCGAACGGCTTGAACACGTACGCTTCCTCAACAGTCAGGAACTTCGGCTGTCCTTCAATAAAAATAACCCTCCCCCTAGCATCGAATTGAGGGATGACAGGAATCTCATCGGGCACGAAGAGACCGGACGGCGGAGATAGACGAGGCCTGGACGATGAGGCGCCTGCACCATCTGCCTCAGATGATTGTTGTGAAAGGGGAGTAGGCACCGGGCCAATAGAGGGCATTCAAATGGAGGGTGTTTTTGATGCGCCCGTTGAGGGTCGCTCGCCTGAGTGTCTACTGCCTGAGGGTTGCAAGGATCCGGATCGTGCAGCTTCCTCCTGTTCTCGCGCACGTAGCAAAACTTGTGTGCGAGCATTCATAATAGGACCGTTGCACGTGTTGCTGATTGCGGATGAGGATGCTTGACTACTGCTCTCTCTACTGGATCTAGTCGCTCTCCGTTTGTTGCCCCCAAGCCAATTTGCCGCAAAACCTCCTGCACATCCAACAATTAAACAGAACAGCAACAATTCAACAACTACATCCGTGACAACAACAATAACAAAACAACATGTTGATAGCAAAAAATTTGCTCTTATATATAGACCTTTATACATCAAGTTTATGCAAAAATAAATTGCCAACTAGTTAAACCAGCAGTATATACATGCCAAAAATATATTCTATATGCCAAAAATAAATTCTACATGCCAAAAATAAATTCTACATGCCAAAAATATACTACAAAATATATTCTACATGCCAAAAATTTACACCAAAATATATTCTACAAGCCAAAAATATATTCTAACCAATTCTTAATTAACCAACACAAAAATATCATTACCAAAATATTCTACATATGTACACAAAATATCCTACATATATTCTACATATATACACAAAATATTTTCTACAAAATATTTTCTACACAAAAAATTATACCAACACCAACTTAATTAAAATGCCTACACAATAATTAGGAGAATTTCATGTAATTAAAATTGAAGATGATAAAATCAAATTGAGAGAGAGAGAGAGGGGACCTGTCATTCTTTGGGTTGAGAGAGAGGGCGGCGGCAGTTCTCGAATTCCGGCGGCCTGAGAGAGGGGAGGGGGTAATTTATGAATTGGGGTTTTTTGGGGGAGAGGAGATTTGGGGTTTTCGGGGGGGAGAGGCGAGAGGGGAGGAGGGGAGGGGAGAGAGAAGAGGGGAGGAGGAGAGGGGAGGCGAATGGGGGTGATTTCGGCACGGTCGGCGGCGAGAGGCGGAAGGGGGCGATTCTAGGGTTTTTTGAGTTTTTGACGAAATGAGTCCCTGCTCCGTCGGGCTGGGATATAAGGACAGGGTTATCACCGACGAGTTACTTATTAACTCATCGGTAATAGTATCACCGACGAGTTTCTTAATAACTCGTCAGTTATAGTTTGATTCCCAAACTATAACGTTGATGTGGCTGATCGATATGACGTTGCCCACCTTTTTATAATTTACGAAGCTGTGCGAGTTCTTTTATTTCGGTGATAGTATTTTCGACGAGTTTCTTACCAACTCGTCGGTCATAACAAACATACATGCACGTTTATATATACTAAAATACGTACATCATTAACGTACTAAGGATGATAATCATAATCATCTTCATCACTTGAGTCTGGCTTGGTTTCATAGGTAACCTCTGGCAATATGTGCCGCTCCTCGTCATCTGAATCATCGTCTACTTCATTTGGATTAACATCAAGAAGTTCTGCTCTAGTAATTCGAACCACACTCCCCGATCTCACATTATTAAGGCGAATCGTAGAGGATTCCGGAATGTTAAAAGCGTTCGGCTCTTGGTATCCAGGAACTTCTTCATCATCTGCGGTCTCACCAAGTGTGGCAGCACTGGATATGTTTCTATGAGCAACATGGTTAACCACCTTACACGGGACTTTGTTCATAAGATCGTCAAGGAAAAACACTTGTTTTACTGATGTGGCAAGAACGAAAGGGTCTCCTTTATACCAGCTTGTAGCAGTATTCACCGAAAAACACTTGAACAAGTGCACTTTCATGCGGTTTGCATAAATTAGTTCAACAACTGAATGAAGGACACCGTAATAGTCAACGTCATCTTGCCCACTATGGACCATCACCCCACAATTCTATGTTTTCAGACGGTCGTCTCTATTTTCACATATAAATTTCACGCCATTGACCTGACACATCGAGTAAACTTTTGAAGCTATCGGTTTCATCGCCAAGAGCCTCAATTCGTTTGACCACTCTGGGTAACCATCATTTGCTACATGGTTCATCTGAAAAAGATAAGAAACCACACAAGAAATTATGAACATAGAAAAAGAAAACCACGTACACACATGCTATATAAGGATATAAAGAATATATATATATACACATATACCCTTACCCATTGACTAAAGTAGTTTGCAAACGTCCTGTTGTGGTAGTCAACATCACCGGCAATAGCAGGGCAGTGAAGATGATAGTTTTTCCAATATTGAACTTCTGGATAGTTAATCAGTACCGACCAGTGGGTAATGGCTACCTCATTTCCATCCAACTTGTACGACTTTGGCAAGCTTCCATGTACTACCACGTCATTGGAGATGATAGAAATGTTGAACTTGGGTTCATCTATCGGCATATGTTGTTGGAGGTCCTCCAGCGCTCCCAAATACAAGTTGGTGTACGTTACACACTCGTGCGCAAGATATGCTTCAACGATACACCCTTCAGGTGCAGATTTATTCTTCACATAGTCTTTGTAGTCTCCCAATTGTCTACAAGTTAACAAGTGCATGTTATGATACTTAAAAAATAAGAATTTACATATAAAAACAGAGACAAACACAAATGTATGAATCATTTGTACCTTTCCATGGGATACATCCAAGTGTAGTGTACCGGACCGGTAAGCAACAATGGTTCGGGAAGATGGATCATCAGGTGAGGCATGATGTCAAAAAAATTTGGGGGAAATATCATCTCAAGCTTGTACATGATAAAAATGATGTCATCTTGCATCTCCCTGAGGTCTGATTTTTTAACTTCTCTGGTGCATAACTTTTGAAAGAATCTTGACAAGGCCACCAACGGCTCCACCACCTCTTTGGGCAGGTACCCTCGAATGAAAACAGGGAAAAGACATTGAAGGAGTACATGGCAGTCATGACTCTTTAATCCGTACATCTTATTGTCCCGAAAGTTAACACACTTGCTTATATTTCCTGCATAGCCATAAGGATACCTGCATATATAGCCATAAGCAACAATTATATTTCTTACATATAGCCATAAGCAAAAATTATATTAATTTCCTGCATAGCCATAAGAATACCTGACATTACTCATCCACCCAAAAATTTCATGCTTCTGGTTCGGCTTGACGGTGTAAGGAGCTTGGGGTATTTTTTTTTTTACCATTTCTCAACCACAAATGTTTCCGCAGTCCCATAGCTTTCAGATCAATGTGTGCCTTAGGGATTTCTTTTGTTTTCCCCTCCCAATTCAGAACTGTGCCCACAACACTTTCACACACATTCTTCTCTATGTGCATGACATCTAGGTAGTGTCTGATAGGCAACCTACGCCAGTACAGGAGTTCCCAAAATATGCTCATGTGTGTCCAAAACTTATACATTTCGGGCTTGTCTGCAATTGACGACACTATCTCAGGATGATTGCTCAGCTAGCCAAAATCATATTCATTCAGCACTTCCAAAATTTCATCCCCTGTCCATCGCCTGGGTGCCACACCCGTTTCCACAGTCCCATCAAAAGCGTCTTGATCCTACCTAAATGTGTGATCATCTGGAAGCCAACAACGGCGACGCATTTGAACAATTTTACTGTAATGAGGACTACAACAATCAACAGTCATGCACTTTGAACAAGCCCTGTAACCCCTGGTAACGTTGCCCGACAACATACCGCGGGTAGGAAAATCACTGATGGTGCCAACAAGCATGGCATGCATCTGAAACATCTCATTTTTGAACCTATCGTAAGTGGGGTGGCCACACTCACTCAGGTAGTTAAGCCCCTTAATCAAAGGCCTCAAATACACATCGAGACACTTTCCTGGATAACCCGGGCCTGGAATTAACAAAGTGAGCATATTGTATTCCTTCTTCATGCACATCCATGGTGAAAGGTTTTATGGTACCAAAATAATTAGTCATATATTGTATTGAAGACTCATGTTGCCAAAAGGGTTGAATCCGTCAGATGAGAGCCCTAGCCAAACATTTTGGACCTCTGCTGCAAAATGATCAAACTCCCTGACCATGTGCTTCCAAGCCTCTCCATCGGCAGGGTGTATAAGGGTGTCATCAACAGACAAATTCCTCTCAGCCCACCATCTCATAGCTTCGGCCGTGAAAGCACACATGAACAACTGCTCTAGCCTATCAATCAGTGGGAAATATCAAAGTATCTTCACAGCTTTCTTGTTGCATGCAGGAGTCAACTTATACCTTTCTGTAAAACATATCGGGCAGGCTTCAAGGTCTTTAAGATCTTTTCCCCAGAAGAGAATACAATCATATCTGCATGCATGGATTTTGATGTAGGAAAGCCCAAGATCTTTCAGGATATGTCGCACCTTATGATGAGTGGTAGGAAGGCGATGACCGGGTGGCAGTAGCGAAGTAGTCCACTTTAGCCAAGAATCAACAGCTTTGACAGTCATTTTGTTCTCCATTTTGAGCTGCATCACTCTTATGACAATTTCAAGAACAATCTTACTACAACCGTCGTACAACGGAGTCTGTTGCAATGCGATCAGGTTGTTGTACTTGTCTAAACCGCTTGTGTTGACATGAGCTCTGGGTAATGGCTCGACTGGCTCAATATGAGGGAAACCCTCAACGACGGGATGGACATTTGATGCATGATCAACAAATACAACCGTCGTACAACGGAGTCTGTTGCAATGCAATCAGGTTGTTGTACTTGTCTAAACCGCTTGTGTTGACATGAGCTCCAGGTAATGGCTCGACTAGCTCAATATGGGGGAAACCCTCAACGACGGGATGGACATTTGGTGCTTGATCAGCAAATACACCGCTCTCATTAGGAAACATATCATTGATCAACATCGTTGTTGGATCATAGGATGGACTGGCCCTCTCAGCAAATTGTCCATGATCATGCGGACTCGCTAACGATGTTTCACCGTGATAAATCCAACAAGTGTACTTATCCCAAAACCCGTATTTACTCAGGCGCTTCTGGACTTTATCAATGGGAAAACGAAATCAATCGCTGCGACACTTACATTCTTTACACGGGCAATAATGAAGTGTAGTGTCTCCACAATTAGCCTTCACAAAATCCACAAAACTCCTAATTCCATGGTGATATCTCACATCCTATCTTTCAAGGTTCATCCAACTCTTGTCCATCCTAAAAATTCTAACAATACTATATATTTATGTATATACATTCACTACTAATTAATTAAAAAATCATCATTACATGCATCTATATATATATCTATCTATCATTAAACTAGCTACACTAATTTAATTAATTCTTCGTATATATATATATATCTCCCTAAACAAAAGTTGACCCATGCATATAAAAAAAAATATATATATATATACCAACAATTCCCAATTACAAATTTACATGTATATATATATACATATTAACAATTAATCACAAAATAAATTTATATACATATATATATACACAAGCATATTTTCATCGAAACCATCTCAAATCAACAGTCAATCACTCAAAATCAACAATATATCAACTCTATTTGCATATCAAACCATTAATCTCAACTCTAAATCAACACACATATATCTAATTAAATCAACACACATATACATCCACATATATATACACGTACCTAGCTATATAGCTTCACGAGCGGGTTTTGGACGCCTTTTGACAATACCCAACGATTTCAGAGCGTTTTCCTTCTTTCTCACCGGATTTTTGTAAAATGAATGAGCTGCTGCAGAGTAGATCTGATATAAGAGTTATAGTTGACGATTTAATAAATCGTCAGCTATAGAGAGATTATCTCGTCGGTATTCCGGCCGAACCATCGTCGGCCATAGAAAACATTATAGCCGACGACGAGGATGTTATTGTCGACGAGTCGTTGGCTTTAATATCATTGCCAGCGATGAGGAAAAAAAATTGTCGGCGAGTGACATTTTTGTCGGTGATACTTATTATAGCTGACGATATGTGTTATCGTCGGCCTTTGTTTTCCCATTTCGTGGGCAATGGGAAGAAATGTGGTAGTGACTCTGGATCGGTTTTCACATTTTTTGACCCGTTGAGGTTTTCCTCGACTCATCGAATGTTTGAGTCTGCCTCGGACTATGTCCGATTTTGACCTGTCGAAAATTTAGCTCGACCAGTCGAATGTTTGCTCCTGTCTCGGACTATGTCCAATTTCAACCCGTCAAAAATTGATCTCGACCAGTCAAAAATAGATATCAAAAAATCGATATCAGTTTTAGGTTTTCTTCGACCCATCAAAAATTAGCTCGACCCGTCGAATGTATGCCCCTGGACACTATCTCGACCTGTCAAAAATTAGTATAAAAAATTCAACATCCTATTTTGGGTTATCTTCGACCCGTCGAAGATGTTACTCGGATGTGATGTTTTTAAATGTGTTTATACATCGATTTATTGGAAAATATTGAAAAAATTTCAACCAACCTGGATTTCAACACCAGATGTTGTTTATACATCGATTTATGTCATGTCATATCAGCACTCAATAAGGGTTACATGCTTATTCAAATCTTTAAATGTATACTTGAAGTGTACGCTTGGTCTTTAGTACAAAGACTTACTTATTTACATTGATTTTGTAGATGTTTCAAGGCGAAATTGAGTGTCTAGCAGATAGTGATACTACCCATACCATTCTGCGGAATAGGTAACTATTTGGTGCAGCACCCGTTATAAAAGGGTGTGGTTCTAGAGTTTCTTTTGCCCCATGGTACAAAATTATATATCACCAATGCCTTATACGGGCCAAAGGCCAATCGAACTTTGCTAAGTTTTAAGGATATTCGTGCCAACGGTTTTCACTTGGAAACTTATTGTGAGAATGGGAAAAAACTGTTGTGTATAACCTCTGTTGAATGTGGCTGCAAGCGCATTCTAGAGAAGTTTTCGGCTATTCGTAGTGGTTTACATCTAACTACAATTCGGATCATTGAATCTAATGTCATGAATCACACGTAGTAGTGTGATTCTGACTCATACAAGCGTTGGCATTTTCGACTGGGACATCCAGGTCGTGATATGATGATCAAAATCTTAAAAAATATTCATGGTCATCCGTTGTTTAGAGCGAAGAAACATGTGGGATTACCTATTTTCATCGGCTTAGATGGTGAGGATGAGACTACTGCTCTCAATCCAGGCTTGATATCCAAGATGAGTGTAGCACCATCCCGACAAAATACTGCTGAGGCATTGTGCGTTATCCCACCCGATTATTCTTATGTTGCAATCTCTACTGCACATCGCTCATTTTGCAAAGCTTGTTCTATATCAAAGTTACAAGCACATCTCTCTTTTGTTGTTGATAATAATGACAATATTTCATTCTTACAAAGGATCCAAGGTGATATTTGTGGACCTATCAAATCTGAATGCTAACCATTTTAATATTTCATGATTTTGATAGATGCATCAACGCAATGGTCATACGTTGCTTTACTTTTTACAAGGAATGCTGCGTTTGCAAAACTCATGGCTCAAATCATTAAGCACTAGGCTCACCACCCAGATCATCCAATCAAGTCTATTCGATTGGATAATGCAGAAGAGTTTACATCAGAATCTTTTGATAATTACCATATGTATTTTGGGATTGAAGTTGAACATCCTGTTCCTCATGTTCATTCTTATAATAGTTTAGCAGAGGCTCATATCAAGTGGTTACAGCTTGTGTCTAGAGCTTTGGTAATGTACATCAATTTACCGGTCTCTGCGTGGGAATATGCAGTGTTATACGCAGCCATGCTTCTTCGTTTTTGACCCGTAGTCTGCCAACCATTCAGTGCGCACCGGTTGGTAACTGGATATGAGCTTGATATTTCACATTTGCGCATTTTTGGTTGCACAGTTTATGTGCAAATTGCGCCTCCACAACGCACTAAAATGGATCATAAAAGAAGATTATGCATTATATTGGTTATGAATCTTCAACGATAGTCCGCTATCTTGAACCTTCGACAGGAGATCTTTATACTGCTAGATTTGTAGATTGTCACTTTGAAGGGACATATTTCCCGCTGTTAGGGGAAGATGAGAATGTTTCTATTCCAGTGGAACGTTAGGAATTGACGTTGTTTAATCTCACTGTGTATCTTCATGATCCTCGCACGTCTCAGAGTAAGACGAAAGTGCGAAGAATACTTAATCTTTAGTAAGTAGCAAACTCTATGCCTGACTCATTTGCTAATATCGCTAAAGTGACAAGATCAGATATACCTGCTGCAAATGTTCCTGCAAGATTGGAAATCTCGAAAAAGGGATTCATTAGAAGCAACACCGGGCAAGGAGGCGTTCCTCTAGCTCATGTAGAAGGTGTTGCATTGGCCTTAGCTCCCACAAGGAAAAGGGGGGGGGGCAAGGAAATTCACTGATAAATTGTCAATTAAAAGGCAAGCCATCAAGGCACAAAAAGTTTCATTCATCATCAACATTGTGAATCATTCACATGAGATTGTCTTTGACTACAGTTATGTCCTTGAATCATAAATGGCAAGTCTGGGGACGCTCCTGAATCTCTTGTGATGTCAGAGAACAAAGAAATCTCGCTTAGAAAAAATGATGCGCATGTTCTTATAGATAGATCTTCCATGTTAGTTGATGATGTGTTTGCTTATTCCGTCGCTCAGGAGATTATTGACAACGATGAAGTGAAACCTTGCTCTGTTGTTGAATGTCAACGTAGAGCAAATTGGCCAAAATGGAAGGTAGCAATCCAGGCTGAACTAGACTCTCTGAATAAAAGGTAAGTTTTCGGTTTGGTTGTGCTGTGCCCACCGAATGTTAAGCCAGTTAGACATAAATTGGTCTTTATTCGGAAGCGTAATGAGGAGAATGAGGTCTTGCATTATAAAGCTAGAGTTTTAGCGCAGGGTTTCTCTCAGCGCCCTAGAATTGATTATGAGGAGACGTATTCTTCTGTTATGGACATCATCACCTTCTGCTACCTGATAAGTTTGGTAGTGTCTGAAAAGCTTAACATGCAGCTTATAGATGTGGTTACTGCATATCTCTATGAGAATCTCGATTTAGAGATATAGATGAGAGTGCCAGATGACATTGTTATACCCAAATTAAGTAACTCTAAATTACAGAGTGCTCATGTTATCAAATTGAGATGTTCACTCTATGGATTGAAGTAATCCGGTAGGATGTGGTATACACGTCTTAATGACTATTTGATTGGGAAGGGATATAAGAATGATGACTTATGCCCTTGCTTGTTCATTAAAAGAACAAGTTCAGGTTTTGCTATAGTAGCAGTCTATGTTGGTGATATGAACATCATTGGAACTCTTAATGAGATCAATGAGACAATTAGCTACTTGAAATATGAGTTTGAGATGAAAGACCTTGGTAGGACTCGAGATGGTGGAATTCTTATTCACCAATCTGCTTATGTCCAAAAGATGCTCAGGCGATTTTAACATGGACAAAACATACCATGTTAGCACACTAATGGCTGTTCGCAGTCTGGACCCCAAGAATGATTTGTTTCATCCGCTAGATGACGATGATGAGATCTTTGGAGCTGAAATTCTATATCTTAGTGTTATTGGAGTTTTGTTGTATTTAGCTCAGTGCACACGTCCAGATATTACTTTCTCAGTGAACTTGTTGGCTAGATTTACCTCTGTACCTATGCAACGTCATTGAAATAGAGTAAAACAAATCTTCAGGTACTTGAAAGGTTCCATTGAGATGGGCTTATTCTTCCCTTACAAAGAATACAGAGAGAAACATGAAAATCCTGGTCAAGGGATAGTTGAATCGCAACATTCAAGTTATAGGCATTTCGACCCGTTGAGCATATCTCTCGACCCTTCGAATGCAATGAACTATGATGTCCCGTAAAGGTCCTTCGACTCGTCGAGCCATGGCCTCGATCTGTCGAATTCTGCACCCTGGATCGACCAGAGTGATTTTTTCGACCTGTCGAAAATTTGTCCTACTTCAAACAGTTTTCATGTAATCCTTTATTCCGAGACACCGATTGATGTGTTGATTGGATTTGCTGATGCTGGGTACCTCTCTGACCCACACAAAGGTTATTCACAGACCAATTATGTTTTCACTGTGGGAAATACAACGATATGTTGGAGATCAATAAAGCAAACCCTCGTTGTTATTTCTTTATATCATTATGAAATTATTGCTTTACATATTTTCGTTAGAGAATGTGTCTGGCTTAGGTCAGTCATAAGTCATATTCGAGGGTCTAGTGGATTACCATATACTATTAATGCTCCCACTTAAATCTATGAGGATAATGCAGCATGCATTGAACAGATGAAGTTGGGTTAAATTAAGGGTGACAATACAAAATATATATCACCGAAGTTCTTTTTTAATCAGCAACAACAACAGTTGTTGAATATTCAAGTGAACCAAATTGGTTTCGTTGATAATGTTGCGAACTTGTTTACCAAGTCATTACCTAAATCTACATTTGTGAAACATGTGAGACGCATTGGCATGCACATGTTATCTGAACTCCATGACTGAGTTTACAGTCAAGGGGAGTTACATTTATATAGACATCAGGGGGAGTCTACGTCACATGTAGTGGCTTTTGTAGTTGATACGTTGTACTCTTTTTCCCTTAGATCAAGCTTTTATTTTACCCATAAGGTTTTTGTTTGCTTGACGAGGTTTTTAGTGAGACAACAAATCATGCATCATTCTTGAGGCCATCGATACAAGGGAGAGTATTTAAGGAGATTAATTCTCTATATTTTTTGGTGTGTGTCTTGTCATACTTAGATACAGATATTGATTAGACAAATATAGAGAATTCCTGTTATATCGGGACATATATTGTAACAGATTGTATAAACATGTATTTAAGGCATTCTATCAATGAAATAGTAACAATTTTTACAGCCTACATATTTTTCTCCTGTAACAAACCTAACGTTTTAGATCGCGAGTCAACCTTAACCTCATTGCTCGCAGAAAATATTTCTTTCATTGTCGTATTATTTTTATTGTTGTCCCCTTTTTTACAAGAAAATACACTAGACATTATATTGATAACGAGTCAGATATATCAACACACCTAGAATAATCTTCTTTCAAAGCGAAGAAGTAAATCTAAACTAGGTAATGATGTATTCATTGAACACTTGCGCACATAAAAATATTAGAAATAACTACAAAAGTCGGATCTAAGCCCGCCAGAAACTAGATAATTAAAAACCTAGAAAAGACTTAGGCTCAAAAGCAATCCAAAGGAAATCAAGCCCAATGCTCCAGTCCAACACCTCTTTCCAGCCAAAATTAGCAACGCAGCCGCACTTGAGCTCCGATCTCAATCCTTCACCAACACCTGCCACAACAGTCGCTGAGCAAGCAACCACGTCATCAAGCCCGACCGACTCTCCCCCAGCCTCTCCCCGCTAGACTCGCCGCGGAGGCCGCCGCCCAACAACCAAACCACCTACAGAAACGCCACATCCCCCCAGCCAAATCGCCTGAACCACTCGAAACAAGCAAAACCAAACACCGAGAAGACTATATCATCCTGCTCCAAGCCCATCACTCAAACAAACATCGCGCCACCCTAAATCATCTAAAGAACCCAGCAAAAAAAAATCAAAAATCATCGACCCCAAAACTCTCAAGGATGTCAAGGCAAGAGCCCTCCGTCCGGCAGCGAAGCCACACGGCGAAGGCGTGACCGACGACCAGCCCAAGCCAGAGCTGCCGTCAGACGAAAATGATACAGGCGGGAAGAAGCATGAAGAAGCCGCCGCTAGGTTTTGAAATTAACTAGAGAACTTGTTTTTTTTTAATAGGATTTGCCACTTTTACCAGATTATTATTGTCCCTTAAAAGTGATAAATGTAAAAAAAAAAAATGAAAATTATATACTTTTCTATTGAGGAAACCAAGCATGAAAAGTGGGCGCGGCGCATTTAACCCGGAGCAGAAACCATAGCACAATCGGATAGGGTCATAGGGAAGCAGAGAATCGAATTGCAGCTCAAGTCAAGCACCTCTCCAGATCTCAAGTCATGGCCACCTGGCCCTCCTCATCCGATCCTGCTAATCAGTAAGTCCTTCTTCACAACCCATCGAAATTCTCATCGCGTATTTTTTCTACAGCGTCTACTATTCAAATTCATATGAAACTCATTCGCCTTATTAACAAGTATTTGGCTTACGAAATTGTAAGGGATGCTGTTGCGATAAGGAAGAGGAAAAAGTCTGATCAGATTAAGTTCTTGATTCCTCTAATATACGCCCCTGTTCTTCCCCTCAGTTAAGTTTCGTCACAATTCTTCTGTTTCCAGCTTTTGTATTGTGATTAGGCTCATATCTCCCATCGGGGTTTTCTCTAATCTTGTTGTTCATGCTCAGTTCGACTCTCATTGCGTAAGAATCCAGTTGTACGGGACCGGTTGTTTACTGCTGTGTTGATTGGAGCATTTGCTCATGGTGCTTATTTGGTGTATCCTTTTATTCATATTGACTTCTTTACTGTAAGTGAAACACTAAGTTTCAATTTTTTCATGCAGTTTGATGTGAATTGTGGTCTGCGAATGGTTAGTACATTGCTTAGTACATGTTTATAGGTTCTGGTATTTGATGCCTGAAGCCTGAAGGTGTGTTTGGTTAATCATTAGAAGCCAATTTTGGATTGGTAGGGGGGATTGCATTCGACTATAGTGTATGTGAGTGTAGTCGACTTCGAGAAAGAACTACTGTAAATTGTGTGCATAGAGATTTTACTATGACTAAGAGCAACAGCTGGTGACAAGGCACGACTCTTTGTATAGTTTTCGTGTCAATATACATCTGCTTTCTCTTTCTTTTTCTCTTTGGTAGGAGGAAGGAAGTGGTAAGGGAGTTTTAATTTTTCTGAAACTTTGTTTGAATTAGTATTTGGTGGTGTGGTAATGGATTTCAGACTGGTTAGAGTAGAATTCAATAGAGCTCAGTAAAATAAAAATGATTAGTGAAATTTTAAAAATGCTTTGTGCTCAGAAGCTGAGTTTCTTCATTACATTCTCATGGTAGTTCATGTGGGTGCAATGGAGATTTGGCTTATCTGTTGTTAGAGACTCTTGTCGCATAATATGATTTATTTTCAATCTATCAGTGTTGTTTGATCATGTAAATTTCTACTCAAGAACCTATCGCTGTTACGAGTTTTTTGCAACACTCTATATTCCCGTTGTTACTTTTGTTCTCTGTATTTTGGTATCATCCTTAACAGATACATTCAGAACTGATCTATATGATATTGAGAGCAAATAGACTTGCAGATCCTGGTTTGAGAGGGAGCTTTACATCTCTTCAACAAGAATCATTTTGTAGATCCTTTGCAGCTCAAGTTTTTCAACGGAGCCGAGAATTTGGTCAAGTTCATTTTGATTAATTCCTGGATGATTTCCGGATTGTATCCATTTATCACACAGTGATTACTATACTCTACTTTTTCATTGTCTCGTCAGCTGCACCAAGTTTCTTAGTCTGTTTCTGAGTATCATAAAATAGTCAAATACAGAACAAGTAACTGATATTGCTATAAGCGTTTGTCTTGATATTCTAGTGCAGATTTGCAGCCATTAATCATGTAATTCAAGTTTACTCAGGGCCTGCGACTCTTCGACTTTACGTTCATATACACTGTGATAACAAGGGTCAACATGCCCTTCAATAACTAGTTACACCATTTCCGGCTCCAAAATATCTGATTTGGTTGGTCCGTCCCTATCCTGAGTCACGAACGTTTCATGAGCTATGTGCATTCAGCCAGAGGTAATTGTGAATTGTGGTTAACATGAAGGCACATTCCGATAGAATCTTTCAAGATGATTCAGTACATATATATCCTAAACCAAGATCCCTATATTCTGTATCCACAACCTTTAAACAAAACCCAAACAATGGGTTCACCCCAGCCGTACCCATGTCTCGTTTGGCCTTCTAGTAATCATCGCTAAATCCGCGAATCAAATGAAGCGTAAAAAGAGAGTAAGATGGAGATATTAAGGATAAATAAATCGAAATAATTACATAGCTTGATCAACAGGACTCACGCAATTGAATAAAATAAAATAAAAGCTAATCGTAAATTACACAATGATGTTGCCCAACACGATCTTTCACATTTTCCAGAACCCTACTACTTCTACTTTATAGATGACCCCCAAAACAAAGCAAACAAAAATAGCTTCCAGGAAGTTTTTTTTATTTTTAAAATAGCTTAATGATTTCGGTCATTGGATCTATTAATCACGGTTCTTGAAATCTGAGGCGAGCCTGGTGGCGATGGAGCTGTGGTACATGGCGTCGTGAAACGTCTCCGTTTCGATCGTCTTCAGCCGCAGCTGCTTCGCCTTCTCATCCGTGAACCCTCCCGGCGCGAACCGCGATCTCCTCGCCGTCGGCTTGGTCGGCTCCGGTTCGGTCTTGGCATTGGAGTCAATGTAGTCCGGCTCGGCGGACCATCCGAAGAGAGGGCTCCACCACTTGGATCCCTGGCGGGTCGGGTCGGGTTTGCGGTTGGATGCGGCGGCGCACGGGGCGGCTAGGGTTGGCCGGAAGTTGATGAGATTGGTCGACATTTTTTTAGAGAGAGAGAGAGAGAGAGAGCGCTGTGATTTTTATGAATAGTAATAAGAAGAGGGGAGAGTGGTTTGCCAGTTTGCAGGTTGGGGAATTATAAAGGGGAAAATGGATAAGGACTGACACGTGTTCGCGTAATAAAAAAGTGCAGGCACGTGGTTTTTGCTGTGGGGACATGCGTGGGCTTTTTTCTTTTTCTGAATGAGCGAAACCGGCTATTCCGGTGGCTTCGGTTTCCGCTATTAGATTTGGTCTCGAGGGTTGCGATGCCTTCCATCTGGAATCGACCATCATAGCCTCGTTTTTAACCGTTATAACGGCCAACCTAGGTTTTTCACCTTTTACTGTGCTATGGCCTTGCTCCAATGCCAATGGTATAATTTACTTTTGTAAAAAGGGAATTATATTTCTGATATCTCGGTGTGTGTTTTATACTAATTAAAATAGAAATAGAGATTCTCTTAATCTCTGATTTATCGGAAGATTTATTGTATCAGTTTGTAATGCTTATTTAAAGGCTATCTAGGTTTCAATCTATTGTGTATCCTCTATATTTTTTTTTCCTTCAACAGCTCTTGAGTTGATAGTCAACTCAAACCCTAAGAAAAAAAAAATTCTAACCCCAAAACACGTTATCAACAGCTTTTGAGTTGATAGTCAACTCAAACCCTAAGAAGAAAAAAAACTCTAACCCCTAAACACTAAAAATCCTAAACTTCCGGCCTCCTCCCTTGCACGAATCCCGCACCGCCGCCGATCACCTAGAAGTTGCCGGAGTTCGCCACCATCGCTGGATTTCAAGGATTTTTCTCTTCAAACTTCGATCCCAGTGAAGTTTTTATATCGAGTATAACACCCTCGACGTGAATCGACTAACTTTTTCGATTTAAAATTAAGTTGTAAAATTTAATTACCACAACACCCTAGATGTAGGTCTAGATTTAGATTTAAATATCGTGAATTTTTAGTTTGCCTCTAGTTCCTACGGATTATTTCATGTAAGAGTGAGTGAAGGATTAAATCCTTCTCCTAAAAGTTTAAGCAATAGTGGCGGTCCTGGGGGAGTCATAGTATACATGAAAAAAAATGGACGTCGATAATTTTGTGACTTTGAGTCAGTTACGGTTTTATGGGGTGTGGTATGAAATCACCGGCTATCGCATCGATATTTGTGATCATACATCAAATGGATCATGTCTTATTCCCTAAACTTCATCAGTGATCATGATTCTTCAATCAGTAAACTAATTTCATCTCTTATCTTTTGTAGATGAATGAGCCAGTAAGGCCAGAATTTTACATCCTTGATATTCAAGGACCAAAGTAACACATATGGGTTTCTGATGTGAAGAACACTCTCATCGGAAAGAAACTCGCGGACACTATCAAACCACTGTTATCAGGTACTTAAGCCAATGAAGATATTATAGCTCAAAAAACTCAAGCTCTTATGTTTCTTCGAAGACATATTCATCCTGCTTTAAGGAAGCAATACTTGTTAAAGAACGACTCCACAAATTTGTGGGCGAATTTACAAGAACGGTTAAATAATGTGCATAATGCACAGCTTCCTGAACCCCTAAAGAGATGGGATCAAATCTGGTTACTGGATTATGTTAGAGCTACAGTCTGAGCTTGCTATTTGTGGCATTGTCAACAATGATAAGATCATGGTTGAGAAGTCATTGACTACATTTCCTACATCTATGGACACTCTTGCTCACCAATATCAGAAGATTTTTCTCTACAACAATCTCAGGCCAGCCGGAACAAAGAAAGTCCCTGAGGATCATCATATTGGAAAAGCACGAAAAAAATAAACAGAATAATCGTTTGGAACCTTATCAAACTCGTGGTGGTAGAGGTCGTGGTAGAGGAGAAAATAGTCGGAATTTGACTTAGACTCGCCAGGACAACCATAACAACAAGAATCCATCAAGTTCTGGTTCTAGGAACAATGAAAATTATTCAACGTCTACTCATTCGACACATAGCTCAGCACCTTGCTATATGTGTGGTTTAAACAAACATATGCACAAGCAATATCGTGCACCCAAGGATATTCAAAATTCCTACAAGAGATGCAAGTAGTACTTGGCTCATGTGACCAACTACATTGTGGTTCAAGAGGTGGAAGATGGCGGAGAAGCCAATCTAGTTGTAGAAGATATCCCAAATATAAACCTAGTGACTACAGATTTCGCTTAGATGATATCTCTACTATGTAATCAAGTTTAGCATTGTATTTGATCCTATTTTTAGTCATGGTTATTTGAATAAGAACAATCTTTTAATGTCAGTTTTGATGTTGACAAAGCAATAAAAGTTATTTCTTTCGGTATTTGAAAGTATTAAGAATGGTTATGTTCATACATATTGCTTACGAGATTCAAATTCTACAAAATCCTATGGAATTATGACACCAAAGTTCCATACAAACGAGAAAAAAAAAGAAGGATGATTGATTCTAGAACTTTTTGACCCGTCGAAATTTACCTTCAACCCGTCGAATGCACGGTTCTGTCTCGAACCCGTCACAAAATTCGACCCTTCGAAATTTCTGATTGACCCTTCGAAATTTCTGATTGACCCATCGAGAAAGATATCCAAAAATCGATATTGATTTTTTATTTCATTCGACCCATCGAGGTATCCCTTCAACCCGTCGAATGTTTGCCTCTGTGACAATTGTTCCCAACTTCCGACCCGTCAAAATCATCCTCGACTCGGCAACTATTTATTGATCCTGTTTCATATAAATCATCAGTGACAACCACGAATTGTTCCGTGCCAGTGTTATACAAGGCCGCGGTTCAGCAGAATTCTTACTACCACATGGTACTAAAATTCATACCACTGATGCATTGTACGTGCCAAATGTCAACTGGACTTTGCTATGTTTTAAGGACATTAGAGTCAACGGTTTACACTTGGAAACTCATAGTGAGAATGGAAAAGAATTCTTATGCATAACTTCAGAGAAGTTCAGTAGATAGCACACATTGGATAAGTTAGGGGCAATTCATAGTAGATTATATCTTATTACAATTCATATTATTGAATACAATGTTGTCACACTGGCTACTATGCGTGATATGGCCTCATACAAATTTTGACATTTTCGACTGGGATACCCAGGTCGTGACATGATGACAAAAATATTAAAAAACTCATGGTCATCTATTTTTCAAAGTCAAGAAGCATGTGGAAATTCCCAAAACTATCATATTTGATGGAGTGGATGAGACTATAATCTTAATCCGGTTTCGACAAGATTCTTTTATGGAAGTCTATGATGCTCATCGCTCTTTTTGCAAAGCTTGTTCATTGGCAAAGTTGCAGGCTAGACCCTCCTTTGCGGTTGATAACTCTGAAAATATTTCATTCTTACAGAGAATACATAGTGATATTTGTGGACCTATCAAACTGAAATGCAAACCATTTGAATATTTTATGGTTTTGATAGATGCATCAACGCGATGGTCACACGTTGCTTTGATATCCACAAGGAATGCTGCATTTTCGAAACTCCTTGCACAGATTATTAAGGTTCGGACTCACCACTTCGACAATCCAATCAAGTCAATTCAATTGGATAATGCAGAAGAATTCATATCAAAAACTTTTGATGACTACTGTATGTCGATTGGGATAGGCGTTGAACGTCCCGTCCCTCATGTTCATTTTCAGAACGATTTAGCAGAGACATAAATCAAGAGGTTACAGCTTGTGGGCAGAGCAATGGTTATACATACCAATTTGCCAATATCTGCTTGGGGATATGCAGTATTACATGCAGAAATGCTTCTTCGCCTGAGACCTATAGCACGCCAACCATTCTGTGCACACCAGTTGGTAACTGGATATAAGTCTAACATTTCTTTTCTACGTATATTTGATTTTTCAGTGTATGTGCCAATTGCGCCACCACAACGCACTAAAATGGGTCTTCAACGTCGATTATGCATATATGTTGGTTATGAATCTCCAACAATTGTCCGTTACTTAGAACCTTTGAAAGGAGATCTTTTTACTACAAGATTTGCAGATTGTCACTTTGATGAAACATACTTCTCGACGTTAGGGGGAGATAGGAATGCCTCAATTCTAGTTGAACGTCAGGAATTGACGTAGAAAGCTCCTCCCACTATGTTTCAAGAAGATCCACGCATATCTCAAAGTGAGATTGAAGTGCAAATAATACTCGATCTTCAGAAGGTAGCAGATTTGATGTTTGACTCATTAACTGATATTGCTATAGTGACGAGATCATACATCCCTGCTGCAAATGTTCCTGCAAGGTTGGAAGTCTCTAAGGGGGAGTTTAAAGTAACTCCATGGCAGACTAACGTGCCTTTTACCCATGTGGATGGAGTAGCATCAACCTCGTCTCCTACTAGGAAGAGGGGGAGACCAAGAAAATCCACATATGAGCTGTCGGTGAAAAGGCAGGTCATCCAGGCACAAAATGATCATTTCATCATCAACATTGTGAATCCCATACATGAGATTGTTTTTGACTATAGTTATGTCCTAGAATCATAAATGACATCTCTGGAGGACGCTTCAGACTCATATGTGATGTTAGAAAACGGTGAAATCTCACTAAAATAAAATGATGCGCGCATTGTAATGGATAAAACATCTAAGGTAATTGATGATGCTTTTGCTTATTCCGTTGCTCAGGATATAATTGATGACGATGAAGTAGAACCTCGCTCGATTGCTGCATGTCAGCGGAGAATGGATTGGTTGAAATGGAAAGAAGTAATGTAGGCCTAAATAGACTTTCTAAAGAAAAAACAGGTATTTGGTCTGGTGGTGCTATGCCCACCAAATGTGATGCCGGTTGGACATAAATGAGTTTTTGTTTGAAAGCGTAATGAGAAGAATGAAGTCATGAAGTATAAAGCTAGACTTGTGGCGTAAGGAATTTCTCAACGCCCTGACATTGATTATGAGGAGACATACTCTCCGGTCATGCACATCATTACTTTATGCTACCTTGTCCGAAAAATTGTGCATGCAGCTAATGAATGTGGTGACTGTATATCTCTATGGGAACCATGATTCTGAGATATACATGAAAGTGCCGGAAGGCGCGGTCATATCCAATTCAAGTAATTCTACACCACGGAGTGCTTATATGCATAGATTGAACCGTTCATTATATAGATTGAAACAATCTGGTATAATGTTGTTCACTTACCTCAGTGACTACTTGATTGGGAAGGGATACAACAACGATGATTTATGTCCATATGTGTTCATTAAGAGATCAAGTTCAGGATTTGTTATTATAGCAGTCTATGTTGATGATATGAATATCATTGGGTCTCTTAGGGAAATCAATAAGACGGTTAGCTACTAATTGAAATCCGAGTTTGCGATGAAAGACCTTGGTATAACTCAATTTTGTCTTAGTTTGGAATTAGAACATCGAGTTGGTGGAATACTTATTCACCTGTCTTCTTATGTCCAAAAGATGCTCAAACGATTTAACATGGACAAAAAATACTCTCTTAGCACACTAATGGTTGTACGATGTTTTGAATCCAATAAAGATCCATACCATCTGAAATATGATGATGAGGAACTACTGGGAGGTGAGATACCATACCTTAGTGTCATTGGTGTTTTATTGTATTTAGCTTAATGCACAAGACCAAACAGTGCATTCTCTGTGAACTTGTTAGCTCGGTTTAGTTATGTACCTACATAATGTCATTGGAATGGTATAAAACACATCTTCAGGTACTTGAAGGGTTCCATAGACTTGGGCTTGTTCTTTCCCTACAAAAAATACATAGAAAAACATGAAATTCTAAAAAAAGGGATAGTTGAAGCGCAGCACGCTGATTATAGGGGATTCAACCCATCGAATGACCATCTCGACCCGTTGAATGTTGCACCTTGGACGGACCAGGGCCATACCTTCGACCCGTCGAAGGAACTACTCTACCCATTGAGTATTGGCCAGACTGTGAGCGCTGTTTCTACATTCAGTGTATTCCCTTATTCAGAGATGTCTTGGTTGGTTTTGCTGATGCTGGGTATCTCTCTGACCCACACAAAGGACGTTCCCAAACAGGTTATGTGTTCACCATAGGGAACAAAATGATTTCTTGGAGATAAAAAAAAAACAGACCCTGGTTGCTACTTCCTCAAATCATTCTGTGATCATTTCTTTACATGAAGTGGTTAAGGAGTGTCTTTGGCTTAGGTCAATCATACACCATATTCAAGAAATTAGTGAATTACCTTCCACTACTACATCACCAACTTGCAGCTTGCATTAAACAAATGAAGTTAAGATACATTAAGGGTGATCATACCAAACACATATCACCGAAATTTTTCTTCAATCAGCAACAATAACAATTCTTAAACATTCATGTGAATCAAGTTTGTTCGGCGGATAATGTTGCATACTTGTTTACCAAGTCACTTCTTGAATCTATATTTGCTAATCATGTAAGACGCATTGGTATGCGAAGAATGTCTGAACTCCAAGATTGAGTTAATGATCAGGGGGAGTTCATTTTGTAGATATCAGGGAGAGTCTACATTACATGTGGTCATTTTTGGAGTTAATGTGTTATACTTTTTTCCCCTTCAACCAAGATTTTGTTTTACCCTAGATGTTTTTGTTTGCTTGACAAGATTTTTAGTGAGGCAACAGGTTATGGATTATACATTACGATCGCGACACAAGGGGAAGTGTTTAAGGGATTATATTTCTGGTATCTCGGTGTGTGTGTCTTATCCTAATTAGAGTAGATATAGAGATCTTCTCAATCCATGATTTACCGGCAGATTTATCGTATCAGTTTGTAATGCATATTTAAAGGTCATCTATCAATGAATAAAATATAATTTCAGTGTATTGCGTATCTTCTATACTTTTCTCCTTTAATACATAATTAATTCTTCCACAAAAACAAAAAATCGGAAATCTTCCGAGTAATGGATTTCTTATCTGTCTAAAAATGAAATGTAGGCTTTAGGTTTGAGGTCTAATCAAGATCGAGATCTGACCATTATGATCCACAAAACAAGTAGTTGTTTAGAACAAATTTGTCGATATAATATTTACGTCAACTAGAACATATGAGTCTTAAATTACAAAGTTCTACCTAATAATGAGACCGCTCCTTATCCTTACAAAGTTATAATGTAACGTACGCATGTAGCATGCCATCATTGAATAGGATGGGGTATATACGTACTCGAACAGCATATACTTTCGTTGAAAAATTATTTTATACACGGCGATACAAGTGTATTATTTATAAAAATAAAAAATATTTTTTTATTATTAGTTTTGATCAATTTTTTTTATAACCTTTTGTTAATTTTAAGTCAATAAAAATCTGTCAAACAGATGACACACATGTGCACTACTATGTATAGAATATATTTTCGAACTAGCTAGTAAACGATACCTTCTTCAACTTTGAACCCAAAGTATATATAACAATCAAAATACCCACGTACGTACATGTAAATGTGATTCATGTGATTCTGTCAGCTTACTCAGCTACCACGAAAACGTGAAGAAAGTGTTTTCGTCGTAGCGTAATTAAACTTGGTCTCTCGATTCTCTCGGCCTTTACAAATTGCACGTAGAGGCCAAAGTATGATTCAAATTGGTACGAAAAAGTGTAGCAACGGTGATATACATGAGTGGAAATGAAGATTCCCAATATGCTCTCAGCGCTCTGTCGTCTTTTGTCTGAATTTGGAAACCTATCTTGTTTGTCTCGACCTGAAACTCGGGCAAGTGGTCGGTCGTATATATATGAATCACATCTCAGTCGTATTCGAACACAAAGATTCAGATCGACCTTGGCCCGTGGTTTTTCCTGTTCCTGTGGAAGAGTGAGACACGTTACGCACGTGTTCTGTTCAGGTCTTGGAGCCGGGTCTAGCCTGCCTTCCAATTCTATCCGTGGGTTATTTTGTGGAGCTGTGAAATTAATTTGGCATATAGTACAAACTTGCTCAGTGCTCGCTGTCAAGGAGTAGTAGAGGACTAGGAATCTGCCGATTTCAACGATGCTCAGCGAGTTACTTGCTACTGGTTTCTCAGCCCCTCGAATTGAAAGCTGCAAACAAAATCTTGCTACACGTACATTGAACTTTAGCTAAAACTGCATCGAGGTGTGATCAATGACAGATCTAGAAGAAAAAATTAGGTCGGGAAAGATCGTAATACTAAAATATAATCAAAATAGAATTATTTTGAAGAAGAACTAAAGAAACATATAACACCTTAATAAATTATTAAGTTGTAGGAGTGTAAAACGAACAAAAATAGTTAACAAACTAGTCTATAAATTAGTCTATATGTGCTTACGGAGATATTCAAAGGAGTTGAAACCTCTGAGAGATTTTTTTTTCTTTTTTGATAAGAAGCCTATGAGAGTTTTATTTAAACAATAATAGAAGCAAAAAATAAATGAGTATGTATACAACTTGATGAACTCTCCTTGACTCCTATTACTAGCACCTTTTATTTTTTGGAGAGAAATCCACAATAGAAAAGTTAAAGAAGAAGTCATATCTATTTCCAACGATATGGTTGTACTTATGGGTTTTAACTCAAACGATGTCGTTTTTTTTGTGTTTCTATACCACGTACTGACGTATGTACTGTTCATCTTCATCTTTCAGGTCTGTCATTTTCATCTATATTTTCTACCTTTTCTTACCAAAATCAATATTATTTGTCTCCAAACTTTAAGCTACACTCTAAATCTCATGTTGGGCAACTACCCACCTTCACTTGTACATGGATCCGCCGGTGGGTGTGATACTGATGTCCATTGGATGTGTAGAGCTTTGCTGTTGTGGGTTGGATTGATATCCAAAAATGTTAAGGATGGCCCAAGAGGCTTACAATAGCTCATTAGGATTTAGGAATTTGGAGAAGAGAAGATTTGTAACGATTGAATCAACTCTGCCCCGCATCTCGGCAAAAATGGAAGTCAAGCCAGCCCATATACGGAAGAAATGGGCTCAACTGAAGAAAAGTCATCAGTGCTACATAGAGCTCAACAGCTTGGATATCTATCGGATTGTTTGCGTGTATCCCACAAATCCTATAGGCCCAAAGATTAATCCGCGCCGAGTCCAACCAACTAAAGCTAATGGCTTGATTAGTGTGTGATGTGTTTATTTTTATTTCTTTTTTCTTTTTGATGTAAAAGGGGATATAAGTGCGATGTGCTTATTCTCAAGTGTTACAGCCTAAAACGCTACTAATTAGGAATATAACAGAAACATGTCGTGTGTTGGCTCGTTTATTGCTCGTGTTTAACTTGAGAGGTTCAAATTAATGTTGAATTATCATCCACATAACAAAGAGATGCATAAAGTTAGGGAAACCAGACAAGACTTCCCCAACGTTATTCCACGACTCGAGAGCCGCTGCCTCAGCAGCCGTGAATGAAATGGTTAAGCCTCAAAAGGTAATGCAAACATGCACTCTTGAGAACTGATCGATCGAGCAGAAGATTTCAAAGTTGTTCAATGTGAGAAGGAACCTTAAAGCAAATGTTAGGGATTGATTCCAAGGCAATTGTTAATTGTAACCTGATCTACGTACGTAACTAGGTACATTAGAATTGCCTTAATTAATTTAGAATTAATGCAAGAATGTGATCAGTTGTACATTGCTAGTTAGCTAAACTAATCTTTAACGTGCCCTTATTATGAGGTCGCCAAACTTTAAAACAATTAAAAGTAATCCACAATTTTCTCGTTCAACCGGCTTAATTAATTTGTGCATATGATCGAAGCTAATAATTCCGTTATCTACAAATATGAAAGTTGGCAAGACATGCCGATCAATGTGAAATAAAGAACTTATAGATATTAGTCTAATTCACAACAAGTGTATGTAAAGAAAAATCTATGCATGCATGTATAATATTGTACGTATGGAGCAAAGCCATCGACCTAAGTCTAAAGTCGCACAAGTAATTGGAAGTATTAGTATGATGGTCAGTTTGCAGTGGTTGCTTGTTGGTTAACTTTACTGTTGAAGCTAATCTCATGACATGCCCTAGCCTGCCATGCAAGTGATGCAACTTGGGTGGTCCGCTCTCCAAAAACCCCGCGACCACAAAACCACGTGCAAAATATTCATGACGCTGAAAAATGCTTATAACGACGACTGATCTATTGGAACTCTTCCCAAGTTGGAGCGAAAAACATCAATCCTCTCCAGTCTCCAAGCTTTTGTCAATTTGTTGGGTCCATTTTCTACAACCTAACAGCAGGCTGTAGCTAATGTATAGTAAACCCAGAATCCTCCTCATCTCCAATAATGCTTCTCAGATATTTATGAAACGTTTTGACTTAAAAATTGAATGCATTATTAAGGTGGTGGGAAGGAACTGGGACATTTAATCATTGAGGTCCTTCATTTGAGCTTCGGCAGTGGGCAAGTTAATTACTCTCTCTGGTGGGTCGCCATTTCTAGGTCTATCAGCACCATGAGCTGACTAGGTTTTGTCCCAGCTGCTGCTTAATTGCTAGTTTCTTCCAAATTTCCTGGCCCTATCCCATTTCTCTTTCAGTCTCTCGACCACCAACCAAATTTCCCATCGATTGCCAATTTTGATTTCCATTTGTGTGACTGAGTAATCAAGCAAGTAAGTAATTACAAAGTTACTAGCTAGGTTAACTATTGAACACAAGTGAAGGGTTATAGCTAGCTAGGGTTTCTCGGAGAACAGTGATCATTGACAACGCCGCCGTTGTTGTGATGGTTGTGGCCGGAGTTCACGTTCGACCTCTTTACATAACACCCTAGCCCATAGATTAATGGGTTTTTCCAGTCCCGGAGAAACAAATCACACTAATTACGTACGGTTCGTTCTTATGTGGATGCATGCATGAATACACTGCCTGTTTTCTGTGTGTTTCTGACTGCCGGACTGCTTAATGCTTATGATGGTGAGGGGCTAGGTACGTACCTTACTGATATGATCGACTTTAAGCTCTAGAATACCTGAACGGCTGAACCTACATAGAGCAATTCACATGGTCGACCTAGCTCGTGTCTCATAATTGATTGAAAATCATTTAGATCTGGCTAGGTAGCAACTTTGCTAAATTCATGCTCTGTTTGTTTCCTACGTACCTAGCTTACCACACTACTAGTACGTACTATATTTCAATCTGCTTCCTTTCAAATTCCGGTCAATGTATATATAGTGCCCTATATTTAACTATCTAAGTTAAAAGATTTTTGCGGCAGAATTGAACATGCATGATGCATGCCGGGTCGCTGCCCAGCTAGCGAGCACAATCGATCATTGCATACTATAGTATAGCTGCACCATATTCTCTAATTTGTTCTGTTTCTGCTTTAGTGTTTTACACTACATCACAATGCATGTGAGTCCGATATTTAAAGAGGTTCGATTTTTCGATCCTAGCTAGCTTCATCTGTGATTATGAACAAAGACCTCTTATGAAGAACTTTATCAAATTAAAACTATATTCCAGTTGAATTTGAACTGATAACACATTGTGCCACCATTTTAGAGCCCACGAATTCGATCATTACAAATAAATAATTATATGAATGAAACAGATATTTTGCGTTTAAGGGCGTCTGGCATGGGGAAGAACATGTTTGATCGATTTTCTTCAATGTCGACAGAGGTAGAGTTTCGGACACATGTTAGAAGAAGATTGGTTTGGTTTGCACACGTACCCCTGCAGTTCAATTCCTTCAAGGTATTAGTCAAAGTGTGAAATACTGATCGAGCTAGTACTTAACATGTAAATAATGCATGCAATTGCACACTCTTCAATTGCATTATGCACCTGGTCCAGGAAAAGAACGCGTGTGCCTACATGCAAAACCAAAACTGCGGCACCAGATTTTAGACTCTTTCCCGAAAAGACATTTAAACCGTTTGGACCCATGTAGGAAATCAAATTGGGACCAAGAAGATACTTGTTTGCCTTCAACTTATTCAACTCCAATAATTATAATAAAATTTTGCCCTAGCTAGCTACCTGCTACTTTGGCTTTTCTGAAAAGCCTTAATAAATTTGTTTTCGTTTCACTTCTGCCCTGTCTACAATATTTGATCTACATACACATGCAGCTAGTTAGCTATTTTCTACCATAATTTCATCTCCTGTCATGGATGATGCAATGCTACACACTTCAGAGCATGGCGGATTTGTAAATTTTTCTTCCCATCAACGAAATTACTAAAAATTATTGGCAGAGGTGGACCTAGGAGAGAGTAAATCTAGCTGTCGTTGCGTGAAAGTCTCAACTTCTAAGAGTTAAAAGTAATTTTGCTGAGTACATTAATTTAAAATTTAACTATTCATCTCTTAAAGGTTTCTGACATTTTGGATTATTTGTTACATGGAAGATTATGGGAGAAGGTACTCCGTCTTGCTCATTGAGCAGCTAGCGGCTTTGTTCTCTTTTTCTTTTGTTTAATTGTTATTTATTTCTCGTAACTTGTTTCTACAGATTCTTTGACTATATGACATTATATGTATTTCACCTCTTGCTGTGTAATATTGATTGTTTCAAGCTTTCTAGTGCTTTCCACACAAAAAAAAAATCTAGTAAAATTTTGTTTGACCTAAATAATTATCTCGTGCATGTATTTTTTTTTTGCTCACGTAGAGATAAAACCATAGATCCACCACTGCTTATTTGTTATCATTTTTTGGATCAATGTTTTTCCCTTGCATATTAGAGAAAAATAGTGAACCTAATTAACCTACGTGATATGATTAATCCTGCTCATATGACTTGCCTTCCTGTATATTGATCAAAGACATGCCGGCCTGTATTGGAACTGTAGCACTTTCTCACCAATTCAAAATATATACACCATCGAAAATGGTTAGGCAGAGAGTCGATTTGCCTTTCTTGAACACAAAACATGTCAATATGTCACTTTATTTCTATGCTTTTATAGTCAAAATTGGGAACCCTTTTTATTTCTATCTTTTCTGTAATCATAAACCTAGCTCCTTCGCGGAGGCACCAATACTGTATGTAGCATTCGTATTCAGTGCTAGCTAGCAGCTCGCTATTGGCGCCCCAATAGTGACGGGACCGATCTCAGGCGACGAGATGTTGACGACGAAGACTTGGTCACATCTCATCGAGACGTCCATTAAATGATCCGAGAAGACCATAAAACTTCGTCGCCTCGGATCTCTTCCCTAATAGTGTGCGAGTTTAAAGGTTTAAAGGGAAAGGTGATATTTGAACGATCGAGATCGAGTACTTAAAATCTCATACATCATTTTCATAGTTTGGTGTGGTTGGCTCTGGAAGTTTTAAGTCTTTGGGAAAGCTAATGTTCTAAAGGGAAAGGTGATATTTGAACGATCGAGATCGAGTACTTAAAATCTCATACATCATTTTCATAGTTTGGTGTGGTTGGCTCTGGAAGTTTTAAGTCTTTGGGAAAGCTAATGTTCTAGGGCAAAATGATTAACGAACACAATACCTACCACATGATCGTTAATTAGTGCACGTTCGCGCGCATTCAGGAGTCGCCCGGGACGGACGACGACATTTGAAACTTGTTAGAAACCAAATTGCGCACACTATTCAGGTCATTTCCGCGTTCGATCATAAACTACGCACACATTTGAAACGTTATACATTTATACTTGCATCTTTGAACCTTTATATTTAGCAGTTGTTCATTTTATGACGTTTTTTCTTTTTTTCTTTTTGTTTAAATTATGCGTGTGAAAAGGGTTCACAAGTCCTTCGGTCCTTCCTTCCTTTAGCTGTTGTTACTCGTAATGGAATATGTCGATTAACTAGACCGATCTATGTATCAATTTATTAGTGGAATATATCTCTTAATTAGATGAACCTTCACAACAATAAAACTGAGCAAATACAAGGTTGGTTTGCAACATTTATTTCCAATTATTGCAAAAGTCTGTTTTTAGCGGCATTTATTTGCAAAACGTTGCAATAAGTCACGTTTTTTTTCGAATTACATTCACAATGTTTTATTACGGCTGCAAAATTTCTATTCGGGCAGCATTAAACAAACGTTGCATATGAAGTGAGAGGCGCGAAAACGTGAAGGGTGCCAAATCTCTCAGCTCTTTTGCGCCCGCGGGTTCGTTTTTTTCTTCACTTAATCAAATTCCAGCCCCAAATTTAGCTCCACATAGAACTTAAGCCAAACAAAACCATTCAGCCCCAAATTTTAGAAGAAACATAGAGCTTAGACCTAGATCTTGACCCAAACTCCTTCATCGACGGCAACCTCAACGGTGTCGAATCCTCCCGCTTCTCCAAACTCAAATCTATTGTCCATGATGTCGACTCCAGTGCTATCGTCAATGACTGGTACAAACTGTACTCCGAGCTCTCACTCACTGGTACAAACTCTCTCTCTCTCTCTCTCTCTCTCTCTCTCGTGTTCATGATCAAGCTTTTTGATGACAATAGATTTTCAATTTCACATGAGTATACTGATTTGAGAGATTGTACTCAATTGATGCAGTTTGAGGTTTTGATTTTGATTTTGTCATCCGCTCCCTCCGCTTCGATTCACTCCAAATCGAATAGTTGTCGATCAACTCTAAGTTCTTCTCCGTCGTTCTCCAATGGTGGTGCCTCACGGAGAGACGGCCTGGAACACTGAGCGTAGAATCCAAGCAACTTAGTTTTTCTCTACATTTGTTCGATTCTATTTTGTCTATGTTGATTTCTGAATTCTGATTAATCAGTAAAGACTAGAGATTCTTATATTTATGAAGCTACTGCTATGAAAAGTGTTTCAGAAATTTGTAATTAAATTCTCTAAAGTTGTAGTTAGGTATGGATGTATCGTTTCTGCATTTTGTAATTGTATTCGTAGAAACAGCATTGTAGTGGTTCGCTAGGGACCGTGAATGTTTGTGTTGATTCGTTTATTTTGAACAGGGACATTTGGATGCTGAGTTGAATGATGTTGGGAGGTAGTAAGCAGCTGCGGTGAATTACTAGTTATATATCTGAGAAACACATGTGAAGTCCTCAAGTCTACATTTTGTTAATCTTGACATCTGGTAATTTGTTGATTACTATTGAAAGGTGGAAAATAGTAAACTATAATCCAACGAGCTTCAGAGGACCCCTTGTGACCGTCGAGATTGTTGAAGAAACAGATGAGCTCCCGCGTAACGATGAAAAGGAATCTGCAATAGGTATATATATGCAAATGTGACAGTTCAAACAACATATTACTTGCTTTCAGTATTACTTCATCATTCAGCTACAGTGTATTGGATTTAGGTTGGTGGTTCATATTCATGTGCTTTACTGGAGTTGCAGTCAAAGTTTTTGCATGTATGTTGATTTTATTACAAAATGGAACTTCGGATAAATCAAGAACAGTACCTCAGTATAGTGTACATTTTGACTATACTAAGGTACCTTAGAACAGTACCTTAGTATACTAAAGTTTTTGCAATTATTTTACACTACCACATTTTGACTCATTGCCGGCGATTTTTAAATCGCCGGTAATGTCTTTTTTTTTTTTTTTTAACATTACAGGCGATATAAATGTATGTCGCCGGCAATGTCTCGAAGGTAATGTAAAAAAAAAAACGACATTGCCGGCGACATACATTTATGTCGCCGGTAATGTTTAAAAAAAAAAAAGACATTGCCAGCGACATAAATGAAGTCGCCGGCAATGTCTTTTTTTTTTTTTCACATTACCATCGAGACATTGCCGGCGACATACATTTATGTCGCCGGTAATGTTAAAAAAAAAAAAAAGACATTACCGGCGATTTTTCCGGAAAAATCGCCGGTAATGTTAAAAAACATTGCCGGCAATTTTTAGTCAAAATGTGGTAGTGTTACATCATGGTATACTAGTTATCACTCGGTGTTTTTTATCCTTTGAGATTTCTGTCGCTGCTCAACAATATCTATTTTGTTTTCATTTTAGATATGGAAGTTCTCGCAGCTCCTCCAAAGTTGCTATACAACAAAGTGATTTTAAGGTAAACCTTCTGGGTAAATCGATCCAAATTCAATGTGTATCGACTCGTAACCATTGTTTTAACCAATGCAATGGGAGTCACCAACTATGTCTTCCTTTTTGTTCCAGATTTTCAAGAAAACTTTTGGTTGTGGTCATGGATAAGTGGAACAGTCATGTGCTTATCAATGATAGAGTTCCCCCTCTAAATTGGAAGGTCTGTCCACGTTTTAGAGTTCAGCTCTTGTTTTGTACACTTTACTTACACATATTTGTAGTTCAAAAGTTGCTTATTTCTGTGTGCTTGCTGTGATTGTATGTTTGTGCATTATTTTTCCAGGTTTAGAGTGCTTTAACCTTGCAAGATGTGGGGTCGCATCAATAATTAATGTGTGCACACTCTTAATTGGCTCAAAATTTTCCTACAGAACTTGTTACTTCTGCTCTCAAAGGTCAATACTAGCTTGAAGGTAGCTATAAAATCTTGGCATGAAACTTCAAAAGTGGAGGCCAACGTAAACTTTCTCCTTGATGAGGAAAAAACACACTGAAAAATATGCTCCAACTGTAATATTGATAAGGTATTTTCTTTCTCCTCTTTTTTCTTTCTATTGAAAGCTACCCATATGTGCCTATAATCACTAGATATGTATATGCATTATTTTGGAGATTTCAGGTACTGCTTTATTCTATGTCGAGTTGTCGACCTTCTTATGGCTGTTTCATTTCTCATTAACACATTCTTTTTACTGTGTTGGTCATTTAAATCCACTATGTTTGTCACAAGTTAGTGAAAAACTTGGACTATCTTGTATCTCAAAGTTAGTCCTATAGTAGTTTATTAAGGTAACAAAATCTTTAGTGGGGATGTAAGTTGTCTGTGAGAGTGCGTCTAGCCATATTATATGATGAAAACTTCATTTATGAATGTTTGTTTTGCAGGTGGTTATAAGCTGAAACTTATCAGAAACTCTGAAAGGTACAATTGGGCAACAACCAGAGGAGTAAATGAAGAAATGCTTTTGGAGAGAGGTGACCTTTGATTCAATCTTCTTTGTAAAATTAGTATGTATGCTGATATGCTAGTTGTACTCTCAATTCTTCACATAACCATGATATAGCTATGAAGATCAAAGTATTTTATTGGAATACTTCCTATGTTCCCAAGATATGTAATACTCGCATAATTTTCAATCTAGTGAGCTGACAATAGTTGTAGATTGTACATGTAGGTCACTTATTGCTAATTTGGTAGCTGCTAACTGCTACAAAGTTGAGCATTTGAAAAAGCCAAAAAGTTGGGCATTGGGTGGGTACCCTTGCAGCTTTGTGTTTTAGGTTTCTATTTCATTAATCCACATAACACATTTTTCTGAATTGGTTTGCTTGTAAATCCTGTTTATGCAGTTGAGAAGGCCAAGTACATCTATATTGCTGGGTTTTTTTTAACTGAAGGAGATGTTTGTGGGGAGGAACTACTCTCATGGTGTATTATGCATTGTTCAGTAAACAAAGGTATTAGTTTGATTTTTTCAAGGTCTAACCAGCGGCAGTTTTAATCCCAACATTATATGATTGTAGATATATGAATAGCTAGCTAGCACAACTATCTTCTTCGATTCTTGACTTTGGAAGTCACATTATATGACATTTCAGGTATGAGTCACCTTACTTAAGAGGCCTAGCTTGCAGCAAGATGCATTCAAGTTGCATGAAGATACAAGAGAAAGCGCCTTCAACATGCACACACTAGCAAGTAACAACGGTTGCTCTTTTTTTTATACTGCTTGGATTCACATAGTCAGTTTTAGCAAGTTACAACATCATTTTGTAGATCTCATTCTTTTTCCAGTATATTCAATGTGAGGAGAACTTGTAAAAGTCTTCACTTCATTTTGATGTGAGGCTAACTATCAATCATATATATATATATAAAGTTGGATGATTTTATCAATGGCTATAACATTCCAGTTTTGATTATTTAGTATCTATGAACTAAATGAAGCAACAATATGAACTGAACTAGCTAGCATATTGTAGTTTTGTAACACCCATTATTTGCAGCGTTTATTTTATGTTGTGCACCCATTATTTGCAGCGTTTTGTTCTTGCTACATATCTGGTTATAAGCAGCGTTTTTTTAGCCTTGTTATTTGTTCATTGACAGCGTTTGTAAACTGCAGTAAACACTTTTGGCAGCATTTATGAAATGTTGCAAATGGCTTTTGGAACATTTCTTTGCGACATGAGAAAAGTGTTGTAAATGGTTTGAATACCGTACCTTTTGCAGCAGCTCGATATACAACGCAATGAAAAACGTTATAAATGCATATTTGCAGTGTTTTCAAACTGTTGTCGTAACTGATATGTCTTGTAGTGCTTTGATAAATGCGATGGTCAAACATTAATTCATAATATTGAATTTTGCCATTTCTTCTTCATAACATAAATAAAAAATTAACAACCGTTAAAAAAGGTAGAAAAGTAAAAAGAAAAATTGAAATAGAAAAAATTTGCTGCGTTAACTGCTTCCTTAATGCCTCTTTTAAAAAACAAGGTTAAAAAAAACCTGCTCCCAATTAATATCGATATCAGTATATAGTAAAACCTCGGTAAATGAATAATGTCGCGAAAAAAATATATTACTTTAACGGGATTATTATTTTTTCGATAAATAAATAATTTATTAATTTATCGATAGATAACAAATTTATTAATTTATCGATAAATGGATAATTTGTTACTTTATGGAGATTTTTTTATATTTCCCAGTGAAATTATATTTATTAATAAGATTTTTTTATATCTCTTATTCCTTGTCGATCAGTTTATGTACTCTTTACTTAAACTCCAAGTTCACTACAAGTTTATTACCTTGCTTGAATAATTTTTTGCCACAAAATGAATTTTTTTTTACTAAATGTGGTGCACACATTGTAAAAAATCAAGGACAAAATTAAATTTGGTTTAGATGCAAAGAAGAAATAAGCTACAATAGAGTCTTCTTTTAATAAATAACTTAACTATAGAAAAAATTGAAATTTGTGGCTGACAATTTTATTTTTTAATGTAATTCTTTAATTATAATAATATTTTAATATGTTTTTTAATAAAATATTACTTTATATAGTCAAAAATGACCTAAGAAAATTAAGAAAAAGTTCTTATCTGAGATGTCGTTCCATCCACTCACTAAATCTCCACCATGCATATCCTTCATGCATCAAATTAACTATGTATATACTCTCTTTTTTTACAGTGTACTCAATAATTTGATTGATTTCGCTGTTTACTTCTTTAGGAAATCGAATTTGAATTGGTCGACCTTAATTTTCAATTCGTATACCGTGACTCGACACCCAAGTGACCTAACAACTGCTATATATATCAAAATGGGATGAAAGTCAACCATTCCCATTCCATGCGTGCGTGCGCACTTGCTTGAGGATCGAAGCGGTGGAGATCGACACCCATGCATATATAATGCCTGATCGATCCATTAAATGGTCATGGCGGCAAATTAATGGATGATCGAGGATCTGACCAGATGCATACTAGCTGGGAATGAAAAACTGGATTTGCCTGTTAATCAACTGGTTCTAAATTTCTTCTCTAATATATAGTGGAATCCATCACTTAGTACGTACGTAACTCTTTCGAATCTTACAAGTTTTGCACGGATGTTTAACCACAAAAGTGTGTCGAAAATTCACACCTCACACGATAATACATGACTCTAATTACTGTCACTTAAAAAAAAATCCTATCATAAACTATTGTCGCTAATGATCGAATTAAGTCTACCTCATAATTAAGTCAAGTGTTTCTTATATGTAAATCGTAGTGTTCTTCAGTTTATACGGCAGATGCATGCATATACTGAAGCTAGTTGGATGTGAGCGACTGCATTTGTCATAGAATGAATATATATATATATATGCTGGTTACATTTATATTATCATAAATTGATTTATAATCATTTCTAGGCAAAGTCAATTCAATAATTCGCTATTCGTGACTACAACTTGATAAATCACATATATAAATCTCAGAACAACATGACGATAAGAGTACAGGATCATGATATGCTAGAAAAATAGATTATACATTAAATTTGGCAATAGTTTTACGTACTCTGCTCGACCAAAGTCGATGAAACCCATAAAAGCACGTACACAACAGCTAGACTTGCATGGCTTCACATGAGATGACGAGTAATTTTTTGGCTGGTATAATGTGGATGGAGAGATACAATTAATAGAGGAAATATAGTCTGAAGATCCCGAACTTTGTGGTAGAGACCGTAGAGAACAGTACAACATTGTCGTAGAATCTCTGGGATAATTGGATAAATACGTTAAACTCGATTGCTTCCAATCATAAATCAAAAGCACTAAAACAAGTATGAGACTAGCTATGGGGGGAAAACCAAAGCAGATCATATATATATATGTGTTGCTCCAACTCGACCAGTTTTGTCATTTTTTCTTCAATTCCACTCAAGACTTTGCATAACCTGAATTTCACTAGCTAGTAAATCTTCACAGAATGTGCATGAATTATACATAGTGATCGATATTACCTGTAGTACTTGGACAACACTTTTGTTATCTTGCGTGGCAAGTTAATTAACCTATTGATCATGACCGAAAAGTATTCGATACTCTGGATTTGATCCAATTAGAAGTCTTAAATAGATCGAGCAGCTTCGATACCTGTCTTCGATACCCGAAAACGTCATACCTAACTGTTTCTTTCTAAGGAATAGAAAGCAGGATCACATACTTTTGATGAGGATCTGAAGAGTCTGGACGTAAAACTAGAAAAAGAAACAAGATATCCATACTTACATATTCTCTGAATCTCTTTCGTCATTTTTTATATATGTATCGAAGTAAAATTGGATTAAATGGCTCGTATGATAAATTAGAGATTCATCTCGATCGAGATGGAATATAATTGCTCTTTGACTAATGACTATAAAGATATCTCATTTTAGAATTGTTTTGTAATTTCAGTGGTCCATAATACTAGCGAGTTAGAATCCAATTAGTGCCTATATAGCTATTGATGATATTTATTTTTCTCATTTTGGTGGATGATGTGTTTACTATTCTAAGATACTGCATTTTTTTTATATAAAAGATAATTGTAAAATTTTACTTTTATTCACCAAAGATTTAAAATTTGCATATACATTTACACATCATGGAATTACAATGATAAATTCTGAAATCTAAAATTTTATTAAGTACGTTTATCACAATATCGCTTTTCCGACACACATAGTAGTACACGTAGAAGTTATTTTCACTTCCCGTATTGCCGGACAACTCGATCCACAAACGGTCAAAACTACTTTGACAAGTTTGATATAGTTTGTTATACCCCTAAATTTGGTTAGGTCACCCCGGATCCATTACCCACTTTACAACAACCTAACCATACATAGCATCATTTTGCCCATCTTATATCACTCTAATAAACAAAATCAATCCTAAATCAAATCTCTCCTTTCTGGCCAAAACTCAACCCTCTACTAAATTAAGATTTCCGGGCCGTCGGGATATTCGGCAGCAACGGCGGTGGAGACAATCTAGCTAGCAACGACCAGGAAACTAGGAGCTGAATAAGGTAACCAAATATATATTGTTTTTCCATTTACTTGCTACTCATAACTTTTTGGAGATTTACCATTCAATATTACTAGGAATTACATGCAAGATGTTTCTCATACTTCTCTAAACCCAAATGAAAACACATTCAATGAATTAAACTGAACAAGCAACTTATTCTCCCAGATTACAATATCCGTCAATCACAAAACCCATTCGATCAATTATTCCCTCAAAATTTCTTACCTGTCAATCACAAAGTCGATGCAGAGTTTTGGGTGCTTCGTTTTGGGTGTTTCGTTCGAATAGCCACCACATGTACCCGAATCGAAGGAAGACATGGGCTTCTTAGCCGTGGGAGCTTCGTGGGATGGGGCTCCGGACTCGGAGGCGGACGGAGAGAGACTACCCAGAAGCTGTGGATCGCCGGGCGGAGCAAAAAATGGTTCTCTTTTGATGAAAGAGAGATTAGGATAGCATTTGTGACTTCAAAGAAGAAGAAGAGAGAAAGAGAAAAAAGAGATTTTGGCTAATGGTTTCGTAAGGAGGCAGCAATAACAATAGAAGGAAGGATGGACACAATAGGAATACCCAATGTTTTACCTTCAACTGTTTATCAACTTCCCAAAAACTGCCTTAATGAGTGTTGCCTTAATTAATAGAGATTAGGATAGCATTTGTGACTTCAAAGAAGAAGAAGATAGAAAGAGAAAAAAGAGATTTTGGGTAATGGTTTCGTAAGGAGGCAGCAATAACAATAGAAGGAAGGATGGGCACAATAGGAATACCCAATGTTCTACCTTCAACCGTTTATCAACTTCCCAAAAACTGCCTTAAGGAGTGTTGCCTTAATTAATAGAGATAGCATTTGTGACTTCAAAGAAGAAGAAGAGAGAAAGAGAAAAAAGAGATTTTGGGTAATGGTTTCGTAAGGAGGCAGCAATAACAATAGAAGGAAGGATGGGCACAATAGGAATACTTAATGTTCTACCTTCAACCGTTTATCAACTTCCCAATAACTGCCTTAAGGAGTGTTGCCTTAATTAATAGAGATTAGGATAGCATTTGTGACTTCAAAGAAGAAGAAGAGAGAAAGAGAAAAAAGAGATTTTGGGTAATGGTTTCGTAAGGAGGCAGCAATAACAATAGAAGGAAGGATGTGCACAATAGGAATACCCAATGTTCTACCTTCAACCGTTTATCAACTTCCCAAAAACTGTCTTAAGGAGTGTTGCCTTAATTAATAGAGATTTTTTCTTTATTAAGAATACTATGCTTAAGTACATGGACACATCCAAAACAAAAAACTATGATTGTTATTGACATAAAACTATAAATAAGAGAGAAATATTTGAAGCAAGGTGACTCAATGCAAGAAGAGACCAAGGCCCTTATTTATAGCAGCACCGAGAGAAACTGAGAGAGAGAGAGAGAGAGAGAGAGAGAGAGAGAGAGAGAGAGAGAGAGAGAGAGAGAGAGAGAGAGAGAGAGAGAGAGAGAGAAGAGAGAGAAGGCAAGGTCGGCAATGGCGTTCAGTGGTGTTTCAATGTGCGGCCAAGAACAACTCACTGACTTGTCCAGAGACGGCAGTCACTACAGTCTCACCACCGGAATATTACCCTCACTTGGCGCAAGGTCTAGTGCTCGGAGAGTCAAACTTGGCCGCTATATTGTTTCACCTTATGATCGTCGTTACAGGTTCGTTTATTTTCTTCTTCTTTTGTCAACATCAGAATTTACGTCCAAATTTACTTAGTTTAGTTCTGAGTTTTGACTAGACTTGTATACTGCTATCTTTCTTTAATGGGTTTAAGACTTTCTTCCTGGGTTTGTGCTTGATTGTTTGAACAAGAACGCCATTGAAATCAGTGAAGTTTTTGCATGGTCCTCTCTGGTTTGATTTGTCTGTCTTATTTGTTTCTTTCTTTCGCTTTTTATTAATTTTCTCTTTCTTTCTCTTTCTACTTTGTTTTCCTTGATTCTTGTACTATGATCGTTTGCCAGTTTGGTAAAGAAGACGACGATGAATCTTCAAGATGCCAACTTTTAACATTATCAAAAGGATACATTTGTCTCTGCTTTTGGCTTTTTCATTTTAATACTAGTGTGTTCTTTATAGTTTACTGCTTGCTGATGAAGGATTGAAGGGTTGTTCATATAGGGCCTGGCTAAAGTTTCATGCTTTGAATTGAGTTTCAACTTTCAAGTATCAATTAGTCGTAGGGTCATCCTTATTTCTCTAAAAGATTTGGTCTTTGAGTTCTGAATTGGAGGGCTGGACTCTGTTTGACTTGTATTGAAAAATTCATTCTTGGTGTAATTTGTTGAGTTCTTGGAAGATTCTGAGTTAGGTGAGAAGTCAATTTTGATTAACTAGACCATATTGTGAAATTTTGCACTAGTGATCTTTCTTATGTAAACTTGATTTCAGTAGTCTTCATTGGAATTCTGTAGTGGGCTGTCGGTTTAACGCGTAAGTTAAAGGGTTCATATGTAGTTGCTAAGATTTGAGTTTTATCTTGGCAGGATTTGGGAGACATTTCTTGTTGTTCTGGTCATCTATACGGCGTGGGTCTCGCCATTTGAGTTTGGTTTCCTTAGAAAACCTCAGGGGCCGCTCTCCATTATCGACAACGTTGTCAATGGATTCTTTGCCATCGATATTGTTCTTACATTCTTTGTAGCTTACCTGGATAAGGCTACATATTTACTTGTTGACGATCAGAAAAAGATTGCTTGGAAGTATACAAGTACATGGTTGATCTTTGATGTCATATCCACAATTCCTAGTGAACTTGCCAGGAAGATCTCCCCTAAGCCATTTCAATCTTATGGCTTTTTCAATATGCTTCGCCTTTGGCGTCTACGAAGAGTTAGTGCCTTGTTCTCCAGGTATGTGAAATTAGATTTCTCTGAGTTGTGGATTGTAAGATGTGTTTTCTTCTGTATTTACTGTCATTCTTCTTGTTTCAACAGATTGGAAAAAGATAGGAACTATAACTACTTTTGGGTTCGTTGTGCAAAACTTATTTGTGTAAGTATCTCTGAAGATCCTGAGTTTGTTTACTTGAGAAAATTACATTTCTTATACAGTACCGGCTTACTGTGTTCTGGAATTTTGGATGCTCTTACTGTAGGTCACCTTGTTTGCGGTTCATTGTGCCGGATGCTTCTATTACCTTCTTGCAGCACGTTACCGTAACCCCAAGAATACATGGATTGGATCAACCATGGAAGACTTCCTTCAACAAAGTCTGTGGGTTCGATATGTAACTGCAGTCTATTGGTCTATTACTACACTAACAACAGTTGGCTACGGAGATTTGCATCCGGTCAATACAAGGGAGATGATCTTTGACACATTCTACATGCTTTTCAACCTTGGATTGACGTCATATTTAATCGGAAACATGACCAACTTGGTTGTCCATGGCACCAGTCGAACACGAAAATTTGTTAGTACAGTCTTGCTTGTTTTGTGGATTCAAAAGTAATAGAAATGTGGAAATCACAACTCATGCTGCTTCTTTTTTGTTTTTTTTTTCAGAGGGATACCATACAAGCAGCCTCCAGTTTTGCACAGAGGAATCAACTGTCTGTTCGTCTGCAGGATCAGATGCTTGCACACTTGTGTCTAAAGTTCAGAACAGATGCAGAGGGACTGCAGCAACAGGAGACTCTTGATTCTCTTCCAAAAGCCATCCGCTCAAGTATATCACATTATCTGTTTTACAATCTTGTCGATAAGGTGTACTTGTTTCACGGGGTTTCAAATGACTTGCTATTTCAGTTGGTAAGTTCAAACCAATCTCAAAATGCTTCTCTGACGGTGACTTTTCAATATGTTTTGTAGATGTTTGACTGATTCTTCTTTCGTTTCCCTATGCAATTTAAAGGTCTCAGAGATGAAGGCCGAGTATTTTCCTCCCAAAGAAGATGTAATCTTGCAGAATGAAGCACCTACAGATTTTTACATACTAGTTACCGGTGCTGCGGTAATACTTTGATTCTAAATCATTATTCGTTTTCTGTTCATTCTATTCAAGTTTTCTTTCTGAATAATGAGTGTATTGTTTGGTTAACATTACAGGATTTAGTGGTTCTCAAGAACGGAGTTGAACAGGTAACTTAAATTTCTGAACTCGATCGACATGATTTCATCTTTGATTGATGTTAGCTGTTATGTTGATCAAGTCTGACTGCCAGTATCCCGAAATGATTGCAGGTCATTGGTGAGGCAAAAACTGGTGATCTCATTGGTGAAATTGGAGTACTGTGCTATAGGCCACAGCTATTTACAGTTAGGACTAAGAGGTTGAGTCAGCTACTCCGGCTGAACAGAACAACTTTCTTAAGCATAGTTCAAGCTAATGTTGGAGATGGGACTATAATAATGAATAACCTTCTTCAGGTATGTAACACGATATAACCTCCTCCAAGTTTAAAGTCTCTCAGGTTTCTATTTCGAATGAGTGTTGACATGTTACACTACTTTCTCGGTGGAGCAGCATTTGAAAGAGATCAAGGATCCATATATGGAGGGAGTTCTGCTGGAAACTGAGAACATGCTAGCTCGTGGTAGAATGGACTTACCCCTCAGTCTATGCTTTGCAGCAATTAGAGGAGATGACTTGCTGTTGCATCAGTTGTTGAGACATGGTTTGGATCCAAATGAGTCAGACAACAACGGAAGGACAGCTCTGGTATGTGAAATCTTCTTCTCCTGATTTTATTGCTTTCCCAAATACATTGATTTCTGTATGTGATAATCTTACATTAATTTTCACATTTTTTATGTAAAACCAGCATATAGCATCGTCCCAAGGAAGCGAGAACTGTGTGCTTCTACTATTGGACTACGAGGCAGATCCTAACAGTAGAGGTACCATCAAATCCTTCATTGCAATTTTTTAAGTCAGGTTGCTTCATTTTGAGATAATTCATTCATTTGTTTTTGGTGTCTTTTGATATTTGATGAGATTTAAGTCCTCCCATTGGGAATTGGCCTAACCTGATATTGTTCCCTTCTCATACATCTGACTTTAGTTTTTCCTTCCCCTTGAGAGTAAAGATAGAATATTGTGCCTGTTGACTTTCCTGATTAAACTACCAACCATCTCATGCAATTATTTGCTTCATTTCTTATCTTTAGCATTACTATATGGAAATTGTATTAGAAAAACTAGTTAACCTCAGAATCTGATCCAGAACAGCTCCTGCATCTTGCTATTTGATTAATAACACAGAAGACCACTTGAGGTTCTTTAGGATCTAGTTACCTTATTATGAATTATTTAGTAGATTATATTAATGATGGATGCGGCCGTCCTCTTTATTTTTATCAAAACATGCATGCTAGCAAGAAGGTCAATGCCATACCCTTGTTTTATCTTCTAAGGGAAAGCTTTAATGTGACCCCTAGATGTGGAAGGCTTGTAGTTTGTGCTATTTATGTCTGTTGACTTTTATAGAATTAAAAACTGTGAATGCATGAACATGAACATGTATTGTTTCCATTTGTGGAGATTCAACGGAGAACTAAGCTTTGTTTAATGAATTTACAGACTCGGAGGGGAATGTACCACTGTGGGAGGCAATACAGAATGATAATGAAGCGATTGCCAAGCTGCTGATAGACCACGGTGCAACTTTGAATGCTGGGGATGTAGGTCATTTTGCTTGCACTGCTACTGAGCAAAACAGGTTAGACTTGCTCAAGGAAATTGTTCATCGCGGAGGTGATGTCACAAGTGCTAGAAGCAACGGAGCCACAGCTCTCCATGTTGCAGTGTCCGACGATAACATTGAGATTGTGAAATTCCTTTTGGAAGAAGGGGCTGACGTTGACAAACCGGACAACCACGGTTGGACTCCAAGAGCTCTAGCCGACCAGCAAGGACATGAGGACATAAAGAACCTTTTCATTTATACTAAAGAGCCTAAAATTCAAACGGCTGTTTCCATGCCAACTGAGCAAAAGAGCGCGATCCGCTTCCTTGGGAGATTTACAAGTGAGCCAAATATCCATCCGGCATCTCATGAAGTCTCATTTTCGGGCATAGATGGAGGATCATGGGGCCGAAGCCGCCCAAGGCGTAGGACTAGTAACTTCCACAACTCGCTGTTTGGTATGATGTCAGCAGCACACACCGGGGAGAAAGATTTGTTCTTCTCCACCGTAAGGGCAAAGGCAGAAATCTCTCCTAGGACTACTGCAAGTAATCCTAACCCTGCTAGAGTGACAATCAGTTGCCCTGAAAAGAGTGAAGTATCAGGCAAACTTGTACTACTTCCTGCGAGTTACGAGGAATTACTTGAGCTTGGTGCCAAGAAATTCGGTTTCACTCCCGCTAAAGTCTTGAGCAAAGATGGAGGAGCTGAAGTCGACGACATAGATGTAATTAGGGATGGTGATCATCTCATTTTTATCAGTTGCCAAGATGAACCACAAAAATGTAATAGTGATGAAACTCCCAAGAAAGAAGAGTAATAACATGTTGTAGTTGATACCACAGACAAAACCAGATGAAGATATCGGGGTTTATATGTGGAAGTAGAGGAAGATATATATGAACATGGCTAACCTTTCTTCGAGATTGTATAGAATCCGAAAGTAGTAGATAAAATGATATTATTCATTGACAATTTGTCAATATGAAGATATATATACAGTAAAATCTACTTTACAAAGTACAAGTATATGAATGTACGTGAAAGCCAGTTACACCTGGAAAATATCTTGAATACGTTCTGCATACCACTTCCATGACCTCGACTTTGAAAATTTGTTACTGAAGAATCGAATAACATGGATCCAATGCGTGACCATGTCCTAAAGGCTAGGCTTTTCATAAAAACACAACTTTGAGGGAATTGCAGCCAACTCATAAACGTCGTGTGTGACCAAAGATGTAAAAAACTATTCTTTCCCTTCTCCCATCCTTTAAAGGGTTGGTGCTTCTGAGCATAAATATACATCATGTATGTCATATCCCGATACATTTAAACGCTCGTAAGACAATATGAAACACCTCATCTAACACTATAGTAACTTGAGCATTTTCAGACGCTCTTCATGTTCGGGATCCAGCTTTGGTGGGGTATAACAACCATGAAGGTCTTCCACTATGTACTCCTGCAAATAGTTGAGATTATAATTACTTACCGTCATCTAAATGATTTAAAATCCAAAAGTTAATAATTGTTGGATTATGAGCATTCTTCTAAATGCAAAGTCAATGACATCCATCAAGCATCATTGAACAATGAATGGTACAATGCCGACACGGGAAGAGTACTAACCTTTGTGAGTTCCTTTTTGGTCAGAATGTGGTAATGTCTCTGCCAGATTCTCTGAATAGCCATTGTAGCAGCCAGAAAACCATAAGCTATGCCAAGAATGGCAAAGATGATAACGAAGACTATGACGAGCGCAAAGCAGGCCTCCATAGATGCAGGGAAACAATCCAAAATTCCCCATCCATAACAACAGTTCTGGCAGCCAGCCATCCTTGGATCATTGCTATTGAAGGCTGAACAGTGTAGTATGAGCCCAAAAAAGCCAAGCAACACGAAAAATGCCAAGACCCCTACACAAAGCAGTGATTCACTACAAGTTAGTGGATCCAAGAGATAATACACCAGTTGTTATTCATACAAGCAAAAAAGAAAAGAAAAATTACATAAAACTAAAATCAAAGCAGAGCCAGCATCCCAGCAGCAAAGCTTACTGATGAGTGACACAGTAGCCAATTAACTTCTACAATTTCAAGTTTTTAAAAGAATTGAAATGCCAAAAGTGGAAGAACTTCATTGTGCATGATGGGGTAAGCCATATGCATTAGGTAGCATTAGCAGAAAGAATGATGAACATGGTCTTTGAGAAACAGCTATTGCTGTTGGACTCGGCAATGTCCAAACTCTTCCTTCAAACGAAGGGATAGTTGTATGTTTATCAAATGAAATATGATAGAGATCATGATTGTCTTTAATCTTTTAGAATCCATAACTTCCCTCAAACCATTCATGCCAAAAATTTCTAATGCACAATTTCTTGTTTCATGCTCATTATTGGAACTAAGCTTAGACTATAAATCACTTAAAAGTGAGTTGTTAGTTGGATAATAGACCTGTGAGCACCAGAAGAAGAAGTTGTAAGAATTACCTATGCAATAATAAAATGGTATAGGGTGTTTTGACAAGATTCGATCCCAACCATCACTAAATGAATTCCTGAAGGCGCCATCTTTGTCCATCAGATATGCAAAACCACCAATTGCAGCAATTACCTGGAAAACATTTAGTCAGAAAGGGGTGAGTTTTTCATTACCTCTTGTTTAAAATAACTGCATGCAGATGCTTATCATGAGGATAAATGCAATAGAATACAAAAGTAAAGAAATAAATGAACACAAGTAGGGATAAACCATATCATATAACACAATGTAAAGAGCAATCACTTACTGTTTGTACAGCCACAAACACAAGGAAAACATCCCTTGCCACAAAAATTCTGAATTTTATCTTACGCCAAGAGTTGTCCTCATACAATTCAAATCGAAGGTGGAACTGGGCTTTGCACGTTGTGCAATGCGAGAAAGCAAATCCTTCCTAGTAAAAAGAAAATACAGAAGTTTAGGGGCATACGACTTACACACTAAATATACCATTTTCCACTCTCCAAGGCATCTAATTACGACACTGACATAATTTAAAGAACAAAGACCGCCATATACCTTAACAGAGCGCCAGTGATCAAGACAGGAGCTATGAACAAACTGCTGAGTACCTTTGCACAAGCACGGCGAGATCAAATCATCTCCTGTAAAATTAACATTCGCATAAGCCTAAGCAGCAACACTTTAACATATGAAGATCGAAAACATAAAAAGTCAAAACTTTACAACAGGACCATACTCATAGCTCATACCTCATCTCCATTACATATCTAAACCACCAAATTCACATACCATAAACTACATCAACATTGCTAATCACAAAACATTAATAATTTTTCTCAAAAACAAAAATGTAATATATTTTGGGCATAAATTTCAAACCTGGTTCGGAATCGCTTTCCAGACAAATACGACAACAAGCAATAGAGCCTTTCTCAATGTCTTCATTCCTAATCTCACTGGAGCTCGCCGGAGACGACTCGTCGTTTTCTTGATTCTCTAACAGAGGGTCCGAGTCACTATGGTTTGGCTCCCTCTCAATGACTACAGGTTCTAGCTGCACCTCTCCTTTCATGGATCAACCTCAAAAAAAAAAAAAAAGGGATCAAACCCTAAAAATTGAATCCCCCAATTACCAATCAAAAACCATCGAAATAACAAAATTGAATTATCAAACGGAATTGGGTATTTGAAATTTGAGTAAGTAAGTACCTGGAATTCTGCACAGAAAAACGATCAAAATGGAAATTTCGGAGAAGACGAAAGAAAGTTTGAGACTTTTGAGGTGTGGAAGGAAAGGGATAGGCGATGATGCTATCAATACGACGTGCCGTACATATCGTTGCTAATCATTGGCATTTACTCTCTTTTGGGGATATGGAGAGATGGGCCCCATGAGTTTATCTGAGGAACTTCAATATGCTCATATTGAATATATGGGCTGGGCCTTGCTTTTTTTTAGCAGATTGTTGGGCCAGTTTGATTCAAGTCGGTCTCATTAACACCTAGTTGTGTTGGAGTAGTATATATTTATGTTTTCTTTTCACTATACGTGCACACTTTTAGTATGATCTTATCGTATCAACGGTTATTCTATCTATTTTTAAATTTTTTGTCTTAGTACACGGTGAATCCGATTCATATGAAATTTTTTCCGTATTTTTAGGCTTCTTTGTTTTAATTTTTTTTTCTTTCCAAAACTCTTGAGAAAATTTTATAATTTTTTTTATAAGTGAAACGATAGAATATATTGATAATCTCAAATAGTACAATCAACAAGCAACCTCTTCTGTAGGAATGGAGGTGCGAAGGTAGATGTCGTATGGACATTGGCGTGACGCAAGATCATATAGCAAACTTAAACTGAAATTTGAAAACTGTCTAACACTATAAGAAAGGTCCTGACAAATGTCACAGAACATGGTCTCCGAGGTAGCGGGGCTAGCTATACCCTGGACTACCTACAATGAATCTGAACTAAACTGGATCAGGTGGAAGTCCCGCTCCATAACAATCCTCAATGCCTCTCCAGGTGCAGCCAACTCCACTATCATAAGGGAGAAAACCCCATCAACATAACTAGTTAATCATAGTACAAACTGTCTAGTCCAATCTCTGACAACAATACCAATCCATCTTCTATGTCTAGTGTCATCATAAGCACCATCCATAGAAACATAGTACTAACTCAGCAGGGGCATACTCCAAGTCTGTAATACCCTGTCTGGGAGGTCCAGAGTCTTTTTAAGAGTCACAAAGTGATCTTGTCAAACCCAAGCCATCACCCGCAGAGCATAACCAACAAAAGTTCCACAAGACATCATTTTTTCCCTTCTATATAAACCAGATAAAGACCACTAACCTGGCCATGTCCTCAACTGAAATAGTCTGGGAACATATCCTCAACCACTCCTGACATGTATCGGCTTACATCCTAATACCCTGTGCAACTAAACTAATAATTGGATGTATCGCTGGACAGTCTCGAAAAAGATGCATCTCTGTCTTCGGGCTCTACTGGCATAATAAGCAAGCACTACCAACATTCACCCTTTGTCTATGTAAGCGAGGTGTTGTAGGGAGATATCCATTACAAGTCTTCCATGCACACATCTTGGTTGTTGGTGCCGCCTTGAGTTCCCACAACCGCCTCCACAAACACGTCGGATTGTGCTGGCCTGCCATCTGAGGAAGAACCAATACATTTTGTGCCACTCTATAAGTACTACTAACAGTATAATCACCTTTCCGTGTAAAATACCACACTACCTGTCAAGATGGGAAGTACGACTAAAGAGGATAATGTGTACCAACTCCTCTAGACTCAGGAACTACTGTAATCTCTGCCAATTTCATGTCCACTATGGGTTAATAATCTTAGAAACCCACCAAATAATAGTAGGTGTCATCAACTACTACTGAGGCCAAAACTGTGTTGGACTAGGTAACCAGTTGTTCTGCAAAAAGTCAACCTGATCCCCTCCCAATATGCCAACGACTCCTATGCTCCAAAATAGCCTGAGCTTCAATCAAACTCCACCATGTATAGGACGGTCTGGGACCCAATTGAGCATCCATAAAGGTACTATGATCATAGTATATAACCCAATATACCTGTCCTACAATAGACTCTGGTTGTTGAATCAACCTCCATGCTTGTTTTGCCAATAAGGCAAGGTTAAAAGCATAAAGATTGTGAATCCTCAGTCCTCCCTCCTCTTTTGGCCGAGTTAGCAAATTCTAGGTAGTCTAATGTATCTTCCTTTTGTTTGTTCTATCTCCCCATAATAAATTCACACACAACTGCTGAAGATCTTCACAAAAATGTTTAGGTAACAAGAGACATTCATAGCATAACAAGGCAGAGATTGGGCTACTACCTGTACCGATAGTTCTCTACCGGCCGCACTCATAAGAGAGATTTTTCACCCCTTCAGTCTATCCCGCAACTTGTCTTTTATGAAAGCAAAAGCAGCCTTCTTCCTCTTCCCAATCCAAGTTGGCAACCCGAGATACTGCTCATGATAAGACACTTGCTTCATTTGGAGCAAAGAAGCATACTCTCTTTATTCCCCTTCTACCAGATTCTGTCTGAAACTTACATTTCTCTTAGCATAGTTAATTGACTGCCCCAAAGTCTCCTTATATGTCTGCATAACTGCCTTGATATTGTAGCAAGGTTGTACTGTAGCCATAGAAAAGAAGAAGATTGTCACCTGCAATCAAAAGATGAGATAAAATAGGAGCCTGTGGACAAATCTGGATGCTAGGTAGAACCCCAGTTTCTTTGGAGCTTCGTAATAAGGTCAAAAAGCCCTTTATACCGAACATGATTAGATATGGGGAGAGAGGATCCCCCCTGCCAAAACCCACGGATAGGTGTCACATAACCTCTAGGCGAGCCATTTACCAGGAATGCATATCGGACTAAGGTCACACATGCCATCATATTATCAATCCAAGGCCCATATAGTCCTATCTTCACTATAACCGCCCTCAAATAGTCTCACTCCACCCGATCATATGCCTTACTTAAATCCAGTTTCAGAGCCATATCTCCCCCTGTGCCACTCCTCTTTGTCCACAAGTAATGTGCCCCTTCATTTGCCACCAATTTTTTATCCGTAATGAGTCAGCCAGATATAAAAACACTCTGATATGGATCAATAATCTGACTGAGCATAGACTTCAACCTGTTTGCAACCACCCTGTATACCACATTACACAAGGCAATCGTCATGTAATCCGTAACCTTCTTCAGATTTTAGATTTTCGGTATCGACCTCACGTTTGTAAAATTAAACGCTGATAATACTGTCCAGAACTCAATAAATTTACCACTGCAGTCACAAGATCCACACCAACAATATCCAAATAACGTTGGAAAAATAAAGGAGGCATACCGTCTGGACTCGGCACATTCGTGGGATGCATATGAAACATATCCACTCTCACCTAATCAGCTGTATAAGGTGCCACTAACACCTCTCTTATAGTCAGAGTTACAATCAACTTGATTTCAGCCACCACCAATTGAATTTGATCATTTGATGTATCTGCCAATGTAAAGAGATCACGATAATAATCAATAGTCACAGATTCTATACCTCTTAGGGATTCCTATCACACTCCCTAGCAATCAAACAACCTAACAGTATTATGTTTCTGGTGTCTATTAGTGGCTCTTTGATGATTATACTTTTTGTTCCTATCACTAAACCTCATCCATAAGCTTTTGTGTCTCTGGCTCCAGTTTTTCCCTTCCCCTGTAAGAAGCCCATGCTACTTCATTGTTAGCCTTTGCCTCTCCAGAACCTCTGCCACATCAAAATCTTGGCTCTGGTAGTCCTTTAACCGGCGTTGGACTTCCACCATTTACGATTTCCTACTCCCATAATCCACCTTTTCCCAATCATGTAAGCCAAACCGAGTATGACAAATGCATGTCATCATCTGATATTGAGACATTTCAAATTCCTTAGTTGGTGCCAACCGCCACGCTTCTGCCACACTACCTCCTTACAATTCTCATCCCCACCCACATAGCTTCAAATCTGGAAAAAAAAAATCGGCGACCAGGAAATTGAGTCATCTGATTCTCCCTCATGGTGATCAACAATGAAATGTGGTCTGAACCATATGGAGGGAGATGCACTACTTTCGTTGCCAAAAACCTCTATCTCCATTCAACAGTGGTCACCGCTCGGTCAAGCCTACACTGAGTACGTGAGTTATGTCACGTAAAGGGAATCCCAGTATACCCAATGTCAACCAGCTGACATTGGTTCAACCATGCCTCCCTGTCATCCATATGCTAATTTTCTCGGTCATCCTTACTGGATTTCTCCGATATCTCGAGAATTTCATCGAGATTCCCGAACACTTTCCAGGCCGATGGCCTTGCCTGCATCCAAATACCCAAGCAAATCCTATATATGTCCACTTCCTATGTCGTGGTGAGGGTTCTCTATACAAACCAGTGATCCGGAACCAATCTCTTGACCCCGCCGGAACCCTAACTCCGAGTCAATGAAGTTATTTCCTCAATCGGGACCATGATCACGGAGATGAAGGTCAATATCCTTCGACCGGAACATCATCAAACCCCCTCCACCTCTAGATGAGCAAGGCCGCATCACACCTTCATCAAATTCTAAACTCCTCATCCATCGATCAAATCGTGCTTCATCCTCTGTCTTCGTCTCCTTACAAAACACGATCTATGACTTTTTGGTGATAACCATTAACCTCACCGCAGACAACTTTGCAATCTCCTTTGTACCTGATATGTTCCAGGAAATGACCTTCATAGTCGCTAAGTCCCTTCCTGTTTCCTCTTGACACTGTGATTCTTCCCTACCCAAACCGTCTCAACACTAAGAAGCAGTGACACTGCTTCAAAATCTCTCCCTAGCACCGTTAGGGTTTCCTGGCTCCTCCGGAAAACTCGGTGCTAGGTTACACTCCCCTCTCTAACCTTTAATAATTGAGGTTTATTACACGGTCTGCAAAAAAAAGAGTGAAGCTATAATGAAACCCAAATAGAGCTTCAAAATCTTTTTTTGAACTTTGTAGCTTTTAGAAAAACCAATAAGGTAAATGTATATTGAAAGCAACTCCCAAACCGGTTAGGACTCTAATTCCTGTTGTAAATGGGATTCATTGTGAATCGATTATAAAAGTTTAGAGAGACTAATTATTTGAGTTTGCAAGCTTTAAGAATTAACTAAACAAATTTCTGATCTCCACTGGTGATTGATGTTCGATGCAAAAATATCTCCCGCGGAGAGATCCTTCCCGCGAAGCAGTCTCTTTTATTGGCTTCGGATAGTTTGACCGCAGATATCGGTTTATCCTGTATGTGCTTCGTATGCTGGCATGCCACCGTTCTTCAACGGAATATAGAATGTAAAACCGCCTGACTTCTCGATAAGCGATTAAGACAAGGAGAGCACCAACCTTGTCTAAATAGGTCTTTCTCGCCTAGTAACCTATGACTTTTGATATGTGTCTCTTGCAGAGCCTTCGAAATCCATACCTCACACTCCCTTATCAGTGTAATGTAGAGCAATCTCTTTAACGATGTGTTGAGAACACTGCTTCCTTTGGATATCCAAACTCTCACTCGATAGGTGACAAGCCCTTTAATCGTCTAGTCGTTATTGCTTCCTTCTGATCGCAATACTCTCACTCGATAGATGACAAGCACTTTGATCTGTTGGTTGCAAAGAAGATAGAATCTCTTGACGAGATGTCTGTCTAGGTGTACTTGCGTATAGCAAATGTATGTTTGATCAGGGACCTTTTCCACAAAGCTCTTACTATCTTTATATAATGCTCAGTAGTTGTCTTTCAATTCATTTGAACTTCTTTTGTTCTTGCTCTTTGAATTTCAACATAACTCCAACACCAATATACAGGTTTTCATCCTTATGTAATTTCAATGCTATCACAACTCCTTTAATAAAGAAACCTATCTGAAACAGAAAATGTATGATAGACATCCAAGCCGTATGGAATCAGCTAATTCATGATTTACAGTTCTAAAAGAACTCTATCTCTCTTACTTGGCCGCTTGCCAAGCTCTTATAAAATATGGGCCGCTCGCCAAGACTTCAGCCATTCAAGCCCAATATGAAATATTTATTTCAGGCCTAAACATTGCCCTTCAAGTCTTGAACTTGAATTACTTATGCAAGTGAAAAGACTTGAATATTACCTGACTGACGCGCTGTTAAACTAAACAGTAACATAGCACCCAAGTGCCACGTTACACAACTTCTCTAAAAAGTTGCGTCACTCGACTGACGTAATATAAAAGCACCAGTCCACATCAACAAAATCTCATTCCCAACGAGACCTTCTCACTTGCCTTGATCCTGCACCTTTAACCTCCTTAGTCAAAAGCTAAGACCTTTCATTCTCGTCGCCGTTCATCTATTCTGACCTAGACAATGCCTCAACGTAATGACATCTCCATCCCTTACACAGACCGTAGCATTAAGAAATTCTCGAGACACCTCAAAGTCGTCGCTAGACGACCAAACCCAGAGGTAATCGTCTCTCTAACCATAGACCCAAACAAAGGCACTGGCCTGCTTGGTCCCTTTCTGGATGTTTCAATCAATCCAGAGCTCTTCAATCTTCTTCGCCATCCCATCTGCAATTCAGCCTTGATAGTCCAAGAACATCCCAAGGAAGAACCCAAAGAATGGACAAGAAAAGATACCCTTTGCCTAATTGGGAGGTGGCCGCACCCAAACAAAGAGGATCTCGCTTGGTACTGGCACCGTCACGGACAAGATATTCATCGATGGGAAGCGGTTGGAATCACCCAACTCCTTGATTTGTGCTTTTCTCTCCCAGCTGGTGGCAAAAGAGTACTGTTCGCTACAACCATGTGTTTTTGGGATTGAACCGCCAATTGCTTCCGTCTTCCCTGTGGTGATGTAAGCATCACAATCCTTGATTTATACACCCTTTTTGGAGTTCCAGCGTTTGCAAACTCCTAGTCGCTCAATCAACACAACGGGACACCAGTTCAAGCCTCCCTCAACCATCCTTCCTCTTACTCATCCTGGGTTAAACATTTTGCTACCGACCAAGGAAGCACAACCTTTTTGGAATACTGGCTATCAAAGTACATCTTCTTTCCATCTTCTGCAAAGGTCAACAAATGTTGGACCAACCTTGCCGAACGCCTCTTTAACTGTGAACAACTGAGCTTGGTTGAGTCCGTTCTCACCTACATCTACTATGGCCTGAGGCGAGTCGTCCTTTTAAAACTCGACCTTAATCAACCAGGACCGCTCTGGATGGTAGAGCTCTGGTTGCGGATGTACTTTCCTTTTTTCTGCCCTACAACACCTCCTGTCTCTGAAGATCAGAAGCTATTGGGCCAAACGTTGGTTTCCACACCAACTAGGACTAGAGTATGGTCCTATCTAGTCTGCTTCAACAACCTCTGCTTGCATAAAGACTTTCCAACCGCAGTAGTTGAAGTAATTTTGAATCGTCACCATCCTGGCATCCTTGCGAGTGGGTTTATGCCCTCGCCAAAGCAAAACGCTCTTGCGAGGAACTTCTTCCTTCAATGTCACACATGCAAGGACTGCCAGTCCCAGATTCAGCGAGCCCTGGGTATAAGCTCTATGCCCCAAACCATTTCACAAGACAGCTTGGGGTCACTCAAGACGCTCCTATGCCCCTCGCCTGTTCTGTGAAGAAGTATACTCTCTGGCGAGGGACAAACAATCCTATAGCAGCAGAAGTGCAGGATGAACACTTTAGTTTCCCAACAGTAATACTTCCTATCATAACGAAGCCACTTGTGATTTCTCAATAGATCACCGAGTCGTACCAGGTCTGGCGCTCCCAACTTTAGGAAGATGTACGACATAAGGGACCGCTTGCACGTTTTGCCACTATCTTTTATGATTTTGGCAAATAATTTTTGAATGAAGAAGACCCCGGCTGCTATTAAGAAGTCGTACAAGAACATAAGTACTACTCCATGACCACATGTATACTTCTTACATCCAAAAATGCCACATGTACTAGCAATTCCTTATATTGTATCTGGCTAATCTTTCTTCTAAAAAACAGCACGCCCTAGAGCCAGACGTGACTGTCGCCTCACACTCATTCAAGAAGAAGAGGTCCAATCCTTCTAGGCAATCAGTAAGTATTGCACTTATTTACCCAGAACAAACTGTATGATTTTGTCACTGAACTGTAGCTAACCCAATCTTTTGATAGCCTCAGAAACGCAGGAAGATCCACTCCAAGCCTGAGGAGCCTTCAAGTGGCATCTGGTTGGCTACAGAGATCACGAGCAGGGAAAAACAAGCCAAACTTCAGGCTCAAGTCTTCCATACCACTTTTGATCAAAGGAGTGACAAAGCCTCCGGGCAAGCGTCTGCTCAGCATTGGTTTTCACCATTGCACACTGGCTATGTGCAAATCCAAACAGCATGCCCACGGTCTCCGAGTTTGATGACCTCCTGATTCAAGGTTCCTCAGAGTGGCAAAAACTGTGCAAGGAAGAGGCCCTCGCAAGCTCTTACCCAGATTAACATTTTGATCTTGAGGTTATTTCGAAGGCTGACATCAGACCCCTGAAGATTTCATCTGATGACTCCTTCATTGGGTATTTCAACCTAGAGAGGTTTACAGCCCGAGGTGGTCTTGCATCTTTTGATATGACATGTGAGCAAATCAGCAAGAGCACCAAGCCTCAAGTATATATAGTGAGTTGGAATGATCACTTCTTCGTCCTCAAAGTTGAAGACGAAGCCTATTATATTATAGACTCACTGGGGGAAAGGCTCTCTGAAGGATGCTGTAAAGCCTACATTTTAAAGTTTGATGATTCCAGCATTATGTATGGAACTGAGGATCATGACACAAGACACAAAGTCATCAACAACGGCAGGAGTGCTGTAAAGACTTCATAGCCCAGTTTCTGGCTGGAATCATCCGAAAAGAACATGAGGAAAAAGAGAAGAACAAGTCTGTTGATATTGCGATTCTATTCCAGCGCTTGCAGATTGAGTTTTAATCTTGCTTCATTCCTTCCTCCTCTGGCGAGGGCACAAACACTCAAAATGACCAAGTCATTTTATAGCAAGAACAACAAATTTCCTCCCCGCCAGAGCTCCTAGTCGCCAAACCACAGTCATTGGTTGAGGTTAATCCAGAACTCAAGGACCAAACTCCTTCCTCGCCAGAGCCTAAGCTTCAAGCGACTAAAGAAACACAATTACTGTTTCCTGTCCAAGTAAGAATCTATCTACTTACTTCGTTCTGTATTTCATTAACTTTTAACTGGTCCTGACAACTTGTATTATTATTTTTTAGTCCAAAAGCATTCCTTTGGACATCAATGAGATGACTCCTGATTTACCAACAAGTCCAAAGGAACAACTGAACTCGCCAGGCCAATCTTCTGAACTTCCTGTAATGGCCGCCATGGATCAGCCTGCCAGTTCATCAGGTGTTAATGATGAAGACCCTGAACCTACAATTGAGGAAACTACTACACCGTCTTCATCACAAGGAACTTTCTCTCAGGCACTCAAACCACAAGAAGCAGCAATAAAGTTGCAAGAACTTTATAGCAAACTGAGTGCACTGAGCTCTCCTTCTGCAATTGATGTTGCCCTTCAGAACATTCTCTCTAGAATCATGGACTCTCCTCAAGACATTCAACGCGTTCGTAAACAAGTCAGGGAACTAAAATCGACTGCCCCTACAGAACTTACTCAACATATTCCTGACCTGGAGGAGAAATTATATCAACTCTTGAGCCAAAGTGAAGACCACCAACGCCTGAAACTTGAGTCAGACCGTAAAGAAGAAGCAGTGGAAACATTGGTCCACCAAGCTCAAGAAGAGAAAAAACGAATCCAGGTCGTTCTGAAGGACATGTCTACTTATCAAGAAGCTCTGGCAACCAAAAACGCTAGACTAGTTATCCTTAAAGCTGAAGTGGCCGCCTTCAAAGCTGAGGTAGATGGTATGGTTGCTGATACCTCTAAAGACCAAGCCACCGTGTGCCAACTCATGACTGAAGGAGAGAGCCAAGCTCAACTATTGTAGGAAGCAACAGAAGAAGCCGTAAACGCTCTACAAACACTCAAAAACTCTTGGCTGGCTCTTGAATGTGCTAAGGTATCCGTGAGGGAACAGACCCTCCTATTGCAATCATTGGGCTTCCAATTTTAAGCCCTTTTTTGTTTGTTCCAAAATTCTTTAAGTATTTATTTGTTCAGTCCAAATTTTGGAAGCATGTGTTAATTGGGCCCGATAGCAAAACTGGGCCTCAGAATCAAGCCTTCTCAAAACTTGTTCAAATGAAACTAGTCTCATTTATAGACTCTAACCGCTCGCTTGCTCTGATTGTCCAACATTAAATAGAATTTAATTCCTTGCTTGGAATCCGTATCGCGTCAAACAATCAAATCTTCAAACTACGTTTTACCTGCCCTAAAAATCTTTCATTCATCATGCTTTCCTTTGGGGGTAGATAAACCGTGACTTGGCCTAATTCCAATTAGACGTGTGTCCTCTATTAACGGGTGTATTTACTCTCGCAAAACCTTACCGCTATGACTCCTTTCTATAAAAGGTTTCCTCTTCATTGTCTTGTGATCAACCTTCCAAGCTTCCTTGCAAGAATGAACTCCCCTTTTGTGCATTTTCTATGGTTCTCTTACCTAAATAAACCTCCAGATGAAACTTTCCATGTCGTATTCTTTAGATAGTAATATCCACGTCCAAACCTAGACTAGATAGCAATATCTACGTCCAGGTGTTGCCTTGGCTGACCCGACCTGTGCTTCCACAAGAAGGGAAAGCCACAATCCCGAGGTTGAAAACCCCTCGTCTTCCTCCTATGCACCCACTCAGTTTCAATATGCATAGAGGCTGCAAGCCCTATGGACATGGCTGCACAGAAGGGGAAAGACATAGACTTCAACCAGGGAAAAAGGCAACAAACGCCAAGTCTAATTTAAATGGTCTTCTGATCTACTGAACTAGCTTCTTTGGCGTTTCAAATCATCTCCATCTCGCCGCTTGAGGTCGCATTTTCTTTTCAATGTGTCCATACTTGATACATCGACTCAAGGACTGGATATCAACTGTTTGAGGATTTGGAAAAACAAACTGTATTTATCTTTCTGTTCAGTTGCTGATTTGTAGTTTGTTTCTCATATGGTATCAGAGCTTGAGGCCGCAAAACCTTTGTATTCTTCTAAATGATGAATGTAATATTTTTGTTTGAAGCAAAGAGTTCCTTGTGTAAATTTATATTGATAAAGTCAGATATAGTTTATACAAATCTTTGGCCACAGTAATTGGCTAACATGAACTCTCTTGACTTAGAAGAAATATAAAAAGTAAAAATTGGCCTCAAATATAGGCCATAACTAAAGATTTAGCCCAAGTATAGGCTACTATGATGTACATAATCCCTGTGTGTTGCCCTTGTAGTTTACTCATGCGAGTGAAATTGGATGAGCATGAATAAACTGGATTAAGCCACAATTGGAGGGTCTTCATACTCCCAGACCAGTTGTATGAACTTCTTAAGGAAACGACCATTTATAGGATTAGCGTGTATGGTGTCATCTCGATCTCGTAAACGAACTGCTCCTTTACCCAAAAGTCGATCGACGATGTATGGTCCTTCCTATTTTTCTGACCATTTTCCTCGGCCTTCAGTCTTCTCGCCAACAGGCAAAATGACTCGCCAGGCCAGTTCTCCTTCTGCAAAACTCATGCCCCTAGTACATCGATCATAGGCACGAGCCACATTTCGTTTTTCAGCACATAGACTATCATAAGCTTGTATTCTCTGTTCATCCAAGTATTTATGCTCTTGCCACATTGTTTGTACATAATCTTCACCGATCAGGCTATGTTGTTCCATCACCCGTAAAGATTGAATGTTAATTTCTAGAGGCAAGACCGCATCATGGCCGGACATTAATGCATAAGGAGTGGTACCTGTGGGTGTCATTTTACTTGTTTTATAAGCCCACAGGGTGTTAAATAATTCTTCATGCCACAATCTGGCAATGTTCACAAGCATCCTTTTTAGGATATGTATAATGATTTTGTTGCTTGCTTCAGCTTGACCATTAGATTGGGCATAGTATGGAGAAGAATGTAGAAAGTGTATTCCAAAATCCTTCATAAGCTCATCTACGTCTCCAGACATGAATGCTGCCCCATGGTCTGAAACAGAACTCTCAGGAATGCCAAACCTACAAATGATGTCTTCAAATAAAAACTGGCGGATGGCCTTTGCTGATGATACCCTGAGAGGTCGAGCTTCAACCCATTTTGTGAAGAAATCAGTAGCCACGATGATGAATTTGTGCCCATCAGATGAATGAGGATGAATCATTCCAATTAAGTCCAAAGCCCTTCCTTGATTATAGACTGAAATGGTATTCTGGGCATATGGCTGATTGGACCATGTTTCTGGCATTCTTCACAACCTTTAGCAAATTGATGTAATCTCTGAGCATTCCTGGCCAATAAAATCCATGTCGTCGTATTAACCATCTCATCTTAGGACCGGCATGATGTGCCCCTGCTATCCCAAGATGGACTTCCCTCATTAATCGCTTTGCTTCACTTCCAAAGACACAACGTAAGAGTATGTCTTCCTCTCCTCTTCTATATAAGCTTCAGTCGTTCTTCAGGCTCTAAGAAGGTACTAATGGCCACAGAGATTGGCTCTTCATTGGTCCCAAGATTGATCTTTTCAATGGGATCCTTGACTTTAGGAGGTAAATCATCCAAAGCTGCTGGAGCTTATTTAATTTCTTCCTCCTCATCTAAGTCATGTAACACATCTTCATCCACATATTCCAATGCTGCTATCATTGGAACCTTCTCGTAGGCTTGACTCTCTAACAGAAAATTGTGGAAGCGCTCGTGTAAAGAGTAACAAGCCTCGGTCTCTATACTTGATAGAGACCCGATCATTGAGAATGTTTGGATGGTAGCTCAATGGTGTAGGGTCTGTTATGATCATGATTTACTTGAATTATACCCCACTGAGCTAGTTCAGAGGCAGTAACACCAACTGGGCGGCCTTTGTTGTCAACGCCACATACCTCCAGTGGCCTAAGGTCATTGTGGTAATAACTGGCTTCTAAAGAATTAGCAAAAACAGAGTATGGACGAGGGTCGGCCTCCACGATCTTTGCCTCACCTGACTCCATATTCCGGAGTAACATCTACTGATGGAGGGACAAAGGTACACAATAGCTCTTGTGGATCTAGTCACGCCCCAGAATTGCACTGTATGGAGCTGTGCACTTTGCTACAAAGAACGTGTATGTACTGGTGGCTGGACTGATGTGTACCCGCAAAAAGACAATGCCCAAAGTTTTGAAAATGCTACCCTGAAAGTTTCTAACGTTGAGTGTGGTTTCTTTGATAGCAGACTTGGGAACGCCTAACAAGGCCATTGCTTTGACTGTGATGATATTCACCGCTGCCCCTGAGTCCACTAAAAGTTTGTTGACTTGAATTCCTTGGACATTTCCCATTACATATAACGGCCGCATGTGCATGGCCATGTCCACGGTAGGCTTGGCGAACATCATCTGTCCCTTTGTTGATGGTGAATCAATCTTTGATGTCTTGGCGAGTGCTATTTAGTCTGTCAGTATTGGTTCTTCTTCTGGCACTACCAAGTTGTTGACGCTTCCGCTCGTGACCGATTCATCCATCAACACTGGTGGAGGTAAAGCATATTTGGAGGACAGAACGAACACCATATTAACAACGGTATCCACTTCCTCGACGTATTCTTCAGCTTCTTCATCTTCACCTTCACCGTAATCCAACAACTGCTCATCATCTTCACAGTCGTTATCCTTAGCCTGTTGTCCCTCGGAGTCCAGAGTTGTAGTGACCTCGAGAGAAGCAACCTGTTACAGTTAATCCTCAGGTATAGGATCTATGGTTGCTGACATGAGTAGTGCTGGATTTTGCTCCTTGGGATGGGAAACAGGTTGGCGGACCTTCTTTTGTTTTTCTATAATTAAATGTCTCGGTCTCCATTGCAAGACCTTGGTCTCGCTTGGAGTGTTTTGCTTTTGAATGTGTTTCCCCTCCATTGGAGGTGTATGCAGCCCCATTGTTTCCATCACTTCATCATCAAAAGTGAGACGTCTTCTCACTGGCTTTCATGTCATGACTGCATGATGATCCTCAGGAATAGGTTCGGGCTGTTTGCCTTTAGACCATAACTCTGGGTTACGGTCAAAGACACCTGGGCGTTGTGCTCTCACTTTGGGCTCGCGAGACTTCTTCCCGAAAACCACTAAGGGGTTTGCTGCAAGGGCATTCATTCGCCTTTGCAGCGTTTCTGGAGAGCACACCAGTTCTTCTTCTTTGAGCAGGCTTGCTTCATAAGCCTCTAATGCTCTTTTGGCTTCTCCAAAGCTTCGCTGAAGATTTCTTCTTCTACTTGGAGTGACCTCTATAATCTTTCCCTTCTCCTTCACATACCATACATTTTCTTTTGTGATATTTCTTGAGGCTGGAGGAACATATGGCCTGGCGAGCGTGTTAGCAACTTCTGATTTAGACTTCTTGGCCTTACTGACCTTTTCTGTCGCTCGCTCGCGCTTGGGAGCTGGGGAGTCCCTTTGTCTTGCTCGGTGTGAGTTATGGGGCTGATGATCTGTTTGTGAAAATAACTCTCGGAAGACCTTAGCTGCTTCAGCCAATTCTTCATAGGAAATCTTCAACCCGCTTATGAGTTTACAATGAGCACAAAGGGCTACTGGCGACTCTGCTTTTGGGTCCACTTTTTCTTTTCCTTTAACTGATCTTGTCGTTTGCTTGCTTGGTGGACTCTCACCAGTAGTTTGATGACTGTTGGTCTGTTTACGTTTGTTTGATTTGTCTCTTGTTAGTTCCAACATCCCAACCGTCAATGATATGTCGGTCGCCAAGCTTGGCGAGGGCTCTTGGTCTATCATTATTTCTCCCTCGTCAATCCACTTCTGTATCCTGAATTTCAAATCACGACAAGCACTTGTGGAGTGGTGACCCCATCGATGATGGTATCGACAGTAAAGTAGACCCCTGACATCCTCAGTAAAGTAGGTCCGGCGTTCCCCAATTATCAGAAACTGTTGTTATCCCTGCTAGGATTAGCTCTTCAAATATTGCCTCTCGCTTAGACGCATCATAAGTAATCTTAGCCCAGTTAGGTCGGACAAATGTTATATTGCGTCTAGGCCTCCTCCTTGATCTCTTCCTTCTGCAGGTCCGTTCAGATTCCTCACAAATTGAAACGGTGTCGGTGGAAGGAACTGGTGTGTTGGGAGATGGTGGTGCCCTATAATGATACTGTGGATGCCATTCCACCACTCCCTTGTAGTCGACTTTAATCATGTCCCAGTTGATCAACCCTTGAATCTTATCTATCAAGGTCGAACACTTTGCTGTTTGATGACCAAACTGGTTGTGAAATCTGCAGAAATGTTGAGCCGGACCCTCATACCGTAAATGTCTGAGTTCAAATACCCGGTAATAAGAGACCAAGCCCATGTCACGTAACCTATCTAGAATCTCCTCCAACTTGTCATGGTTGAAAGAATATCCCACAAAGACAGGTCGATCCCAGTCTTCCACAACTCCAACACAGCTGTCGGGTGATGACCACTCGATATCAATCATATTAACATGAGGTGGTGGGAAAGGCTTAGAATCAACTAATGCAGCTGCCTTGGACGCTCCCTTGAGCTCTAGTCTTCCTTCGTTGATCCATTTTTGGATCTAATCTTTTAGCTTAATGCAGTCCTTTGTAATGTGGTTCTATGCTCCATGGAACTTGTAATACTTTTTACCTTTTAACTGCTCAGCCGTAGGGAGAGGTCCGAAATCTGCTTTGACAGCTCGCATGCTATATAGCTCGTCCAAGATCTCATGAGCCATATTAGCATCATAAGTGTATGTTTCGAACTCTGGCTTAGTAAAAGCCACTGTTGAAAGATTGATTGGACCCTTATTCTTCTGAAGCTTGTGGGGCTTTAAAACTTTGTTTTTCGATAAATCCACATCTCCCACTTGCTCGCCATCAGAGTCCGATTCTTGGCCGTCTATATCTTCTATATAAGCCATAGTTTTTGGCTTTGGTCTATCATAAGACCTAGCATTGTACGTTCCCTTAATTAGATGCATTCCTTCTATTATCTCTTTCTTGCATGGTACTGTAAGCTTTAGTTACAACCGTGATAAGCTCATTTAAGGAAAAATACTTGCTATTTAAGAACAGTTGGTGGTATGTATATTTCAAACCATTCTTGGCCATTTCTACTACCTCCTCTTTCCCGAGTGGAGTCTTGCATAGATTATACTCTGACCAGAAACGGTGCAGGAAGGTGACTGGACTTTCTGTCGCCGATTGGCTCAAGGAAGCTAACTTTCCAACACTGGTTTCAGGTCTACCCGTTCCAAAGTGGTCTATGAATAAAGCCTCCATATCCTTCCACTCATTGACCGAACCCTTTTCTAATCTCGTATACCATACGAGGGCTGATCCTGACAAGGATGATCCAAAGACTCTTAACTTGAGTCCCTCGTTATCGGCAAACTGCCCTAATTGCAGCGTGAAGTATGCTAAGTGTGTTGCTGCATTAGAATCACCGTCGCCAGAGAAAGTCTGGAAGGTCTGATGCCGGTAGAACTTTGGCCATTGCCAAGTATCAGGATCATCCTTCTGCAAAGGAGGAAACGGTGTCTCATATGTATCATACATCTTGGCCAAATGTATGTCGCAATCGTTCATGAACTTGTTTAATCGTTGCTCTCAAGCAGGAGGGAAAGAATCTGCTTGTCTAGTCTTTCTAGCGAGGTCGGATACGGATTTAGTTAGAGATGCTATGTCCCTGTCTGTCCTTTGAGACAGTGTCGCCGTATGTCGGCGGTATTCATCCAAACTTGTTCCCAAGTGTTGTATGATGTCTATCTGTAACTTATCCTGACCTTCCACAAGACTTGCTACGTGGGCTCCAATATCCTCTATCTCCTCCCGATCTCTGTTGAATTCTACCCGTAACGCTTGGATTTCAGCTAACGCTGTGTCTATTATGTTGCCTTGGGTAGTGAGAAGGGTCGCTTGTCGTTCGATTCTTTCATCGAGAGCCGTATAGTAACTAGTCTGGTGTTCGTCGCGCCTAGCCGCATAAGCTAGATACTTCGGGAACGTAAGTTCCGTCATCTCCGCTTCACCTAAAGATTTAAACGACATAGTTGAATTAAAGTCGTTAGCGAAGATGATGTCAACCGCTTGATCACTCAATGAACGACACCGAGTAGATGTATGTTCACGGTAAGCCGGTTGTGGGTGCTTGCGACACTGAGGGTAAGTCCTTCGGTAAGGATCCCCTATTGTCACTTAGAGACACAAAGATATCCCACTGGGCGTGCCAAAATGTTCGATGCAAAAATATCTCCAGCGGAGAGATCCTTCCTACGAAGCAGTCTCTTTTATTGGCTTCGGATAGTTTGACCGCAGGTACCAGTTTATACTGTATGTGCTTCGTATGCTGGTGTGCTACCGTTCTTCAACGGAATATAGAATGTAAAGCCGCCTGACTTCTCGATAAGCGATTAAGACAAGGAGAGCACCAATCCTGTCTGAATATGTCTTTCTCGCCTAGTAACCTAGGACTTTTGATATGTGTCTCTTGCAGAGCCTTCAAAATTGATACCTCACACTCCCTTATCAGTGCAAAGCAGAGCAATCTCTCTGACGATGTGTTGAGAACACTGCTTCCTTTAGATATCCAAACTCTCACTCGATAGGTGACAAGCCCTTCAATCGTCCAGTCGTCATTGCTTCCTTCTGATCGCAATACTCTCACTCGATAGGTGACAATCACTTTGATCTGCTGGTTGCAAAGAAGATAGAATCTCTTGACGAGATGTTTGTCTAGGTGTACTTGCGTATAGCAAATGTATGTTTGATCGGGGAACTTTTCCACAAAGCTCTTATTGTCCTTATATAATGCTCAGTAGTTGTATTTCAATTCATTTGAACTTCTTCTATTCTTGCTCTTTGAATTTCAATATAACTCTAACACCAGCTAGCATACGGGTTTTCATCCTTATAGAATTTCAATGCTATCACAACTCCTTTAATAAAGAAACCTATCTGAAACAGAAAATGTATGATAGACATCCAAGCCGCATGGAATCAGCTAATTCATGATTTACAGTTCTAGAAGAACTCTATCTCTCTTACTTGGCTTCTCACCAAGCTCTTATAAAATATGGGCCGCTCGTCAAGACTTCAGTTATTCAAGCCCAATATAAAATATTTATTTTAGGCACAAATAATTGATATTGTTGTGAATTAGTTCAATAAATTAATTATGAATGGTGCTGGTGATATAAATCCTGCTACCAAAAGAAGGAGAATCATATCAGTACCGGCTTCCTGTGACGATGACAGATCGAAACCATTAGCAACTGCAAGAACACCATCTTCAGTAACCAATATCCATGATCTCCCAAAGGAATTATTAATTGAAATCCTTTGTCGACTCCTTGCGCTAAATCCATTCACAAATGCAAGATCGTAACCAATATCCATGATCTCCAAAGGAATTATTAATTGAAATCCTTTGTCGACTCCTTGCGCTAAATCCATTCACAAATGCAAGAGTGTGTCAAAGACTTGGTACACGGTCACGTCGGATTCTCCATTTATTGGAAGGTTTTGGTGGCTCCAAAGAGAGAAGAAGCAACTCCAACGAATTGATGCACGGTCGCCGCCGGCCGACGTGAACAAACTCCCTACTAATAATAGTCTGTTTGAAAAATTGAGCCGATACTTATATATTAGTCAATTCAAAGGAAGCATTATATTTACTAAGGGTGCGAGCTACATACAATGACTTGGTTCTGTGCTACACAATGGACATAAACCAGCACTGTGAAACTGGCCAGTCTTCCTCCTGTTTGTTCACCACTACTTCCTCAAATGTGCTACTTGGAGGCTGTGGGATTCCTCTGTGAGCGTTACCATATGAATGGCAATGTCAACGCCGAGTATAGAAGCAAGGTAGTGAGAATTTTCCCTCCTAAAAATCGAAATACAACTTATCGCACATTAACGATTCCGGTATTCTCTAGTGAGACTGGTAAATGGAAAGAATCACCAGTGTCATGTCCACTAGGGTTATGTTATTCCCGAATCAAGTCCGTCTTTGGTTTTGCTAACCATACTGGAACGCTATTTTGGAGTCTTGACAATCGTGAACTTCTTGGTCTGGGACCGATTATGATGAACAAGCACAAGAGCAGTACTAATGGTGGTGATTCTGCAGGTTATGGATTTCACGTTACTAAAGATTCAAGCGTGCTTCTAAGAGGAAAATGGTCCAAGCTTGGGCGACCAAGTTTTCGAGGTGACATATTACGATCAATGTTGAACGGCCCATGGTGGCCTACACCAGTTCAAACGATATTAAAAAACGTTGCGACAGTAACTGTGTAGTGTAAAACCGTTGACGGAATTACATAATGCTAGCTGTGGCTAAATGCTAAGTTTCTAGTAATAAGATGAATGAAGAATGACGATGCTAATTTTCTTGTGGATCTAGTGTGGACGTACGTTTTGGTCCCCAGCTAGAAGCCTAGGGCTTCCCAAGTGAATGCTTGTTAAGTCATGCACCGACTCTTTGGCCTTTTTGACTGGTATGAACGTCTGAGAGTGAGTCTCTAGCTTCTAGTCGATCAATTACCAACTGACCCATGCATGCCAATTTCTACGTATCTAATTCAATTGCGGACATAATTTCTGTGCAAGTGCATGTTGACGCAGACATGCATGGGCATGATGTAGACACCCGGCCTCTATCATATCGTCGGCATTGACGACCCTTTTGATGGATTTCGATAAAACTATGGGTCAACTCTTCGATTAGTTTCTATAACAATTATCGATAGGATGCTTCAATTATCTATAGATGCTTCAATTGTGTATTGGTACTCTTTTTTCTGGTCAGTTTTGCTCAACTATTGTTGAATTGATCTTTTGGTGAAGCTCCACACACACACACATATATATAATTTGTTAAGGGTAATCTAAAACTTTTTTAGTCCTAGGAAAAATTTATTGGTCTAGGTGAAATTGTGTAATTATGCATTCCAGCATAATGTCTGGTCACGTTTATAATTTACAAAACATATTTTGACGCAATTAGCGTTCGAAAGCATGACGTGGGGGTTTTATATAGAGATGACAATAATCCGAACCCGCGGGTATCCTCCTGACCCAAACCCAATTGAACCCAATTTTTAAGATAAATAACGGATATCGAGTATTTACCGACCCAAACCCGACCCGAATGGTGGCAGGTTCGGGTTGAGTACGGATATGTATCTAGCAAACCTGAACCCGGATCCGAACTAGACCCGTCTATTTTTTTTAAAATGAAATTTGTTATACTTTATAATTATATCTAATTTTTTTTATATATATAGAATAATACTTTTTTATTTTTATTTTGTTATTAGGGTAAACGGGTCAGGTTTGAGTTTTATATATATCTGATAGCTAGGTTCGACTCGGGTGAAAACCTGAACTAAATTTTTTTGGATTCGGGTCGGGTTCAATCAGACGGGTTGATTTTGGGTTCGGGTTCGGTTACCCGAAATCCGACCTCGACCCGACCCGTTGTCATCCCTAGTTTCATATCAATCGTTCCCGTGGCGGGACTCAATGTGTCGACTGAAATATGTGCCATAGTTTGGTGGATCTCCATATTATGTATTCATTCATTATTATATTAGACCAAGTTTGATCTCCTAAGGAACATATTCTAAGGGATAGAAAATGATAATGACATCCAATGATTGTAATTCAAAGACATAAAAATTATGATGGTACTGTATTAATTATTTTCAATCACTGCCGTTAGATATGCTCATTCATTTCTATTCTCTAAGATGTGTCCGTTATATTAGACTCAACATTAAACTTCATGATTAACCGACCAAATCAGATTTTAAATGAGTATTGATGTTAAACGTGATATGCATCAATATAATTGTGATGAGTTAGTATATAGTTAGTTAAACACTTGCCATTGATCATTGCCAAACATAGAGACTAATAGACAAAGTTGACCAGAAGCTTCTAAATCTAGCTAACGCAAGCAAAGGCAGTAAGCAGGAAACTTCATTTGTAATGAAAAGTATTAGGCAACAACTAAGACATCTTTGGCCGAATCGATGCTCGTTGAAGATTGCAAATTCCATTTCAATTTTAATACGTACATCTTTCAAGTTGGTATTGACAATTCAAAAGGGTTTCTGGAATAATCAAAATTTGTAACATACATATGACCTATGTAGAAGCAATAGATCTACTGCTGCATCGATCAAGCTAGCTAGTTTCCTCTCAGGATCGAATACACAACACCATGTCAAACCCTGCAGATAATATTACAAAACAACAAATCAAGCACAATCAAAGAATCATTCTTGGAGTTAATTTGATAGAAAATGTCTTACTGTTGAAACTCAATGTTGATAGAAGAGGCCGTTGAGTCGGCAATCGCCGCAAAAGCGGTCTGAGACAAGACCATGGTGGTGTCACTAGCCGACGGCTCCGTAGCTACACTACCAGCATAGTTGACGATCCTTATCTGAATAGTTTTGTCCGGAACACACGTCCCTGTCTTCTCCGCACTTATGCATCTCACCAAGTACTGCCTCCCACACGACGCTCCATTGTCCCATATTCCGTCTCCGGCCGCCGCAAATAGATTACTCGACGGAAACTGGGATGAGTCGCTTCCATAACACTCCGTAGCTAAAAGTTACAATTATACAAGTAGGGTTAGGGATACATACATATATATATATACACACACACACACGTTAAAGCCAATGTTAGCTCTAGCTAGCTCGTAAACATGGTAATGGTTTTTGGTTTTAATATCGATGTGTTACTTACGTAGATAAGGGGGAGCATAGTGAGCTGAAGTGCCAACGTCGCCATGTGAAGTGTAGAAAAGCTGTGGAAACAAGAGGACTATGAAAAACGAAAGGAGCTGCCAATTTCTGGACATGGTTCTCTGCAGAAAATGTAAAGTGTTTTCAGGGTTGTGGATCGGAATGAGAATGAGGATAAGCTCTTAATAATTTGATGGAGGAGATATAAACACCCCTCTATTCAAAGTCAACGAATGACTTTTCTAGTTCTCTCATGTAAAGAGAACTCTATTGGATTCTTTTGTTTTGGAATTGACGGCTCTCCTAGCTAGGCCAACTCATTACGCGGGTTGCGCCGTTATGAACTCGTCTTATACTAATACGTACGTATACATACTTCTTGCTAAGATTTGATCTCTCAGACTAAATTATCAACTTCTTATATCAACTTCATGGGATTAAATTACTAATCATTTGAATTCGATATACAGAGATATTAATCCAGTTCGAGTTGAAGTTTATCTACGTTAGGGGGAAATGCAACCCATTCCTCTACCAATACGTCTTTAAAGATCTGATCTAGACTTGAGTATAATCTACGTCATGCTTTGCTTCCTATGGAGTGTCGGGAATATAATTACAATTTAAACATTGCAAATTCAATGACTTCCCACCAAATAAGCCGGGCTTTTCTGTTCATAAATCAAGGCATTCTACATTCATGTAGGCATTCACATTGACATATTCGCTCAATGCTTACTATGTCCAATAGTTTACTACAGGAATGCAGATTCGAAGCTGAAGAGATCATGTAAATATTCAAGTCTAGTAGTCGCCGAAATTTGTACCAAAAAGATCCCAAAAGAAAGAAAGGAACTTTGGTGAGTTTACAATAATAAAAAGAAGTTGGCTGCAAGATAAGCAGTAACAACTGAAAAGCAAGCGTCCGCATCACTTCCACAACTTCCGCAGGGACATGTTCTTCTCCGTCTCCTTCTTCATGACCTTGGCCACGGCCATCTCAAAGTCTTCTTGGGTTACATGCACTCTCCTCTCCCTCAGGGCAAACATACCTGCCTCGGTACAGACAGCCTTCAACTCGGCACCAGAAGCACCGTTCATTTTCTCGGCGATCTTCTTCAGGTCAATTCCACGCATCAGGTTCATTCTTCTGGAATGAATCTTCAGAATGTCCCAGCGGGAATCTCCATTAGGGTTGGGAAACTCGATCTTTCTGTCTATGCGTCCTGGCCTCAGTAAGGCTTGATCCAGAATATCAATACGATTGGTAGCCATTAACACCTGTCAAATGTGAAATTGAAATATGGGAGAAGGTTAGAAACTTTGAATGAAGGATAATCTTAACAAATGTTATGATTATGATAAGCGACATGGTGCAGTACCTTGATTTTGTTCGAGGCCTCAAATCCATCCAGTTGGTTAAGAAGCTCAAGCATAGTTCGCTGCACCTCGCTATCCCCATTGCCACTGCCAGACTCCATGCGAGCAGATCCAATACTATCAATTTCATCCATAAAAATAATAGATGGAGCGTGTTCCCTGAATGAATGAACAAGTAAACATAGAGTGAGTACACGTCAATGAGAGGCAGAATAGAATGTCATGGATCAAGTGCAAGCATTCCCTAATCAATTTTAGTTCATTCAGACGGTATGCCAAGAAAGAATCAGATTACTGAATGACTATTGAACCATCCACAGATATTTTGATGCAGAATATAGTAAGTACTGTATCTATGGTTTGCTTGGGTTAGGGATACTGTAGATATTTACACTCGCCCTATTAGGAACCATTTATCCTACTCTATAAATAGAGGCATTGTAATAGTTGTTAGGAATCACTTTCTCATCCTGATTCTTCTAGTTTCTCATCTAAATCCCTAATTGTCCTATTCTATCCCTTGTCTCTTGAAGATCTTATCTCTTTACCTACTGCTCCTACATCATATTTGTTGTACAGACAGCTATCATGTACCCCGATATAAACATTTAGGTTTTTATTTTCAAATGTAGCTAAAAAGAATAAAGAACTGTGCAGATAAAGTTCAAATTTATTTCTTTGAGCCACCACACGGATGGACAATGCACAGAAATAATTTAGATACGAAGTAGCTAGTTTTTAGTTCTGGACTTTCCTACCACAATAGAGCCTTATCATCAAATTCGAGAATCAACTGAGGTTCACTTAAAAAGCAGTATGATTTTGAAGCCAAGTGAGAATACTAGCATGCCAACATCAAACAGAACAAGAATGTTAAGAGATCAAAACAAACCTGGCCATGACGAAAAGTTCTCTAACCATTCTGGAACCTTCACCAATGTATTTCTGAACCAACTCCGATCCGGAAACCCTGATGAAAGTACAATCAGTGTGATGAGCCACAGCCCTGGCCAACAATGTTTTGCCAGTTCCAGGTGGACCATAGAGAAGAACTCCCTGTTGTATAAAAGCAAGAGTTGCATGGAATCAGTAACTACCATGTATGCAAACCATACAAAAGCAGTAAAATGGTAACAGAACTATACCTTTGGCTGAGCAATTCCAAGACTCTCAAACAATTCAGGATGTTTAATAGGAAGTTCAATGACCTGGGAAGATTAACATAAATCATCAGACATGCGGAACAGAAGTGGAACCACAGCAGCATATGACACATTTAGTTCTAGAGTACGAATGTGCAGAAACATACCTCTTTGATTTCTTTAATTTGCTGGTCCAGACCACCAATCATATCATAAGTAGAATCTGGAACCTTCTCAACTTTCATCAGATTAACAAGAGGATCCACTTTGCTCGGCAAGACTAGATGAAGAACATAGCTGTCATTGCGAAGAGCCACTCTTGTGGACGGTGTGATCTTTGTAATATCAATGCCCTTATCGATATCAACCACATATTTCCCCTCAGGATGAACCTGTGATCGAAACAAAATAAATCACGTCAAACAATCTAATATCACAAGTTCATAACTAAGCACTCTGCAAAGAGTATATATATACTACAATTGCTTGGTGAGAAAAGCTACGCACCTTAACCAAAACCTTGTTCTTTCCCATGACATTAACTACCTCGCCGACATAGGAACCAGGCTCTTGAAGAAGCTGTAGTTCTTCCCTGAGCATTCTCACTGTTCAAACCAATTACATAAAGCTTCAGTAACCAATCAAACAACTCGGTAAGCTAACACGATAATATACAATAACACATGATCGGTGCTACTTCTCGCAAATATTACTACTTTAGCAAGAAAAAAATCAAATCTTTGCCTGCTCTTCTTCTTATATAAAGTGAAGGTACGAACTTTGCATAACCAATCAGTAATTAGATACGAATCGAACAAACCCTAATCCCAATTTCTCAGCAATTCCAAACCTAAGGTGTCCAATTGAAATTTCCAGGACCAATTACCAAAATTAGGGTTTTGAGATTTTTAAAAATTTGGGGAACGTACCTCTGGAATTGAGCTCGTTACGCTGAGCTTCGAGTCGATTGAGGTTATGGGTCTTCTGGCGGACCTGTAATTGAAGCTCATGAATGTGTTGGAGATAGTATTGGCGGAACCCCTCGCCTAGTTTCGACGCCGTCTTGGCCGAGCAGGTCTCCTCCGGCAAGGCCTCGACGGGCTTCGATTCGACGCCGACTGCAGCCATCGAGATCGATCGTCTAGAGTTCGTTGTTGGGCTTCGTCGGAATCGAAGCGCCGAATTGGAGCTTGGAAGATTTGAGATTTGTGTGGAGTTTTTGATGTGTGTTATTGAGTTGAAGAAAGAAGTGTTTGGGAGTAGAGTGAGAGATGTCGTTCGTGTCGTATTTTGTGGAAGGCAAGGTTGGTATATTTATACCGCGAGGGTTTTCTTTATGGACAAGAAAGGTTTGTACAATACGTATATCACGGCCATATTTACCCGCATATATATATGGTATACTTATTGTACGGGGAGGAAAAGGAAAACAGAATCACCATGAAAAAAGAGAAATTAGGATTATCGATGAAGTAACATCACAAAGGATGATGTGATATCGGCTTTCCCGAAACACGATTTTAGGAATTTTCTTAGGCAGATTAATTGTCCAGTGGTTATTGTCTAATTAGCTGTGCTATTTGTAACTTAAGTTCTAATCACGACGTTGTCGAAGTGACCACATTAGAGTAAAAAAAAAAAATTCATTTTTGACAACGCTATGTGAGTAACTCGATACGAATCAAAGTATGAGTAATAGAGAACCAAGTGATTACATGCCCCAGTAGTCGATAATGCCTTTTGGAATGCAAGAAACTCCTCAGTCTTGAATCTTGGTAATTTGTTTGTAGAGTCAAGATTTTGTAGTCCCTAATCCCTATTTGATGTGGATAAAACTTAAATCCGTAATTTTTTTACGTGATTTGTATACAAGAATTGCAAATTAGGGCTCACTCGTTAGTTGTTTACCCATAATCGACCACAATAATATGACTATAAACCGATAGAAATAAGATTAAACTTTGATCGATGGGTACAATATATTGGGTCTGTAGATTTAATCTTTGTCCGTTACGATTATTGAACATGATACACCATAAATACAACAAGAAATCTGAATGACATTGTGCTTGTCATAAAAGAAAAGTCCTCCCACATTTGGAGGACTGAAGTTTATCATACACCATATGTTCAACATCATGAATTCATGATGAATGACTAATGTATTATTTGTCACTTCAAAACATATCTACTTCAAAGTCATTATGGAATTGAAATGGGCCATGAATCTAGAGTAGCTAGTGAAGCCCAATAAGCTCTAGCAGGCCACTAAGGTATGGACTCAAAAGAAACAAATAGAAACCTCAAAAAAGCCCAAGATTGCGGTCGATAAAACCAAAATGACTGCCCAAACATGGTCTTTGCGCCTAGCCCTCTTCCCTGTGTTCTCTAACACCCTCCTTACCATTTTGTTTTAGGTTTTCTCTGTAATTTGCACTCTTTAGATTTCGATTCCCAGTGAGGAGTCAGAGGCAGCCATTTTCAAAAGAGGGTTAGGAGGTGTTGGATTCATTCAATCCTCACCTGTGTCTTAAAATACCGCCAATTTCTCCTCTCCAAAGTTTTCACCTTTATTTTTTTCGTTTCTGTAACTATAAATTGACTCCTGTATAGAAATTCGGTAGGGTTAGGGTTTCATTATCTATCTTTCAATTAGATACAGATCAAGAAAAAAGAACCTTTGGTTTTTTGTTTTTGGGTTTCTTTTAGTTTCTTGTTTTGGATTGATTGAAATTGGATTTTAGCTATGGAGAAGAAGAAGGTGGCCGTCCCTTTGGTTTGTCACGGTCACTCTCGTCCGGTTGTGGATCTGTTTTACAGTCCAGTCACTCCAGATGGGTTCTTTCTCATCAGTGCCAGTAAGGGTATGTGTCCAAAACTCGATATTCGATGAACTTATTCTACTGTATTGTTTATAATGTTATGTAATTTGGATTTGATACGATGTTTGATTCTTGCAATGAGTGTGTGGATCAATGGAGATTAAGTAATGCGCGTAATTTTGTGATGAGATATGTTTGTTTAGGATGTGGTTCAGCTGAAATGGCTTGGATGTAGTGGTTTAAGTGGGTAATAGAAACATTAGAGATACAAGAAATGATGAGTAGAAACCATGGATTGTGTTGTTTTTGACACTGTAGTGAGTTTTTGATGTGGAATAGTTCGCGTGGAGTATGTGATTGTGTGATTAACTGTCTGGATCCTCATAGCTTAAGAAGTGCTTGTGATTCGACGACGAGATGTGTTTTTAAGATGTACGGTTGAGCTGGAAAAATGGCTGGGATTTAGTGGGTTTAAGTCACATGTAGGACTCTCTTTACAAACATAGAGCTACCTCAAATCATAACTAGCATCCATTTATTGTTCTGTTATTTTGATGTTGCATATTGACCGTTGAGTACGTAGGTTAATGTCATTGCCATGTTTGCTGCTTCAATAATGGTTTTTGTGTTTGATGTTCTTGTTTTAATCTGTTGAAATCGTTTAGTTGGAAAATTTATCTGTGAGTGTTTTCCCTTTGTTTGTTAGATTCTAGTCCGATGCTGAGAAATGGAGAGACCGGTGATTGGATCGGAACATTTGAAGGACATAAGGGTGCGGTTTGGAGTTGCTGTTTGGATACTAATGCTCTAAGAGCTGCCACTGCATCTGCAGATTTCTCTGCGTATGTCTCCGTCTTTGAATTTCCCAATATTTTTTTTATTGTTAGAGTGAGATGGTCAATAGCTTTGATTTCTGTTGCTCTTTTCTATACGTGAGTTGACATACATTTGTCATTTCTTTATGCAGGAAAGTTTGGGATGCATTAACAGGAGATGTGCTACACTCATTTGAGCACAAGCACATTGTTCGAGCATGTGCGTTCTCAGAGGTAAGATCATCTTCTTTTCATGGTTATAATGCCAACTATGCCCTTTACATCTGTCGTTTTTGTAATGACATCTTCCACGAGAAGTTGTACTAAAATGTGATAATGTTTTGTTTAATGATAGATAGTAGGTTTCTGCTCACCTCTGATTTAAAAGATGTTTTCTTAGTGGGTTTGGAATTTTGTTGTACTGTATTACCAGAGCCTTAGCTTAATAGTTAGGTGCCATCATAGTTGATGCTAGTTTTGGACTTTGAGTTCCAATATTTTATGAGAGTTCATGCTTGCCCCATGTGTTATAGAAGTTGGTTCATCAATGGTATAGATGAGTGTTTTAACAATAGCTAGCCTCTTCTTATTACATAGTAGTGTGTCTTATTATATTCTCTTAATTTGGTAATAGGATACACACCTTTTGCTTACTGGAGGAGTAGAGAAAGTTATCCGTATATACGATTTGAATCGTCCAGATGCTCCTCCAAGAGAAGTGGATAAATCCCCTGGTTCAGTTAGAACAGCTGCATGGCTCCACAGTGATCAGACCATACTAAGCTCTTGCACTGATATGGGTGGTGTCAGGTATACACTTTTATGATACCATTGTGATGTTATAATGACTCATTGTTGCGTATCTGATTACTTATTCTTAAGCGACTGATAGTTAATGGTAAATGTACAGATTGTGGGATGTAAGAACCGGGAAAATTGTCCAGACACTTGACACCAAGTCATCAGTAACCAGCTCTGAAGTCAGTCAAGATGGCCGTTACATCACAACTGCTGATGGGCCTACCGTGAAGTTTTGGGATGCAAATTAGTAAGTTATAGAGTAGAATTTTAGCTTAGTTTTGGGAGTTCCTGCTCAGTTTACCTTATGCGTTTTACTTGCTTTCAGCTTTGGGTTGGTGAAGAGCTACAACATGCCTTGCACAGTGGAATCAGTTTCATTGGAACCAAAGTTTGGGAACAAGTTCATAGCTGGTGGAGAAGACATGTGGGTTCATGTGTTTGATTTCCATACCGGAGAAGAAATCGGTATTTGCTCGCACTACAACAATCATTTCTTACTGAATCTACTGGTGTTAATGTTTTCGCTTTTTTTTCCTTGTGTTTCGGATTTTGGAACCTTACTTTTGTGCTACTGTATGCAGCGTGCAACAAGGGTCACCACGGTCCTGTTCACTGCGTGCGCTTCTCGCCAGGAGGGGAGTCATACGCCTCCGGATCTGAAGATGGCACCATCAGAATATGGCAGACAGGCCCTCTGACTAACGAAGAAAGCGAGGCACAAGCCACCACCAACATGACAGCAGCCGGAAAGGCCAAGCCTTCCGCGGTAGAGGAGGTCTCCCGCAAGATCGAGGGCTTCCAAATCGCAGACGAGGGGAACTCCAAACAGAACGAAGAGGGGGCAGCGCCGGTAGCAGTCCCCAACAAGTAAACTTGTCCAGAGAGAGTGAGAGAGGAGTGTATTAGCCCATATGTTTCAGATACCTATCTCCCTAGTTAACAACATTAGACAGATTAAAAACAAAGTTTTTGTACAACTACTGCATCGTTTGAGATATAGACTTTGTGATTAATCACTGGCTTGTTCATCTTTACCTATAAAAATCGGAATTTCTTATGGATTTAGATTTTCCTTTTCTTATTAGAATCATATAAAGCAAAATGTAAAAAAAGCCTAAACAAAATAGAACTATGAAACCAGGGGTAGTGAGGAGTCGTAAATTGAGAGAGAGACCAGGGGTATAACTGTCAAAGGGGTGAATAAGTAGGCCTCTAAATCGCTGTGGCCGACCATTCACGACTCTCTCTCTCTCTCTCTCTCTCTCTCTCTCTCTCTCTCTCTCTCGATCGATTTTGTCTCTCTAAATAACAGAGTTTTTGTTCTCTCTTTCTCGAATCTAATAGAAAAATCGAATCTTGAGAGATTAATTTTCGCGGGAAAAGATGTCAGGGAAAGGCGCGAAGGGTTTGATTATGGGCAAAGGTGCTGGAGGCAACAAGGATAAGGACAAGAAGAAACCTACTTCTCGATCCTCGCGAGCTGGTCTTCAGGTGAATTTGATTTGATTTGATTTGATTTGGTTTGGTTTGTTCGATTTTGGGAATTAGGGTTTTGGAATTTGTCTGGGTTTTTGATTTGGGGCTAAATCTGAATATGAGATGGAGAAAGATGGAGCCTTTTTTGGATGAGGTTAGATTAAGCTTAGGGGGGTTTTGAACCTAGTTACATCTTGGGTATAGTTGTAAAGTTTAAGACTTTTGTTGAGTTTTGAGCATAAACGTTATACTATTAATTGGCCTTGTTATGCAGTAAAATCGTGATTGTATTGGTTTGTTAAATCCTTTTGTATTGAATGATATGATCCTAATGTTGATCTAGGAAACACAATTTTGGGCTATTTTTTGCATTAGTCATGTATGATTGGATTACGATGAGGCATGGATATTCGATGTTTGTCTACCTTGGTCTCTATTGTACACTATGGCATTCAAGCTGGACTACGAAGTTTGCATCACAATAGAGAAAGTAGTATGTAATATGTGTATTGGATCAACTTCCCTTTGTTCGGCTCTCAAGTTGTGTATCTCAATATGAAGACTTATAGTTAGCGTAAGTCCTTGGAATACTTCAGGAGAAAAAGTTTGCCTTTGTGACAATTGGTGATGTCCATGCTTATTGTTTCTCTCGTGTGTGGAGGGATGTTTTTGTTGTCTTGTTGTTTAGAATAGGGTTTCTTGAAATCAACCAGCCAGACTTGCCTTTTGTCCAGGTGATTTTGTGTTCCTCACGTCTTTGTTCTTTGATTTTTTTTCTCCCTATCTTTACCTTTTATAAAGATTGCTGCTCCTTTGGGGAACTATCCAATCGTTGCGGTGCATATATCTTCAGTGAATCTTACATCCTCTCTTTACCTTGTTATTGTAGCAGTGTATTTTGAAGTCAGTTGATGATATTATCATTGTGAAAGTTTGTATTCAAATTTACTAATTCTATTCTGTGATGGTTTTAATCACTAGTTCCCCGTGGGTCGTATCCACCGTCTCCTGAAGCAAAGGACCACAGCTAATGGAAGAGTGGGAGCGACTGCTGCAGTTTATTCAGCAGCTATCCTGGAGTATCTGACTGCCGAGGTTTTAGAGTTGGCAGGCAATGCCAGCAAAGATCTGAAGGTGAAACGTATCACTCCCAGGCATTTGCAGCTTGCAATTCGTGGTGACGAAGAACTTGATACTCTGATTAAAGGAACCATCGCTGGTGGAGGTGTCATCCCTCACATCCACAAGTCACTTATTAACAAGTCGACCAAGGAGTAGGGTGACAAGGGCTGAGGAGACTTCGTTTTGTGACTTAGAATTATGTGTTTAATTTGTTATTTTTCTAGTTAATCTTCTGTTTGGTAGTATGTGTAATGGATAATGCGATCGGAGGAAAACGGTTTATTTGTTTATTTAATCGTAGGCTTACTTTAGGAATTCTCATAATGTCAGAATCGTATTGTCATCCTGATAGAGAAGACAGACCCTGCGTGGGCTACATTGTTGTTTCTGTATCATTCTATCAGTTCGTGATGAAGTAATCGTCTTGTTCAAATTCTGATATGCACATAAATGGTACTGGAAAACTTGCTTCATGTCTAGTTCCGATATGTGAAGCAACTGTAGTGTACAACCATTCTATAACCAGTACCAACATGAAATCTCATATATAATGCCCTAGAATACAATTCTCACAGATCCTGCGATAGAAAAGACCATCAGTTAACAAGAGATAATGTACCAGAACCACCAAATAATCTGCCCTAAAGAACAATCCAATTCCTAGAATCTCAAACATGGAACGCATGGAAACCAATTCTAAACACCTGATCAAGAAAGAAAGGAAGAAGAGAATATTCAGAGATAGCCACCAAATGGTGGTGGCATAAGAATTGGGAACCAAGTTAAAACTTAAAAGGTTGTCACCCTTGGAACATCTACGGGGAACTGATCAATTTCAGCCATCCATGGGCTCTTTTCCTTTGCAGGATCAATGGTCTTGAGAGCTTTCCAGACAGCACTGTTGCACTTGAATCCTGACCCGAAAGCTATCTGCCATGTTCTGTCTCCTTTCTTCATCCTTCCCTTGGCTTCTGTGTAAGCTAATTCATACCAGAGAGAGCTACTCGAGGTGTTTCCGAACCGATACAGAGTCATCCTTGATGGCTCCATATGCCAATCAGATAGGTGCAGGTTCTTCTCCAATTCATCCAAGACGGCTCTTCCTCCGGCATGAATACAGAAATGCTCAAAAGCGAGTCTGAAATCTGGGATGTAAGGCTTGATCTTCATCATGAAGAGTTTCCTACCTACCAATGTAGCAAAGAAAAGCAGCTGTTCGGACATTGGCAGAACAAGAGGCCCCAATGTGGTGATGTTGGTCTTCAAAGCATCACCTGCTACAGCCATCAGGTCCTTTGAGAGAGTAACACCAACCTTCCCAGTGTCGTCTTCTTCTTGGGTTATGCAGCTGAAGCACTTGTCATCAGCACCCTTGTGAGTGCGGACTGTATTAACCAACTTGTATTTGGACCTTCTTTTGTCCGAACTCTTGTTTGAAAGCAGTATAGCAGCCCCTCCCATTCGAAATAAGCAATTTGAGACCAACTTTGAGCGATCATTCCCAAAGTACCAGTTCAATGTGATGTTCTCCATGCTGATAACCAGTGCATACGAGTTGGGATGCACCTGAAGAAGCTTCTGAGCAAGATCAATTGAGATCAGACCAGCACTGCATCCCATCCCACCAAGATTGTAGCTGACAATGTTCCCACGAAGTTGGTAATGGTTGATAACCATAGCAGAGAGAGACGGAGTCGGATTGAACAAGCTGCAGTTGACAATCAGGATTCCGATGTCCTTAGGTTTCACATTCGTCTTGGCAATTAGCTCGTCAATGGCGCCAAACATCACAGCCTCAGCTTCTTTTCTGGCTTCTTTCATTGATGGATTGGGAGGAATGTTGAGTACTGCCTCAGGAAGGTATGTTGAATCCCCGAGGCCGGATCTCTCAAGTATCCTTCTCTGGAACTGGAGATTCTCCTCTGTGAATGTACCAGTCATCTGAGACTGGTCCATAAAAATCTTCTTTGTGCATTTTCGGGTCTCTTCTGGCTTGTAACACGAGAAGTTAACGAGGTACACAGGACGAGGGCGGGTGAGAAAGTAGACAGTGGATAGAAAAACCAGCAGCGTCGAGCAGATAATCACTGAAATGAGGTTGTATTGGAGATGCTCCCAAAGATCATAGAGATCTTGGAGCGAAAATGTAGAGAGCTGGGCAGCAATAACAACCACAAGAGGTGAAAGAAAGAGGTACATTCCATGGGTGATGAGAACATGATAACCAAGCTTCACATATTTAAGCTTAACAGATTTCTTGAAGTCGGGGAGGTTTCGATTTGATGAAGGTGTTGATGATGGTGGGATCAAGGGTGTCTCCGGTTTCGAATCCGCCATTTCCCCCTGAGATAAACATAACAATAACAAGTGAGATCAAATGAACAACAACATCAATATTGAAACACATGAACTAGATATAACTTTTCAAGAATATAAAGGCAAATTTTTATCTTGAACCACAAAATGACATCTAAAAGAGTATAAAGGTCTTTAGAGAAAGAGGAGACTCTCTTTGCTTTTACAGCTGCAGATCATGGAGATAGTGAAGAAAAAAAGGCAAAACAACTCATGTCAGCTAATTGGTTCTAATCTTAAGGACCACCAATCAATATTACACAAATGGTCTTCTGTTTCACACATTGATTCTATCCGACTTAACAATCCCAGATCATAATATCTCACATAAAGTTTACACATTTCCACAAAACGAACACAACCCAGATACAGTTTTGCATCAAAGCAACGATCTTTACCAAAATCTGAGAGCAATAAACTTTACAAAAGCTTATAAAAAAAAAAAACCAAACTTGCAAATGTAACAACAACAACAACAACAACAACAACAAAAGAGAATGTTATTAATGCCCCAGATCGAAAACAAAAACTGACCTTGATTGCTGAAACCCACCACCAGATCTCTCAGAGGAATGTCGCCACTCGCTACCCAAACAGAGAGAGAGAGAGAGAGAGAGAGAGAGACAGAGGAACGTGCAAACGGTAATGAACAGAGAGATAGCTTTGCAAAGTTGTTGAATACAAAAATAGAAGAGCGCGTGAGAGAGAGAGAGGGTGTTATGTATTTAAATAGGAGAAGCCATGAAAGCGGCGAAGACTACGCGTGGTGATGGTGGTGCTTAATTGTGTTCAGTGTTTACAATGCCGGCGCCACCAGCAAGCTTCTTTAACTTTTCTCTCCTTAATATTTATTCCTCGTCACATATTTATCACACTCCTAGTCATTTTTCATTTATTTTTATTTTTCTTCATTTTGTTGAGTTTTTGTTTCTCTCGAGAAATTTCTATAGTTTGTCCACTGTGTGACTTTGAGTTGGCAAAAAAAATGCTGTATTTTGGTTGTGTTTTCTATTTTTGGCTCGTAAGAGCAACTCCAACAATATCACAGAAAGTTTGCTTATTTTGTTTAAAAATGAAGCCGAAACCTATTTTAGCTAATCACTTGTATAAATTTACTCCAACAATATCACTTAAAATGTAGTTAAATTTAAACATATGCTTAGTTTTGATTGGTTGATAATAAAATATTTATTTATTAATATAATTATTAATTACATTTACAATCTAGAAGGAAAGTATTAATTACAATATTGAATGTTTCGTTACCTATAATTTATATTTTCGGTATAGGAATAGGGGATGAAAACATGAAATATAGAGAATCCCTAAATTGGCTAATAAGATAGGGGAGCTGCTGTAGTGAATTTTAAGAGAAAATCTTTATATTTTAACTAAAAATAATTTATAGAGAATCTGCTGGAGTTGCTCTAACGTGTCTGAGTTGTAATCTTAATCGTCGAGAAAGTTGCAATATGCCAACTACCGATTGGCTCTTAAGTCCTTTTGGTCCAAGTATCCAAAGCTAACAATGTACTAATTTGGAGAGATTTTCACGTGAACATTGTTCACCTTCAAGCCCTCACAAAACCTGACATCCCCCCTCCCCCCGTTTGTGAGCACGTGACTCCTTAAGTTTGTAAAAGATTTTAGGTTGTTAAGGGTGAACCTTGATCACCCTAATCGTACTGAGTAGTTTGTGATTGTTCATTTTTTCGTGTTTAATATTTAAAAACTTCACCTTGAAGAAATAGCCCGTTTATAGAAAAAGAAGTGAAAAGAACAAAAAAAACCATTTGGCCATCGAAAATCATACCAAACTTTTGGACTTGCTATTTTATTTTTGAAAATGAGTAGAAAATATATGAGAAGATAAATAGGATAATGGTGGATTGGTGGGTAACGAAACCTAGTGAGATACAATAAAATTGAGCCGCTGCCCATTATGGCAATAATGAGGCCATTAAACAAAGCTTTGGAACTTTGAAATCAGATATGCTAGAATACGACTCTAGTTAATTAGTACATTCTGAGGGATCGATCACGAGGTTGTTGGTGAGTTGTACACCTCTGTCGACACTGTCCCTCTCTTCTCTATCTGTATCAAATTGCTGTAGGTCACCTGGCTCCACATGACCTGTTCTTCAATTCCTATCCATGAGCTACTATAATGAGATAGAACAACCAACTTCAGTAATCAGGAAATTTGTGGGTTTGTTTGTTTGGAAGATTCTGTAAGCCTATCCAAACTGTATAATGATTTTAGAAGTTGACATTAACCAAGCAAATCCTCTTGTGGGGTTAAGTTGGCATTAAGCATGAAGCATATGCACGTTTGATCATAGTTACTAACAGTAACGTGGGGTGTTCTACAGTAACAAAATTCTCCAGTTTTGAAATGTTAGATTACTTTATTTCTTCAAAAATGGGGACCGCAGAAATTATCTAACGCTTCAAAACTGGGAAGTTTTTTGTACTTCGGAGCACTATAGAATTTTCGCAGTAACGTCATAGTGACTAGCAGTTAGGACAAGAAATCTTACCGTCGTGACTTGTGATGGGGGAGAAATGATCAAGAGTAGAGTTAGTTGAAGAATGAGCATGATGAAGATGCTAGTCCAATGAGAATTCCTCCAGCCATATCAACACTTCATTCCTCTTCGCAGCACCAAAAGAATTCAAAGCACAATTATTAGAGCAAAAGAAGCAGAATTTATTTAGGCTTGATAGGCTGATAACATAATAGATAACTCGACATAGGGGATCTTAGAAAAGCATATTAATCAAGAATACTAGCTAGTTAGTTGGCTTTGTCTTAGAAAAGCATATTAATCAAGAATACTAGCTAGTTAGTTGGCTTTGTCTAGAAGCCTAGTAGTCAGCACAAGTAATGTCAAAAGATCAAAACAGAACAGTTCTCAATTCTTGGTTGAAATTTTCTCAATGGTTGCAGTAATTTCAAGGTTTCGAATTGTCAAAGTCTAGATATGTTGTAATTTGTTAGCGGAAGTTCCAAAACTTGAAAGTTTGAAACTTTCTTGCTTGAAGTTTTTCCACGCTGAAACAAAATTTTAATACTCCAAGAGCTCTAGATAGATAAAACAACATACCAATATGAAGCTCCAAGTTCGGCCTGGATCATTGTAACGAGCAAGCATACAACCCGTCTTAGGTTTGAGACCGTCTTTGATAAGACTAGCGCGCAGCAATTTTTCCTTCTCGCGAACAACATCTTCGGTAGGCTTCCCACTGAACTTGATAACAGCAGCAATGCCTTCTTCCCTTCTTTTCAAGCTAACTGTATCTGCATTAGGATCTGGCAAACTGGCCACGGCAGATGTTATTATCAATAACTATTCATGGAACAAATGTAAGTCCTACCCATCAATTAATCTCTAACCTGTTTAAGTCCTTGTCAAGTGGAAGGCATACTTTGATAGATACATTGGAAAAATCAGCACCGGATGCCTCGGTGAACACAGGAGTTGTCATTGGTATTTTCTCCATTTTCGAGTTCTTTCCAAAGATGTACCTAATCGAGATCCATTTTACATAGCATCACAGATAAGGAGCAATAGAATTAATTAGGGGAAAAAAAATAAACAGAGTTAGCTAAGGTAAGCTCTAATCAAGGCACTCACCCGGTAACATCATTAAAACCAGCAGAACCAGACAGCTTGTCAACACTTCCTTCTACCACTATGAAAGGGGAGTACTTTCTTACCTGTAGAATCAATCCAGGAATTGATTTGAGTAATAAACTAAAACACTTCAAAGTTGATGCATTTCACACTTTGGGAACCAACTCAAAGAGAATCAAGTCTAAAAGCCTAAATTAACACAACATTGGCCATTCTTTGAAGCGAAAACACACCTCATAATTTGCTGTTCTCTTTAGTATCTCATATTTTGGGGTCTCCAAGTCTGGGGTTTTGTATATCCTCAGCTGCAGGATTTTACATGTACAATGAAATCGAGCAAGAAAGACTGAATCTTTTTACACTAGTCCCAATCAGCTAAACAAAAGTGAATACTAGTTTGCTATTTAGTACCTGCTTGAATACATCCACCAAACCTTCTAAAGAAAAATAGTCATTGTTGCTTATTGAATCCCAGAAGTCCTACACATGTACACCAAGGATTTTCATCATGCATCTCTATATAAAGAGTTACCAACAACACATTATCTCTCATATCCTCATAAAGTTGTGTGGTTGTTTTACCACATGGCTGCAGAACTTGCCGGTCTCGGGGTTTATGCCCATAACAGAAGTACCAGTAAAGATCAGTTCTGGTTTCCAAGGCAGAGGGATGAACTTCATAACCATAGTCCACCTTGTAGTGATTTCATATGGTCCTGACTATATATATATAGTCAAACATGTCAAACATTTATAACAAGATTGGAGGTCTCCTCCACAAACAACACTCATATTCAGACTTGTGATCAGATACTTGAACAGAATACTCCAATAACCATGGAAATGCTCAAGTTTGACTTTGGCATGTCAACATCATATGTTCTTAATTATGCAACAGAATTAAGAACAGAGACATACCCAGTTTTTTATAGTCATATTAAACAAAGGTTTCACCTAAATGTTCATTAATTTAGGTTGTGATGCTATTCTAGATTTCTAGTTACATCATACTTCATATACTAAACAGAATTGTCCAGTTAGATTCTCAAACTGGGTCAACCTAAGAGAACTGATAGAAACATAGTACTGAAGTTACTTACCTGTTTGACCCAATGCAACTGGAACTTGGGAGTGAAGACCGTCTTCAAGAAAGCAATGTTCAACAAGTAGCCAGTTATAGAGTCATGCTTGGTGATTGGATCCCTAAACTTCACACGTTCATCGTACGCCGTCCGATCAATTCCCTGATCATCAAACAAGTGTACTAAATCCTCGTACAGAAATCCGACCAACCGTTCCATGTCGACGACGGTTGGTTTTGGCGGGCTTTGGTCTACCAAGCTTAGTCTAACAGCCCACTTTGAGTTGGTTTGAGATGTTTGAAGTCGCAAGTGTTTGTGGGAATTCAAACCTTTGTGACATTGGTGGAATGACAGCTTATCTGGTTTGGTGGTGGAGCTCAGTCGTCGGGAACTGACGCACGCGGCTGAGATTGGCCGGAAAATTTGGTCGGAGAGATGTGATGTGGCCATTTTGGCTATTGGTTTGGTACGTTTTGGAGGTTTAGCACACACAGCATTGCAATTTATTTATTTATTTTGGCTATAGGGAAATCTAGCCACGACTTGATTGGTTGGTGTTCATTTTCGAAATTGTGGCTATGATGCCCACATGTATGCATAAGATGAACGGTGGAATCTCTCTTTTGCAAAAACACCTTAATTCTTCTGAATCATGTCAAACCATGTCAGCATAACACAATGTGAGCTTTGATACTTTGATAGTTACACAGTTACATTAGATCACACACCTCATTTTTACAACGATATTATTAGACTTATTAGCACGTTTCACAGGTGGAAAATGTAGACAATAATATGCTGCATCAACGTCAGCAACTACTATGATGCCATGCCATTCAAGACTGTATGTTCAATAGGAATATAATTCAAATAAAAATATGTCATGCTCGCTCCATAGCAAGAAAGTGTAACGTAGTTTTATATTTATCGACACCAAACGGGGTTTATATAGAAAATTACATCATGTTTGAGTCTTGTCAAAACGTCCCACGTAGGCACATACCTCTCTCTCAAATCACTAAGAACAGATTACTACTGTTACAATCAGCATGGACGAGATTTGAAACACTAGCTCTTACCGACTCAGCTCGTGATGGCTCTCGAGTCCATAGCTAAAGGTAGCTAGCCACATTGTAAACATTGGGACATGCATGTGATGCATTAGGAGAGCACATACTATCAACACAAGAACACATGCTCAACACACGACTCCTCAATTGTGAAACGCGCCAAGCTTTCCTCTTCCCACTATAAATATCCACATCCATGAACTTCAATTCATAACCAGCTCAAGACTCCAATTCCAAGGAAAGCCAAGCCTCCAAATTAATCTTCCTTTCAAAACCTCCAAAGTAACCTAGCAGATCAGAAAAGATGTTTACCCTCTCAAAGTTCCAGAGTGCCTCCTCAATAGTATCATCATGGTGCAAGAAGCACGGAGATGGAGATGACGACAACGACAGCGACTATGGATATGACTATGCCCCTGCGGCGTGCATGAAAGGAGATGGTGACGACGACGACGACACGGACTACGACTATGCTCCGGCAGCGTCCATGGAAGGTGATGATGACGATGACGACGGTGGCTATGATTATGCTCCAGCTGCTTAATTAATACTAGAATATTAATTAGCGTATGCATTGCAATTCTTGATCTTTGATAGAATATGTTGCAAAATTAATCACGAGGTTAATTGTAAATTAACCTCGTGATTAATCAAGTAACCTCTTGATTAATCAAGTAGTTTATTAATTAATTAGCTAGTAGCTCATAAGAGTATTATCCATCAGCAATCTCCAACTTTGTGTTTCAAGATGGAGGGTGGGTGCTGAATAATTAGTTTTGTATGATTTTTGGCAAGTCTCTCATTTCAAGTGGTTCTGTTTAATGAAGTGAGTGTATTTTGAAGCACACCAATTAAGTCTCTCATTTGAGTCATTTTCCTTGTCTCCAACTCTCCAACTTAATTGGCTCAATTAGCGTGGTTGCGTTGGAATAGTTAGCATTATTAGAAATTCTAGTTCTACTTTGCATGGATACAAAACTATAAATTACTTAAACAAGCCTGGATAAAGAAATCAGATTTGTTCCTATTCAGGTGTTATTTTGCATCTTTCTGGTATAGCTAGTGGTTCAGCTCGGCGCACTTGCTCTATATTATTCTCCAGTTTCTCCTACTTTAATTACCTTTCTTATTGCTACTTATGTACTTCTCTCTGTTCAAGTGCTCATATATATTGCTGATCATATACTAGAGCTAAAATTGGAATGATACTAACAGCTCCTAGCATTCTGTAGATTCTTAATAGAGCTGAGCAAACTGAAGTGGTAAGATTGTTTAGTTCCCCACCAAATGAAACAGATCCTAGCTAGTAATATTATGACATATGATTTGATAAATCTTGTAAGAGCTTCACATGCATGGTCTGTACGGTATTAATTCTGCAAAATTCTCGAAGAAAATGTACATATCAATGCCTCCAAAACATACTACAGAAGTAGAGCTAGACGAGCTGATAGTTAAACATGTGCATCAACGTACACTCGATGAATCGACATGTATAAGCCATCAAACAATTTTCAAATATGCATGCAAGCCAAACCACTCTCTCTGTCGTCATGGAGTGATGTTCATCAGTACTGTTATTATAATCTTAACTCGTAAGGCTCCGTCTAGCCAATCTCAAAGAAGTGGTGACGTGCATATAAATGATATAATAGTCATCCAGGCTCACTCAACTCAGAACTCGCAAGTTTCTTTCTAGTTTGATTAACTCTTACCTAGCACCTGTACGTGGAAGTACTCCAAGTTTAGTTTCTAATTAGAAAAATTATTACCATCATCAGGTATTCAATTTTTACAAAATTTTTAATGTGATACCTACACTTAAAAAATTATCAAAGTGATGTTCAAAGTTTTAAAATATCATTTTCGTGGTTCCTAAAATCATTTTTCATAACGACTCCGTTTATGTTGATGACGTGGCAAATTCCAATTATCACCACCAGGGTCTGAACTTTTGCAAAGTTGTCAATGTGATGCCACACTTTGAAAACTATCAAAGTGGTGTCCACAATCTCAAAATTATATCTACGTGATGCTTAGACCCATTTTCTATCACATAGCCATCTATGTCGTTGATGTGGCAATTAACGATATTATTGTTTTGTCACTATTTTTTTTCCGAAAAGAATAGTGTTGGGTCAATAATACCCTTAATATTTATTTTAATTTTTTCTTTTATTTCTCTCTCTTTCGACCAGTTCAGAGACCCAGCACTACTCATCGATAACCCCCGAGATAGTGTTATCTGTCAATCCTTATAGTCCAGCACTTGCTTTGACTTACTAGCTTTGTTCCTTAAAATCTCCGGATTTGTGGACAACGAATTTGTGAATACACTCCCGCTAGCTCTTAACCCAAATGTATCAACACTCAACACCTATGAATAACCATTTATGCAAACTGAAACTAAAAGAATTTGCACCTTCAATATCGTCGAGGAAATGGAGAAACTCTGGACAAATGCAAGCACTACCAGCATATGCAACATTCACATGAACCCATATGTTGTATTCTTTCGCTACATCACATAATGGCCCCAAAATATCTACATATCTACTGCAGTTGTTGCAGGCTCGGCGAAATAGTATTGGAGATCATATTGTCGTATTATTTCGCTAATCAAATCTGAGACCGTCTGAATTGGATCAAAATAGAGGTGAATAAAATTAGTGCAAATATATTGCCGTTGCTGAGTAACGGACCACCGTCGTTGGCACGCAGGTCAAGGTATGAATGAGAAGAGGACTTTAAGCGGCGGAGATAGATGCCGACGAGTTTGCTTAAGCAATCTGATTAATTAGTTTCCTCGATAAGTATCTGGTTGGATGGCGTCAGCGTCGTAGTTGTTGAGGTGAAAACCAACGACACCAAGGTGGCTGTTGAACGAGGGTGATGTAGATCGATGATGTAACAGTAGGCTCGAGCTCGATAAAGGCGAGTCACGATCTCTTGTTGAATCGAGGAGAGAGAGAGAGAGAGTAAAATAAATAATTGTCACGTCAGCGACATAGACGGCTATGTGACGAAAAATAAGTGTAGACATCACGTAGATATAGTAAGTTTAGAGTCTGGTGGTAATTTTTTTCCTTCTAATTATTTCTGTTTAATATCAAATACAGTCCAATAAGTCAAAGTAATTAAGCAAGCCATTTAACTAGTAACCAGCAATTTATCCCCCAAAACACAATTAGTGATGGATTCTGGGAATATATATAACTTGGTCCTCTCTAGTCACATCTATCTCTTTGTGAGAATTTTTTCATCATTTTCTAAGTTATAATAGATTGGTGTACATAAGGGTAGAACTATGATTTTATAATGAGGGGGCTTAAATTTTTTCTCAAATAAGTTTACTCATAGTGTAGGAGTTAGATGTACAAATTTAAAGGGAGGGGGGGGGGGGGGGGGGGGGGTTATAATAGGGGGGGAATGAGGGGGGCTAAATTTTTTCTCAAATAAGTGTACTCATAGTGTAAGAGTTAGATATACAAATTTAAAAGGGGGGGGGGGGGGGGTTAGTTTTCAAAATATGAAATTTTACACTAGAAATTAAGCTACAAATAAACCTTTTTTAAAACTGTTGTAGCCCACCGTACACAACCAAAAAAAATACTTTAGCCGACGAAAGTAAGCAAAACAGGTCGACGACTTTTTTTTTATCTGCTAAAGTATAGTATAGCCGACGACAACTTTGCGTTGTCGTCTAAAGTTTCCACTCGTCAGCTAAAATATTTAAGCCGACGAGAGAAAAAATGTCGTTGGCTTTACCCGAAAATAATCGTCGGCTAAAGTGTGACTTTTGCCGAAGAAAATTTTATTTTTAGCCGACGAATATTATGTCTTTTAGCCGATGAAATAATAATATTGTCGGCTAAAGTTCTTTATGTATATAGATCTGGGCAGCACGTTATTCATTTGGAAAAAAGAGAGGAGAAAAACAGAAATCGCTCTCAAATCATTGCGTGTTGTCGAAAGCTGTCCAAAATGAGTTCGTGAAGCTATATCCCGCTACATATATATAGGTACGTATATATATGTGTGTTGATTGTTGATTTTGAGTTGAGTTGATTTTGAGTTGAATTATTATATATATTAATTGTTGATTTTTAGTTGATTTCGATGAATATATATATAATTATATGTTAATTGTTGATATTATACATATATAGTATATATGTGTTAATTTGTAATTAAGTAGTAAAAGAAGTAATTTAATTTATAGTTTAAAGATCTATATAAATATAATGATGAATTTTTAATTAGTGCATGTGTGTGTGTATATATATATTCAGGATGGACAAGAGTTGTATTTGCCTTCCAAAATATAATCGAAGATATGCCGTTGGTATGTGAAGTTTTGTGAAATATGTGAAGGCTAATGCTAACGGGAATATAATTCATTATTGTCCGTGTACGAAATGTCAGTGTCGCAGTGATTTGTATCGTTTTTCCATTGATATAGTATGAGAGAACTTGAAGAATAACGAGTTTTGGGATAAGTACACATGTTGTATTTATCACGGTATAACATCATCAACGGGTCAATATGATTATGGGCAATTCCTGAGAGGGACAGTACATCTAATGATCCAACAACGAGGTTGATCAACGATGTGTTTCCATATGAGAGCGGTGTATTTTCTCAAGTACAAGATATCCCTAAAGTTGTCAACACTGCCGGTATTGACAAGTACAACAAGTTGATTGTCTTCCAACAGACCCTACTGTACAACAGGTGTATGAGACTGTTCTTGAAATGGTCATAGAAGTAATGAATGTCAAAGTGAAGAACAAATTGAGTGTCAAGGTTGTTGATGATTATCTAGAGTTGACTGCTTCGATGTTGCCCCCCGATCATCGTCTTCCTACCACTCTTCATAAGGTGCAACATATTCTGAAAGATCTTGGCCTTACCTACATCATAATCTATGCACGCAGATATGATTGCGTTCTCTTCTAGGGTAAAGATTCTGAATGGAATGATCTTGAAAACCTTGATGCATGTCCGATATGTCACACATATAGGTATAAGTTAATTCCTGCAGGAAATAAGAAAGCTGTGAAGATACTTCGGTATTTTCCGCTGAGGGGTAGGCTGGAACAGTTGTACATGTCTTCACACAAGGCCAAAGCTATGAGATGGCACACTGAGAGGGATTTGCCTGACGATGATATCCTATTACACCCTGCTGACAGAGAGGCTTGGAAGCACGCCATTAGGGTGTATCCTGATTTTGCATCAGAGGTTCGAAATGTTTGGCTTGGGCTCTCATCTGACGGATTCAACCATTTTGGCAACATGAATCTTCAATATAGTATATGGTTTATTATTTTGATACCGTACAACCTTCCTCCATGGATGTGCATGAAGAAGGAATACAATATGTTGACTCTGTTAATTCCAGGGCCGGGTTATCCAGGAAAGTGTATGGATGTGTATTTGAGACCCTTGATTGTGGAACGCTGCCAATCCCACTTATGACAAGTACAATCACGAGATGTTCCAGATGTGTGTCATGGTTGTTCACACCATCAGTCATTTTTCTGCCTGCAGGATGTTATCGGGCAACATTGTTAAGGGATACAAGGCTTGTCCAGAATACCTGACTGATGAGTGCGGTAGACTTCATTGTAAGAAGATTGTCCAGATGCGTCACCGTTGTTAGCTTGGACTTGATCACCCATGGCGGGAGGATGACAAAGCATTTGATGGGACTGTAGAAAATGATGTGCAACCCAGGAGATGGATGGGGGATAAAATTTTGGAAGTGCTGAATGAATAAGATTTTGAGCAGCTCAGCAATCATCCTAATATAGTGGCGGCAATACTTGATAGACCCAACATGTATAAATTCTGGACACACAAAAGCATATTCTGGGAACTCCCCTACTGGAGTAAGTTGTTGATTAACACTACAAGAAAATGACTCATTGCCGGCGACTTACAAGTTTTTGGACATTACCGGCGATTTTTGCCGGAAAAATCGCCGGTAATGTCTTTTTTTTTTTTTACATTACCGGCGATTTTTGTCGCCGGTAATGTCCGTCGCCGGCAATCTCTCGATGGTAATGTAAAAAAAAAAAAAAAAAGACATTACCGGCGACTTCATTTATGTCGCCGGTCGCCGGTAATGTCTTTTTTTTTTTTTTTTTTTACATTACCGGCGACATAAATGTATGTCGCCGGCAATGTATTTTCCGGCAAGACATTACCGGCGACTTACATTTATGTCGCCGGTAATGTTAAAAAAAAAAAAAAAAAAGACATTACCGGCGATTTTTCCGGCAAAAATCGCCGGTAATGTCCAAAAACATTGCCGGCGACATAAAAGTCGCCGGCAATGGGTCATTTTCTTGTAGTGTAAGCACTACTTAGATGTCATGCATATAGAAAAGAATGTGTGCGAAAGTGTGGAGGGCACAATGCTGAATTGAGAGGGGAAAACTAAAGACGACCATAAGGCACACATTGATCTGAAAAGAATGGGTTTATGAAAATATTTGTGGTTGAAAGAAGGGAAGAAAAAAATGCCTCAAACTCCTTACGCCGTCAAGCCTGAACAGAAGAATGAAATTTTAGGTGGATAAGTAATGTTAGGTATCCTTCAGGCTATGTAAAAAATATAGGTCGGTGTGTTAACTTTCGGGATAATAAGATGTACGGATTAAAGAGTCATGACTGCCATATACTGTTTCAACGTCTATTCCCTGTTTTCATTCGATCATACTTGCCCCTTCAGGTGGTGGAGCCGTTAGTAGTGTTGTCAAGATTCTTTTAAAAGTTATGCACTAGAGAAGTGAAAAAATCAGACCTGAGGGAAATGCAAGAGGACATCATTTTTATCATGTGCAAATTTGATAGGATATTTCTCCCAAAAAAATTTGACATTATGCCTCGGCTGGTGATCCATCTTCCCGAATAATTATTGTTTAATGGTCGAGTACACTACACTTGGATATATCCCATAGAAAGGTACGGTTCAACATCCGAAGATCAATATGTTTTTATATAAAATTATTTTTTAATAATCATAACATGCACTTTGCAACTTGATAGACAACTGGGGGACTACAAAGACTATGCGGTTAATAAATGCACACCTGAAGGATGTATAGCTGAAGCATATCTTGTGCAAGAGTGTGTAACGTACACCAAGTTGTATTTGAGAGCGTTGGAGGACCATCCACAACATATGTCGGTAGATGAACCACAGTTCAAATTCTATTCTCTCCTATGATGTTGAAGTTTATAGAAAGTTGCCAAACTCGTACCAGTTAGAACCATATGAGCTAGTCATTGTCTACTGGTGGGTATTGATTAACTGTCAAGAAGTGAAATACTGGAAAG